>JBBGZY010001149.1:3245000-3834024 GCA_037952925.1 Lithobates clamitans | reverse complement strand
GATTTTAAAAAACCAAAAAAAAGAAAAATAATTAATGTTAAAAAAACAAAAAAAGTAAAAAAATTGATTTTAAAAAACCAAAAAAAAGAAAAATAATTAATGTTAAAAAACCAAAAAAAGTAAAAAAATTGATTTTAAAAAACCAAAAAAAAGAAAAATAATTAATGTTAAAAAACCAAAAAAAATTAAAAAAATTGATTTTAAAAAACCAAAAAAAAAAAAAAAAAACTTGCTTTTAAAAAAAAACAAAACTTGATTTTCCAAAAAAAAAAGCCTGTTTTCGAAAATCCAAAAGCCAAAAATATTTTTTTGTGGATTAGGTAGAAATATTTAAATATAATTATATTTTGCTACATCATTAAGATACCATTATATTTTTGTCTATGAACATTTTATACTAAATGCAGAACTGAATGCATAACAACCATTAATAAAAACATCTCCTTTTATAGGATTTTAACAAATGTGTGGTTTGTTATTTCAAGGCTCAGTATCAGTTTGGTTATAATTGTCAAAAAGTTGTTTACAGTGGCAATGGAGCTTATTTAGACATTTTTAAAATTCAAATACAGTTGGCACTACAACTGCTCGACCATAACCTAGGAGACAGCCCAAAAGAAAGGCAAGCAATAAATATAATGCCAGATTTCAGCAATATTTTTTTTATTGTCAAAAAATTATATATCCTGGCCCATTGCAATGGCCCCCCTACCCATAAAATAATCAACATATTGCTGTCTAACCTGACGGGAACTTTGGGGGGCCAAGCCAGTACGGACAGTATCCAGGCCTGTAAGGTTGGCTTCTATTTGTCCGGCCTCAGGCCCAACTGTGCCTATATAATTGGCAGAATGCTTATTTAAAAAGTTGTGCAGAATGCAGCACGATAAAATTATAAAATTAAGTTTGTATTCCGCCAAATTAATGGCTGTTTGAAACAGGCGGAACCGGCTGGCCAGAATTCCAAACGCATTCTCAACCACTCTTCTAGCTCTGGCCAGCCGGTAATTAAAAACCCTCCTCTCCGGGGTGAGGGTTCTTTGGGGGAATGGCCTCATGAGGTGCTTGCTCAGAGCGAAGGCTTCATCGGCAATGAAGACAAAGGGGAGTCCTTCCACGTTATCCTCATCAGGTGGCAATCCCAGGCCACCACTCTGGAGACGCTGGCAGAACTCCGTCTGGGCAAATACTCCTCCATCCGACATCCGGCCATTCTTCCCCACGTCCACATATAAAAAATCATAGTGTGCCGACACCACCGCCATTAAAACAATACTGTGGAACCCCTTATAATTAAAATAATATGACCCCGAATGGGGTGGTGGCACAATGTGGACATGTTTCCCATCTATAGCCCCTCCACAATTGGGAAAGTCCCAACGGCTGGCAAAATGGGATGCCACAGTCTGCCATTCCTGTGGCGTTGAAGGAAACTGGGGAATCAAACAAGAAAACCAAAATCAATTAATTTGGAAGCTAACATTGCAAGAAAATTAGACAATTAAAAACATTATTCCCCAGCATCAGTATAACATTCAATAATTTAATTCTTCTGGAATAACTAATATGGAAAAAGGCACACTTATCAGATTGCTCACCCCCTCTGATAGAACATTGATTACATTTTAGGGGGTTGTGAAATCCCTAAAAAAAATTACTTTAACAACACGCAGGAATTTAGGGACTAACAAAGGCTACAAGACTGCAGTTGTCGCACTCTGCAGGTGCAGTTGCTAACCAGCTTACAGTAAATGAGGTAATGTCAAAAGGCATTCATGTTGCAAAGAGTACACAATCACATGCAAGGGCAATTAATGAAAACACTTTGAGGCTTGCATATGATTTGATGATGGAAATCAGCAGAGCTTCTGCTCATTTACTAAAGCACTGGAACAAATGCACTTGTAGAGTGCACATGCATTTTGCTAAGTGCAACATAGATTTGCTTTAGACAAATCAACACCACAGAACATTCAAGCAAATTTTAACGAGGGTGGGGGTGGGGGGGTTGTGAAATCTAGCTAATTGCTAATTAGCAGCACACTATTTGGAGTGAGTTCAGGTGGGGGGGGGGTTGTGAAATCTAGCTAATTGCTAATTAGCAGCACACTATTTGGAGTGAGTTCAGGTGGGGGGGGGTTGTGAAATCTAGCTAATTGCTAATTAGCAGCACACTATTTGGAGTGAGTTCAGGTGGGGGGGGGGTTGTGAAATCTAGCTAATTGCTAATTAGCAGCACACTATTTGGAGTGAGTTCAGGTGGGGGGGGGTTGTGAAATCTAGCTAATTGCTAATTAGCAGCACACTATTTGGAGTGAGTTCAGGTGGGGGGGGGGGGGTTTGTGAAATCTAGCTAATTGCTAATTAGCAGCACACTATTTGGAGTGAGTTCAGGTGGGGGGGGGGTTGTGAAATCTAGCTAATTGCTAATTATAAGCACACTAAATACACTCCAACAAAATACATTCAAAATGAGTAGACTAGGTGGATATGTTCCCATCACTTCATGCTGGGAAGGTTATTGAAGGAAACTATACATGCATGACAAAAAATAACAGGAAAAAATTCCAGCATGTGTGAGGATAAAAAGGGGACATTCACACTATATTGCAATGATGGGAAGTAGTGTTTGAAGCAAGAAATACATTACATTATCAAAGATTACATAAAAGAACATGTGATGCTAATAAAATAAAAATATCTTACCTTAATATAGTCCTTCTGCAGGACCTGTATGATGGCAGAACAGGTCTCTGGGATAATGATCCCCAGAGCCTGGGGGGAGATGCCTGTCGAGAACTTAAGGTCCTGCAGGCTTCTCCCTGTGGCCAAATACCGCAAGGTAGCGACCAGCCTCTGCTCCGGAGTGATGGCTTGCCTCATGCAGGTATCCTGCCTGCTGATATAGGGGGTCAGCAAAGCCACCAAACGGTCAAAAACGGGGTCCGTCATCCGGAGAAAGTTCCTGAAATCCTCAGGATTATTCTCACGGATCTCACGGAGCAAAGGCATGTGACAGAACTGGTCACGCTGAAGCAACCAATTCTTGGTCCATGAACTCCTCCTCGCCCTGTTCATGGACTGGTCTTGGGCTGAAGAATAAACTACAGCACCAAGCACATACAATGCACGAGCTCTACGACGAGTACGTACAGGTAACATGGCTTCAAAACGGTCGGCTGGTCAGAACGCACTAAACAGAACGCACTGAAGAACAGCAAGGCCTGTGAAGAACGACCTGAAAATCAGGAACGAGCGGCCAATAAAACAAAGATTTCTCAATGCCAACTGACCAAACGCACTGAAAAGCAGATACAAACCTCACAAGCACAGACTGAACAACAGTTAAAACGAACTGAAAAATACGAGTCTCACAAGCGCGAATCGTCTCTCACCAAACTTCTACTAACACGAGATAAACACGAGATTAGCAGAAGGAGCCCAAAGGGTGTCGTACGGGCTATTGAACTTCCGTTTTATAGTCTCGTCGGACTTGGTGTACGTCACAGCGTACTAAGCTGGCGTACTTTTGTGTGGTCGTGTGTGGGCAAGTCCGTTCGTAAGAAAGTCTGCCCCAAGTCCGCCGAAGGTACGCCGGAAGTATGTCGGACAGGCTGTCCGACTTTTGTAGCTGCAAAGTCCGACCGTGTGTACGCGGCATAACTCCGATTTCTAAAAACAAACAAACAACCCAGCCATTTTCATTACTCTTCCTGGACTCCTTCCCACTTCTATTGATTACTCTGTCACAGTTTTTATAATTCCAATCCAAATGGGTGTTGTGCCAGATGTAGATCTATTCAACTGTAGATTCCGTTGCATCCATGTAAGTTCCTTTTCTAATCCCAGATTAAAGAAGAGCTTTGTTGCACCCAAAATGTTTTTTTTTTTTTTTGTGGTGAAATTCTGAACATTTAAAGACACATTAGATTCTTTAACATCATGATTTCACACCCATTTGTATACCTTGAGTTGCCTCTGCCTACTCATTGAGGAAGGCCTGTGTGTTTAAGATCTGTCTCACCAAAGTCAATGAGATCCTTTGAAGATTTTTTTGCATTTGTAGCATTGAATTCCTTAAAGTTATTGTAAAGTTGTTTTTTTTTTTTAAATAAAAATCCTCTTTCTATGATGGCACATGTGATGGCTCAATCCCAAACCACACAAACTCTGTGTGTCCATTGACACATGGCAACTCAGTTCTGCAGGGGCCATTGTCTCCCACTTCTCTCACTGAATCCAGTGAATAGGGAGAGAGAGAGCAGCACTGGATTGGACTCAGATAAGTATTTGCAGGGGGAGGGGGAGCTGACTGTTTTTTCTACCTTTATGCAGAGAAGGTAAACCACTTTTTCAAAATCCGGTATTCTTACAGTATCCACAATCTAAGGGTTTTGTGGTTTAGGCAGTCTATGAGATATTAGTGATATTGGTGGCCTCCTACTGAGGAAAAATGATTTTAACCAGTTCCTGTCCGGCCTATACAAAATGATGGCCGAGTGGGACATTCGACGATCTGGGTGGATGTCGTAAGATGTCCTCCCAGATTGCGGCTCACGTGTGGACACAGCCGAAGACTGAACAGTGTATGGGCCCGCTGCCGATATCATGTGATTTCTTTGACCAATCACAGCAGATCACAAGACAGTAGTAAACAATAGATGGCTTCCTTTTATGCCAGCCATTATGTAAACATGTGTTACTAGCTGTGATTGGTCACAGCGATCACATGGTACAGCCAGGGCCAATCACACCCCATCTATACCATGTGATTAGCTGATCAATGACAGCTAATCACAACAAAACACACTGAATTAATCTGTTTAATTCAGTAAAAATGGTTGCTTATACGAGTGAAATTCATTGATATAAACAATCATAATGTGTAAAAAAAAAAATCCATCTGGTAACACTGTATTTCTCTGGTCACAGTGTATAAAAACAATTGTAAAAAAAAAAGTAATCAAAAAGAAAAAAAAGGTAAAAAATTTTAAAAACATAATATTATTACTCTATTATTATTCTTTTTTTACATACTGTCACCAGTCAGTGTCCATGATCAGCCCTGCACCTGTTATATGATAATGCTGTACTGCACAGTATGTAAAAAAAATTGTGAACGTATTTTTTCCAAAAAATTCTTACAAAAATTACAACTACAAAAAACTCTCTATGCTCCTTACTAAATACCTTGCACTTTTTACTTTGCAAAACTTTTGTCATTTGGGGGATATTTGTATTGTTCTAGTGTTTTCAGGCCTCAAGAAATAAGATATGCTGTCAGTACATCAAGATTGATAGATTTTCAGATATACAGTATACCATAGTTTGTGGACTTTATAACTTTCATACAGACTAAGTAGTATACACGGATTTTGGTGATTTTTACCAAACAAATGTAGCATAATACATTTTGGCCTAAATTTATGAAAAAATTTTTTTTTTTTTTGCAAAATGTATAACAGAAACAAGGAAAAACTTTTTTTTTTTTTTTTCATATTTTTTGGCATTTTTCATTTATTTAGCAAAAAATAAAAAAGCCAGTGGTGATCAAAAACCACCAGAAGAAAGCGCATGCGCGGTAGCTTCCAAGATGGCCGCTAGCCTCTGAAGCTCCGCTCCACTCCGGCCCCGTTCGTTCCTCCAGCGCTGACAGAGCCACAACCGGGACCTGATAACGACACCCCCAGGAGCACATTACCCCCAGGAATCGTCCGATGCTGACGGGGACGGCCAAACGAAGCCTAACAAGCCAGATGACGGCTGCGCCCGGGCCGCTCAGCTATGCCAAGATGGCCGCCGCTCCTCCAAGACACAGCATGACCGCAGCAGAGGAATCTATTGCTGACCAGGACTGTGACTCACCACAATCACCAGGTATGGGGGGCTCCCCTCTTCCACAGGCCCATTCACCAGCATCCACTGAATCCCTCCTGCTCAGCCTGCAAGCAGGCCTTCCATCCACCCCCATGCTGGATCCACAGACAGGCCTTTTGCTGTCTGTCAGTGAGGCACAGGAGGCCTCTCCCATCCCCACTGACTTTCCCTCCATGATGGAGGCCTTTGCCCAGCTTCTTTCCAAAAGCCTAGCTCAAAATGCAGCACACATCACTTCCTCCATACATGCTGACATGCAGCAGTTTGGGCTCAGACTAGATAACATGGAGAAAAAAGCAGATCAAGCAGGGGCTAGGATCAACCAGAACACTGCACGGCTGCAAGACATGCAGGATCAACTTGAGACAGCTTTTGCAAAGATCGACGATTTGGAGAACAGATCAAGAAGATATAACTTTAGAGTACGGGGGGTCCCGGAAGCTGAAAAAGAGGTTCACCCAGTCATCAAGACCCTCATTAAAGATCTAGTCCCTGGGATTCCGGAGCACCGTCTGGAGCTCGATAGAGCTCATAGAGCTCTGCAACCTCCCCGTAA
Organism: Lithobates clamitans; assembly: GCA_037952925.1. Lineage (NCBI taxonomy): Eukaryota > Metazoa > Chordata > Amphibia > Anura > Ranidae > Lithobates > Lithobates clamitans. Next base: position 3,827,591 of record JBBGZY010001149.1, on the reverse strand, counting down.
AGATGGACTGCCAAGGGATATAATAGTGAAACCCCACTATTATTCTGTCAAGGAGGAAGTCATGAGGAAAGCTAGAAATCTGAATGACTTAACGGTTCTTGGACACAAAATTCAAATCTTTGCAGATCTTTCCCCCTACACGGTACAGAAAAGGAGGGCCCTAAAACCCTTACTGCAGCTCCTACAAGAGAAGGATATTCCTTACAGATGGTCTTTCCCTTTGCGGGTTAACTTCACACATAAGAGCAGAAATTGCAGCTTTTCCTCCTTCGCGGACGGCGAAAGGCTTCTTCTCCAGCTAGGCCTCATCCCGCAAGATCCTACTGCGACTCAATCAAGCAGGGGTAACTCTTCTTCCACCAAAAGACCCCCTCCAGCAAGCCCTCTCCAACCATCCTGGCTCAAACAAAGCACGAAGAGGTCGAAAGAAAATTTCCCCACATGACTCTTGTTCCTCCCCCCCTTTTTTTCTTTTTAGGATCAAAGATTCCCTAAGGCGACTGTCGCCTGTCTTTGGACACATTGAAGAACGTTTTTGCTCCTGATTGTTACAAGGGTCAAGAGACATCTCATGGCTGGGGTTTGACCCCCTCGTTCCTCCCCCTAATTTTTTTTTTTTTTTTTCTTTTCCCGGGGCCCTTTTTAAAGTTTATGTTATTTTTCTCTTGCTCACCTTGAGGTGGCACTGTTAAGTTACCACACAAGAAATGGTATTAGTTATGTAGTTTCTTCTTCATTGGGTCTAGGAGGGGCAGGGGGGGTTTGTTGGGGGGTCCCCTGAGGGGGCGACTACGCCCGTGGGGTTCCCTGTGGGGAGCTGGTCCTGTTTCCTGGCCTCCCACCTCCTCCCAAGTTACAATGGGCTCAACCTTCTCATTTATATATTAAGGGGTAAGTTTATACTTCTGTTTGGAGGTTATTTTTGAAACTTAAGGTTCTAACGGGTTTTTAGACATAGAGTTATTTCTATCACTATATGCTCTGTCATTAGCTTGCTTATAGACCCGTATGTGGTCTTCAATTAGCTTAAATGAGGAACTGGGGCCGAAGAGGTCTCAGTGCGCTGCTCACAGACCCCAGGAGTACCTTGGTTCCCCTGGGTTCTACATTGTCCTCCCTGATTAGGGGAGGCACTGGCCTCATTGGCCGCAAAGGTAGGAACGTACGTCCTTCCTTTTCTCTGGGCTGGGTAGGGTTGGTGCCCCCAACCCCCTCAGTACACTTAGCAGATATGTTGGATATTTCACTGTTACTCTTCACTCACTGCATATCTTTTTTTGCACTTTTCTTCTTTCTTCTCTTCGCTCTTCCTTCCCCACCCTTTTCTCTCCTTAGGCTCCCCAGTATGGGTATTTCCGGAATCCAGGAACTTCTCTGGCTCCTCATCCCAGGCTCTAGCGGATGCTGTGCTGCACCAATCAGGCTTCAATGCGTTTTAAGCTCTTCAGGAGCAGGTAAGCGGTGTTGTGATTTGATAGCTCCCTCCCCTCTGGACTATGGCTAGTTTTAAAGATCCGAAACATCCTCTTAGAATTATCTCACACAACACACAGGGCTTAAATTCCCCAATTAAAAGAAGAAAGATCTTTCAATCCTATCATACTATGCATACCGACGTCCTCTTACTACAAGAGACGCATTTCCCAGCGAGCTACAAGCCGTCCTTTCTTCATCAGCACTATCCCCAGTTCTTCCTTGCCTCGGCAGAAAACAAAACCAAGGGGGTAGCAATTTGTTTCGCAAAGCATCTGAATGTTTCACAGCCAGAGAAGATAGTTGACCCCCAAGGGCGTTTCTTACTAGTATCGGGCTACATCGACGGCGAACTCTATACGTTCGTGTCTTATTATGCTCCAAATAGAGGACAAAGAAAGTTCTTTGACCTAATGTTAACAAAACTACAAGCTCACCTCAAAGGTACTGTATTTCTAGGAGGGGACTCGAACATTGCCTTTGACTCTGCACTTGATAGACGTGCTAACGGGACATCTAGACCTAAACGCCCATCTAAACAGAGCACCAAAATAGCAGCCCGCCTATTTGATGAGGGTCTGGTCGATGTCTGGAGGGAAACGAATCCACATAAAAAAGATTATACTCACTTTTCAGCTCCCCACAACTCTTTCGCCAGGATAGACCACATCTTTACCCGTGCACACACTATCCCACTTGTCTTTAGCTCCAAGATTGTTGACTCCCCGCTGTCAGACCACGCCATGGTCCTGGTTTTGGCCCAGAAAGCAGGCCCCTCTAAGGGCCCTCCTCGCTGGAGATTACAGGAATCCCTCCTCAGTGATCCTATAAACTGTCTGAATATAGCTAAGGCCATAAAAGATTACTTCCAAATTAACCAAACGGCGGATGTCTCCCCCTCTACCGTTTGGGCAGCCCACAAATCGGTTATTAGGGGACACATCATTAGCTTATCTTCTCATATCAGAGCGGCCCACAAAGCAGACATTATCAAACTCACCTCAGCATACCGAGCAGCTGCCAGGGCCCACAAGAGACTACCCACATCCGACTCTCTAGAGACCCTTGACAAATCTAGGACCACTCTTAACCTAGCTCTGACCTCAGCCGCTGAGAGGCACTTAAGATGGACGGGGGCTAAGTTTTATTATCAAACGGACCGGATGGGTTCCAGACTAGCAGCCAAACTCAGCCCCAAACAACGCTCTTTAGCGTTTCCCAAGATCAAGACAATATCAGGAGACTTGACACAAAATCCCCTAAAAATTATGGAAGCTTTCTCTCAGTTTTATGCTCACCTGTATAGGCCCTCTGACTCCCCTTCACAGACACAACGGGATAGTTTCCACAAAGATCTGCCTCTTCCCTCTCTGTCTAAAGAACATAGGGACATATTGGAGGAATCAATATCGGTAGAGGAGGTGTTGGACACAATCAGTTCTCTTAAAACTGGTTCGGCCCCGGGTCCGGATGGCCTTTCCACCGGATATTATAAAAAATTTGCCCCTAGTCTAGCTCCACACCTCACTAGATTTTTCAACTCCCTCCGGGATGGAGCCCTCCTGGGATCTGATCTTAATTCGGCATTCATCTCGGTGATTCCGAAGCCGGGGAAAGATCCAAGTGAACTTAGCAACTACAGGCCTATTTCACTCATAAATAATGATATCAAAATTCTAACTAAAATTTTAGCTAACAGGTTGGCGTGCTTTATTTCAAAATATATTCATAACGACCAGGTGGGCTTCATCCCTGGCAGACAGGGACCAGATCAAATACGTAGAACCATTGATGTTATTTCCCTGTTGGGGTCTGGATGGGATGGGGGCTCTAAACAGCAGGGCTTTCTCCTCTCCATAGACTTACATAAAGCTTTTGACTCTGTTAACTGGGATTATCTGTATGATATATTACAAAGGTGGGGATTTGGCCCTTTTTTTCTAAACTACATCAAATCCCTTTACTAAAATCCAACTGCTCAGGTTCGTCTTATGGGGAGGTACTCAGAACAGTTTCCCATTGGTAGGGGGACCAGACAGGGTTGCCCTCTCTCCCCTCTCCTATTCGCGATAGTGATAGAGTCCCTGGCTGTAGCAATCAGATCAAATCCGGATATAAAGGGGGTCACATGTGGGGATACAGAACATAAATGTGCTCTCTATGCGGATGATCTTCTCCTGTACATCACTTCCCCTCTCACCACCACCCCTTCGATCTATAAGACTCTCAAAGACTTTAGCACAATTTCAGGCCTCAGGGTTAACATGTCCAAATCCGTCGCGTTGAACATTTCAGTACCACAGCAGCTTCTCAATCAACTCTCCACTAACTTCTCTTTCCCATGGGCGCCTACAGAAATTCCCTATTTAGGAATCAAGATAACTTCAGACTTTCAAAGGCTGTTCAATGCAAATTACCCATCTATGTTTAGCAAATGTAGAGGTGACATGGATAGGTGGGGGAGATGTGGTCTGTCCTGGCTGGGCAGAAATCATGCCGTCAAAATGACTCTTCTTCCACGCCTGCTATATCTCTTTCGATCCCTCCCGATCCCTATTAAGAAAAAGACTCTTCTCAAATTCCAATCTGAGATCGTCCGCTTTATCTGGAATCGTAAAGGGTATAGATGTCCTTCCAGTTTACTCTATCGCCTTAAAAGCCAGGGCGGTCTAGGTCTTCCGGACCTATGGCATTATTATCAGGCAGCACAGCTTTCCCAAATATCGATGGCCCTCGTTAAAGGCCCTAAACCCAGTTGGCTTTCAATGGAAAGGTGGGCCACCCCTCGGAACACTATAGACTATCTTCTCTGGTGTGATCCTAAGGTTAGGCCGGCAATTTTGTCCCCCACACTCTCCCATTCTATAGCCTTATGCACGAAGCTCTTCTCACATCGCAACCTCATCTCTCCTATCAGGCCACTAGATCACCTGTTCCATAACCCAGCGTTCCAGCCGGGAATGGTAATTAAGGCCTTTAAATGGTGGACGGATAAAGGATTATATAGGATTGGCCATTTCATCTCTCCTAATGGCCCGATCACGTTGACTCACTGTCGGAACGAATTAGACATGCCAGACTCTGAGTTCTTTAGATTTTCCCAAATCAACCATTTTCTACACACAATCTGGAAACGTCACCAAAAGAACTCTGGATTGACCCCCTTTGAAAATTGGTGCTCCAACACTGAAGTCCAGAGGGGAGGGATATCGTTGATCTATACTGCTTTAAAATCCTCTTCAGATAAGCCTGGTTACGCTCGAGCCTGGGAGGAGGACCTAGACAATTCATGGACGTCGCAGGACTGGTTCAGCAGGTTCGAAAGATCCTTTAAAGGCATTCTAAATATCTCTTTAATAGAAGCCAGCGCTAAAGTGATAACACGGTGGTACTATGTCCCGGCTCGCATCTCGGTCGTCTTCCCGGGGTCATCCCCCCTTTGTTTTAGGGGATGCGAACTGGAAGGTACTATGTTGCACATATGGTGGTCATGCCCTCAAATCAGATCATTTTGGAGGAAAGTTTTTACCACCATTAGTACTGTCCTGCAGCACACGATCGCTCCTGACCCCTCTGTTGCGTTGCTTAATGGAAGGGTAGGGAGAATTCCTAAATTTTCGCTGAAATTAATGTTCTTTATCCTATTGGGAGCTAAAATTTCTCTGGCAAAATCCTGGAAAAAACCTAGTGTCTCGTTTAAGGGCTTTAAGAGGAAGGTCTCGTGGATCATGACGCAGGAACAAGTAGTAGCAAAAATAAATGACAAAACATTAATGTTCTTTGCCGTTTGGGAGCCTTGGGCAAAGTTTTGTAAGGTTCCATTGTTTCCGACCACTCCACAAACTCCTTAGACGGATTGGTACTCATACTAATCCCCTCCCCCCCCCCCCTTCCCTTTTTTTTTTTTTTTTTTCATTCTTCTTTTTACCGCACTCTAGCACTTTTACTCCTCTTCCTATTCTCTTGCTTGAGACTCTCTTGTCTCCTCTACAGGTTGATTACGGAAAAGCATAGATATTTGTTGGTGGTTGGTATGCCTTCGCCCATTTTAGTTAGTTCATTTCTTTTAAATCAGATTCACTGGTTGGCACTATAAGGGAAGGCATTACAGTAGTCTGGCAGGTGGAGTGAGTACCCCATAGACTGATTACAGTATTAAAGGGGCCAGAGACAGAGTCAGAAGAGGGCGGAGGTGATGGGACGGGGGGGGGGCTGACCCTGGACCGGAGATGACCTGGCATGTCCACAGCATGATCCCATTGGGGTGGTGTGCCGGTTGGCTCCGAGATCTGGGTTAGGCTCTCATTTAGGTGGCTCGTCTCTCGGAACCTGCCACGTCCCAGAACTCTATTAGGCCCCACTAAGCTTCTATCTAGTTCATAGATTATGGCTCTATATAGGTCCTTAATGTACCTGTCCCCGTTTGGAGAAGTTTCCTATACTCCACTCTGATATTGGTCTGTAATTGATTAACAAGTATAAGATATGTAAGCTGATTTTGTTTCTGTAATTCATGATTTGTACTCTGTACTTTTTACTTACAAAATAAAAACTTTATGAAATTAAAAACCACCAGAAGAAAGCTTTATTTGCGTGAAAAAAAATATAAAAATGTCATATGGGTACAGTGTTGCATGACCGCGCAATTACCATTTAAAGTGCAACAGCTCTGAAAGTGCTGAAAATTGGCCTGGGCAGGAAGTGGGTAAAAGTGCCAGCTATTGAAGTGGTTAAAATGGTGATCTATGTGTTCCCCTAATGTAAAAGTTTCTTCTGGTATGCTATGTCAACAATGCGTATGGACATCCATGCATTTAATTAATGAACTTTCATGTCTGTGTAGCTATTGGGGTAAGAAAAATAATTCAGAGGTCATATACATGCAAATGTTTAACTGTCTTTTAATGTCTATGAATTAAGTCACTAATATTCTATATGACCAACAATGCATAATTAAGGAAGCAGCTGTTTTTCAAGATGTAGATCTGCTGTATAACATGATATAGTATCCAGCAAACACTTTCTATCTATTTGTTATGTTAATAGGCCAGCTGTGCATGACAAGACAGATGGGCACATTGAAAGGTTTTTATTACAAAGGCTGATCTTTGCCACCAAAGAATTCACCTTTAAATGTAATGTTCCTGGATATTCATTTGCTAACACAAGATAAAGACAATGATTCATTGCTTTTTATCATGGATATAGCAGTGAAAATAAAGGATACAGAATGAAAATCTTGCAATGCATGCAAATCTTTGATTCTGAATAAAAAAATGTAAATGTAGATTAAATTACATTGTGTGTTTCTAAATAACAAATTGATTTTTTTCTTATCAAAATGAATTTTGTACAGGCACTTGACCCCATGCAGCTCCTAACCTTCCTTGCATGTGTTCACCCTAAATTTGTTGTTCATGTTGTTCATGTACTTTTCACCTTCACAATTACATACTTTTTAAGGTCTGTTTCACAGGATGTTTTTCTTTGTTTCCTGTCTAGCCCAGCTTGTATTACGAACACTTCATTGGCATTCTGAAGCACATTCTGTAAGGTTATGTCTTCAAGGTTAAAATTCTGATGGTAAGCGAGATTCTAAATCGGAAGATTTTCTTTGAAGTCTGTCTCTTTCTCTCTAGCTCCTCTCTCTTTTTTTGTACAACTCATTGGGGAAGTAGCAAGACAATGAGCTAGTGCCTGGAATATTGACATTACAACTTGGTTCATGAACTGGTGTCAAACGTAATTTTTACATAGATTGTTAGAACAAGTGCCAGTTTTTTTTTATGTGACTTACAATAAAAAAGAAAGTTCTGTATAAAAGCATAATTATTCTGCATCTTCTATATCTTTCACTCAATCGTGTTACAGGGCATCTTCTAAATCAAGTGTTCTTTCATGTTTGGTGACATTATTTAACCTTCAGCTTATGTACTCATGCTTTCAAAGTGATAATAGTAATTGATAACCTGACAAGTTGAACGCCACAGATAAAGGTAAAATATGATTCTGCACCAACTTGTTAAGTTCAAATGAATACAGAATGTATAATGTGAAAAAGGCTATTTTGTGCATTATAGGTTTGCATCTCTTGAATAGCCAACATGAAAGCACGTTCGCATCAATTCCAGCATATCATTTTTTTAGGATAATCTATTTGTAAAAAAAACCCCTCTTTTTTTCTTAAAATGATTGTAAAGTGTATTTTCTTTAAATAAAATAATAAACAGGTTTATATTTACCTGCTCTGTGCAATGGTATTGCACAGAGCCACCCTTTAATCTTCTCTGCTGGGTCCCTCTCTGCTGGCAATCTTGGCTCCACCTGTCTGCAAGCCATTTTCTATGGGGGGAGACGTGTGGGCTTGCTCCCGAGACGGGCTGTGTGTGTTGTGTCCTGTGTATTATTACTTCAAAACAACACCATGCTCTTCAAATGTGTCCTCACCTATTGGGATGGACCTCAATATTTATAAAAGGTCAAAAAAGAATAGCATTCAAGCCTCCTCTGGAATCTTCCTCAGCCGTCAGGTCTCTGTTCTGAAGCTTTTAATCACCACTCAATGTACAATACAACGTATAAAGAAATAAGAAGATATCATAGTACTGTTTATTTTGCTAATAGAAGCAATATAAATATAACAATTTAAAAGACAAAATATAGCATCTCAGTAAGTATCCATGTGTCAGTGTTACTGAGAACAGATCTGGCCAGCATGATATTGTCACAATTTACCATCCTAGCTTTGAGAAAGTCCATGTGGGACACAATGGGGTTGATTTACTAAAACTCGAGAGTGCAAAATCTGGTACAGGTCTGCATAGAAAGCAATCAGTTTTCAGGTTTTTTTTTCAATACTTTTTTATTATTTTAGTCAGAAATACAACAAGAACCTTAGCGTAAAGATATAAAGTCTAATATGGAAATAAAACACATCTGGTCATTCAATAGAGAGTTACATCATCATAGTATATGGTAATATACACTACAAGTGGTGTTTATCAATTACCAGGCTACAAACTTCCAGTGGAATCATAGCATAATATAAGCTCAGATCATCAAATGGTTACAAGTTAAGTGCAGAATGGAAACATATAATTAGGGATGAGCCCGCTGTTCGAGTCGAACGTAAGTTTGACCCGCTCGCATTAAAAAAAATGGCGTGGGGGGTCCCCTCCAAAATCCATACCAGACCCTTATCCCTTATCTGGTAGGCCACAGGAAAAGGGGGTGGGACGAGAGAGTGCCCCCTCCTGAACTGTAGCAGACCACATGCCCTCAACATGGGTAGGGTGCTTTGGGGTCCCCCAAAACACCTTATCCCCACAACCCTTGCCCAGTGGTTGTGGGGGTCTGGGGGCAGCTTCTGCTTATTGGAATCTGGAAGCCCCCTTTAACAAGGGGACCCCCAGATCCCACCCCCCTATGTGAATGGGTATCGTGTACCTTGTACCCATACTCATTCACCAAAAAAAGTGTCAAAAAAGTAAAAATGACAGGAGACAGTTTTGGAAAATTCCTTTATTAAAAAATAAAAAAAAGTGTCCCACGATATCCATCCATCTTAAATCACAGCGCCAACGGTACATAGAAAAAAAAAAGAAAAAATGGAAAAAGCCTTCATGGGAGACGTGCCGCTGACTGCAGCCTTTTTGCGATGACAGCTGTTGATGTTGATGTATACCCTGTTTCCCCGAAAATAAAACCTAGCGTGATTGTCGGTGATTGCTGCAATATAAGCCCTACCCCCCAAATAAGGCCTATTTAAAGTCCTTGTAGGTCTAACTTTTAGGGTAGGGCTTATTTTTGCTAAAACAGGGTAGGCCTTTTTTGGGGGGTAGGGCTTATATTGCAGCCATCACCGACAATCACGCTAGGTCTTATTTTTGGTGAAACAGGGTAGCTGATGGCGGGGCCACCTGGTGATGTGAATGGGTGACCCTGCCCCCTATGACGTCAGAATAGGGCGGGGTCACCCAGTTATGTCACCGGGTGGCCCCGCCCTCAGCTATATAACAGCTGTCATCGCAAAGAGACTGCAGGCACGGTGACGCCACCCATCGAGGCAGAGTTTTTCCATTTTTTTTCCTCAGGACCGTCGGCGCTGTGATTGAAGATGGATGGACATCGTGGGACACTTTTTTTATTTTTTAATAAAGGAATTGTCCAAACCTGTCTCCTGTCATTTTTACTTTTTTGACACTTTTTTTGGTGAATGAGTAGGGGTACAATGTACCTGATACCCATTCACATAGAGGGGCTGGAATCTGAGGACCAATAAGCCCCCTGCCCGCAGACCCCCACAACCACCAGGCAAGGGTTGTGGAGAAGTAGCCCTTGTCCCCATCAACATGGGGACCAGGTGTTTTGGAGGGACCCCAAAGCATCCTCCCATGTTGAGGGCATGTGGCCTGGTATGGTCCAGGAGGGGGGGCGCTCTCATGTCCTCCCCTTTTTCCTGCAGCCTGGCAGGTTGCGTGCTCAGAAAAGGGTCTGGTATGGATTTTGGGTGGACCCCACACCATTTTTTTTTATTTTGGCACGGGGTTCCCCTTAAAATCCATACCAGACCTGTAGACCTGTAGGGCCTGGTATGGATTTTGGGGGGACCCCCGCCCCATTTTTTTAAAATTTTAACACGGGGATCCCCTTACTATCCATACCAGATCTGAAGGGCCTGGTATTGGACTGGGGGGGACCCACGCCATTTTTTTCAATGATTTTTATCTATATTGTCAGGGTCCAACAATACATTACAGCCGCAAACAGTTTTAAATGACATTTTTTTCCTTTAGAAATGTCATTTTGCTGTAGTAATGTTATTAACATGGGAAAGATGTGCTACTTTACAGGCAAACTAAGGAGACCCACCAGGCACGATATTTAAAGGAATATTTCATTTTTATAGTTTCATTTTAAGCATTATTAAAATCACTGCTCCTGAAAAAAGACCGTTTTTAAAACTTTTTTTGCATTGTTACATGTCCCCTTGGGCAGGACCCAGGTCCTCATACACTTTTTATGGCAATAACTTGCATATAAGCCTTTAAATGAGCACTTTTGATTTTTCATATTCGTGTCCCAAAGACTTAAACAGTGTTCGCACAAATTTTTTGCATGTTTTCATGTTCTGCTGCGAACCGAATCGGGGGGTGTTTGGCTCATCCCTACATATAATAAACTAATAATAATAATGATAGAAAGGTAGTCTCAACCTTTAAGATGTAGATCTATTAAAAAAAAACCTACTAAGGACTTTACTGGTACCAGAGAGAGAAAGCTATACAAAACTAAGATGTATAACGTTTATTACAAATTACTATAAAAAAATATTGTTAAAAAAATTATGAAAAAAAATTCCTATATGTGATTTAAGCCATATCAAATATACTGTAGGAAATTGTCTTTACTATATGATCCAAGAGGTTGCTGCATTTCACAACTATCAGCTTCCTCAGAACATCTTCAACTTGGCACCAAAGAGAAATGGCCTATTCAAAAGAAGAATACAGATAATCAACATATCATATAACATATAGAGTATTCATATTATTTCTTACACTTGCTGTGTCAAACTTACGCATCAAAGAATATGTTTTTTAGGTGGTGACAGAGTGTGTGCAGTATGGATATAACACTTGATTTCAAATACCACAGGTAGAACATGCTAAATTTCAAGACCATATGCCACATATGTCTATTGGTAACAGAGAGATAGCAGCCAGTTAGCCATTTAATATCACATAAGGTGGTATATGAGAGGGATATTCAAAAAACATATTACTTCCATGTAAATTATTTACATAAGTTCCTCAAAAATGGAAAGAGTAGAGTGAAAAATTTCTCATAGTATTTATCCACAATCAAACCCAGTCCTCAGCAGCCCCCAAGGTCAATATTGGAAAACAACCTACAACAATAGTCAGTAGATTAAAGACCATCTAGCACAGTGATGGCGAAGCTTGGCACCCCAGATGTTTTGGAACTACATTTTCCATGATGCTCATGCTCGCTGCAGTGTAGTTGAGCATCATGGGAAATGTAGTTTCAAAACATCTGGGGTGCCAAGCTTGGCCATCACTGATCTAGCATATTTTAGCCATAGACATTTATAAGTATGTTTGCAACACAAAAAATAATAAAAAATCTACTAGGGAAAATGGTGCTGTTCAATAGTTTACTGCACTACTTGAATATTACCAACTCTCAGTTTAAAGTGAATAGTGGTTTAATGAATATAATTTAAAAAGAAAAAAAAGTATGAAAAATATATATAGGTATATAAAAATATATATGTACATGTAAAATATAAATCTAGTTATACACAGTGATCATATAGCACAACACAAATGATAAAGTGTTACATGCTAAATATTGCGTGACTCAATTCCTAAACATTATGTGATGTGTAAACCAGAATAAACACGTTTAAAAACCAATACATATTTCATGCTTCTAAACAAAAACAAAAAATAGATGGTAGTGACAGAATCCCAACAAAAATATGTAATCTGTATGTGTGTACAACTGTACACTATTGGATAACTATCTGTGAACGGTGATCCATGCACAAAATTAAAACAGAAGTGACTTCCAGTGCTCCCCACTTCCTCTGCATCACCCACTTGTGATCACTCACCAGAGCCCTCTGTGCCCTTATTTGGACTTCCGGTTTTTGTCAGCCCAGCTGTGGAATGCATGCCGCTACCACGCTGGGACTACGGAAGTATGCTTTGTTTGCAGAGCGGAGCGCTGTAGCTCCCCTGCTTTTAAACATTTTTTATATGGAGATTTTTTATAAATAAAATAATTTGATTCTATGGATTTATGCTATGAGGCTCATATTTTTCATACTTATGTGGATTAGGGATGAGCTTCGAGTCGATAATAAGCCGCTGAACACCCTTTAAAAGTTTATGGGAGAAATCAAAAGTGCTAATTTTAAAGGCTTATATGCATGGTATTGTCATAAAAAGTGTTTGAGGACCTGGGTCCTTCCCCAGGGGACATGTGTCAATGCAAAGAAATTTTTTTAAAAACGAACGTTTTTTCGGGAGCAGTAATTTTAATAATGCTTAAAGTGAAACAATAGAACTGTAATATACCTTTAAATTTCCTACCTAGGGGGTGTCTATAGTATGCCTGTGAAGGGGCAAATGTTTCCCGTGTTTAGAACAGTCTGACAGCAAAATGACATTTCAAAAGGAAAAAAAGTCATTTAAAACTACTTGCGGCTATTAATGAATTGTCGGCCTGACAATACACCTAAAAGTTTATTGTTAAAAATTGCATGGGATTTCCCCACAGGGGCTTTTTTAAAAAAATGGCGTGGGGGTCCCATTAAATTCCATACCAGGCCCTTTAGGTCTGGTATGGATATTAAGGGGAACCCTGCACCAAATTTTTTTTAAAAATGGCATGGGGGTCCCCGTCCAAATCCATACCAGACCCTTTAGGTCTGGTATGGATTTTAAGGGGAACCCCGCATCAAAGGTTTTTAAAATATGGCGCGGGGTCCCCCCAAAAATCCATACCAGACCCTTATCTAAGCACGCAACCTGGCAGGCCGCAGGAAAAGAGGGGGGACGTACCAGGCCACATGCCCTCAACATTGGGAGGGCGCTTTGGGGTAGCGGTCTCCCAAAGCATCTTGTCCCCATGTTGATGAGGACAAGGGCCTCATCAGCACAACCCTTGGTCGGTGGTTGTGGGGGTCTGGGGCTTATCAGAATCTGGAAGCCCCCTTTCACAAGGGGACCCCCAGATCCTGCCCCCCTTGTGTGAAATGGTATTGGGGTACAAAAGTACCCCTACCATTTCACAAAAAAAGTGTCAAAAATTTTAAAATGACAAGAGAGTTTTTGACAATTTAATTATTTAAAGTCTTCTTCTTTCTATCTTCTTCGGGTCTTCTTCCTTCCTTCTTCCTTTGGTTTCTTCCTCCATCTTCATCTTCCTCTGGTTCTTCCTCCGATCCTCTGCTTCTTGCTCCTGTGTTCTCGTTCGGCATCTTCCTCCATGGCGTCTTCTTCCACGGCGCTTCTTTCTTGGGCTACTCCGCATCCATGGGAGGCACCCGCTGTGACGCTTCTCTTCTTCTGACACTTCTTAAATAATGGAGGGTGAGGCCACCTGGAGACCCCGCCCCCTCTGACGCACAGGGACTTGACGGGAACTTCTTATGGCTTTCCCCATGATGTCAGAGGGGGCAGGGTCACCCGGTTACCTAACGGGAAGAAGATGGAGGAATAAACCGAATGAAGAAGGAAGAAAGAAGGAAGAAGACCCAAAGAAGATGGAAAGAAGAAGACTTTAAATAAAGGAATTGTCAAAAACTGTCTTTTGTCATTTTTAACATTTTTGACACTTTTTTTGTTAAATGATAGGGGTATTTTTGTACCCCATTACTATTTCACCAAGGGGGGGCGGGATCTGTGGGTCCCCTTGTTAAAGGGGGCTTCCAGATTCCGATAAGCCCCCCCGCCTGCAGACCCCCACAACCACCGGCCAAGGGTTGTGGGCATGAGGCCCTTGTCCTCATCAACATGGGGACAAGGTGCTTTGGGGGACCGCTACCCCAAAGCACCCTCCCAATGTTGGGGGTATGTGACCTGGTACAGTTCAGGAGGGGGGGCATTCTCTCATCCCCCCTCTTTTCCTGTGGCCTGCCAGGTTGCGTGCTTGGATAAGGGTCTGGTATGGATTTTGAGGGGGACCCCACGCCATTTTTTTAAAATTTTGGTCCGGGGTTCCCCTGTGGGGAAATGCCATGCCGTTTTTATCAATGAACTTTTATGTGTATTGTCGGACCGACAATTCATTAATATCCGCGAGTAGTTTTAAATGACTTTTTCCTTTGAAATGTCATTTTGCTGTCAGACTGTTCTAAACATGGGAAACATGTGCCCCTTTACAGGCATACTATAGACACCCCCAGGTACGAAATTTAAAGGAATATTACACTTTTATTGTTTCACTTTGTTTTCACTTTAAGCATTATTAAAATCACTGCTCCCGAAAAAACTGCCATTTTTAAAACTTTTTTTTGCATTGATACATGTCCCCTGGGGCAGGACCCAGGTCCCCAAAAACTTTTTATGACAATAACTTGCATATAAGCCTTTAAAATTAGCACTTTTGATTATTCATGTTAGAGTCCCATAGACTTTAACGGTGTTCGCGTGTTCCAACTAATTTTTTGCCTATTCGCATGTTCTGTTGCAAACCAAACAGGGGGGGTGTTCGGCTCATTCCTAATGTGGATGCCTGCCATTGCGGATTCCTAGAGATACCTTTGCAAGGTGGAATGCAGCGGTACTAAACTGTGGGATAACCTGTCTAAAGGGGACACCGCCACTGGAATATTACTATTACACCTGTTACCCCTGCAGGGGTGAGGCGCTCTGGTGAGTGCAAGCACAAGTGGGTGATGCAGAGGAAGTGGGGAGCACTGGAAGTCACTTCTGTTTCAATTCTGTGCATGGATCACCATTCACAGATAGTTATCCAATAGTGTACACACATACAGATTACATATTTTTGTTGGGACTCATCACTTTGATACTAGTATCTGTCACTATCATCTATTTTTTGTTTTTGTTTAGAAGCATGAAATGTGTATTGATTTTTAAACTTGTTTATTCTGGTTTACACATCACATAATTTTTAGCAATTGAGTCACGTAATATTAAGCATGTAACACTTTATCATTTGTGTTGTGCTATATGATCACTGTATATAATTAGATTTATATTTTTCATGTACATATATATTTTTATATATACCTATAAATATTTTTCATCTTTCTTTCTTTTTTTTTAAATTATATTCATTAAAGCACTATTCACTTTATACTGAGAGGTGGTAATATTCAAGTAGTGCAGTGGAAGCACATATAACCAACTAGTGAATAGCGCCATTTTCCCTGAAGTAGATTTTTTATTGTTTCAGGACCTCACTTAGGTGGTGTTCCATATTAGGGAGGCTGCAGTTCTTTACTCCTAAGTGTGGATTTTTGTTGTGTTTTTTTCATGTTTGCAACACAATTACCTTCAAACAATGCACATGTCTGACTGCTCTCCTAGGACTTCTGAACAGAAAGGAGTAGGGTTTTAGGACTTTGAAAGTTCGGGTGTTGCAAAGAAAACAATTAATCAGCATCTACAAAATAATAAATTAGAACAAATTACCACATGGAAAAAGGCGAGATCCTTTCTACCATCAACCAATCTCACTCCTCTTACCTTAAACCATCCAGCACCTGCAAATCACCATCTACAAGGGGCTACTGTCCACCCAGGTCTATTATAAAGCCAAATTTGGCACCACAATTCTCATGTAATTAGCCAATAGTAGAGTGCCCTTAAGATATAGCTCATACCACTCTAACCAGGAAGCCCATGCCTGACATTCTCGGAGGTAAGTGCGTCTGTCAAATGTAATAAGTTTTAGTCGTACCATCCAAACCCTCAAGAAGAGGTTCAGGGAACAACAACGCTTGGAAGAAGACAGGCATAAACATAGTGTACTGAAACACTTCCTAGAGTTCCACCAAAAATCATCAGGAAATCTCAGAGTTTGGGTCGTTAAGGCTATTTCTCGTAACCCCCCTACAGCCAAAAGATTTAAGCATCTCTGCGAGAGAGAGACATTTTGGATGTATACATTAGATACTCTATCTCTAGGTGGCCTCAACGAGGAATTAGAAGTTCATACAGTCTTTAAAAACATCTTCCAAAAAAAAAAAAAAAACCTTCAAAAATGAATATGTGAGACATAAAATCCTCTTTTATAAAATAAGTGAGATCCATTGTTTCACATAGAGTCCATAATAAATTATATATAATCATTACCATATTCACATTATGCAGTAGGGGGCCTCGTTACTCCACTGTTAGTATAAACTTATACTGTAGGTGTACCAAAAACCCATTCATTCAAATGGGGGGTCTCACCACCCTTCCTATTCTACATACACATTACTCCTTTGTTGTTTTGTACCAGATATACAGCTATAAGTTTCTTATGAATATTTTTACCATAGCGCCTTCAATTGGAATATATAACATTTTACTTATTTTATACTCCTGAAGAGGGATGAGCCAAACACACCTCGGTTCGGTTTGCGGTAGAACATGCGAACAGATGAAAAATTTGTGCGAACATGCAAACCCCGTTAAAGTCTATGGGACTCGAACGTGAAAAATAAAAAGTGCTAATTTTAAAGGCTAATATGCAAGTTATTATTTAAAAAGTGTTTGGGGACCCGGGTCCTGCCCCAGGGGAAATGTATCAATGCAAAAAAAGTTTTAAAAACGGCTGTTTTTTTGGGAGCAGTGATTTTAAAAATGCTTAAAGTGAAACAATAAAAGTGTAATATTCCTTTAAATATTTTTCCTGTGTTTAAAACAGTCCCTGCACAAAATGACATTTCTAAAGGAAAAAAAGTCATTTAAAACTGCTTGCTGTAATGTAATGTTGCCCCCCCCCCCCCAGCCCATTACCAGGCCCTTTGGGTCTGGTAAGAATATTAAAGGTGAACCCCTCACCCAAATAAAAAAAAAAAAAGGCGTGGGCCCACCAGGCACTATATATTCTGAACAGCAGCAGTATACAGGTGGTCCCCGGGTTACAAACAAGATAGGGACTGTAGGTTTGTTCTTAAATTGAATCAGTTTGTAATTTGGAAGAGGTACATTTTTAAAGTGTAGCTCCAGCCAAAAAATCTATTTTTAAGCTTTTTGGATAACATAGGGAGGGGTTATCATCACCCTTGTAACATTTGTTTTGCTGTCTGCGCCCCTGTTCAGAAGATTTCACCTCACTTTCTGTCCCAATGACAATTGGATTTTGAAAATTTTGGGTTATTAGGGAAACAAGGATTGGTGATAAAGCATCAGTGGGGAGACACCTTTTTCCCATATTAACTCTTACAGGAGAGAATTTCCCGTTTCCTGTTGTCACCCACCATTTGTAAGTAGGAGTCGTTTGTAAGTTGGATGTTTGAAAATAGGGGACCGCCTATATATACTATACGGCCTGCCCTATACACTCTGCGGAAAATTGGGCGCTAGGTGTTGGTGGTACCAGAACACTGTAAGCCCTCACAGTTCCTCTTGGTGGGCGCTGGAACGGGCCCTGCTGTGAAATATTATATCAAGAATTGTAATTACATGCCCCTGTTAAACAGGGGCAGAAAAATTGGGCCTTAGGCGGCGGTGGTGGAACACCACTGTAAAGCCTCACAGATACTTTTATTGAGCGCATGAACAGGCCCTGATGTGAAATATTAGTTAAAAAATTGTGATTACGTGCCCCTGTTAAACAGGGGCAGAAAAATTGGGCCTTAGGCGGTGGTGGTGGTGGTCGTGACACAACACTGTAAAGCCTTACAGATACTTTTGTTGAGCTGCAGCATTGCCAACGTTGAGTTCCACCTGGTGGGCATGTCACAAATGAGGCGGTTCTTGGGCAGGTTGCATTCTCTTTGAATGACAGCAAGCCGAGCACTGGCATTGTATGACCGGCGGAAATGACCACAGACTTTGCTGGCCTGCCTTTAGGAGATCCTGTAAGCCCAGGTACCTGCTCAAGAACCGCAGGTTCTTGTAGTAGTGCACTAGTAGCAACTGCACTATGCATGCACGGTACTGTGTACACCAACAGAAGTATAATAACAACTATGGGTAGACTGTATGTATTGTGTACACCACCAGAAAAGTAGTAGCAACTGCACTATGGGTGCACGGTACTGTGTACACCAATAGGGGTTTAATAACAACTACGGGTGCACTGTATGTAATGTGTATACCACCAGGAAAGTAGTAGCAACTGCACTATGGGTGCATGGTACTGTGTACACCAACACCATCTGTATATATATATATATATTAAATACACTGCAGCTAACTGAATAATCTGCCTGCCTGCCTGCCTGCTCAATCTAAATGACACTCTCTCTCCGTCCACGTCGGCAACGACACACTACACGAGGCTGACGTGCATGTGGCCTTATATAGTGTGGGGCGTGGACTTAGTCCCCCTGAGCCATGATTGGCAAAAGGCCCCCCAGCCTTTGCCCAATTATGGCTGCCTTAGTTGAGGGCGCTGTGATTGGCCAAAGCATGCAGGTCATGGTGCATTCTCTGGCCAATCATCATACAGCAATGCACTGCGCTCCTGCAGTGCATTATGGGCCATTACGAGCCGCTCAAATTTGGCACGAATGGCCCATAATGTTCGGTTTTCGAAGAACGAGCGAACAGCCAATGTTCGAGTCGAACTCATGTTTGACCCGAACAAAAAGCTCATCCCTACTCCTGAACACCTACACTATAAGTTTATACTAGTTTTTAGGTTCTACTGCATCTATACTGCTTAATAGAGATTCTCATCATTCCTTTTACATCAATTTTATGTTTGGTTAAACATTCATTACCCTTAAATGTATCTATACACTATCAATGGAGGGTGACACCACCCCTCAAACACTATGTGTTTCTTTTTATGTGATTATATCCATGGATGATACAATAAAGGGTGCTCCTAACAAATGTATGTTTCTTTTTATTCTTAACTTTATTTTTAAGTTTCATTTTTTACAAAGCATTGTATCCCCATGTTGATGGGGACAAGAGCTTCATGTTGATGGGGACAAGAGCCTCATCCCCACAAGCATGGCTGGTGGTTGTGGGGGTCTGTGGTCAGGGGGCTTATCTGAATCTGGAAGCCCCCTTTAACAAGGGGGCCCCCAGATCTTGCCCCCCCCATTGTGAATAAGTATGGGGTACATAGTACCTCTACCCATTCACCAAAATAGTGGCAAAAAGTAATGAAAACTCACACACAGTTTTTCCTTTGCGAAAAAATAAAAAATCAGTGCCCCCGATGTAAATCCATTGTCAATCACCGCACCCAAAAAAAAAATTCCAAGAAGTCATGAAGGCTGTCTGCCTACTGCAGGCTCCACCGTTTGACATGTCTTATAAAGTTAAGGGGCACGGCCACCTGGCTACATCACCTGGTGGCACTGCCCCTTCTGACACCACTGACCCAGCATGCACCTGTCTGTGACATCAGAAGGGGGTGGTGCCACCAGGTGACACAGCCAGGTGGCCCTGCCCCTTCCCTATATAAGAAATGTCAAACAGCTTAGCCTGCAGTAGGCAGCCAGCCTTCATGACGGCTGGAGCATTTTGAAAAAAAAAAATTTAGGTGCAGCGGGCGATAGTTTTACATTGTTTTACATTGTTGGACACTACTTTTTTATTTTTATTTTTTAATAAAGGAATTGTCAAAAAATGTCTGCGTTTTTATTACTTTTTGACAATTTTTTGGTGAATGGGTAGGCCATACTCATTCCCATAGGGGGGTGGGATCTGGGGCCCCCTTGTTACATTAGTTAAATTAATAAAGCCTTCCAGATTCTGAAAAGCTCCCTGACCAAAGACCCCCACACACTCCGGCCGCAGTTGTGGGGATGAGGCCCTTGTTCCCATCAACATTAGGAAGGTGCTTTGGGGCGGGGGGGCTTGGTATGGTTCAGGAAGGGGGCACTCGCTTGCCCCCTCCTTCCTTACCTGCCAGACTGCATGCCTAGATAAGGGTCTGGTATGGATTTTGGGGGGGCCCACACTGTTTTTTTTATTTTGGCGTGGGGTTCCTCCTAAAACCTATATCAGACCTGAAGGGCCTTTTATGGACTGGGGGTGGACCCCATGCATTTTTTCTTTATTTTTTTTCAATAGCCGGGTGTCGGCATTTGCAACAATTTTTTCTTTTTTTCTACGTGGATCACGTAGTGTGGTGTGGTTAACTGATACTGAACACAAGCTGTTGTTGGCTTGCCTTGTGGTAAGCGCAATATTTGCACGGAGTGTGGGGTCTCATATTCACTACGGTGTTTGCTAGTGTTCACTCTAAGTTCCCTTTTTTTCCTGCTGTATCTTTATGCACTAGTGTAAGTTTTCTACCTTTTCTAAACTTTAATTAGTTTGGCAGTATTACACTATGGTCAGTTTCTTTTTATTTACATGTCTATGAGATGGAAGTTTGGTGTCCTCTTTACATCCTTTCAGCTACGATGTATACAGTCTAAGAGCACATCTGGATTCTCCACACCAAGACGTGATACAGGTTGGTGTTCGCTTGCCTTGCGGTAAGAGCAATTGGGTATTTGTGGATACTGTATGGGTTGTCACTCATATTTTTTACACCATTGACTCTGGTTGGATTCACCCAAGGGGTCTTTCTTGGACTGATTTCAGATCATTACTTCACATTTTTATTTTCTGTCACTATATATGGACACTTATTTTTATTCGCAAATATTACATATGGACACTCATGTTTCATTCATACATACATGTATTGACCCATGTACTTTTCATAATTTAATTTTTAATATTTTTCAACATTTTTGTATTTATATATGTACTTCCTCACGGAAGTCTTTGAGATTGCTTCACGTGTTTCACTTATATTTAGCGCGGTTATCTGTAAAAGAATAAGATGATAACAGAGGAACAAACATATGTTGAAACAAAAATCCAGCTTATGCTGAAAAATATCTGCATGATTTAGAATGGGATAATAAGTTCCAGGAGGACCCAGAAAGGTATTCCATTGGGGCCATGAGGTAGGTAGGTCACGGAAGCCTAGACTTTGACTGGTCATTGGTTAATTTCTCTAGCGGTTTGTGAGACCCAGCTGGTGGAGTGGGTTCTGGTTAGGGATGAGCCCGATGTTCGAGACAAACGTAAGTTTGACTCGAACATCGGGTGTTCACTCGTTCACTGAATTTAGAACATTCTGGGGTGTTCGTGGGAAATTCAAGCGTCAGTAGAACGCCCCAAATGCACTGCAAGATCGGCAATGCACTGTGAGATCGCAATGCATTGATGGCTGCTGATTGGCCAAAGCATGCACCTGACCTGCATGATTTGGCCAATCACAGTACGCTCTGCTGTGAGAGCCATGATTGGCCAAAGGCAGGGTGTCATTTGGCTAATCATGGCTCAGGGGGCTAAGTCCATGCCCCACACTATGTAAGGCTGCTTACACGATGGCCATACATAGTATAATGAATGAGAGCAAAATTACATTTCTAAAGGAAAAAATGTCATTTAAAACTGCTTGCGGATCCCAGCAATATACATAAAAATCATTGAAAAAAAGGGCGCCAAAAAATGGCATGGGAGTCCCCCCAAAATCCAGACCCTTATCCGAGCAGGCAACCTGGCAGGCTGCAGGAAAAAGTGGAGGGACCAGAGAGCATCCCCCCTTCTGAACCGTACCAGGCCACATGCCCTCAACATGGGGAGGGCGCATTGGGGTTCCCCCAAAACACCTTGTTTTGGGGGAACCCCAAGTAAATCCAGCCTTTTCACAATGACAGCTGTTATATAGCTGAGGGCGGGGCCACCCGGTGATGTAAACGAGTGACCCTGCCCCCTCTAGTGTTACGTGATGTAATGTGATGTCAGAAAAGGGCGGAGTCCCCCTTTTCCTGTGGCCTGCCAGGTTGCATGCTCAGATAAGGGTCTAGTATGGATTTTGGGGGGACCCCCACATCATTTTTTTTACATTTTGGCATGGGGTTTGCCTTAAAATCCATACCAGACCTGAAGGGCCTGGTATTGATTTTGGGTGGTACCCCCATGCCATTTTTTTTATTTTGGCGCGGACTTCCCCTTAATATCCATATCAGACCTGAAGGGCCTGGTATGAATTTTAAGAGGGGACCCCAACACCATTTTTTTATTTTGGCACGGGGTTTCCCTTAATATTCTTAACAGACCCAAAGAGCATGGTAATGGACTTGGGGGGGAACCCACACCGTTTTTTTCAATGATTTTTATCTATATTGTCAGAACTGTCATTTTCCTGTGGTACTGTTATAAACATGGGAAAGATGCTCTACTTTACAGGTGGACTAAGGAGACCCCCAGGCATGATATTTAATATTTAATTTTAAACAATTTTTATTGTTTCACTTTAAGCATTTTTAAAATCACTGTTCCTGGAAAAAATGGCTGTTTTAAAAAAAAATGTTTGCATTGATATATGTCCCCTGGGACACTTTTTACGACAATAACTTTCATTTCATTTTTGCAGTGCCAATCCTGCCTCTACAGATGTTATAGTGGGAGCTCCCCCCTCAGTCCCCCAATACTTACCTAAGCCCGATCTCGATCCAGTTACAGTATGTGCATGAGACCCGAGGTTCTCCTGAGTCTCTCCCTCCTGATTGGCTGAGATGCAGCAGCAGGAGCCATTGGCTCCCGCTGTTGTCAATTACATCCAGTGAGGCGGGGGGTGGGGCTGAGCCTTGCTCTCTGTGTCTAATGGACGTAGAGAGCCAACTCGGGAGGGAGCATGCATTAATTCCGCCACAGCAAGCAGCTTGCAAGGGGAGGAGGGGGCCGGATTGCCAGCGGGGGACCAAGAATAGCAGGGTCAGGGGCTGCTCTGTGCAGAAACACTGCAGGTTAGTATGACATGTTTGTTATTTTTTTTAATAATTTTTTTTCCTTCAATCACAATTACTTTTAGATCACTTGAAGTTATTTTGTCTCGATCTATCTACTAGATCAGCTATCTTAGCTTTCAGCCATTTGGGTTCCTCTAAGCCATCATCATGGGCGTTGTCAAGATATTGACTGTGGCAGTGATGTTTTCTAAGAAGTTTTCAATGTGGTGCATCCTGTCTCCTAATGAGTGTACTTTAGTAGAAAAGCTTTGGGTGACAAACATGATGTCTGCATGCAGGGAGCTCTGTAGGGACTTTTAAGAAGTGTGTCCATAACAGGCCGGATCTTAAATCGGGAAGGAAATAAAATAAAAGTTAAAACACTCACAATGCATGTGTAGAAACAGCACATTTATACATGTAATCTGTCCAGTTCGGACACTTGAAGGCATAATGCAGAGACACCGATCACAGAACAAACTCCGCCATCTTGCACAGCATGATGATTTTAAGGTCAGGCTCCACCCCTTTACCTTTATTGTTCTGAAGAAGCCCCACTATTGCACCATGTATATCTATATTAAAATTAAATTTTTTTTTTATTGGGATTTCATGTGATATACCAACACAAAGTGGCACAGAATTGTGAAGTGGAAGGAAAATGATAAATGGTTTTCAACATTTTTTATAAATAAATATCTGAAAAGTGTGGCATGCATTTTGTATAACTCTGATACCCCTAACTAAAGTCTAGTGGAAACAATTGCCTCCAGAAGTCACCTATTTAGTAAATAGAGTCCACCTGTGTGTAATTTAAGCTCAGTATAAATACAGCTGTTCTGTGAAGCTGTTTGTTAGAGAACTTTAGTGAACAAACAGCATCATGAAGGCCAAGAAATACACCAGACAGGTCAGGGATAAAGTTGTGGAGAAGTTTAAAGCAGGGTTAGGTTATTATAAAAAAAATATCCCAAGCTTTAAACATCTCATGGAGCACTGTTCCATCCATCATCCAAAAATGAAAAAAAGAGTATGGCACAAGTGCAATCCTACCAAAACATAGCCGTCCACCTAAACTGACAGGCCAGGCAAGGAGAGCAATATTGGAGAAGCAGCCAAGAGGCCCATGGTAAGTCTGGAAGAGCTGCAGAGATCCAACTATTAATCGTGCACTCCACAAATCTGGAAGAGTGGCAAGAAGAAAGCCATTGTTGAAAGAAAGCCATAAGAAGTCCTGTTTGCAGTTTGCGAGAAGCCATGTAGGGGACACAGCAAACACGTGGAAGAAGGTGCTCTGGTCAGATGAGACCAAAATTCAACTTTTTGACCTAAAAGCAAAATGCTATGTGTGGCAGAAAACTAACACTGCACATCACCCTGAACACACTATCCCTACCGTAAAACGTGGTGCCAGCATCATGTTGTGGGAATGCGTTTCTTCAGCAGGGGCAGGGAAGCTGGTCCGAGTTGATGGAAAGATGGTTGGAGCCAAATACAGGACAATCTTAGAAGAACACCTGTTAGAGTCTGCAAAAGACTTGAGACTGGGGTGAAGGTTTACCTTCCAGCAGGATAACAACCCTAAACATACAGCCAAAGCTACAATGAAATGGTTTAGATCAAAGCATATTCATGTGTTAGAATAGCCCAGTCAAAGTCCAGACCTAAATCCAATTGAGAATCTGTGGCAAGACTTGAAAATTGCTGTTCACAGGCACTCTCCATCCAATCTGACAGAGGTTGAGTGATTTCACAAACTAGAATGGGAAAAAAAATGTCAACTCCAGATGTGCAAAGCTGGTAGAGACATGCCCAAAAAGATTATATATATATTATATATATATATATATATATTGTAAGATTGGGGTATCAGACTCAAACGGTAGGTGCATTATCAGTGAGTACTCCAGTACAAAACTGTATTTTTAAGGGCCTGGTAGCCCACTTTTATTTAAAAGCATGGAACAGTTCACAAAGACATCAGTAGCCCACGCAGGGGGTTCCACCATTACTGTATCTTTCACACTCAATACTTTAGCCTCCTGGCGTACATTCTTGCCATATGACTGATTCCGGCCTTTAGCCTAGGCCTTAGGTCTGCTCCTCAGACCCAAAAGAGTTTCCTAGAGTGAAGCTCTCTCCTAGCTTACTCCTGCTGCTTACTACTTGTTGCTCTGTCACCAAGTACGTCTGCCTCTTGCAGACATGCATACCCTGGCTGCCTCCTGCAGCCTCTGATTCCTCTCAGAGGAATGGGAGTCCACCTGACTCCCATACACAGACTTCCTGTCTGTTGGGTGGAACCCTGAGCCATAGCCAGGTCACAATTAAATAGCCCAGCACACAGCTTTGCAATCAGCGTGCCTCTCCCTCCAAAATCTGGCGTAAACCAGCAATCTTCCAGGTAGCACAGGGTCCTACTGCCACATATCCTCCCACCTTGTTTCGAACCGGAGGGAGGAACACATAAACCAGTCACTAAGAATGGGACACCTCTGTGCCAGCCATTAGCTGCGTAGGCCCATTTCTTTTTCCGGGTATGTTTCCACCAGCACTTCACCTTGGCACCTCTGTGCCAACTATTAGCAGCAGGAGTCCTATTCTGCCCAACCTTTTCTCTAAAGGGGCACTCCACCCACATCTTCTATCGGGTGTGCTTCCACCAGCACTTCTTCCTGAACCGTGGGCTCCCACTAATCTCTCTATCCCTTCCACCTTCTGGCCACGGGATCCTCCTTTTTCCTCCCACAGACCTACTCTCCTGGGACTGTTGGGGACCCACTTC
Organism: Lithobates clamitans; assembly: GCA_037952925.1. Classification (NCBI taxonomy): domain Eukaryota; kingdom Metazoa; phylum Chordata; class Amphibia; order Anura; family Ranidae; genus Lithobates; species Lithobates clamitans. The sequence goes on along the minus strand of JBBGZY010001149.1, from coordinate 3,801,864 downwards.
CATGAAATCTGTCAGGGACTGACCCCTCTCACTACCTGATGCAACACTAACCAACAACATCCGTTTATCAGGTTCACTAACCCCTGTGTGGTTACCCTTGGCAACCATATCTGAGATCAACACCACATACTTCTGTTTAACCTCAATAGCAATGTTCCACAAGGGGTTATTCAACTCAATATTATTATCATCATCATCATCAAGACCTCTTGTCACCTTGTTTGCTAGGACAGTGTCTAGGGAGGGACCATCTACAGGCAAGCAGTTACTCCCTATAGGACATTCCCACAGTTTCACATCGCTCCCTGTTGTCCAACACTCCAATAGCGACGCGACTGTCCTACCAACGCACATTTTTTGCCACATTTTTCCACACCAATCTCTTTAACCATTCCTGTGTCCATTGGTACCTCAACCAATACATCTGAGCTGTCCGACAGTGCTCTACAGTGCTTCTCATACACTTTTTCATTACAGTTACCAACACTGTCATTTCCTGTCAAAGTGTCTCCGGGTACCTCAAACTGCACCTCCCTGCGAGTGATGCATTGAATTACCACTACTGCCGCGTCTTTTCCGGGCCCTTCCTTTACACGAGGTCCAGCGTGTGAGACAGCACACGCGCCATGTACCAACCACTGCTCAGCTGCACCTCAGACCGCAACAGTAGGAATGCACCTCATCACACCAGCATACGGAGAGACTTCCACTATGTCTCTCACTTCTGATTCCTCTAGCAGTTCCCCTGAACGCCTTCCGCACAGAACTGTCGCTGGAAGCACTCTCGCAGGGAACTGTGAGACCACTTTCCACAAAATTAACCAATATTGCAGTAACCAATTTTTATCAACATTGCTTAACATCGCCTGTACCACGTGTCTCCACTGATTGGTACTACGCAGTACAAGGTCGCCCATCTGCGGTGGATACATGCAGGTGTACAGCGGAAAGATTTTCACCAATTCCAACAACATCTCAGTTATTTCTAGACATGCCACATCTATACACAGAACTCTAGGGGTTTTTCCCTTATTAACGACGTGGAGGGGCTCATTTGCTAAGGCTTGAGAGGCCGAGACACTCAGAGACCTCCACCTCAGAGGCAACTGACAAAGCTTGTGGCTCCCCATGAGCACTGCAAATCGCACGTGTCACACTCATCCTCTCATTTTCAGCAACACGGAGCCCTTCCAAGTCTTTATCCATTATCTCACCATCCTGACACTCAACATTACTCATCTCTTTTGCTGTGGACAAAACCTCTGCTATGCGCCCTTTTCAGATCCTTCCAACTGGAGAGGGTTAACTTCCGCAAAAGCCAACACACCTGTGTCTACTGGCCCTGCAGCCTCTCCATTTGTCACAGCAGTGATAGTGCCCACCTTACTATTACCTTCAGAAATTTCTTTCCACCACGCTAACATCTTTATGGCGAGACTATCCCAGTCTATCCTGTTTGTGCTCCAGTCACCAGCACTCCGTAGTACTGCTCCCTCTGCCCATGGAGACACAGGTGGACAGAGTGGTTTAGCAGCAAGCATCCTGCACCAGTCACTGTTAACCACATCAGATTGTGATAATTGATGCTCCATCATTTCAGCTGTTTTCCCATTGTTTTCCACCTGAGCAGTATCAGAGCTGTCCTGGAGCCCCGCCGACTCAGAGACAGGGAGTCCTCGTGAGATTTCCAGGGACATCTCTGCGTCACTAACTGTGGTTACCATGGGAGACACCAAATCATCAAAATTGTCAATACTACACTTTTCAACATCATTATCCACCTTCCTGCCTTGTATAGGCTGCGTTAGCACATTAGCAGTTTGAGATTGTAGGATATTTAGTACATTGCTTTTCACCTCATGTGAAACACCCTTGTCAGTCGGTGCGGCGACACAGTTGTCCTGGGAAACTCTGCGCAGACACCATGAGCTCCTGGGCGGTCTCCAGGGACACCTCTGCTACACCTGCCATGGTTGCTAGGGGCAACAGCACACATTTCTCAGTGGTCACCCCTGACATTTCTGGATGCAATATCACATTTTTAATCGCATTAGCAAGCAACATATCTTCATTTTTACCACTTGTCTTCCTGCTAAACAGTATACTACCTGAAGACAAGTCCTTACCAGTCCTCAAGCTTGCTGCAGGTTCAGCTTCACACTGGGCTTTGCTACTACACAAGGTATTCACTTGTAGCAAGTCTCTGAAAGCAATTTTTTCCACTGGACTTATTCCCACTTCACAGGGAATAGTCCCATAACCAGTCGCTCTCACATTTGTAACTGCAACAGTCTTACCATTACATTTGGAAGGTGTTGAAAGCTTCAATTGAAGGCGTTGTCCCTTCTTTGCTGTGCTCTCACAAGCTAATGCCCCCACATGGACACGGGGCAACATTGCATCCTTCTTGGATTTTCCAACATCCCCTGAAGGCCAAACAGATTTCCTGTTGCCAGGGGTAACAGCAGACCCACACACCTGGTCATACCCCTTGCAGGATGCTGGATACTGTGCCCTCTTCTCTGGGCTGACCACTTCACACAAGCAGCCATAACTTGAAACCACTGGTTTCTTGTGCTCTCCATCACCTCCTGCAGGCTGAACAAAATTTCCTTCACGGTTGCCAGGGGTGACAACAGACACTTTTGCACAAATCTCTTCATTTAGAATTTGAGCCACATCTCTGCTGTAGCTCCTCCTTTCTGCAAACAGACTTTCTCCGGTTGCCATGGGAGACCACATTCTCCCTGTTGATCTTTTCCAGCACTCTCTAGATTGGATTGCTCCTAGGAAATTGTCGTAGTCATCTGGGTTATGATACATCCCGCGGTACACCTCTTGGTACTCCTCCATCAAAAAAGGTTGCACCAACTCAACCCAGCGACTTTTAGGCCATCCTCTGTAGGAAGCAATCATCGCAAAATCATCCAAAAAGTCTTCAACATGTTCAGAAGGCAGCATAGGCCGTATGAAGTCAGCTGTATGGATTTCTGCTTTGTTGCCATGGACAACCGCACCCATCTGCTCACTCTTTGCACTAAAGGACGGCTTGCTTTCCTTTTTCCTTTGCTCCAGTGCGGCCAAATGCATCTTGCACCAGTCTGGGGCTTGTTCTGTCGGTAACAAACCCTCCAGCCACAAGGTTCTGTCTCTCATCTCAGCAAACATTGCTTCCTTTTTGCGCTTTGACTGCCCCATCTCTGCAGTCAGGCACACAACGCTTTTTAACACAGTTCCTTTTAACACAGGAAAATTTTGCGTACTGTCTCTTTAAGACTTGCAAACAGCACACTTTCACATGCAGACTCCACTGGTTCACATGAGCTGCTCCTCACAGCATTGCTGCAAAACACAGTTTCTTGCTACTCACTGTTTTTGGTATGTGAGGATCTGGAACTCTTCCAAATCTGCCCGGAGCAATATCTCCACCACGTGTAAGATTGGGGTATCAGACTCAAACGGTAGGTGCATTATCAGTGAGTACTCCAGTACAAAACTGTATTTTTAAGGGCCTGATTGCCCACTTTTATTTAAAAGCACGGAAAAGTTCACAAAGACATCAGTAGCCCACGCAGGGGGTTCCACCATTACTGTATCTTGCACACTCAACACTTTAGCCTCCTGGCGTACATTCTTGCCATATGGCTGATTCCGGCCTTTAGCCTAGGCCTTAGGTCTGCTCCTCAGACCCAAAAGAGTTTCCTAGAGTGAAGCTCTCTCCTAGCTTACTCCTGCTGCTTACTACTTGCTGCTCTGTCACCAAGTACGTCTGCCTCCTGCAGACATGCATAAACTGGCTGCCTCCTGCAGCCTCTGACTCCTCTCAGAGGAATGGGAGTCCACCTGACTCCCATGCACAGACTTCCTGTCTGTTGGGTGGAACCCTGAGCCATAGCCAGGTCACAATTAAATAGCCCAGCACACAGCTGTGCAATCAGCGTGCCTCTCCCTCCAAAATCTGGCGTAAACCAGCAATCTTCCAGGTAGCACAGGGTCCTACTGCCACAATATATATATATATATATATATATATATAGTAAAAAGAATTCACATAAAACAAATATTTAGAAATATAAACTATTTGTATACCCTATATATAAACTGTGCTCCACAAAAATCAAAAATGCTTATTGTGTCTATAATCTAGTTGTTTTCCCTAACTTTCAATCCATGTTTTTGACTTGTATTGTATGTATTGTATTCCTCAGTGGTGCCCTTGCTCACACCAGCTATGCCTATGCCCCCTAGGTGATGTCAGCTGGTAGAGAACTTTTAATTGTGCTTCAGGTATGCACTTATACAACATTATACAAACATGTTCAGTGTATTTCAAGTTACTGGGGCTACTTGTGTGCATATGCTATTTTGTTGAAAAAAAAAAGAAAAAGTTTTTTTTGCCTTCATAGAGCATAAAACAAACAAACAAGCAAATAAAAAAATAGTACACCAGATAGTAAAACAAATAACTATAATCCATCAACTAATTGCCATACCATAACTATACCATAACCATAATCTGTAACTAGTTGCACTTAAAAAACTAATAAGAATAGTGGGTATAACACAATATCCAATGCTCCAGTGTCCATGTCCTTCAAAAACCCAGCTCCATCCTTCAGATGCAAGCAAGAAGGGGAAGCTATCAACAGAAAGCCATTCAACACTAGATGGCATGGAATGTCATCCAGCAGTGGCAGTTTCTATTGTTTATCTGTAGCACTTCCTAGTCTCCCCTTAATACATTTGCTGGAATTTCAGCTCTGAACTTATTTGAAACAGTGAATGTACTGCTATCTCTATAAGCAGGCTGTGCATCCTAAATTCTATAAAGAGTCAACAAAAAAGTATGGGTCCTGTAGGAAGTTGTTTGTGACGTGATTTTTTAACACACACACATCTCCTTTAACATTTTCTTTCCCCCTAAAATAGAGGAGAATAGCATAGAGTGTCATTTGGGTGACAGCTTTGAGTTTATTATCTGCTGACATTGAATCCAAGATGGTGACATGCAGTGGCAGTCTCAGAGCATTTGAATGTCTACATAAGGGAGGCTTTTACAGTTAACAGTGACAACAAAGAAGCATATCTGAAAGACCAGAACATACCTTATCACTGGAAGTGCCTGTACAAAGACCTCCTTGGTAGGATTTCTACATATTATTTTAATAAAGTCTTTACTAGGGATGAGCCGAACACCCCCCCGGTTTGGTTTGCAGCAGAACATGCGAACAGGCAAAACATTTGTACGAACACGCGAACACCATTAAAGTCTATGGGACACGAACATGAATAATCACAAGTGCTAATTTTAAAGGCTTATATGCAAGTTATTGTCATAAAAAGTGTTTGGGGACTGGGTCCTGCCACAGGGGACATGTATCAATGCAAAATTTTTTTTTAAAAACGGCCATTTTTTCGGGAGCAATGATTTTAAAAATGCTTAAAGTGAAACAATAAAAGTGAAATATTTATTTAAATTTTATACCTGGGGGGTGGCTATAGTATGCCTGTAAAGTAGCACATGTTTCCCGTGTTTAGAACAGTCCCTGCAAAAAATGACATTTCTAAAGGAAAAAAAGTCATTTAAAACTACTTGCGGCTATATTGACCAAACCAAAGTTTAAAAAAAAATTGCGTGGTCCCCCCAAATTCCATACCAGGCCCTTCAGGTATGGATATTAAAAGGAACCCCGCACCAAAATTAAAATAAAAGCGGCGTGGGGGTCCCCCTCAAAATCCATACCAGACCTGGGTCTGGTATGGATTTTAAGGGAAATCGCGCACCATAATTAAAAAAAAAAAAGCGTAGGGTCCCCTCAAAAATCCATACCAGACCCTTATCTAAGCACGCAATTTGGCAGGCTGCAGGAAAAGAGGGGGGACAAGAGAGTGGCCCCCCTCCTGAACCGTACCAGGCCACATGCCCTCAACATGGGGAGGGTGCTTTGGGGTAGCCCCCCAAAGCACCTTGTCCCCATGTTGATGGGAACAAGGCCTCATCCCCACAACCCTTGCCCGGTGGTTGTCGGGTCTGCGGACGGGGGGGCTTATTGGAATCTGGACGCCCCCTTTAACAAAGGGACCCCCAGATCTTAGCCTCCCCCCTGCTTGAAATGGTAACGGGGTGTACCCCTACCATTTCACAAAAAAGTGTCAAAATGGTAAAAATGACAAGACATGGCTTGGGACAAGACCTTTATTAAAAAATAAAAAAATAAAAATGTCCCACGAAGTCTTCTTCTTCTCTTGGACCGAGAATGAAAAAAAAAGCTGCACCGACCTGCCTCCATGGCAGGCACCCACCGTATGACGCGTCCTTGCAGGTGACAGTTCTTTCATAACTGAGGGCGGAGCCACACAGTGACATCACCGGGAGACCCCGCCCCCCGCTGATGCACAGAGACACCCCTATGGTTTTCCTGTAGCAGCGGAGGGGGCGGGGCCACCCGGTGATGTAACTGGGTGACCCCGCCCCTCTCTGATGCTACGGAGAAGCCTTAGGGATGTCCCTGTGAATCAGAGGGGGCGGGGTCACCCGGCGACATCACCGTGTGGCCCCACCCTCAGTTATAAAAGAACTGTCACCTGCAAGGACACGTCATATGGTGGGTGCCTCCCATGGAGGCGGGTCGGTGCTTTTTTTTTTTTTTTCGGTCCATCGGCAGAGCAAGAGAAGAAGACTTTGTGGGACATTTTTAATTTTTAATTTTTTAATAAAGGACTTGTCCCAGGCCGTGTCTTGTCATTTTTACGATTTTGACACTTTTTTGTGAAATGGTAGGGGTACATTTGTACCCCGTTAACATTTCACACAGGGGGGAGGCCGGGATCTGGGGGTCCCCTTGTTAAAGGGGGCTTCCAGATTCCTATAAGCCCCCTGCCCACAGACCCCCACAACCACCGGGCAAGGGTTGTGGGGATGAGGCCCTTGTCCCCATCAATATGGGGACAAGGTGCTTTGGGGGCTATCCCAAAGCACCCTCCCCATGTTGAGGGCATGTGGCCTAGTATGGTTCAGGAGGGGGGGCGCTCTCTCTCATCCCCCCTCTTTTCTTGCGGCCTGCTAGGTTGCGTGCTTGGATAAAGGTCTGGTATGGATTTTTGGGGGGACCCCCACACCATTTTTTTTATTTTGTCATGGGGTTCCCCTTAATATCCATACTAGACCTGAAGGGCCTGGTATGAAATTTGGGGGTACCACCACATAATTTTTTTTTTAATTTTGGTTTGGGGTTCCCCTTAATATTCATACCAGACCCAAAGGGCCTGGTAATGGACTGTGGGGAAATCCCATGCCGTTTTTTTCAATGAATTTTATCTGTATTGCCGAGACCCAATAATTCATTATAGCCGCGAGTAGTTTTAAATTACTTTTTTTCCTTTAGAAATGTAATTTTGCTGTCAGACTTTTCTAAACACGGGAAACATGCGCCCCTCTACAGGCATACTATAGACACCCCCCAGTTACGAAATTTAAAGGAATATTTCATTTTTATTGTTTCACTTTAAGCATTATTAAAATCACTGCTCCCGAAAAGATGGCCATTTTTAAAACTTTTTTTTGCATTGCTACATGTCCTCTGTGGCAGGACCCAGGTCCCCAAACACTTTTTATGACAATAACTTGCATATTAACCTTTAAAATTAGCTCTTTTGATTTCTCCCATAGACTTTTAAAGGGTGTTCCGTGGCTTTCAAATTTGCCGCAAACACCCCAAATTGTTCGCTATTCGGCTATTGTTTGCTATTATAAGATTGGTGCACTCACGCACCTTGCAAATGTGAGTACCCTAATGTGGGGAGCTTTTATCCTAAATTTATAAACATTTATAAACAATATCACACTATCCAGTTTTTCTTTTCCTTTATTCCCAACTGTGGAGCTGCTGCTGAAAACTGTATCTGCATTCCATCACTGAGCCTTGGGATGGCTCATAAGCGTGTTTAGACTCAATCTCGCAGCTGAGTCGCACGCTCTGAGGTGAGCGGCTGTCCCCGGGGGGGTCACTGGATGGCACTTAGATTAATGCACGCACGTTGGATTTTTTATGAACTGTTTTTATGGACTTTATATGCATTTCTTTCATAAATTGGACTTTAACCACTTGACGACCGCCTCACGCCAATGTACGTCGGCAAGGTGGCACGGACAGGCAAAATCACGTACATACACGTGATTTGCCTTCCGCGGGTGGGGGTTCCGATCGGTGTCCGAGGCGGTCGCCATTTCTTCCCGGGCGATGAGAGGTCAGGGGGAGGCCATCCATTGTTGGCCACTCCCTCCCGATCGCTCCCGGCGAATGAAAACGCTTTCTTTCCCTCTGTAATGTAAACAGAGGGAAAGGAAATGATGTCATCCCTCCTCGAGCCGATCTTTTCAATCCGGCGCCGAGGAGAGAAGACATCAAGTAAGTCTGCACAACACTACACTTCCAGTAGAACACGCCAGGCACACTTGTCACCCCCCATCACCCCCCGATCACCCCCCTGTACCCCCTGTCACTCTGACACCAATAGCAGTGTTTTTTTTTTGCATTGGTGTCAGTTTGTGACAGTTATAAGTGTTAGGGCAGTTAGGTTAGCCCCCTTTAGGTCTAGGGTACCCCCCTTAGGTCCAGGGTACCCCCCTAACCCCCTAATAAAGGTTAACCCCGTGATCACCCCCCATCACCAGTGTCGCTAAGCGATCGTTTTTCTGATCGCTGTATTAGTGACACAGGTGACGCTAGTTAGGGAGGTAAGTATATAGGTTTGCTGTCAGTGTTTTATAGCGACAGGGACCCCCATATACTACCTGCTAAAGGTTTTAACCCCTGATTGCCCCCTAGTTAACCCTTTCACCAGCGATCACCGTATAAGTGTTATGGGTGACGCTGATTAGCTAGTTTGTTTTTTGTAGTTTATTATAGTTTATTACAGTTTATTATAGTTTATTATAGTTTTAGGGCACCCGCCGTTTATTACCTTATAAATTATATATTATATAATATATATTATATTATATTATTATATATAATTTAACCCCCTAATTGCCCGGCGGTGATATAAATTACGTTTTTAGGGTCAGATAAGGTCTGCGTTGCCCCAGGCAGCGTCAGGTTAGTGCCAGTACCGCTAAAACCCACGCATGCAGCATACACCTCCCTTGGTGCTATAGTATCTGAGCGGATCGATATCTGATCCGATCTATACCCCCCAGCAGTTTAGGGTTCCCTGAAACGCAGTGTTAGCGGGATCAGCCCAGATACCTGCTAGCACCTGCGTTTTGCCCCTCGGCCCAGCCCAGCCCAGCCCACCCAAGTGCAGTATCGATCAATAACTGACACTTACAAAACACTAAGCACACATAACTGCAGCATTTGCAGAGTCAGGCCTGATCCCTGCGATCGCTAACAGTTTTTTTATAGCGTTTTGATACAGTCGCTGACAGTCAGGAGCTTTTTTGCCTGTGAGTCTCACTAGTGTAACCCTAAATTTAGAGCCCAAAATGGCAAATCGAAGGTACACTAGTGAAGAGGCCTACACGTTTCTGAGCATGACAGATAGTGAAGAGGAAGTCACTCATCTGTCAAGTTCAGGCTCAGAATATGATCCTGTAGAGGACAGCGGCTCCATGACAAATAGCTCTGACGACAGAGTTGTGGTCCCTGCTAGGGTCAGGCATACCAGACTCCGAACTTCTTCTTCTGTCCTTGATGTGCAAGAACCGCAGGTCCCTCGTATGGAGCAGAGAAGTACTAGCGCTGCTACTCCTTCTGGTGAACTGGCAAGCACCAGCGGCCTAGTACACCCTGGTCATACATCCAGCACTGCAGTATCACGTGGTGACGTGGCGAGTCCCATAAGTGCAGTTCAAGCTGGTGAGGTGGCAAGCACTAGTAGTGTCTCGCTGCCACCAAGAAGACAAAGACAGGCCCGTCGTGCCCATAGTGCCCTTCCTGCTGCATTCGCCAATCCGAATTGGTAACCCACCACTTCTGCAGCACCCGTACTTCCCCCTTTCACTGGCCAACCCGGAATTCAGGTGGAAACAGTTGACTTTACGCCACTGGATTTTTATTCACTGTTTTTCACCGAAGATCTCTATAGATCTATTGTGGACGAAAGCAATTTGTACGCTGGTCAACACATCGCCACTAATCCCCAGTCCTCCTTTGCCAGAGATTGGAGACCAATTACGGTCTCCGAATTTAAGATCTTTCTGGGCCTTTCCCTCCTCATGGGCTTGAATAAAAAGAGTAAGTTGCGGTCATATTGGTCCACTGACCCAATTTACCATTCGCCCTTGTTCTCTGCTTCCATGGCCAGGGCACGATATGAGCAGATTTTGCGGTTCATGCACTTCAACGACAATGAACTCTGTCGTCCTCGTGGAGACCCTGCATACGATCGGCTCTACAAAATTTGGCCCCTCGTAAACCACTTCAACCAACGTTTTGCAGACTTGTTTACCCCCCATCAAGTTGTCTGCATTGATGAGTCCCTGATTAAATTTTCTGGCCGCTTGTCATTCAAACAGTACCTTCCCAGCAAGTGTGCCAGATACGGGGTCAAGATGTATAAGCTCTGTGACAGGGCCACAGGCTATACATGTAGATTTATGGTTTACGAGGGCAAAGATAGTCACGTAGAGTCGATAAACTGCCCTGACTACATAGGAAGCGCTGGCAAGATAGTGTGGGGCTTGGTGTCACCCTTATTCGGAAAGGGGTACCACTTGTACGTAGACAATTATTATATGAGCGTGCCACTTTTTAGTCACTTGTTTGATCATCAGATTGGAGCATGTGGCACTGTGCGACCTAATCACCGGGGCTTTCCCCAGCGGCTTGTAGATTCCCGTCTTAGGCTGGGGGAGAGAGCCTGCTTGAAGTATAATAATTTGCTCGCTATGAAGTGGAGGGATAAGAAGAATGTTTTCGTTCTCACCTCCCTTCATGCAGACAGGACGACCCAAATTCCTACTGCGACTGGTGTTGTGTAGAAACCCCTCTGTGTCCACGAATACAACCTTAATATGGGAGGGGTGGACCTCAACGACCAGTTGTTGGCGCCGTACCTAGTTGCCCGTAAGGCCAGACGCTGGTACAAAAAAGTGTCTGTTTATTTTTTTTCAATTGGCTTTGCTGAACGCTCATGTGCTATACAGAGCTTCAGGACGGACTGGATCCTTCCTTAAATTCCAGGAAGAGATCGTCAGAGCCCTTCTTTTTCCAGACGATGCTCTACCTCACCTTCCCCAACCAAATGCAGTAAGCCGGCTGCATGAGAGGCATTTTCTTTATGCCCTCCCGAGTACCCCTACCCAACTAGCCCCCCAAAAAAGATGTCGTGTCTGCAGCAAGCGCAGATTTAGGCGTGACACCCGGTGTTATTGTCCCTCCTGTCCTGGCAATTCTGGTCTTTGCATGGGTGAATGCTTTGAACGCTACCATACACTAGTTGAGTATTAGCGTAGGGTTCAGCACTGCACAGACTAGGACACACTTTCACAGGGTCTCCCAAGATGCCATCGAATTTTGAGAGACCCAAACCTGGAACCAGTTACAAAAGTTAAAAGTTACTAAAAAAAAGTGTAAAAAAAAATAAAATAAAAAAAATTAAAAAAAATAAAAACACAAAAAAAATATAAAATAAAAAAAACAAAAATAGTTGTTGTTTTATTGTTCTCTCTCTCTCTATTCTCTCTCTATTGTTCTGCTCTTTTTTACTCTATTCTATTCTGCAATGTTTTATTGTTATTATGTTTTACCATGTTTGCTTTTCAGATATGCAATTTCTTTATTCTTTACTGTTTACTGTGTTTTGTTGGTAACCATTTTATTGTCTTCAGGTACGCCATTCAGTTGCAGCGCGGATTTATTTATCTTGACAGCAACAGCGTTTGCTCCCATGATATATAAAGCCGTGACTCCAGCGCTGTCAGAGGTGATTTCACCACCACAGTTACATACTTCAGCATATATGCCGAAGCGTGGGGGCAGCAGTGGGTGAAGGAGTGATTTGCTCCTGCCTTTTGCGGGAGGATGCCCCCATGCTTCGGCATATATATAATTTAGGCACAGGTTGCGTTAAATGTTTTATTTTTTACTATGTTTTTTTTGTATTTGCTTTGCAGGTATGGTAAGTCTTAATGTTATACTGTAATGTTACTTTGTTTTATTGTTAACCATCATTTGCTTAGCAGGTACGCCAATCAGTTGCAGCGCGGATTTATTTATTTTGACAGCAATAGCGTTTGCTCCCACGATATATAAAGCCGTGACTCCAGCGCTGTCGGAGGTGATTTCACCACCACAGTTACATACTTCAGTATATATGCCGAAGCATGGGGGCAGCAGTGGGCGAAGGAGCGATTTGCTCCTGCCTTTTGCGGGAGGATGCCCCCATGCTTCGGCATATATATATTTTAGGCACAGGTTGCATTAAATGTTTTATTTTTTACTATGTTTTTTTTTGTATTTGCTTTGCAGGTATGGTAAGTCTTACTGTTATACTGTAATGTTACTTTGTTTTATTGTTAACCATTATTTGCTTAGCAGGTACGCCATTCAGTTGCAGCGCGGATTTATTTATCTTGACAGCAACAGCGTTTGCTCCCACGATATATAAAGCCGTGACTCCAGCGCTGTCGGAGGTGATTTCACCACCACAGTTACATACTTCAGCATATATGCCGAAGCGTGGGGGCAGCAGTGGGTGGAGGAGCGATTTGCTCCTGCCTTTTGCGGGAGGATGCCCCCATGCTTCGGCATATATAATTGGTGCATGTATGCCCATCATTAGAAGTGGGTGGTTGAAGGGAGGTATTCTAATGGTGGGCATACCCACCGATCAATATCTTTTTTTCGTTCAGCCCACAGGCTGCATGAAAAAAAAGTTTACAATATATGCCCAACAAGGACCAGCAACGTACTGGTATGTTGCTGGACTTTGAATGGTTATACCAGAATGATGCCTGCAGGTTCAGGTATCATCTTGGTATCATTCTTTTCAGCCAGCGGTCGGCTTTCATGTAAAAGCAATCCTAGCAGCTAATTAGCCTCTAGACTGCTTTTGCAAGCAGTGGGAGGGAATGCCCCCCCCCACCCCCACCGTCTTCCATGTTTTTCTCTGGCTCTCCTGTCCCAACAGGGAACCTGAAAATGCAGCCGGTGATTCAGCCAGCTGACCATAGAGCTTATCAGAGACCAGAATGGCTCCAAACATCTCTATGGCCTAAGAAACTGGAAGCTACGAGCATTTCATGACTTAGATTTCGCCGGATGTAAACAGCGCCATTGGGAAATTGGGAAAGCATTTTATCACACCGATCTTGGTGTGGTCAGATGCTTTGAGGGCAGAGGAGAGATCTAGGGTCTAATAGACCCCAATTTTAAAAAAAAAGAGTACCTGTCACTACCTATTGCTATCATAGGGGATATTTACATTCCCTGAGATAACAATAAAATTAATTTAAAAAAATAAAAATGAAAGTAACAGTTTAAAAACAAGATAAAAAAGCAAAAAAATAATAAAGAAAAAAAAAAAAAAAAAAAAGCACCCCTGTCCCCCCCTGCTCTTGCGCAAAGGCGAACGCAAGCGTCGGTCTGGCGTCAAATGTAAACAGCAATTGCACCATGCATGTGAGGTATCACCGCGAAGGTCAGATCGAGGGCAGTAATTTTAGCAGTAGACCTCCTCTGTAAATCTACAGTGGTAACCTGTAAAGGCTTTTAAAGGCTTTTAAAAATGTATTTATTTTGTCGCCACTGCACGTTTGTGCGCAATTTTAAAGCATGTCATGTTTGGTATCCATGTACTCAGCCTAAGATCATCTTTTTTATTTCATCAAATATTTGGGCAATATAGTGTGTTCTAGTGCATTAAAATTTAAAAAAGTGTGTTTTTTCCCCAAAAAATGCGTTTGAAAAATCGCTGCGCAAATACTGTGTGAAAAAAAAAAAATGAAACACCCACCATTTTAATCTGTAGGGCATTTGCTTTAAAAAAATATATAATGTTTGGGGGTTCAAAGTAATTTTCTTGCAAAAAAAAAAATTTTTTTCATGTAATCAAAAAGTGTCAGAAAGGGCTTTGTCTTCAAGTGGTTAGAAGAGTGGGTGATGTGTGACATAAGCTTCTAAATGTTGTGCATAAAATGTCAGGACAGTTCAAACCCCCCCCAAATGACCCGATTTTGGAAAGTAGACACCCCAAGCTATTTGCTGAGAGGCATGTGGCATCCATGGAATATTTTATAATGTGACACAAGTTGCGGGAAAGAGACAAATTTTTTTTTCTTTTGCACAAAGTTGTCACTAAATGATATATTGCTCAAACATGCCATGGGGATATGTGAAATTACACCCCAAAATACATTCTGTTGCTTCTCCTGAGTATGGGGATACCACATGTGTGGGACTTTTTGGGAGCCTAGCCGCGCACGGGACCCCGAAAACCAAGCACCGCCTTCAGGCTTTCTAAGAGCGTAAATTTTTGATTTCACTCTTCACTGCCTATCACAGTTTCGGAGGCCATGGAATGCCCAGATAGCACAACCCCCCCCAAATGACCCCATTTTTGAAAATAGACACCCCAAGCTATTTGCTGAGAGGTATAATGAGTATTTTGCAGACCTCACTTTTTGTCACAAACTTTTGAAAATTGAAAAAAGAAAAAAAAATACATTTTTCTTGTCTTTCTTCATTTTCAAAAACAAATGAGAGCTGCAAAATACTCACCATGCCTCTCAGCAAATAGCTTGGGGTGTCTACTTTCCAAAATGGGGTCATTTTGGGGGGTTTTGTGCTGTCTTGGCATTTTATGGCCTTCGAAACTGTGATAGGTAGTGAGGAGTAAAATCAAAAATTTATGCCCTTAGAAATCCTGAAGGCGGTGCTTGGATTTCGGGGCCCCGTACGCGGCTAGGCTCCCAAAAAGTCCTAAACATGTGGTATCCCTGTACTCAGGAGAAGCAGCAGAATGTATTTTGGGGTGTAATTCCACATGTGCCCATGGCCTGTGTGAGAAATATATCATTTAGTGACAACTTTGTGCAAAAAAAAAAGTGTCACATTCCCGCAACTTGTGTCAAAATATAAAATATTCCATGGACTCAATATGCCTCGCAGCAAATAGCTTGGGGTGTCTACTTTCCAAAATGGGGTCATTTGGGGGGTTTTGTGCCATCTGGGCTTTTTATGGCCTTCAAAACTGTGATAGGTAGTGAGGAGTGAAATCACAACTTTACGCCCTTAGAAATCCTGAAGGTGGTGCTTGGTTTTCGGGGCCCCGTATGCGGCTAGGCTCCCAAAAAGTCCCACACGTGTGGTATCCCCGTACTCAGGAGAAGCAGCTAAATGTATTTTGGGGTGCAATTCCACATATGCCCATGGCCTGTGTGAGAAATATATCATTTAGTGACAACTTTGTGCAAAAAAAATAAAAATTGGCCTGTGTGAGCAATATATCATTTAGTGACAACTTTTTGTAAATATTTGTTTTTTTTGTCATTATTCAATCACTTGGGACAAAAAAAAAATATTCAATGGGTTCAACATGCCTCTCAGCAATTTCCTTGGGGTGTCTACTTTCCAAAATGGGGTCATTTGGGGGGGGGGGTTGTACTGCCCTGCCATTTTAGCACCTCAAGAAATGACATAGGCAGTCATAAACTAAAAGCTGTGTAAATTCCAGAAAATGTACCCTAGTTTGTAGACGCGATAACTTTTGCGCAAACCAATAAATATACGCTTATTGACATTTTTTTTACCAAAGACATGTGGCCGAATACATTTTGGCCTAAATGTATGACTAAAATTGAGTTTATTGCATTTTTTTATAACAAAAAGTAGAAAATATCATTTTTTTCAAAATTTTCGGTCTTTTTCCGTTTATAGCGCAAAAAATAAAAAACGCAGAGGTGATCAAATACCATCAAAAGAAAGCTCTATTTGTGGGAAGAAAAGGACTCAAATTTCGTTTGGGTACAGCATTGCATGACCGCGCAATTAGCAGTTAAAGCGTTGCAGTGCCAAATTGGAAAAAGACCTCTGGTCCTTAGGCAGCATAATGGTCCCGGGCTCAAGTGGTTAATAACCACGTATCACATCTTGGATTTGATATTCACACTAATTGTGTGGCACTTGGCACTTTGTTGTATTTTTGCACTTATCACTGTGATATATTTATATATTTTTTACATGTATATAAATAATTTTTCATTCATTATATATACAGTTAGTAGTTTAGTCATCGCTACTCTTATTCTAATGGTATACATCTAGTACCGTATATTATTTACACATTACACCTTAAAATCACTTGTTTTTTATATATATCCTTTGTGCCTTGCTGTGACTGGATAAGCCGCTTATGTGGTATTTTCAGTATACCTCATATGCGTTAATAATCTCTAGATTGATATTTTCACCTCAGCGCAGCGTATCTTTTGTATACATTGTATTGCACGGCATATGAAACATGTTCTGCGTGGGCAGCTAGGTGATTTTCACATTTGAGGCAATATACCATTGTGGCTCGCAAAGTCCCCTTTTATCTATATAGAAATATCTGTTTCTTCAACTGGTGGCAGTCAGGCACGCGCACACCCACAGCGTGTCCCCAGAGCTGATGCATGTGCCCGACAGGTGCGATGTCTGCCGGGCACCCGCAATCGCTCGTGACAGAACGAGAATGGGGATGTGTGTGTGTAAATTCACAAATCCTGGTTCTATCAGGGGAGAGGAGACAGATTGTGTGTTCCTACTAAGTAGGAAAAACGATATGTCTCTTCCTCTAGTCACTTCCATCTCCCCACAGTTAGAACACACAGTGAGGGAAAACATTTAAAACCTTGATCGCTCCCTAGTGTTAACCCTTCCCTGCCAGAGACATTTATACAGTAATCAGTGGCTATTTTTAGCTCCGATTGCTGTATAAATGTCAATGGTCCCAAAAAGTGTCAAAAGTGTCCGATCTGTCCACCACAATGTCAAAGTCCCCATAAGAATCCTAGATTGCTGCCATTACTAGTAAAAAAATAATGAAAATGACATAAATCTATCCCCTATTTTGTAGACGCTATAACTTTTGCGCAAATCAATCAATATATGTTTATTGTGATTTTTTTTAACGAAAAATAGGTACAGTAGAAGAATACATATCGGCCTAAAGTGATGAAGAAATATTTCTCTGGGGATATTTATTATAGCAAAAAGTACAAAATGTTGTGTTTTTTCAAAATTGTTGCACTTTTTTGTTTATAGCGCAAAAAAATGCAAAGGTGATCAAATACCACCAAAAAAAGCTCTCTTTGTGAGGAAAAAAGGACATAAATTTTGTTTGGGTACAACGTTGCATGACCACGCAATTGTCAGTTAAAGTGACGCAGTGCTGTATCGCAAAAAATGGCCTGGTCAGGAGGGGGGCAAATCCTTCCGGGGCAGAAGTGGTTAATCTTATCCATAGAATGAATCTTACTCCACAGAAATTGAATAGAATCAATTTCAACTCCTGCTGTTGGAAGTGTGGTGGCGGTGGGGCTGACTTTACCATGGTAACATGGTATTGTCCTGCCCCAGCTACAATTATTCTGGACTTCAACAACCCAATTTGTATCCTCCCTGTTGATGATTCTTATTCCCCTGACTGTCTCAGTCTGTCTGCTGGGCCTGGTAAGCGCCTTGGCACATCGCAGAGCAACAAGGACCCTTATAGGGTTGTTGTTCTTTGTGAAGAAGGCAGTAATTTTAAAATGGAAATTACCAGATGTGCCCTCCTTAAATTTCTGGAAGGCTTTAGTCAATACAGCTATCCCCCTATATAAAACCACATACCTCTCACGTGGATGTTTGGCCAAATTTGATAAGACATGGACTGTTTGGCTAGAGTCATCTGATACTAATGCCACTCACTAAGGTCAGTTAAAACTACTGGAGCTAGGTGGTTATGGTCCGGCCCTTGTTTAATACTTCAGGTCATGGGCCCCTATATTATCAAATATGGATTCTTAGGCCTGATACACATTCATTTTTCCAAATGTTCATATCCTATGTATGCTTTCTTACTGCACACAAAAATTTCATGTGTCCTACAGATTGCAAGACGGGCAGTGTTGCTGGCTTTTCAGATTTAGATTTTTACTTTTTGCTAGTAGAGCTATTCTATTGCTAAGCAATTGTTTTGATGTCTGTGTATTTTTCGAGCTGGGGAATGCCCAGAGGCTCTGTACTGTACCTTGTTTTCTACTTTTGAAAATCAATCAACAGAATTTACTATTTAAAAAAACAAAAAAAAATTGTAAAAAAAAGATTTAGACCCCCCAAAAGACAGAAAATGTTTTTTTGCTTGCTGGAAGTGCAATGCCTGCAAACGAGTCAATAATAGAGTAAGAGGACTAACTAGCTTCACATCAGGTGTTAATAATAGGACGTTCAAAATATCAGAATTTATTGCATGTAACACCACACATGTAGTGTATGTGCTAGAATGCCCTTGTGGATTGATGTATTTAGGGAGGACAAAACAAACCCTAAAGAAAAGGATAGATGAGCATATTTATAATATCCGAATTGGGTTCAAGCAACATAGTGTGTCCCTTTACTTTAGACAGCACCATAATATGGATCCCTCAGGTTTGAAGTTATTGGGGGTAAACACGATCTCCCCACACTGCAGAGGATCTAATTGGTGAGGAAATTTTCAAAGAAAGAAACCAAGTGGATATAAACTGTATGGTAGATTATTTAACGCCAAAGGAATGAATATTGAAGTATATATTAATTGCTTTATTAGTGATTTTTAAAAATTTAGATATTGAATAAATTGTATTTTATGATGATGTTTTGTAGAATGAATGTTGTACAGTGTACACAATGGTTATTTTATTATTTTGTATAAGGCCATATAGTCAGGGTGACATATATGATATGTTTAAGTAATATCCAGCCATGTATGATATATAATGTTCAGATAGGATGTAATCCCACAAAATGGCCACAGGGTCTGCTGTTGTATGTCAAGGCGTGATTATACAGCGACAAGAACTGACATCAGAGCGACAGCCGGATGTGACAACGAACCAGGAGAGTGGTGAGACACAGTTTTGATACAAACGGCCTGTCCCTGGCTTATTATTGATGAGTGTGTTTATAACATATACATTGTGAGTGAAATTTTAATAGTTTTAATAAAGTATGTGAAACAGAATTACGCTATGGGGATTGCCCGTGTCCTTTATGGTTGCATTTTCAGTGGACCCTTAAAACAATAGAATTGCAGTTTTCTGTGGTGTGGATCGCTAAGCGTGTTTACTGATCAGAGATGAGAGGCAATAAATAGTGGTGTGTGAGGTGGCATAAGGCTAGTGATACACTTTCTTTACCCTGAAGTGGATTACAAGCTAACTACTTAGTACTAGTGGATGGGATTTGGCTGCTCTGATTTTTTTCATGCACTACTAACAATGAGAGGTGGAGGCTCCTCTGTTGAATCTCTCTGGTAAAGCGCTGCTGGAGTTATTGGACTTCTTTGCTCTATATAAGGACAGTGGTATCTTACATCATACCGACTTACCCAGTTCTTCTCCACCGACTCTCCTCTCTGTTGGCGTGTTGCAACAACATGGGTACTTAAGTCAATATCTTCTGGTCATGTAAAAATTTAACAAGCTTTTACCCAAAGAGCTTCCAACTCATCTTTGAAATAACGGGTATTTTAACACCACCAGACTCTGTTTTAGCGATATTAAATCTGTGAAACGAATATTTCCATTTCCAGTTCTGCATGGTTGTAGCACATTTATGGTTAGCCACAAAACTTACTATAAAAAGGTTTTGGAGAAAGGAGCTGACACCTAATGCTTCCGACGTTGTCGTCTTCTTAAAAGTCCATAATGCATATGAACATTCACCCACTATTAGATCTGATTAAGTAACTGCCTTTGAACACTCTTGAAAAGCGTGTGTGTACTTATCTTAATATGTCTTGTACTTGTCACACCATATTGTTTCTGCTTTGTCTTTCTCCATGTTTTAATGTCTCATCCTGTACAGTGCCTTGAAAAAGTATTCATACCCCTTGAAATTCTCCACATTGTGTCAAGTTATAACCAAAAATGTAAATGTATTTTATAAGGATTTTATTTGATAGACCAACACAAAATGACACATAATTTTGAAGTGGAAGGAAAATGATAAATGTTTTCCAAATCGTTTAACAAATAAATATGTGAAAAGTATGGAGTGCATTTGTATTCAGCCCCCCTGAGTCAATACTTTGTAAAACCACCTTTTGCTGCAATTACAGCTGCAAGTCTTTTTGGGCTGTCTCTACCAGCTTTGCACATCTGGAGTGACATTTTTTTGCAAAATAGCTCAAGCTCTGTCAGATTGGATGGAGAGTCTGTGAACTGCAATTTTTAAGTCTTGCCACAGATTCTCAATTGGATTTAGGTCTGGAATTTGACTGGGCCATTCTAACACATAAATATGCTTTGATCTAAACCATTCCATTGTAGCTCTGGCTGTATATTTAGGGTCGTTGTCCTGCTGGAAGGTGAACCTCTGCCTCAGTCTCAAATATTTTGCAGACTTTAAGAGGTTTTCATCTAAGATTGCCCTGTATCTCCATCCATCTTCCCATCAACTCTGACCAGCTTTCCTGTTCCTGCTAAGAAAAGCATCACCACAACATGATGCTGCCACCACCATGTTTCACATTGGGGATGGGGTGTTCTGGGCGATGTGCATTGTTAGTTTTCCGCCACTCATAGCGTTTCGTTTTTAGGCGAAAAAGTTCAATTTTGGTCTCATCTGACCAGAGCACTTTCTTCCACATGTTTGCTGTGTCCCTCACATGGCTTCTCACAAACTTAATATGGGACTTCTTATGGATTTCTTTAAACATGTCTTGGTAGGTTTGCAGTTGTGCCATACTCTTTCTATATTCGGATGATGGATTGAACAGTGCTCCATGAAATGTTTAAAGCTTGGGATATTTTTCTATAACCTAACCCTGCTTTAAATGTCTCCACAACTTTATCCCTGACCTGCCTGGTGTGTTCCTTGGTCTTCATGATGCTGTTTGTTCACTAAGGTTCTCTAACAAACCTCTGAGGGCTTTACAGAACAGTTGTATTTATACTGAGATTAACTTACATATAGGTGGACTTTATTTACTAATTAGGTGAATTCTGAAGGCAATTGGTTCTACTAGATTTTAGTTAAGGGTATCAGAGTAAAGGGGGCTAAATACAAATGTATGCCACACTTTTCAGATTTTTATTTGTAAAAAAATTTGAAAACCATTTAGCATTTTTCCTTCCACTTCACAATTATGTGCCACTTTGTGTTGGTCTACTACAAAAAATCCCAGTAATATACATTTACGTTTTTGGTTGTAACATGACAAAATATGGAAAATTTCAAGGGGTATGAATAGGCACTGTAGCTTAATGGGGTTTCCTATGCAAATAATTGTCTGTTATTTGAAACTTTCATAAGTGTTGTTTTTTTGACCTTTTATGTTCACATTTGAAATACTTCAATAAAAATGAATGCAAAGAAAAGTGGAATTGCTCTTTAAGTATTGATAATGGCCAGTCAATGAAGCATTCCTAATAAATGCTTGTACTGAGTTTTGATCTTTTAGATTTCCTTTTAACAAGTATGTTGATAGAATCTTAGCTTCATCATTTAACTAATAAACAATGCATTGCAGATTTTTTTTAAAAGGTAGATTTTAGTAATTCTTTGGAACCTTTACTAGTTCAGTTTTTCAACTCCTTTCTCACGCAGGAAGTAGGACATTATAGTCCTCTTGTCATGTCACTATCCTTATAAGGAGGTACTATGTCTTATCAGCATAAAGTCTAATGAGCAGGTACAGTGCTTTCTTTTTAGCCAGTCACATCACAGGTGCCAGAAATCCTGCTCCTCTGGATACACATTAAAGTACTTGTGAACTCTTACTTTGTAATGCAACTCATTCAGTTTAAAATAGAATTTAGGCAATTTGTGTGTATATATCATAGGCGTGCACACAGGGTGTGCCAGGTGTGCCTGGGCACACCCTAATCATAAATAGCAGTCAACTGTCCTGGATGATATGCACATTACTGGGACACATCTCATCCCCCTACCTCCTCCCCCAACAGTTTCAGGCCCTCCCTGTTCTCAGGAGGACTGCAGGAACATGGCAAAGATGAAGCCTGCCTCCTCATTGCTTTCTTCTAGTACTGCAATTAAGTTTAAGTCGGCGGGATGGGGATGCACCAGCCTCGGAACTTACGCCTAGTCCACCCTCTTCTGATGGTGTATCATGTGTGTGCAGAGCAGAAGAAGTCAAAGGGAGTGTGTGTTCGGGATGTGCGGTGAGGTCAATGGGTGGTGAGGCACTGGCTAGTAGGGATGAGCTTCGAGTTCGAGTCGAACTCATGTTCGACTTGAACATCGGCTGTTCGCAAGTTCGCCGAACAGCGAACAATTTGGGGTGTTCGCGGCAAATTCGAATGCCGCGGAATACCCTTTAAAAGTCTATGGGAGAAATCAAAAGTGCTAATTTTAAAGGCTTATATGCAAGTTATTGTCATAAAAAGTGTTTGGGGACCTGGGTTCTGCCCCAGGGGACATGGATCAATGCAAAAAAAAGTTTTAAAAACGGCCGTTTTTTCGGGAGCAGTGATTTTAATAATGCTTAAAGCGAAACAATAAAAGTGTAATATCCCTTTAAATTTCGTAGCTGGGGGGTGTCTATAGTATGCCTGTAAAGGGGCGCATGTTTCCCGTGTTTAGAACAGTCTGACAGCAAAATTACATTTCAAAGGAAAAAAAGTCATTTAAAACTACTTGCGGCTATTAATGCATTGCCGGTCCGACAATACACATAGAAGTTCATTGATAAAAATGGCATGGGAATTCCCCACTGGGGAACCCCGAACCAAAATTAAAAAAAAAAAAATGACGTGGGGGGTCCCCCTAAATTTCATACCAGGCCCTTCAGGTCTGGTAT
Organism: Lithobates clamitans; assembly: GCA_037952925.1. Taxonomy (NCBI): domain Eukaryota; kingdom Metazoa; phylum Chordata; class Amphibia; order Anura; family Ranidae; genus Lithobates; species Lithobates clamitans. Next base: position 3,778,872 of record JBBGZY010001149.1, on the reverse strand, counting down.
GGATATTAAGGGGAACCCCGGCCAAAATGTAAAAAAAAAAATGACGTGGGGGGGTCCCCCTAAATTCCATACCAGGCCCTTCAGGTCTGGTATGGATATTAAGGGGAACCCCACGCCAAAAAAAAAAAAAAAAAAAACATACCAGACCCTTATCTGAGCACGCAACCTGGCAGGCCGCAGGAAAAGAGGGGGGGACGAGAGTGCGGCCCCCCTCCTGAACCGTACCAGGCCACATGCCCTCAACATTGGGAGGGTGCTTTGGGGTAGCCCCCCAAAACACCTTGTGCCCATGTTGATGAGGACAAGGGCCTCATCCCCACAACCCTGGCCGGTGGTTGTGGGGGTCTGCGGGTGGGGGCTTATCGGAATCTGGAAGCCCCCTTTAACAAGGGGACCACCAGATCCCGGCCCTCCCCCCTGTGTGAAATGGTAAGGGGGTACAAAAGTACCCCTACCATTTTACTAAAAAAGTGTCAAAAATGTTAAAAATGACAAGAGACAGTTTTTGACAATTCCTTTATTTAAATGCTTCTTCTTTCTTCTATCTTCCTTCATCTTCTTCTTCTTCTTCTGGTTCTTCTGGCTCTTCTGGTTCCTTCGCCTGTGTTCTCGTCCAGCATCTCCTCTGCGGCGTCTTCTATCTTCTTCTCCTCGGGCCGCTCCGCACCCAAGGCATCGGGGAAGGCTCCCGCTCTTCATTTTCTTCTCTTCTTCATCTTCTTCTCTTCTTCATCTTCTTCTCCGGGCCGCTCCGCACCCATGCTGACATGGAGGGAGGCTCCCGCCCCCATTATTTAGGAACCGTCAGAAAAGGAGAAGCGTCACACAGCGGGAGCCTCCCTCCATGCCAGCATTGGTGTGGAGCGGCCGGAGAAGAAGATGAAGAAGAGAAGAAGAGAAGAAGATGAAGAAGAGAAGAAGATGAAGAGAAGAGCAGGAGCCTCCCCCCATGCCATGGGTGCGGAGCAGCCCGAGGAGAAGAAGGGAAGAAGACGCCGCGGAGGAGATGCTGGACGAGAACACCGGAGGAAGAACCAGAAGAGCCAGGAGAACCAGAAGAAGAAGAAGAAGAAGATGAAGGAAGATAGAAGAAAGAAGAAAGAAGAAGCATTTAAATAAAGGAATTGTCAAAAACTGTCTCTTGTCATTTTTAACATTTTTGACACTTTTTTTAGTGAAATGGTAGGGGTACTTACCATTTCACACAGGGGGGGAGGGCCGGGATCTGGGGGTCCCCTTGTTAAAGAGGGCTTCCAGATTCCGATAAGCCCACCTCCCGCAGACCCCACAACCACCGGCCAGGGTTGTGGGGATGAGGCCCTTGTCCTCATCAACATGGGGACAAGGTGTTTTGGGGGCTACCCCAAAGCACCCTCCCAATGTTGAGGGCATGTGGCCTGGTATGGTTCAGGAGGGGGGGGCGCTCTCTCGTCCCCCCTCTTTTCCTGCGGCCTGCCAGGTTGCATGCTCGGATAAGGGTCTGGTATGGATTTTTGGGGGGACCCCACGCCGTTTTTTTTTTTTTAATTTTGGCGCGGGGTTCCCCTTAATATCCATACCAGACCTGAAGGGCCTGGTATGGAATTTAGGGGGACCCCCACATCATTTTTTTTTTACATTTTGGTTCGGGGTTCCCCTGTGGGGAATTCCCAAGCCGTTATTATCAATGAACTCCTATGTGTATTGTCAGACCGGCAATGCATTAATAGCCGCGAGTAGTTTTAAATGACTTTTTTCCTTTGAAATGTCATTTTGCTGTCAGACTGTTCTAAACACGGGAAACATGCGCCCCTTTACAGGCATACTATAGACACCCCCCAGGTACAAAATTTAAAGGGATATTACACTTTTATTGTTTCACTTTAAGCATTATTAAAATCACTGCTCCCGAAAAAACGGTAGTTTTTAAAACTTTTTTTGCATTGATCCATGTCCCCTGGGGCAGGACCCAGGTCCCCAAACACGTTTTATGACAATAACTTGCATAAAAGCCTTTAAAATTAGCACTTTTGATTATTCATGTTCGTGTCCCATAGACTTTAATGGTGTTCGCGTGTTCAAACAAACTTTTTTCCTGTTCGCATGTTCTGGTGGGGGGGGTGTTCGGCTCATCCCTACTGGCTAGTATCAGAGCCAGATACACACAGGTTACATACGCCACAAACGTTAGAGTGAGAGCAATAATTCTAGCACTAGACCTCATCTATAACTCTAAACATGTAACCTGTAAAAAATGTTAACGCATTGCCTATGGATATTTTTAAGTACTGAAGTTTGGCGCCATTCCACAAGTGTATGCAATTTTAAAGCATGACTTGTTAGGTATCTATTTACTCAGGGTATCATCATCTTTCATATTATACAAAAAAATCGGGCTAACTTTAGTGTTTTTTTTTTCTTCATGAAACAGTTTCTTTAAAAAAAAAAGGTATGAAAAATTGCTGCGCAAATACTGTATAGCATTAAAAGTTGCAACAACCACCATTTTACTCCTTAGGGTGTCTGCTAACTAAATATATATATCCAATGTTCAATATATATAATGTTTGGGGGTTCTGAGAAATTTTCAAGCAACAAAATGATGATTTTTACATGTAGGAGTGAAGTGTCAGAATTGGCATGGGTGGCAAGGGAATAATTATTAGGGAACCTGATCGGTACAGAGAGGGGAGTGAGGAACTGGCGTCATGACATGACGCCGGTTTGTTTACATGTGATCGCTCCGTCATTTGACGGAGCGATCACATGGTAAACGGCCACGATCAGCGGCCGTTTACCGTGATCCGTGGACCGCCGGATGTTCCCGGTGGGGCGCGCAGGAGCAGTTTTCTGGAATCAAGTCATATGACGTGATCCCAGAGTTATCCAACCGCCCTGCAGCTGTCATTTGGCTATGGGGCGGTTGGCAAGTGGTTAACGGACAAATTATTGAAGTTTGAAGTTATAACTTCAAACCAGTAATTTCAGAGTAAATAGATAAATAATACATTATTATGTTATAACATATATAGCACAATGATTTATGATTTAGCTTGATTAAAACAGTACCTTATTAGCAGTAGAAAATTCTCATTCTCCCTCTTAACTGTGTGAGAAAAACATGGGATTACATGTAAATCTTATACCCATAAACCCATGTTTTTTCCTTGTAGCAAAGAGGGCTGGGCTGAAAGGGAGCATGTGTCTTTTAGACACATGCCCCCTTCTATGACACTGCAGTGAGAGGACAGCCTCCACTGCAGCATTTGTATTGGACAGCTGGGGCCAATGGTACTTTACCATTGGTCCAATGCTCCAAGCAGTCCATTGAGCTCAGTGCCTCTGACAAGAGGTGAGAGGCACTGTGAGCTCATCCTCTCAGTCTGCTGCAAACAGAGTGTGCCAGCTTGTATTTAAACTGTATGTTCTGTATGTTCTGTATGTAGCTTTTGACAGGCTGCACAAGGAGCCCCATATCTCCAGTGTTGATGTAGGTTGTGATTACTAGTGGTGATGACAAGTGGTGGAGTAGGACTTTAGCTACATACCCCCCAAATTTGGGATCTCTGTGACCCCAGGTCGCCGAGCTACGACCCTCGTTTCTTTGTTTGCTTTTGTTATTAATTTTTTTTTTTTGCTCTGCTTCACCTGTAGGGATGAGCTTCGAGTTAGAGTCGAACTCATGTTCCACTCGAACATCGGCTGTTCGCCAGTTCCCCGAACAGTGAACAATTTGGGGTGTTCGCAGTAAATTTGAAAGCTGCGAACACCCTTTAAAAGTCTATGGGAGAATATGCCATGGGCATATGTAGAATTACACCCCAAAATACATTCTGCTGCTTCTCCTGAGTATGGGGATACCACATGTTTAGGACTTTTTGGAAGCCTATCCGTGTACGGGGCCCCGAAACCAAGCACCGCTTTCAGGATTTCTAAGGGTGTAAATTTTTGATTTCACCTCTCACTACCTATCACAGTTTTGAAGTCCATAAAATGCCAAGATGTCACAACCCCCCCCCCCCCAAATGACCCCATTTTGGAAAGTAGACACCCCAAGCTATTTGCTTAGAGGCATGTTGAGTCCATGGAATATTTTATATTTTGCCACAAGTTGCAGGAAAATGACAAACTTTTTTTTTTTTGCACAAAGTTTCACTAAATGATATATTGCTCACACAGGCCATGGGCATATGTGGAATTGCACCCCAAAATACATTCTGCTGATTCTCCTGAGTACGGGGATACCACATGTGTGGGACTTTTTGGGAGCCTAGCCACGTACGGGGCCCGAAAACCAAGCACCGCCTTCAGGATTTCTAAGGGCGTAAAGTTTTGATTTTACTCCTCACTACCTATCACAGTTTTGAAGGCCATAAAATGCCCAGATGGCACAAACCCCCCCAAATGACCCCATTTTGGAAAGTAGACACCCCAAGCTATTTGCTGAGAGGCATGTTGAGTCCATGGAATATTTTATATTTTGACACAAGTTGCGGGAAAGTGACATTTTTTTTTTTTGCACAAAGTTGTCACTAAATGATATATTGCTCAAACATGCCATGGGCATATGTGGAATTACACCCCAAAATACATTCTGCTGCTTCTCCTGAGTACAGGGATACCACATGTGTGGAACTTTTTGGGAGCCTAGCCGCGTATGGGGCCCCGAAACCAAGCACCGCCTTCAGGATTTCTAAGGGCGTAAATTTTTGATTTCTCTCCTCACTACCTATCACAGTTTTGAAGGCCATAAAATGCAGAGATAGCACAACCCCCCCCAAATGACCCCATTTTGGAAAGTAGACACCCCGAGTTATTTGCTGAGAGGCATGGTGAGTATTTTGCAGCTCTCATTTGTTTTTGAAAATGAAGAAAGACAAGAAAAAACTTTTTTTTTTCTTTTTTCAATTTTCAAAACTTTGTGACAAAAAGTGAGGTCTACAAAATACTCACTATACCTCTCAGCAAATAGCTTGGGATGGCTACTTTCCAAAATAGGGTCATTTTGGGGTGTTTGTGCCACCTGGGCATTCCATGGCCTCCGAAACTGTGATAGACAGTGAAGAGTGAAATCAAAAATTTACGCCCTTAGAAAACCTGAAGGCGGTGCTTGGTTTTTGGGGTCCCGTACGCGGCTAGGCTCCCAAAAAGGCTCACACATGTGGTATCCCCGTACTCAGGACAAGCAACAGAATGTATTTTGGGGTGTAATTGCACATATTCCCATGTTTGAGCAATATATCATTTAGTGACAACTTTGTTCAAAAAAAAAATGTTGTCTTTTTCCCGCAACTTGTGTCACAATATAAAATATTCCATGGACTTGACATGCCTCTCAGCAAATAGTTTGGGGTGTCTACTTTCCAAAATGGGGTAATTTGGGGGGGTTTTGAACTGTCCTGGCATTTTATGCACAACATTTAGAAGCTTATGTCACACATCACCCACTCTTCTAACCACTTGAAGACAAAGCCCTTTCTGACACTTTTTGTTTACATGAAAAAATAATTTTTTTTTGCAAGAAAATTACTTTGAACCCCAACACATTATATATATTTTTAAAGTAAATGCCCTACAGATTAAAATGGTGGGTGTTTCATTTTTTTTTTTCAGACAGTATTTGCACAGCGATTTTTCAAACACATTTTTTGGGGAAAAAACACACTTTTTTAAATTTGAATGCACTAGAACACACTATATTGCCCAAATGTTTGATGAAATAAAAAAGATGATCTTAGGCCGAGTACATTAATACCAAACATGACATGCTTTAAAATTGCGCACAAACGTGCAGTCGCAACAAACTAAATACATTTTTAAAAGCCTTTAAAAGCCTTTACAGGTTACCACTTTAGATTTACAGAGGAGGTCTACTGCTAAAATTACTGCCCTTGATCTGACCTTCGCGGTGATACCTCACTTGCATGGTGCAATTGCTGTTTACATTTGACGCCAGACCGATGCTAGCGTTCGCCTTTTCGTGAGAGCAGGGGGGGACAGGGGTGCTTTTTTTTTTTTTTATTATTTTTTTGCTTTTTTATCTTATTTTTAAACTGTTCTATAAATTTTTTTATTTTTTTAATCATTTTTATTGTTATCTCAGGGAATGTAAATATCCCCTATGATAGCAATAGGTCGTGGCAGGTACTCTTTTTTGAAAAAATTGGGATCTATTAGAACCTAGATCTCTCCTCTGCCCTCAAAGCATCTGATCACACCAAGATCGGTGTGATAAAATGCTTTCCCAATTTCCCAATGGCGCTGTTTACATTCGGTGAAATCTAAGTCATGAAATGCTCGTAGCTTCTGCTTTCTTAGGCCATAGAGATGACTGGAGCCATTCTGGTCTCTGATCAGCTCTATGGTCAGCTGGCCGAATCACCGGCTGCATTCTCAGGTTCCCTGTTGGGACAGGAGAGCCAGAGAAAAACATAGAAGACGGTGGGGGAGCATTCCTTCCCACTGCTTGTAAAAGCAGTCTAGAGGCTAATTAGCCACTAGGATTGCTTTTACATGAAAGCCGACCGCTGGCTGAAAAGAATGATACCAAGATGATACCTAAACCTGCAGGCATCATTCTTAGATAATCACTCAAAGTCCAGCAACATACCAGTACGTTGCTGGTCCTTGTTGGGCATATATTGTAAACTTTTTTTTCATGCAGCCTGTGGGCTGAAGGAAAAAAAGATATTGATCGGTGGGTATGCCCACCATTAGAATACCTCCCTTCATCCACCCACTTCTAATGATGGGCATACATGCACCGTTTATATATGCCGAAGCATGGGGACATCCTCCCGCAAAAGGCAGGAGCAAATCGCTTCTCCACCCACTGCTGCCCCTACGCTTCGTCATATATGCTGAAGTATGTAACTGTGGTGGTGAAATCACCTCCGACAGCGCTGGAGTCACGGCTTTATGTATCGTGGGAGCAAACGCTGTTGCTGTCAAGATGAATAAATCCGCTCTGCAGCTGAATGGCGTACCTGCTAAGCAAATGATGGTTAACAATAAAACAAAGTAACATTACAATATAACAGTAAGACTTACCATACCTGCAAAGCAAATACAAAAAAAATTGTAAAAAATAAAACATTTAAACGCAACCTGTGCCTAAAATATATATATGCTGAAGCATGGGGGCATCCTCCCACAAAAGGCAGGAGCAAATCGCTCCTCCACCCACTGCTGCCCCCATGCTTCGGCATATATGCTGAAGTATGTAACTGTGGTGGTGAAATCACCTCAGACAGCGCTGGAGTCACAGCTTTATGTATCGTGGGAGCAAACGCTGTTGCTGTCAAGATAAATAAATCCGCTCTGCAGCTGAATGGCGTACCTGAAAACAAAAAAATGGTTACTAAACATGATAAAAACATAACAACAGTAAAACTTTGCAGAATAGAATACAGTAAAAAAGAGCAGAACAATAGAGAGAGAATAAAGAGAGAGAACAATAAAACGACAACTATTTTTGGTTTTTATTATTTTATATTTTTTTTGTGTTTTTTTTTTTTTTACTTTTTTTGTAACTTTAACTTTTGCTACCAGGTTTGGGTCTCTCAAAATGCGATGGCATCTTGGGAGACCCTGTGAAAGTGTGTCCTAGTCTGTGCAGTGCTGTACCCTACGCTAATACTGAACTAGTGTATGGTAGCATTCAAAACATTCACCAATGCAAAGACCAGGATTGTCAGGACAGAAGGGACAATAATACCGGGTGTCACGCCTAAATCCGCGCTTGCTGCAGACACAACATCTTTTTTGGGGGCCTCATTGGGTAGAGGTACTCGGGAGGACATAAAGAAAATGCCTCTCATGCAGCGGCTTACTGCATTTGGTTGGGGACAGTGAGGTGGAGCACCGTCTGGAAACAGAAGGGCTCTGACGATCTCTTCCTTGAATTTAAGGAAGGATCCAGTCCGTCTTGAAGCTCTGTATAGCACATAAGCGTTCAGCAAAGCCAATTGAAATAAATAAACAGACACTTTTTTGTACCAGCGTCTGGCCTTACGGGCAACTAGGTACGGCACCAACAACTGGTCGTTGAGGTCCACCCCTCCCATATTTTGGTTATATTCGTGGGCACAGAGGGGTTTCTCCACAACACCAGTCGCAGTAGGAATTTGGACCGTCGTGTCTGCATGAAGGGAGGTAAGAACGAAAACATTCTTATTGTCCCTCCACTTCATAGCGAGTACATTTTTTACACTGCAAGCAGGCTCTCTCCCCCAGCCTAAGATGGGAATCTACAAGCCACTGGGGAAAGGGGATTAGGTCGCACAATGCCACATGCTCCAATCTGATGATCAAAATGGTGACTAAAAATTGGCAATCGTATTCAAGGTCTCCATGAGGACGACAGAGTTCATTGTTGTTGAAGTGCATGAACCGCAAAATCTGCTCGTATCGTGCCCTGGTCATGGAGGCAGAGAACACGGGCATATGGTAAATTGGGTCAGTGGACCAATATGACCGCAACTCACTCTTTTTATTTATGCCCATGTTGAGGGAAAGGCCCTGAAAGATCTTAAATTCAGAGACCGTAATTGGTCTCCAATCTCTGGCAAGGGAGGACTGGGGAATAGTGGCGATGTGTTGACCAGCGTATAAATTGCTTTGGTCCACAATAGATCTATAAAGATCTTTGGTGAAAAACAGCGAATAAAAATCAAGTGGCGTAAAATCAACTGAATTCTGGGTTGGCCAGTGAATGGGGGAAGTACGGGTGCTGCAGAAGTCGTGGGTACCCAATTCGGATTGGCGAATGCAGCAGGAAGGGCACTATGGGCACGACAGGCCTGTGTTCATCTTCTGGGTGGCAGCGGGACACTACTTGTGCTTGCCACCTTGCCAGCTTGAACTGCACTTATGGGACTCGCCACGTCACCAAGTGTTTCTGCAGTGCTGGATGTACGACCAGGGTGTACTAGGCCGCTGGTGCTTGCCAGTTCACCAGAAGGAATAGCGGCGCTAGTTCTGCTCTGCTCCATATGAGAGCCCTGTGGTTCTTGCACTTCAAGGACAGAAGAAGAAGATTGGGGTCTGGTATGCCTGACCTTGGCAAGGACAACAACTCCGTCATCAGAGCTATCTGTCGTCTACAGGATCGTATTCTGAGCCTGAATCTGACAGATGAGTGACTTCCTCTTCACTATCTGTCATGCTCAGAAACGTGTAGGCCTCTTCACTAGTGTACCTTCGATTTGCCATTTTGGGCTCTAAATTTAGGGGTACACTAGTGAGACTCACAGGCAAAAAAGCTCCTGACTGTTAGCGACTGATTCAAAACGCTACCAAAAAACTGTTAGCGATCGCAGGGATCAGGCCTGACTCTGCGAACGCTGCAGTTATGTGTGCTTAGTGTTTTGTAAGTGTCAGTTATCGATCGATACTGCACTTGGGTGGGCTAGGCAGGGCTGGGCCGAGGGGCAAAACGCAGGTGCTAGCAGGTATCTGGGCTGACCCCGCTAACACTGCATTTTTGGGAAACCTAAACTGCTGGGGACGCTAGTATAGATCTGATCGGATCAGATATCGATCTGTTCAGATACTATAGCACTAAGGGAGGTGTATGCTGCGTGCGTGGGTGTTAGCGGTACTGGCGCTAAACTGACGCTGCCTGGGGCAACGCAGACCTTATCTGACTCTAAAAACGTAACTTATATCACCGCCGGGCAATTAGGGGGTTAAACCAGCATCACCCGAACACTTATACAGTGAAAGGGTTAACTAGGGGGCAATCAGGGGGTTAAAACCTTTAGTAGGTAGTATATGGGGGTCCCTGTCGCTATAAAACACTGATGCAAACCTATATACTTACCTCCCTAACTAGCGTCACCTGTGTCACTAATACAGCGGTCAGAAAAACTATTGCTTAGTGACACTGGCTACAGGGAGTGATCAAGGGGTTAACCTTTATTAGGGGAGTTAGGGGGGTACCCTAGACCTAAAGGGGGGTACCCCAGACCTAAAGGGGGCTAACCCTAACTTCCCTAACACTTATAACTGTCACAAACTGACTCCAATGCAAAAAAAAAACTGCTATTGGTGTCACTGTGACAGGGGGTACAGGGGGTACAGGGGGGTGATCAGGGGGGGTGATTGTTAGAGAAATTATACTTTAAATGTCAGTTATGAAAGACGCCATTTTGTTTATCATGGCCTAGAAATAAGCTATGAATTTAGGATTGAGCTAAAACTAGTAATAAAATGGAGTCAGCAATATAATATGCTTGGATATGCAGTTTTCTGAATGTATCCTGTATTTTTGTGTTGGCTTGGGGAGTTTTCAAGTCAGTATCCTGTAAGCATTGTTATATGCAGATAACAGTCTGTAACAGACACTTCCACCTTTCCTGTTGTGTCCAGAATAAAGTTGAAAATACATGAGATTGGGCATTTTAAGACAGGAAAGGGGGGTGTCCAGGGCTTACAAAAAAGACATGTACCACAGTATTCTCTTCAGAAATGATAAAGGCTGCATGAACGTGTAATTCATTTCTCTTGCATATGCAATAAATATTACCTTGATTCCCGAGGACGGTCTGAGATGGTGAAATTTTTTCCCTAACAATTTGGTCCTTCGAAGAGCCGGGAGTCCATTTCCCCGAGACGCACTGGCCAACAGTGACCGATGACCGTACGGCAAAACTGTAAGTCCTCCATCTCAAATTAGATGTTAAAAAGAGGCCGGTCCGCTGAACTAGTGCCTCCCGGGCAGCGACTTACCGGATCAGCACAAGAGACCGCTCTCGGGACAAGGTAAGGTTTTTATTTTTATTTTATTATCAACGTTTTGTGTTAGACATGATTAGGAATTTGATGAATAAGGGATTTGAATATATACATACAATATAGAGATTGATTGAATGTTTATCTGTTTCTGTCCTATCTGCTTACTCTTGTTGAGGGGAAATAAGTGGTCACGTATTCCCCGTATAGATCCGTCTGTGGCCATCCTGGATGGGCAGACCTAGTGACTAGCCCGCGTTTTGGGAAGACGCGCTCAGGACGACCTGGCGGCAGTCGAGCATTGCGGGTGTTCTCTCTTGTGTGTGTTTTGATCGAATGTTTATCTGTTTCTGTCCTATCTGCTTTACTCTTGTTGAGGGGAAATAAGTGGTCACGTATTCCCCGTATAGATCCGTCTGTGGCCATCCTGGATGGGCAGACCTAGTGACTAGCCCGCGTTTTGGGAAGACGCGCTCAGGGCGACCTGGCGGCAGTCGAGCACTGCGGGTGTTCTCTCTTGTGTTTTTGTTCTCTTGTGCTTTTGTTTCTTCTGGTTAATTGTCATTTGATATAGGGGTATGGTCCCATACTAATATCCGGGTGCAGATAAAGGAAATTTGTCGATTGGATCTTAGATCCAGACAGCCTTGTAAACTGCAGAAAATCCCTTGGGGACACATAAATACTCCTAGATCAAAACCTAAAAGTACCCCCTGTTGATACAAGGGTGTGGCCTGATAGCTTTCCAGGCATATAAATACCCTTGGATCAAAAATACTTCCAGATAAAGAACCCCCCCCCCTCCGCTGATACAAGGGTGTGGCCTGATAGATTTCCAGGTAACAAATAGAGGACATTTGGCGGACCGCAGTGTTCATGCCAGCCTCATATGTTGTATTAATCCTGGGCAGGCACATAAATACCCTTGGATCAAGGACTGAAATATTAAATGTTTTGATAGGATGAAAGAACAGTCGGGAGAATTCAGTTTCATCGTAATTCTGTAAATGCTCTCTACAAATTAGTGAAGTGTTAAGTAACGATGAAAGAACAGTCAGGAGATCTCAGCCTCCCCGTAATTCTGTAATTCTCTAAGACACCAGTGTTTTAGCAATACACAAGATCAGTAATCTAGAAGTGATATATCATGACTAGAAAGTCTGTGAGTGATTGCAAGTGATAAGATACTGTGTGCGTGTGTTGTGTCATTGTGAGAAGACATTAACAAAAAAAGAGCTCCGTGTGCACAATAAACAAAGTAGGTATGATCCATGGAAAATCTGTTGGTGTGAATGAAGATGTTAAGTATATGTGTAGTCTAGACAAAGAGAATGTGACATTTCTTTAAATGTGGAAAACAAAGTATGATTTTGATGCGTTTTTAAATAAGGATTGTTGTGTAATACTGTGTAGAAAGCTTAAAAATGATGCCGGCATGAAAATAAGAAAACAGAAGAAATCAGGCCTTCCCCAGGCAAAGAAATGGCTTGAGGAGGCTAACCATAGGTTAAATTCAGAAAACCATAAAAAGACTATGTTTTTGAACAAAAGAAGTGGGCAATAATATGACCGTCCTCTGACGTTTAGTTCAGCAAGTATTGACTGAACAAAACGTAACAAACCAAATGCAACCTGACTCTCCACTGTTTGTTGTTCCCCCGTGGTCACCTGGGTCACCCGCAGATGCAACCGATTCTCCTATGGCTGCAGCTAAACCCCCTCTCAAAATGACTCTTGCTGTCCAGAGGAGTCCACAAGGGACCCCCTTTACAGCAACTGTTACAAAATTTTTCGGGGACCTGGTGAACCAATTGATATCCCCCTCAGCTGGGGAACAAACAAAATGTGGAGAGGAAGAATTTCCACTAATTGAAGTTCCCAAACCTAGGGCAGGACAAAATGTAGGCGGTATAGTAGTCCCCAACACTATGATGGTCTATCGCCCCTGGACCCCTGAGGATGTTAAAAAAACTACTGAAGGGATACCACATCCCAAGGTGAACATAGCTTAAATCAGGGATGGTATCATGGGAATGATTGCTAACTATCATCTTATTGGGAGGGAAATAGAGCAGGTCACCAGACAGATCCTGGTTCCCGACTGGCATCATGTAGTGGGAGATTGGAGTGGATTAAACAATCAGGGAGTTGTGTTGCCTCATGATGATGCAGCACTAGAAAACAGGAGGAATACTCTTATAGCAAGGATAGAGAATAGATGGATATGTCGAGCCGACTGGTCCATTATAAATCAGTGTGTGCAGGGAGAAGAGGAAACAGTGGACAATTTCATTGTTAGGATGAGGGAGATTTTCAATAATCACTCAGGAATAGAAGTCCCAGTAAATCAAGTAAACGATAGCCCATATGAGCAACAGCTAAAGGATGCAATCTTGAAGGGGCTGTTTGCCCCTATATCAAGTTTGTTATCAAACACATGATCAACCATAGGATCTGCAGACTTCAGGGGCTGATAGAGTATGCAAGGCATGCTGAGCGGCACTTCCAATCAAAAAAGAGAGTAAAGAAAGGGAAAGTGTTTATGTAGATGAAGGTAATGATGTGTATGTCATTGAGAAGGAGAACAGAAGGATAGGAAACACCTGAACAAGGCCCCGCATTTAGAACTATGAAAAAAAAAAAAAAAGAGAGAGGGGAGTGTTTCCTGTGAGGTAAAAGAGGTCACTTGGCAAAAGAATGTAGGTCAAACAGAGAGGAAGATGCATGAAGATGTTGGTATGTCTGCAGAGAGAGAGATACAGAAGAAAATGATGAGAAAGAATCTGAAATTTTGGATGTGTGCACTGTTGAAACTTGTTTGCATGCTAAAGTCAAGTCAGAAATAATCTTGGTTGTGAAGGGTAGATGGCTAACATTTCTCTGTGATACTGGGGCTTGTAGGACCCTAATACACCCGCTGGATATGAAAAAGGTAAAGAAAAAGGTGTAATATATGTAAAATCTGCAAAATGGGTTGATGCACCAGGAGGTCATGTCTGAAGGCCTTACTGTGGAAGATCCACAGACAGGTAAAAAGGATCAGTGTAAAATTGTCATTATGACTAAATGTCCTGTTAATTTGTTGGGTAGAGACATGTTGCGCGCTCTTGATATTTCTGTCGTACCAGTGGAGGGAGATCTCAGAGCCCATCGGCTGTGTGAAAAACAAATCACAGCCGTGGATAATGAGCCCTGATACTGGTACAGCCTGGAATTTGCAAACTGAGGGATTAAATATACCCAAAATCCTGGCAGAAATAATTGACAAAGAGTCTGTGAGGAAAAGGTATAAGGTCCAGACAAACCTCTATTGCACCATGTATTACAGAAAGATCTCTGGGCCTGATAAGTCCTATGAGAAACAGTTAATGAGTCTCACTAACACTGAAGTTCTCTTAAAATGTCTGTACTGTGATAAGAGGGGAAATAGCGTGGCTACTTGTCTCCTACCACAGCCTATTATGCAAATTTACAGGCAGGATACTGACCTTGTGTTTCGGTCACCCAGAATTCCAAGGTATCATGGCATGAGCTAGGAGAATTTATCACGAACTGGGTCCAACTAACAGATGAGAAACTAAAATCCAGAGGGATTCAGAGGTATAGGAGGCATAAGGGAGAGAAAGATGGGTGGAGACTCGTGCAGGATTTACAGGCAGTCAATGGGCCGTATTACCGAGGGCCCCGGTGGTCCCAGACATGCATGTCCTCCTGAACGAGCTCTACCCAGAGAACGAGGTATTTTATGTTATTGATAACAGTAATCCTTCTTTTCCATTCCCTTACACAAAGACAGTCAGTTCTGGGTTGCATTTATGTACACGGGAAAAAAAAAGAGGTACACATACACTAGGTTATCCCAGGGATATTGTGAAAGTCCAACTATATTCTCACAAAGAATGTCCAATAATTTGTCTCGGTTTGTACCTCCCAGTGTGTGTTAAGTTCTCTTGTATGTGGATGACATTCTGGTAGTAATTTATGTAAAATTACCATGGTTCTGATGCATTTCCTCGCAGACCAAGGTCAAAAGGTCAGCAAAGACTAATTACAACTGTGGAAAGAAAAGGTGAAATACCTGGGTTACATTTTATCTCAATAAGGTAGACTTTTGCATGAGATCCGAAAAGAGGCCATCCTTCAAGTCCCCAAATCACATACCAAAAAATAAATGATGTCATTTCTTGGCATGGCAAATGTCTGTAGAGCATGGATAGCAAATTATGCTATGGAGGTGGAGCCTCTTTCTGATCTCATCTATGGTTCACTAATGTCTGCAAAAGATTCCATTCAGTGGAATGTGTAAGCAGAGGATGCATTTACGAAGGTATAGCACCTCATTGTGGGTTATGCTTAGCCTTCCTAATTAAAGTAAAACCTTTTATCAGACTGTAGATTGTAAGGAAGGATCTCACTGATGTTCCCTTTCTAGATGCTGACATTACCTTTTGTGTTGATGGGTCTTGTAAAAAGGATGATAAAGGGGTACATCAAACGGCATACGCTATAGTAACGCATGACCAGGTAATTGAAGCCAGACCCCTTCCCAGTTCCTACTCTACACAACAAGCTGAAATTATTGCCCTATCTAGGGCCTGTAGTCTAAGGGAAGGGAAGAAAATAAATATTTATACAGACAACCAATACGCTTTTTCTACTATACACATATTTGCCCAGCAATGGAAAAATAGGGGTATGATTACGTCCACAGGTAAACCAATCTCACATAGAGATCTTATCCTGGCCCTTCTAGAAAATGTACAGAAACCAACACAAGTGGCTATTTGTAAATGTACAGCACACAGAAAGGGAACAGATCCAATTACTCTAGGGAATGCACTAACAGACAAGACCTCAAGGGAAGCTGCTACAGGGCCGCAAAAAACACACATATACTATACAGGTCCCCAAGAAAATGATGAGGTACGGAAAGCTATTGATAAAACATGGTTATCAGAAATGCAGAAAACATCACCGGCAGGTGAAAAACAAAAGTGGTTATCTAAAGGGGCAACGCTGGTCAATGGTATATACACAAGTACAGAAGGTAAACCCACCTTACCTACATCACTATTTAGATATGCTGCGTTATTGAGCCATGGGCAAGCCCATATCTCAAAAGGAGGGATGGTGCAGGTGATCAATAAGGTGTTCACAACATATGGGTTTACGAATGACTCTAGAGATTTTTGCCTCACATGTCCGCTTTGTAACAGATACCATGCTCAAGGTGCTCTAAGACCCTTAAGAGGTCATTTCCCACAACTCTCTTATCCCTTTCACATGATATGCATGGATTTTATGATTATTGTTGTTTATAAAGTGGGCGGAAGCTTTTCCTATGACACACCCAAATGGGCAGTCAGTAGCCAAAGTACTTATTAAAGAGGTGATTCCACTTCATGGGATTCCCTCTGTGATTTACAGTGACAATGGCTCCCATTTTGTAAACCGAACAATACAACAAATTGGTAAATGCTACAATATTGACCTAAAAAAACCACTGTGCCTACCACCCACAATCTGTGGGCACAGTGGAGAGACACAATGGTACCTTAAAGAGTAAACTAAGAAAATTGTTAAAGGAAACAGGGAAAAATAAATGGGTTTAGTGTTTGCCAATGGCATTGTTGAGTATAAGAATTACCCCTACTGCTAAAGGTCTAACACCGTATGAAATGTTGTATTGTAAACCTTATTATATTCAACAACTAGTCACCGTTCCTCTCCCTGAAGAGGAAATAGACTTGACTTGTATAATAAGAATGTTTTCATAAAATATTACTGGGTCAGAATGTGTAAATGAGAAAAAGAGCTACTCTAAGACTAAAATGCAAAGTATACCCCCATCAGTACAAGCATTACCAGGAAATTTTACTTGTTTGGCACCCTGTTGGCACCCTGTCCCCTGAATACTGTGCAATTACAACCCTTACTACAGACATTAAGTATGAACTAAAATGGTTTCAGGAACAGAAACAGCAATTGGCTGATGTTTGGTGTTTGTGTGGAGATAAGAGACTAAGGCCCAGACTGCCACCTAGATGGGAGGGTAGTTGTGCCCTTACCCTATTGCTGCTTCCCTTTTATATAGTTCCTATGAGTGATAAATCAATGAAACTACCAGGTAAATACTTTTTTTTAAAGGAATTAAGCGAGAAACACCACAAGGATCATTTGACAACCAAGTGTATATAGGTGTTCCACGAGGAGTTCCAGATGGAATTAAAGCGCAGAATCAAATAACAGCAGGACTCACCTCACTCTTCATATGGGTCCAGCCCAACAAGAACGTCGACTGGATAAACTACATCTACTACAACCAGCAGAGGTTTGTGAATTACATGCTATCAAAGGTATAGCAGCACAATTGGACGCCACCTCTTTGACAGCGTGGCAGAACCGTATAGCGTTGGATATGTTGCTGGCAGAAAGGGGCGGGGTATGCAAAATGTTCGGCACCTTCTGCTGCACTTTTATTCCAAACAATACGGCACCTGATGGAAGTATCACCAAAGCCTTATAAGGCCTACAAATGCTATCCGAAGAATTAGCTGAGAACTCTGGTGTAGAGAACCCCCTGACAGGACTTTTCGGAAAATGGTTTGGTAAATGGGGTGATCTTGCAAAAAGTTTGCTTATCTCTATTGTCTTGGCAGCCGCAGTTCTTACATTGTGTGGATGTTGCTGCATTCCCTGTATTAGGGGAATTCTTCAAAGACTGATTGACACATCTTTAACAAAAACTATGCTCCTCCAGAGGGACACAGAACTATACTCGGAACCTGATGATGAATTTACAACTCTCGCTAAGGACTTATCTGTCTAAATGATAATACCTGGTAAAATGAAAAACCTGGATATTTGAATTATTGACATTATTAGTATAAAAGGGGGGAGATGTTAGAGAAATTATACTTGAAATGTCAGTTATGAAAGACGCCATTTTGTTTATCATGGCCTAGAAATAAGCTATGAATTTAGGATTGAGCTAAAACTAGTAATAAAATGGAGTCAGCAATATAATATGCTTGGATATGCAGTTTTCTGAATGTATCCTGTATTTTTGTGTTGGCTTGGGGAGTTTTCAAGTCAGTATCCTGTAAGCATTGTTATATGCAGATAACAGTCTGTAACAGACACTTCCACCTTTCCTGTTGTGTCCAGAATAAAGTTGAAAATACATGAGACTGGGCATTTTAAGACAGGAAAGGGGGGTGTCCAGGGCTTACAAAAAAGACATGTACCACAGTATTCTCTTCAGAAATGATAAAGGCTGCATGAACGTGTAATTCATTTCTCTTGCATATGCAATAAATATTACCTTGATTCCCGAGGACGGTCTGAGATGGTGAAA
Organism: Lithobates clamitans; assembly: GCA_037952925.1. Classification (NCBI taxonomy): domain Eukaryota; kingdom Metazoa; phylum Chordata; class Amphibia; order Anura; family Ranidae; genus Lithobates; species Lithobates clamitans. Next base: position 3,760,802 of record JBBGZY010001149.1, on the reverse strand, counting down.
TTATTTCCCTAACAGTGATCAGGGGGTGACTGGGGGGTGAAAAGTGTGCCTGCATGTTCTACTGTTAGTGTAGTGTTGTGCAAACTCACATTGCTGTCTTCTCTCCTCGGCGCCGGAACGAAAAGACCGGCTCAAGGAAAAATGACATAACTTCCTCTGCCTCTGTTTACATTACAGAGGCAGAAGAAGGATTTCAGTCACTGGGAGCGATCGCGAGGGGGTGTCCACGAATGGATGGTCTCCCCCTCACCTCTGATCGCCCGCGAACAAATGCCGGCCGCCTCTGGCACCGGGGGTGGTCCGATCGGACCCCCCGCTCGCGGGAGGCAGATCACGTACCAGGTACGTGATTTTGCCTGCCCGAGCCATTCTGCCGCAGTATATCTGCGTGAGGCGGTTGGCAAGTGGTTAACCACTTCAGCCCCAGAAGAATTTACTCCCTTTCTGACCAGAGCACTTTTTGCCATACAGCACTGTGCCTCTTTAACTGACAATTGCGCGGTTGTGCAACGTTGCACCCAAACAAAATTGACATCCTTTTTTTCCCACAAATAGAGCTTTCTTTTGGTGGTATTTGATCACCTTTGCATTTTTTTTGCACTGTAAACAACAAAAGAGCGACAAAAAAAGCAATATTTTCTACTTTTTGCTATAATAAATATCCCCAAAAAATATATGAAAAAAAAATTTCTTTCCCAGTTTAGGCTGATATATATTCTAATACATATTTTTGGCAAAAAAAAAATCGCAATAAGCATATATTGATTGGTGTGTGCAAAAGTTATAGCGTCTACAAAATAGGGGATAGATTTATGGCATTTTTATTATTAATTTTTTGTTATTAGTAATGGCGGCGAGCTGCGATTTTTATCATGATTGCGACATTATGGCGGACACATCGTACACTTTTGACACTATTTTGGGACCATTGTCATTTATACAGCAATCAGTGCTATAAAAATGCACTGATTACTGTATAAATGACACTGGCAGGGAAGGGGTTAAACACTAGGGGGCGATCAAGGGGCTAAGTGTATCCTAGGGAATTATTCTAACTGTGGGGTCGATAGGCTACCACTGACATGACAGCGATCACTGCTCCCGATGACAGGGATCAGTAGATCCTTGTCATGTCATTAGGCAGAACAGGGAAATGCCTTGTTTACATAGGCATCTCCCCGTTCTGCCGCTCCATGACACGATCACGGGACACCGGTGGAAATCGATTTCATGGGACCCACGGGACCCACAGTCACGGAGTATGTGGCAGGAGTGTGCCCACAATGCCACGTCTTAAAGGGGACATACAGGTACGCACATTTGCACAACCGTGCCATTGTGTCAAAGTTTATCGTTGTGCACTGGTCGGCAAGCGGTTAACTATATTAGTATTTTCCTTAAGATCCTTCAGTTAACACTACATCATCTTCTTATACAACAATAGTAATGCCAAGAGAACAGGATACTTTTTTTAACACAAGTGCATGGTACAGCAGACACATTTTTAGGAATATAAAATGCTGGGGTAACATATTCTTTAAAGTGAATGTAAACACAATGTCATCCTTTCTAAACTACTGCCATAGGGGTTATCTATAAGGATATACATGCCTCCTTGTATCTTTACCTGTCAAATGTCTCCCCTCTGTCTGTTATGAGAGCTGAAAAACTGCATATTCTGTGGGTGGATCTGTTGTCTGAAGCTCGGTGGGTGGAGTCCTGATGTCAGTAGACTCCCCGCCCACCTCTACACTCCACTTGTCAATATGCATTTTCTCCTGTGTATTGCTAATTGAACTTCTGCTATGATCTCTAACATCCAGTGAAAAGACAGGAAAGTAACCACATGACTTCAGCATGACAAATCATGCTGATGTGTGGAACAGCCATTTCTTGCAGAGCTGCTAAAGAAAGGAGTGGGAGGGAATTAAAAAATACTGCATGTCTCTTAGGCTAGTGCACAAGATGTAAATCACCTGTCACTCACAGCAAGGGGGAGTATTTGACAAAGTTTTTGTCAGTTTGTCAAGATTTTTCTCACTGAACAATAAAAGAGGATTGCTCAGAGATGGATTAACTCTGTGTGGCAAGACCGGGCTCATTTGATAGGAATTCTTATACTCTACAGTATGATATTTAAAAAAACAAAATTGGGTTTACATCCACTTTAAGCAAGATTCCCATTGGACTACACTCACTGTAGGGAGACTATGAATAGTTTATATTAATACTACTTATCTGCGCTGTCACATTTAAATTTCCCAAAGACTTGTCCTGGTCTAATATCTAATAATAGAGAGAAGAAAGCATTGGCCACAAGGCCTAGAAGAGAATTACACCAAAGATTTTGCATCAGGACCACTCTTATTATTATTGAAACAGCTTACCTCCACCTGATCTATTATTTTAACTGAAAGCAGTGGTCTTATTCTAGCTTCATTGATGACAGCATCCTTACTTTTATTATATCTTGAGATAATCATCCTCATATGGAGGCTTTTGGAAAGGTGAACCGCACAGCAGTTTCAGTTTCAATCTACCTGAAACCAGCTCTGTTGTGTTTCCGGCAACAAATAAACACAGGAAGCATTATCACAAAAATAAATACATAAAATAAAATTTATCCTAGCATGTCTCGCACTTACTACACAATTCAAGTTTCTTTGTACTGGGACAATGTCTGTGCAGCTGCTCATAGTAGTACTGTATATACAGTAAATAGGTAAACCAAAAAGAAATACAATAAAACAGATATTTATTGATATAAAACATATGTACTCCCCAAAAGACACAAAAAGTCACAACATATATGTCAATTACATCTTAACCACTTCAGCCCCGGAAGGATTTACCCCCTTCCTGACCAGAGCACTTTTTACAATTCGGCACTGCGTCGCTTTAACTGCTAATTGCGCGGTCATGCAATGCTCTACCCAAACGAAATTTGCGTCCTTTTCTTCCCACAAATAGAGCTTTCTTTTGATGGTATTTGATCACCTCTGCCGTTTTTATTTTCTGCGCCATAAACGGAAAAAGACTGAAAATTTTGAAAAAAAATGATATTTTCTACTTTTTGTTATAAAAAAAATCCAATAAACTCAATTTTAGTCATACATTTAGGCCAAAATGTATTCGGCCACATGTCTTTGGTAAAAAAAATGTCAATAAGCGTATATTTATTGGTTTGCGCAAAAGTTATAGCGTCTACAAACTAGGGTACATTTTCTGGAATTTACACAGCTTTTAGTTTATGACTGCCTATGTCATTTCTTGAGGTGCTAAAATGGCAGGGCAGTACAAAACCCCCCCAAATGACCCCATTTTGGAAAGTAGACACCCCAAGGAAATTGCTGAGAGGCATGTTGAGCCCATTGAATATTTATTTTTTTTGTCCCAAGTGATTGAATAATGACAAAAAAAAAAAAAAATTTACAAAAAGTTGTCACTAAATGATATATTGCTCACACAGGCCATGGGCATATGTGGAATTGCACCCCAAAATACATTCAGCTGCTTCTCCTGAGTACGGGGATACCACATGTGTGGCACTTTTTGGGAGCCTAGCCGCGTACGGGGCCCCGAAAACCCAGCACCACCTTCAGGATTTCTAAGGGCATACATTTTTGATTTTACTCCTCACTACCTATCACAGTTTTGAAGGCCATAAAATGCCAAGATGGCACAAACCCCCCCCCAAATGACCCCATTTTGGAAAGTAGACACCCCAAGCTATTTGCTGAGAGGCATGGTGAGTATTTTGCAGCTCTCATTTGTTTTTGAAAATGAAGAAAGACCAGAAAAAATTTTTTTTTTCTTTTTTCAATTTTCAAAACTTTGTGACAAAAAGTGAGGTCTGCAAAATACTCACTATACCTCTCAGCAAATAGCTTGGGGTGTCTACTTTCCAAAATGGGGTAATTTGGGGGGGGTTTGTGCCACCTGGGCATTCCATGGCCTCCGAAACTGTGATAGGCAGTGAAGAGTGAAATCAAAAATTTATGGCCTTAGAAAGCCTGAAGGCGGTGCTTGGTTTTCGGGGGTCCCGTGCGCGGCTAGGCTCCCAAAAAGTCCCACACATGTGGTATCCCCGTACTCAGGAGAAGCAACAGAATTTATTTTGGGGTGTAATTTCACATATTCCCATGGCATGTTTGAGCAATATAACATTTAGTGACAACTTTGTGCAAAAAAAAAAAAAAATTGTCTCTTTCCCGCAACTTGTGTCACAATATAAAATATTCCATGGACTCGACATGCCTCTCAGCAAATAGCTTGGGGTGTCTACTTTCCAAAATGGGGTCATTTGGGGGGGGGTTTGAACTGTCCTGGCATTTTATGCACAACATCTAGAAGCTTATGTCACACATCACCCACTCTTCTCACCACTTGAAGACAAAGCCCTTTCTGACACTTTTTGATTACATGAAAAAATTATTTTTTTTGCAAGAAAATTACTTTGAACCCCCAAACATTATATATTATTTTAAAGAAAATGCCCTACAGATTAAAATGGTGGGTGTTTCATTTTTTTTTTCACACAGTATTTGCGCAGCGATTTTCAAACGCATTTTTTGGGGAAAAAACACACTTTTTTAAATTTTAATGCACTAAAACACACTTTATTGCCCAAATGTTTGATGAAATAAAAAAGATGATCTTAGGCCGAGTACATGGATACCAAACATGACATGCTTTAAAATTGCGCACAAACGTGCAGTGGCAACAAAATTAATACATTTTTAAAAGCCTTTAAAAGCCTTTACAGGTTACCACTTTAGATTTACAGAGGAGGTCTACTGCTAAAATTACTGCCCTCGATCTGACCTTCGCGGTGATACCTCACATGCATGGTGCAATTGCTGTTTACATTTGACGCCAGACCGCCGCTTGCATTCGCCTTAGCGCGAGAGCAGGGGGGACAGGGGTGCTTTTTATTTATTTATTTTTTTTCTTTATTTTTTTTTGCTTTTTTATCTTATTTTTAAACTGTTCTTTTCATTTTTTTAAATCATTTTTATTGTTATCTCAGGGAATGTAAATATCCCCTATGATAGCAATAGGTAGTGACAGGTACTCTTTTTTGAAAAAATTGGGGTCTATTAGACCCTAGATCTCTCCTCTGCCCTCAAAGCATCTGACCACACCAAGATCGGTGTGATAAAATGCTTCCCCAATTTCCCAATGGCGCTATTTACATCCGGCGAAATCTAAGTCATAAAATGCTCGTAGCTTCCGGTTTCTTAGGCCATAGAGATGTTTGGAGCCACTCTGGTCTCTGATCAGCTCTATGGTCAGCTGGCTGAATCACCGGCTGCATTCTCAGGTTCCCTGTTGAGACAGGAGAGCCAGAGAAAAACACGGAAGACGGTGGGGGGGGTCATTCCCTCCCACTGCTTGTAAAAGCAGTCTAGAGGCTAATTAGCCGCTAGGATTGCTTTTACATGAAAGCCGACCGCTGGCTAAAAAGAATGATACCAAGATGATACCTAAACCTGCAGGCATCATTCTGGTATAACCACTTAAAGTCGTGAATGGCGTACCTGAAGACAAAAAAATGGTTAACAATAAAGCACAGTAAACGGTAAAGTATAAAAAATTGCATACCTGAAAAGCAAACATGATAAAACATAATGACAATAAAACATTGCAGAATAGAATACAGTAAAAAAGAGCAGAACAATAGAGAGAGAATAGAGAGAGAGAGAACAATAAAACGACAACTATTTTTTTTTATTTTTGTTTGTGTGTTTTTTTTTTTTTTTACACTTTTTTTTTGTAACTGTAACTTTTATAACTGTAACCGGTTCCAGGTTCGGGTCTCTCAAAATGCGATGGCATCTTGGGAGACCCTGTGAAAGTGCGCCTAGTCTGTGCAATGCTGTACCCTACGCTAATACTCAACTAGTTTATGGTAGCGTTCAAAACATTCACCAATGCAAAGACCAGGATTGTCAGGACAGGAGGGACAATAATAGTGGGCGTCACGTCTATATCCGCGCTTGCTGCAGACACAACATCTTTTTTGGGGGGGTTCGTTGGGTAGGGGTACTCGGGAGGATATATAAATGCCTCTCATGCAGCCGACTGCATTTGGTTGGGGATGTGAATGGGGGAAGTACGGGCGCTGCAGAAGCGGTGGGTTCCCAATTAGGATTGGCGAATGCAGCAGGAAGGGCACTATGGGCACGACGGGCCTGTGTTTGTCTTTTTGGTGGCAGCGGGACACTACTTGTGCCTGCCACCTCACCAGCTTGAACTGCACTTATGGGACTCGCCACGTCACCAAGTGTTACTGCAGTGCTGGTTTGACTACGACCGGGGTGTACTACGCCGCTGGTGCTTGCCAGTTCACCAAAACGCTACAAAAAAAAGTGACAGTGATCGATCGATACTGCACTTGGGTGGGCTGGACTGGGCTGGGCCGGGTGGAGGGGCAAAACGCAGGTGCTAGCAGGTATCTGGGCTGATCCCGCTAACACTGCGTTTTTGGGAACCCTAAACTGCTGGGGACGCTAGTATAGATCTGATCGGATCAGATATTGATGCGTTCAGATACTATACCACTAAGGGAGGTGTACGGTGCGTGTACGGTGCGTGCGTGGGTGTTCACGGTACTGGCGCTAATCTGACGCTGCCTAGGGCGACGCATATCACCGCCGGGCGATCAGGGGGCTAAACCTTTATTCGGTAATAAACGGCGGGTGCCCTGACACTATAAAAAATAAACGAACTAACCAGCGTCACCCGTAACGGTTATATGGTGATCAGTGGTGAAAGGGTTAACTAGGGGGCAATCAAGGGGTTAAAACATTTATTAGATAGTATATGGGGGTCCCTGTCGCTATAAAACACTGACGGCGAACCTAAATATTTACGTCCCTAACTAGCGTCACCAGCGACACTAATACAGCGATCAGAAAAATGATCGCTTAGCGACACTGGTGACAGGGGGTGATCAAGGGGTTAAAACTTTATTAGGGGGGGTTAGGGGGGTACCCTAGACCTACAGGGGGCCTAACACTCACTGCCCTAACACTGTAACTGTCACAAAAAAAAAAAAAAAAACCTGCTTGGTGTCAGTTTGTGACAGGGGGGGGTGATTGGGGGGGGATCGGGGGGCGATCGGGGGGGGGGTCGGGGGTGTAATGTATGCCTGGCATGTTCTACTGTGTGTGTGTGTTGGTGCACTTACATGTCATCTCTCCTCGGCGCTGGAACGGAAACTGGCCAGCCGAGGAGAGATGACATCACATCCTCTGCCTCTGTGTACTATACAGAGGCAGGGGATGTTTCTCATTGGCTGGGAGCGATCGCGAGGGGGGGCCACGATCGGATGGCCTCCCCCTCGTCTCTCATCGCTCCCAACCAAATGCCGACCGCAGCTGGCACCGGGGGGGGTCCGATCGGACCCCCCACCCGCGGGAAGGCAATCACGTTCCAGGTACGTGATTTTGCCTGCCCGTGCCGCTCTGCTCACGTATATAGGCGTGAGGCGGTCGGCAAGTGGTTAACCAAACCACTTCATGTGAAACGACGTACCTGTATGCCGTTTTGAGGAAGCAGTTGTTCTCCACAGCAACATTTTTTAGAGCTGGCTGGTGGCTTACTGATGATAACTAGGAATGAGCTTCGAGTTCAAGTCAAACTCATGTTCGACTCAAACATCGGCTGTTCGCCAGTTCGCCGAACAGCGAACAATTTGGGGTGTTCGCAGCAAATTTGAAAGCCGCGGAACACCCTTTAAAAGTCCATGGCAGAAATCAAAAGTGCTAATTTTAAAGGCTTATATGAATGGTATTGTTATAAAAAGTGTTTGGGGACCTGGGTCCTGCCCCAGGGGATATGGATCAATGCAAATAAAAGTTTTAAAAACTGCCATTTTTTCGGGAGCAGTGATTTTAATAATGCTTAAAGTGAAACAATAAAAGTATAATATTCCTTTAAATTTCGTACCTGGGGGGTTTCTATAGTATGCCTGTAAAGGGGCGCATGTTTCCCGTGTTTAGAACAGTCTGACAGCAGAATGACATTTCAAAGGAAAAAAAGTCATTTAAAACTACTCGCGGCTATTAATGAATTGTCGGTCCGACAATACACATAAAAGTTTATTGATAAAAACTGCATGGGATTTCCCCACAGGGGAACCCCGAACCAAAATGTAAAAAAAAAATGGCGTGGGGGTCCCCCTAAATTTCATACCAGGCCCTTCAGGTCTGGTATGGATATTGAGGGGAACCTTATGCCAAAATTTTTAAAAAATGGCGTCGGGGTCCCCCTGAAAATCCATACCAGACCCTTTGGGTCTGGTATGGATTTTCAGGGAAACCCCACGCCAAAATTAAAAAAAATGGCGTGGGGTTCCCCAAAAATCCATACCAGACCCTTATCTGAGGGCGCAACCTGGCAGGCCGCAGGAAAAGAGGGGGGGACAAGAGAGCACCCCCCCTCCTGAACCATACCAGGCCACATGCCCTCAACATTGGGAGGGTGCTTTGGGGTCCATCTTCCTTCTTACGTAATGAGTGAGCCCGCCCCCCTCTGACATCACAGGGAATTCCACGGGGAAGTCCCCATCAAGTCCCGTGCATCAGAGGGGAGTGGGGTCACCGGGTGGCCCCGCCCTCCGTTATTTAAGAAGTGTCAGAAGACAAGAAGCATCATACAATGGGAGCCTCCCATCATGGATGCGGAGCGGCACGAGAACGAAGAAGGGAAGAAGATGCCCGGAGGAAGATGCCGGACGAGAACACTGTAGCAAGAAGCAGAGGATCAGAGGAAGAACCAGAGGAAGAAGAAGATGGAGGAAGAAACCAAAGGAAGATAGAAGAAAGAAGATAGAAGAAAGAAGATGGAAAAGAAGACTTTAAATAAAGGAATTGTCAAAAACTGTCTCTTGTCATTTTTAACATTTCTGACACTTTTTTTTGTGAAATGGTAGGGGTACTTTTGTACCCCCTTACCATTTCACACAGGGGGGGCCGGGATCTAGGGGTCCCCTTGTTAAAGGTGGCTTCCAGATTCCTATAAGCCCCCCGCCCGCAGACCCCCACAACCACCGGGCAAGGGTTGTGGGGATGAGGCCCTCGTCCCCATCAACATGGGGAAAAGGTGCTTTGGGGGGACCCAAAGCACCCTCCCAATGTTGAGGGCATGTGGCCTGGTACGGTTCAGGAGTGGGGGCCACTCTCATCCCCCCCTCTTTTCCTGTGGCCTGCCAGGCTGCCTTCTTGGATAAGGGTCTGGTATGGATTTTTGGGGGGACCCCACGCCATTTTTTAAAAAAATTTTGGTGCAGGGTTCCCCTTAATATTCATACCAGACCTGAAGGGCCAGGTATGGAATTTAGGGGGTCCCCCACGCCATTTTTTTTAAAATTTTGGTTCGGGGTTCCCCTGTGGGGTAATCCCATGCCGTTTTAATCAATGAACTTTTATGTGTATTGTCGGACAGACATTTCATTAATAGCGCAAGTAGTTTTAAATGACTTTTTTTCCTTCGAATTGTCATTTTGCTGTCAGACTGTTTTAAACACGGGAAACATGCGCCCCTTTACAGGTATACTATAGACACCCCCCAGGTATATTACATTTTTATTCTTTCACTTATCATTATTAAAATCACTGCTCCCAAAAAACAGACATTTTTAAAACTTTTTTTTGCATTGATCCATGTCTCCTGGGGCAGGACCCAGGTCCCCAAACACTTTTTATGACAATAGCTTGCATATAAGACTTTAAAATTAGCACTTTTAATCATTCATGTTCGAGTCCCATAGACTTTAACGGTGTTCGCATGTTCAAACAAATGTTTTGCCTGTTCGCATGTTCTGGTGCGAACCGAACAGGGGGGTGTTCGGCTCATCCCTAATGATAACAACAGATGCAGCTCAACAGCCACTCAGCCGTAATTGCAAGGGGCAGGAGGGGGCGTCCCCCCTCCCGCCGCCTTCTGCCGTTCTGCTCATCCCACCAGGAGACCCAAATGACCAGCCAGCACATTTGACAGTAGGCCGGTGTCCCGAACAATACTGGGATTGGCATTGATTGGGTCTCCGATGTAGTAACCGGGTAACCGGGAAGTGACGTCACAAAGTCACTTCAGGTTTACTCAGCTGCCAATGGCATTGATTTTAAAAAATCCAAAGTATTCCAAAATGGTGATTTTGGCATTTTGAATACTTTTAAGTGCAAAGGAGGGGTCTGAGGTGTTTTAGACCCCAGATTTCTCCATAAAGAGTACCTGTCGCTGCCTATTACTGTCACAAGTGTTTTTTTTTAAAGAGACAATTTAAAAATAAAATAAATAAGAAAAAAAAAATTTTATTAAACGTGCCCCCGTTCCCACGTGCTCACGCACCAAAGAAGATGTATATGTAAGTCACGCCCGCAAATGTAAACAGTGTTCAAATCACACATATGAGGTATGTTTCAGAGCGAGAGCAATAATTCTAGCAAAAGAACTTCCCTGTAACTCTGAACTAGTAACCAGTAAAAAATGTTAACACGTCGCCTTTGGAGATTTTTATTTACCATTGTTTATCGCCATTCCACAAGTGTGCACAATTTAAAACCATAACATGTTAGGTATCTATTTACTCAGCGTAACATCATCTTTCACAATATACAAACAAAATTGGGTTAACTATACTGTTTAGTTTTTTTAAATTTAGTGAAGTGTATTTTTTTTCCCAAAAATTTGTGTTTGAAAGACCGCTGCGCAAATACCATGTGACATAAAATATTGCAACAACCACCATTTTATTCTCCAGAGTCTTTGCTTAAAAAAAAAAAAAAAAATTATATATATATATATATATATATATATATATATATATATATATATATAGTGACAGCAGGCTGGTAAAATCACCTGGTTGTATCCAGGATGGAAAATATGTATGCCCTAGATTCAGGCTTTATGCTGACTTATACCACTAGGGGGGAGTGCTGGGAGTCCTCCAGGGGAAGCGTTGAGCCCAGCTGAAGTAAGTGGGCTCATTAAGACCTATAGAAAACACCCCAGCATTCTTAGGGAGATGCTCCATCCTGGAACCAGTTCTGTGTTTGTGTGAACTGGGCAGTGTGATATCTGTCCTGTGCGGTGAGTCAACGCCTGCGTGGCAAACTTCTGAAATAGGGACTGGGGCAGCATAAGGAAATCTGCGTGTGTAGTAAGCGGTCAAGCTGACTAGGATTTCTTTTCATGTTTCTTTTTGTTTTGCTGTTATTTTTCAATGCATACAGTCTAAATAAACTGCACCTTTGATTTTTTACCTATAACGCTGTCTGCTGTGCCTGATTTTGTGTGGTGAAGCCATCCAGGGGGTCACACACACCCGCTGCCAAGCTAACACCCTCACAGTTGGTGGAGAAGCAGGGGCAGTTTTTTTTAAGGCCAGCATGGAGGAGATACTGAGACAGCTGGCAAATGTAAATCAGCAGCAGACAAATGCGGGTTTGCAAAAGAGCCTTGCAGCTCAACAACAGACAAATGCAACTTTGCAACAGAGCCTCGCAGCTCAACAGCAAGCTCACCAGCCGAGTCTGGAAGCTCAGCAGCAAGCTCACCAGCAGAGTCTGGAAGATCAGTAACAACAGTAACAACAGGGTCAATTAGCACTGTCCAGACAGAGGGTCAGGGGTCCTGCAGCCTCATAGGACAGTCAGCCACTCCTTCAGCAGGGACTGGCAGATCCCCAGTGTATAGAGCAATGACTGGTGGACCCCCATCCCCTGGATCTGTCACCCCCCCATACCCAGCCCATACCCAGCCCATACCCAGACTGCAGTTTCCCCTGATCCGGGTGTCTGCAGAGCTCTGTCTAGAAGCTGCCAGTGGATGTTGCCTGACATGACGCTGCACTGGCAGATCTCAGAGGTTCTCTGGAGCTGTCATGTCCCTCTCCTCCTCCCCAGCAGCAGCCTTACCTTCTCCTGAGCCCTGGTCAGCTTCTTCTGCATATTGCAGGCGATGTTCCCCGCAGAGACTCCCTTCCCCAGTGTTAGAATTGGCCCATGGGCACATTCTTGGAGGTCATCTGGGGACAGAGAAAACCAGAGAGAGAGTGTTGCAGAGATTCTATTGGCCTAGGGTCATGAAGGAAACAGAAAATTATTGTTCCTCCTGCCCTGTATGTCAGAAGTCAGCACCTATGCCACATTTCCGTAACCCGCTGGTACCTCTTCCTATCATTGAGGTCCCCTTTGAGAAGATCGCAATGGATTTGGTAGGTCTGATAATGAAGTCCGCTAGGGGGCATCAGTACATTTTAGTTATATTGGACTATGCCACCCGTTATCCGGAAGCGATTCCTCTTCGAAATGCCTCGGCCAAAACCATAGCCAAAGAGCTATCTCTTGTTTTTAGCCGCGTGTGTATTTGTAAGAAACTGCTTACGGACCAAGGTACACCCTTTATGTCCCGGGCCATGAAAGAACTATGCAAGTTGTTCAAAGTGACACAATTATGTACATCTGTGTATCATCCCCCAACAAATGGGTTGGTTGAAAGATTCAACAAAACCCTAAAACAAATGTTAAAGAAGGTGGTGGATAAAGATGGAAAGAATTGGGACTGTCTAATATCATATTTGATGTTTGCCATTAGAGAGGTACACCAATCCTCCACGGGTTTCTCACCCTTTGAGTTACTCTATGGGAGACACCCAAGAGGGCTGTTGGAGATCGCCAAGGAAACTTGGGAAAATGAGAGTTCTCCCCACAGGAGTGTGATTGAGCATGTCGCCCTGATGCAAGATAAAATTGCACAGGTAATGCCAATCGTAAAGGAACATTTGGCCCAAGCGCAGTTAGCACAGCAGAGAGTGTACAACTGTGGGGCCAAGACCCGTACTTTTTCTCCGGGGGATAGGGTATTGGTGCTAGTCCCTACCATTGAAAGCAAATTCCTGGCCAAATGGCAAGGTCCATACAAAATAACTGAAAAAGTGGGTGAGATGAACTACAGGGTCAGACAGCCAGGAAGGCGAAAGCCAGAACAGATGTATCACGTCAATCTGCTGAAAGCCTGGAGAGATAGGGAATCCCTAGTTGCAGAGACTTTGTCACCGGCCCAGTCTGATTGCTTAGTTCCTGAGGTTGGAATCGCAATCACGTTATTGAAACCTCAACAACAGGAGGTTAAAGAGTTTGTACTTCGCAGCAAAGAGATTTTCTCTGAGCTGCCGGGACATACATCTGGCGTAGAGCATGACATCATCACCCCGCCAGGAGACAGGGTAAAACTAAAACCTTATAGAATACCAGAGGCCCGACGGAAGACAATAGGTGGGGAGGTTCAAAGGATGCTGGACCAGTCCCAGAGTGACTGGTCCAGTCCTATCGTACTACTGCCCAAACCTGATGGGAGCTGGCGGTTTTGTAATGATTTTCGACAAATGAATAAAGTTAAAAAATTTGACACCTACCCCATGCCTCGTATAGATGAGTTGATCGACCGGCTGGGAACAGCCCGATACATGACAACTCTTGATCTCACCAAAGGGCATTGGCAAATTCCCCTGGCCGAGTCGGCCAAGGAGAAAACTGCATGTGTAACCCCAGATGGGGCATTCCAATATAAGAGAATGCCATTTGGGTTACAGAATGCACCGGCAACATTTTAGCGGAAAATGGATAAGATTCTGAGGCCCCATCAGAAGTATTCTGCAGCTTACCTGGATGATGTGATTATCCATAGCACAGATTGGGTCTCACATCTGCCAAAAGTGCAAGCAGTCCTAGACTCTATCTGGGAAGCTGGGTTTACGGCCAATCCAAAGAAGTGTACCATTGGACAAGAGGAGGCCAAATATCTTGGGTACACTATTGGGAAGGGAGTGATAAAACCCCAAGTCAATAAAGTCGAGGCCATACATAACTGGCCACGTCCCAACAGCAAGAAGCAGGTACAAGCCTTTCTGGGAATCGCTGGCTATTATCGGCGATTCATTCCCCATTTTGCTTCTCAGGCTGTGTCCCTCACCAACCTGACAAAAAGGAAAGAGTCTGTCATGGTTAAATGGTCCCCAGAGGCTGTAGCAGCATTCCAGTCCTTAAAAACTGCCTTATGTAGCCAGCCAGTGTTGTACTCACCAGACTTTTCTAAGGACTTTATTGTACAAACTGATGCATCAGACGTTGGGTTAGGAGCAGTGTTGTCCCAGGTCTGGAACGGGGAAGAGCTTCCGGTCATTTACCCTAGCAGGAAATTGAAGTCCCATGAGGTAAATTATGCCACGATTGAGAAGGAGTGTTTAGCGGTGAAGTGGGCTCTAGATTCCCTTCGGTACTATCTGCTAGATAGGCACTTTGACCTGGTTACTGATCATGTTCCTTTAAAGTGGATGGCTCAAAACAAGGAGACCAATAGAAGGGTAAATAGGTGGTTCCTGGCCCTACAGGAATTCAACTTTACAGTAAAGCATCGCCCTGAGATTAAAATGGGGAATGTGGATGCTTTGTCTCGGGTACATGCGTGCCTGACTGCGTGTGTTCCAACCCCAAGGTTGAAACAAGGGGGGGGGGGGGTATGTGACAGCAGGCAGGTAAAATCACCTGGTTGTATCCAGGATGGAAAATATGTATGCCCTAGATCAGAGATCCTCAAACTACGGCCCTCCAGCTGTTGCAGAACTACACTTCCCATAAGGCGTTGTAAAACTCTGACATTCACAGACATGACTAGGCATGATGGTAATTGAAGTTCCTGAACAATTGGAGGGGCGCAGTTTGAAAACCCCTGCCCTGGATTCAGGCATTATGCTGACTTATACCACTAGGGGGGAGTGCTGGGAGTCCTGCAGGGGAAGCATTCATGAGCCCAGCTGAAGTAAGTGGGCTCATTAATACCTATAGAAAACACCCCAGCATTCTTAGGGAGATGCTCCATCCTGGAACCAGTTCTGTGTTTGTGTGGACTGTGGAGTGTGGTATCTGTCCTGTGCGGTGAGTCAACACCTGTGTGGCAAACTTCTGAAATATTGACTGGGGCAGCATAAGGCTGCACCTGGTTATTAGATAGGGAATCTACGTGTGTAGTAAGCGGTCAAGCTGACCAGGATATATATATATAATATTTGGGGGTTCTAAGAAATTTTCTAGTAAAAAATACAGATTTTAACTCATAAAGAACAAGTGTCAGAAATAGGCTCGGTCCTTAAGTGGTTAATGTACAAATATATAACAATAATATGCAAATATATAAACTGTGCTCCACAAAAATGCTTAGTATGCATATAATTTGCAACAAACATTTGCTGAAATGTCTTCTTTGTTTTCCCCAAATTTTAATTAGAGGCTCACTTCTAGAATCATAGGAGTGAGTAGGATTCCCCGGACACACCAGCCAAAGTAATGTCTGCTGCCTGGTTGAGAGAGAGCCTCTAACTGGGCTTCAGGTCTGCACTTACATTAAACAACATTTTACAAAAATGCACAGTGTATTTAACTTACTGGGGCTACTAGTGTACATATGATATTCTCCTAAAATAGCCTTTACAGAGCATAAAACAAAAACAAAATATTACAACAGATAGTATAGCAAATAACTAACAAAGCACTAAGCACTAACAAAACTAATAAATATAGGGGGCATAACAAAGTATCCAAAGTTTCATAGTCCACATCATTCAAACATCCAGCTCCATCCTTCAAATGTCAGCAGGAAGGGGAGCCAGCAACAGAAAGCCACTCAGCATTGGATGGCATGGAATGTCACCCAGTAGTGGCAATTTCTTTGTCGGTAAAAGGGACTGTGGGTTGAAGACCTCAGACACTACCCACTCAGTCCTGTCTATAATTTACAAATGCATTTAACTTCTAGAGATGTTTTTAATCATAAGTAATACTAAACAGAGAAATGTTAATTGTCTTCATTCACATACTGTAAATTATATGTACGCAGCTTTTAGTTTATGACTGCCTATCTCATTTCTTGAGATGCTAAAATGGCAGGGCAGTACCCCCCCCCCCCCCCCAAATGACCCCATTTTGGAAAGTAGACACCACAAGAAAATTGCTGAGAGGCATGTTGAGCCCATTGAATATTTTATTTTTTTGCAACAAATGATTGAAAAATGAAAAAAAAAAAATACACAAAGTTGTCACTAAATGATATATTGCTCACACGTGCCATGGTTATATGTGGAATTACACCACAAAATACATTCTACTGCTTCTCCTGTGTATGGGGATACCACATGTGTGGGACTTTTTGGCAGTCTAACCGCGTACAGGACCCTGAAAACCAATCACCGCCTTCAGGCTTTCTAAGGGCGTATTTTTTTTTTTTTCAATAGATTTTTATTGAGTTTTCCAAAGTTACAACTATGTTCAAAAAAAGGGGGGAAATTTGGGACTTTAAATGAGGTTCTCGACAAAGTGGGGGTATGTAAAAATAAAAGATGTTTATAAACATGGAGGACATATAAATGGATCTCAATAATATAGAACAAGTAAAAATATCTGGATCATAAGGTTACACATAAAATTCCACATATGGCATGGACATCAAGGATACATAATGATATCAACTTGGAAACACATGACAATATGGCGATTACATATATAACATGGAAATCAAGGATACAAAATAATATCAACTTGGAAACACATGACAATATGAAAATTGGTGAGCATTCCCATGAATTCATATATACACACAAGTCCTTAGGGCGGCACAATGCAATAAATGGCATGTTATAAGGTAATAAAAACATGATTGCTTGATAGACAGTAGACTAGGTTGATTACTGATATGGGTATGTGTTGGCATCCTAAATTGCCCAATGCGTTTCATGTATACTCCCGAATATCTAGCAGATATGACAGTCCTGGATACTTACATGCAAAGAGTAGACGATGGGGGTATGTTGAACATGAGACCAGGGCCGCAGAGAGAGTGTCCGACCTGGAATCTGAGGTAATGATGGGCCGTGTGCAACTGGGGCGCAACCACAGAGTTCCCCAAAAAAATGTTGCCAGTCTTAATACTGCACCAAAATAATTGAGGGGAAAAACGGCCATAAGATCTATGTTAAATAAATAGAGTATATATTACGTATTATAGTCACAATAAAGAGAATCTAGTGGCATATTAGGTGCCATGAAAGTTACCTTCCTTGTGTGCAAGAAAAACAAAAAGTCCCTGTGCAGTATAGCATTTTCCAACATGTGATACGGGTAGCTGTGTGCAAGCAGCGTAATATATACAACCTCGCGCTGGCTCCTACCAACGTCATGCCAGCTCGACACGTGCAGGGAGGGGCTCCGTTCAAGGCGGTGAGCACTGCCCATGACAGGGGCCAACCACCCCAACTGTGGCAGCTGCAAGGGTGATACACGTGTCCCACATCATGACGCCAATGACCCCCGCTCTCAGATAGGGTGGAAGGGAGGGGGAAAGGGAGGGCATACAAAGCGCATCGCAGCTTCTGGGCAAGGACAACAACAGAGGCCCAAAGTAACAGACAAGAACAACTTCCCACTCAACTAAAACATATATAATATAATACAAGTGCTGCATAGTCTCATGGACATAAAAGGACATATCCCTAGTAAGCAAGGCCCCAGTTATGGTACATGACCAACCGGAGCCAGAACCACCCACAAGGACAACAGGGGAACACTGCCATCTCATTCAGAGAACCTCCATCCCTATAGGTATGCAAAAAAAGGGGGGAGTGTAAAAACACAGTTGGGACTTTAGATGAGGCAAAAGTTACAACTATGCAGTCATATAAATGAAAAGCAGTAAACAGTATATAAATATATATATATGATATAATGACACTTAAACTTGAGCTGTGAAAAGTGCGAACTGAAAAGGATGCGTGATAGCCAGCTTGAAGTAGGGTAAACTTAGGTAATAGTAAGCATTAATACATTAATGTATCAGGATGTACATCGGATAGTGTGGGAAGGGGGGGGTGAGGGTAGGGAGGGATAGGAAGAGGGGAAAGAAAGGAGGGGGGTAGGGAAGGAGAGAGCACCATTGGGTGGCTGTGATGCAATATGGGACTGTCAATTGTTATATCTCTTTGTGTACCAAAGGTTCTATGGATTCCAGAGGTCTAGTAATTTAGCATGTGAGTGTTTCCCACATGAGAGGAGAGTTTCATACATAAAGTGCGTTTGCACTGGAGAATCTACTTCTGCTAAGTGGGGGATATCATTTGTCTTCCATCGTCTCGTGATCAGAAGTTTTGTCGCCAAAAGAATATGTGTGTGGGTCACTAATCTTAGATTCGGTGGTATGTCATCAATGTTCAAGTTGAGGATGGCTAGCTGTGGAGTTAATGTGACAGGGAGATGTAGTACCTCACGTAACATGACTTCTATGCCTTTCCGAAGCTGTTGTATAGGTGGGCATGACCATAAAATGTGTAGGAGTGTACCTGTTTGGCCACATTCCCTCCAGCACTCATGTAGGGTGTGGGCTTGAAATTTGGCTATCTTGTGTGGTGTCAAGTACCATCTCATCTGGGTTTTTGTGAAAGTTCCCATAAGGAGGTGCAGGTTGTTGACTTGTATATAGATTTGATCGCTATTTGCCATTGCTGGTCAGAGAATTGAGTAAATTAGGGAGGTCCCTTTGGCTCAGGGTTATCAGAAAAGAACTAATTCCAGAGTTTTATGGGTAATGATCCTTTTAGGGAGGGGTTTGCTACTAGACATTGTTGTATTCTATAATAAGTGAAGTAGTCTTTGGCAGGGGCTTTGTAGTCCTTTTGGATGTGTAGAAAAGATATACTAGTTGCTATTCCGCCGAGTTTGTAGGTGTGGGTCACCTGATCCGTTATCCAGCTTAGGAAGAGTAGGTCAGGGGTTAGTAGCTTTAAAGTGCTAAGAGGAACGTGTAAGGGTTTGGTCAGGAGATGTGAACATTTGGTGTAATGTAATGTTCTCCATGTTTTGAGGGAGGCTTGTATAGTTGGGGAGTAGTGGTTTAGGTGAGGTCTACTAGTGGTTGTGCTGAACAGCCAGTTAGTGAGGTTTGTACCCGTGTCATATTGTTTTCTATATCACTCCAGAAGAGAAAAAGTTTTGTTTGCTTGTCATCTGTAGGTTATTGGCACCACCTCCCTTGAATTTATAATAATAAATAAGGCAAGGTTGGGACTTTTAAGGTGCAACACACACAAAAATAGTTCATAAATAAATCAGGAAATTTGTACAAATAAGTAAAAATATATATGATATTACAGAAGTACCTATAATCCACTTGATTGGAGACAACCACATGCGCAGTTTCCCAATGAAAAAAACGCGGCTAGGAATCCAAAAGGTTCCAAAAGATTAAGTGGATTATAGGTACTTCTGTAATATCATATATATATTTTTAGTCCTTTACTTGGGTTATTTGTACAAATTTCCTGATTTATTTATGAAGCTCTTTTCCTCCATATGCAGGTTGGGATTACCTATTATTCTCCAGCTTTTTTAAGTCGGTGTTTGAATCACATACCACCCTCTATGGGACACCATATTATCCTTTCTTCTGGGTTTCCTGCTGATATTCTGACCTTTTGGCCCCATTTTAATACTTTGTTATGAATCCATTTTGATGCAGGTAAATATATGTTCCCTGTTTTTCTTCCTTGGTCTTTTTGACTCCAGCCATTATGGGATTGAATATAATTTTTGTACAATTCGATAGATGTGTGTATATTTTTGTATCAATTTTGTAATTTTGTTTTTCAGTAGACAGTGCCTGGCAAATGTAAATCTTCTGAGGAAGCTACTAATACAGTGGGGAAACATGTAGAGAATTTTGTCATTTTGCACATTTTGATACTGTTTTTTTATCATCTCTATGAATTGTGCTTTATTGATTTTAACTCTGAAATAAAATTTATATTTTTTTTATACACTTTTGTGTGTGTTGCACCTTAAAAGTCCCAACCTTGCCTTATTTATTGTTATATCACTCCAGAGTTTAGTGGATGTTGTGCTCATACATTCTCTCATTTGTGATAGTATAATAGCTAGATAGTAATCTCTTATGTCAATGTATCCCATCCCCTTTAGACCTGTGTTTATTAAGTTTTGCATGACTGCATCTAGATTTTTTTCCCCTGCCATACATATTGGCTCAAGATGGATTGGAGGGATGTTTGAGATATGAATGCGAGAGTGGGATAGGTAGTGTGTGGAAGATGTACAGTAGCCTAGGTAGCTACATCATTTTAAAGGCTGCCAGGCAGCCTGCCCATGAAAATTTGTGTTTAGACATTTTGGATGTTTCTCAGATCAGCATTTGTTTGGCTTCAGTGTAGTTATAGGTAAAGAGACCTTTTGTAGATTTAGTAAGTGTGATTCCCAGATAGGGTATGCCAGTGTCTGCCCAGGGATATGGATAGACATTCCTAAGGAGGTTACTAGCTACTGCATCCAGTACCAAGTCCAGAATGTAGGATTTGTGTTCATTAACCTTATAGTAAGAAATGTCACTAAACCTTTGCAATAACAATTGTACCGAAGCCAGGGAGGATAGGGGGTCTGTGATCATCATTAACACACCATCCGCAAACAGATTAATCTTGTGTTCTATGGTGCCGATTTTAAAGCCTGTTATTTTGTTGTTGGTTCTCACATGCTCTGCCAAGGGTTCCATCACTAGGTTAAAAATGATTGGTGATAGCGGACACCCTTGACGGGTGCCATTAGTGATGAAGAATGGCTTAGATAGCATCTCTGAGGTGTATACCTGTGCTGATGGGGAAGAGTATAGCAGCATTATGGCGGACAGGGTGGGTCCCTGGAAACTGAATTTAATGAGAGTTGCTTTTAGGTATGTCCAATGGACTCTGTCGAATGCCTTCTCCGCATCTAGGGATAGAAGTCGACTCAGCATTGTGAATTATGTTGACAATTCTGCGTGTTGCGTCAATTGTTTGTCTCCCTTTTGTGAATCCGGACTGATCTTTATGGATTAGAAGGGGCATCAGGTTTATCAGTCTGGTTGCTATGAGTTTGGCATTTATTTTCGTGTCTAGATTGAGAAACGATATGGGTCGGAGGTTTTGTGCACATGTAGGTTCCTTACCAGGTAAAGTGACAATCAGGGCATTCAGCATTTCTGGCGGAGAGAGGAGGACGAGGCAGCATCATCGCACCATTGATAAAAAGGGTGCTAGGATTGCTCTGAATTTTTTATAGTACTCTCCAGTGAGGCCATCTGGGCCTGAAGATTTGTTGGAGGGCAGAGCCTAGATTATGTTCATGACTTCAAGCGAGGTAAACGGGGTATTCAACGTCATTAGCTGTTCCTTGGACAGTTTGGGGAGGCTAATTTCCTGATGAAACAGTTCTATATCTTGTAGGGACGGTTGTTTAACAGAGGGGTCATCTTTTAGATTATAAAGCGTATTATAGTAGTGGCTAAATGCATCTTCAATGGCTTGCAGATCAATCAGTTTCTGTTTTGAGGTGGGATGATAAAGGTGGGCAATTTTAGTTTTGGAGCAATGACCTTTTATTCTGGTAGCCATGGCTTTCCCTGCCTTATTACCAGTGGAGTAGTGTTTGGCTCCAAGATGAGTATGGGCTTTTTCAAATGAGTCCAGCAAGTGGGTTCTCAATTCTTGCCTGAGGAGGCCCAGTTTAGTTTTTGTTGCGGGGTCAGGGTGGTTTTGGTTTTCTAGAGTTTTGGTTTTCCAGAGTTTTGATAGTGGATGTAAGGGTGTCTAGACACTGTGATCTCCTCCTCTCCTCTCTCTGGCACTTAATTGTATAATAATCCCCCTTATGAATGCTTTATGGGCATTCCAAAGAATAGCATTATCACTAACAGCTCCTGCATTAATGGCAAAATATTCTTCTAGGTGATCCTTGATGTAGACTGAGTGGATTGGTGAGTGGATGATTGCAGCATTGGCTCTCCAAATCCATGTGTGGGAAGCAGATGGTGAGTTGTCAGTTGTCATAGTGACTGGAGCGTGGTCAGACCACGTAATGGTGGATATCTCTGAGGCAGACACTTTGGGCAGGGTCCATTTGTCCACCAAGAAGTAATCACTTCGGGTGTATGAATTATGACGAGGGGAGAAGTAGGAGTAGTCTCTTTCGGTGGTGTGGTGGCATCTCCACACGTCATATAGGTCATTGTTCCTTATAAAGGGTCCCATAGGTGATGAGATCCTTCTAGAGCGGGAAGAAGTGTCAATAGAGCTATCCGGGACTATAATAAGGTGTCCCTGTCTAAAACGGTTGATTTTCTTCATCATCTTAGATAGGAAGCTGATTTGTTTCTTATTGGGGGCAGAGACTGTCACTATGGTGTATCTGTTGTTGTTTAGGGTACAGTCTAAAGCGAGGGATCTGCCATCCGCGTCTACGAGGCTATTGTGGAGAGTGAAAGAGTTCGTGTTTTTGATGGCTATCAGGACCCCATTCTTTTTATTGGGGCCTGATGCTTTAAAGATATGGGTGAAGTTCTTGTTGGTACAAGAAGGTTCCGTGTTAGCTTTAAAGCGTGACTTTTGGTTGCATAGGACTTTGCAGTGAGAATCATGTGCTGTTCGCCACAGGGACGCCCTTTTGGTTGGGTGATTCAACCCTTTTACATTAAGTGACAGGAATTTTGGCATCTTGGAAAGTGCTACAGTGGTAGTGTAAGATAAGGTATTACTTACAGTTCCATAGGTGGGTAGGTTGCTCAGAAGGGAAACTTGCGATTCTTTCTACATCTGTAGACTTGGTGAAGTGGTGGTCTTAAAGGAGACTCAGTTGAGTTGATCTTGTGCTCTTAGGGGTCAGGATAGGTGGGGAGATAAACAGTGAAATTGCAGTTAGTACGGCAACAGAAAGGGTGGGGGAAAACAGGGGTCAGCAGTATACCAGGTGAACTGCTGGTCTAGGCTGAGGGTATTAGTTTGTGAACTTTTTGCAACAAGCAGGCACCGAATCGGAGTGCAGGTTTGAACTTAGCATGTTGACATCACTAAACTGGTATTCATTTGTTGGAGTTTAAATGGGGTCCTTTGGTGCAGGATTGAGTGTTCTCCTTGTGGGTCATCTGAGCTGAGGCGTCGCACTCAGGTATAATTCTCCATGTCCAGAGCAATTGAATGCCTTCCTCCACTGTGTGGATACTATGCTTCACCCCATTCCTGGCGACCAAAAGCTTGGTCGGGAATCCCCATTGATACGGGATCTTGTGGTTGTTGAGGTGTTTAGTGATGGTGTGTAGTTGGCGCCACTGCTGGCGAGTACATTGGGAGAGGTCAGCAAAGAGTTGTAGCCTTGTGTATGGGGATGGGAGTTGATCGAGATGTCTTGATTTTGCTAGAAGCATATCTTTGGTGTGGAAAAAGTAGATCCTCATAAGAGTGTCCCAGGGGACCTCTGCGGGAAGGTGAGGGAGCTTTGGGAGGTGATGTGTGCGGTCAATTATAGTTTCTATTGGTGGAAGGTCCGGCAGGAGTGTTGAGATTAGCTTCCTAGTGTATGAATTCAGGTCTGATGGTAGAATTGTTTCAGGTATACCTCTTATTTTTACGTTATTGCATCTCGGTCGGTCTTCGGGGTCCGCCATTTTGGCCCGCACCCAGTGGTGTCCCTTGTGGGTATGATCATGCGCATCCACCAAATCATTTACAGTTTCAGTCATGGTACTCATCTGTTGCTCAATGTGGCCAACTTTTTGCTTCATGAACATCATCTCTGTTTTAAATGAGAACATAGAGGAAATGTCATTATGTAGTGATGTAGTGAGCTATGCAGTGACATCAGCATTTCCTTCAGCATGGTATCTATAACTGTCTGGTTAGAAGTGGGGAAGGCTGCTATAGGGCATGATGTGGGTGCCTGTGTAAGGAGATCTTCTGATGCAGGCCTTACCTCCAGGGCCTGAGCGCCGGCATCCACGATTTGGCTGGGCTGTTCGAGGTGGATGACAACCCGGATGAAGAAGGGGAGCCTAAGGCATTCTCTTGTGGCAGAATGGTGGATTCATCTGCATCAGGCAGGTCAGTGTACCATCTTGGATTCTTTATTCATTGCTGTGCTCTGGGTCAGCGATTTCAGTGGTTGTTTCTCCGTTTGGTGCAGGAGCTGTGGAATCAGGCTTCCATTCTGCTCAGCAGTTAGCCACGCCCCCTAAGGGTGTAAATTTTTTATTTCACTCCTCACTGCCTATCACAGTTTTGGAGGCCATGAAATGCCCAGATAGCACAACCCCCCCCAACCAAATTACCCCATTTTGGAAAGTAGACACCCCAAGCTATTTGAAAATTAAAAAAAAAAATAAAAAAAAAATATTTTCTTTCTAATGTGTGGTAGCGTTCAAAACATTAACCAAGGCAAAGACCAGGTTGATCAGGACAGGAGGGACAATAAAAGCGGCTGTCACACCTAAATCTGCACTTTCTACAGACACAATATCTTCTTTGGGGATTTCTTTGAGTAGGGTTACCAGGGAGGACATATGGAAAATGCCTCTCATGCAGCCAGGTCACTGCATTTGGATTGGGAAGTTGGACCACTGCACCGTTTGAAAACAGAAGAGCTGTGATGATCTCTTCCTGGAATTTAAGGAAGGATCCAGTTCGTCCTGAAGCTTTTTATAGCACATAAGCATTCAGCAGAGCCAATTGAAATAAATATACAGACCCTTTTTTTATACCAGTATCTGGCCTTATGAGCAATTAGGTACGACTCCAACAACTGGTCGTTGAGGTCCACCCGTTCAATATAAGGGTGACACCAAGTCACACACAATCTTACCAGCGCTCCCTATGTAGTCTGGGCAGTCCTTCAGGTCCACATAACTATCTCTTCCCTCCTGAACCATAAAACTATATGTATAGCATGTTGCGCTGTCACAGAGCTTATACATCTTGACCCCATATCTGGCACACTTGCTGGGAAGATACTGTTTGAATGACAAGCGGCCAGAAAACGTAATTAGGGACTCATCAATGCAGACAACTTGATCAGGAGTAAACAAGGCTGCAAACTGCTGGTTGAAGTGGTTTACAAGGGGCCAAATTTTGTAGGGCTGATCGTATTCAGGGTCACCCCGAGGACGTCAGAGTTCATTGTCATTGAAATTCATAAACCGCAAGATCTGCTCATATCATGTCTTGGTCATGGTGAATTGGGTCAGTGGACCAATATGACCGCAACTCACTTTTTTTAGTTATGCCCATGAGGAGGGATAGGCCTAAGAAGGTCTTAACTCCAGAGACCGTAATAGGTCTCCAATCTCTGGCAAGGGTCAACTGGGGATTAGCTGCGATGAATTGACCAGCATACAAATTGCTTTGGTCCACAACAGATCTCTAGAGATCTTCCGTGAAAAACAGCAAATAAAAATCAAGTGACTTAAAATCAAATGTTTCCACCTGAATTACGGGTTGACCAATGAATGAGGGAAGTACGGGTGCTGCAGAAGTGGTGGCCTCCCAATTCAGATTGGCAAATACAGCAGGAAGGGCACTATGGGCTCGATGGGCCTGTCTTTGTCTTCTTGGTGGCTGTGGAACACTGGTTGTGCTAGCCACCTCACCAGCTTGAACCGCACTTATGGGACTCGTCACGTCACCACGTGTTACTGTAGTGCTGTAGTACGACCAGGATGTACTAGGCTGCTGGTGCTTGCCAGTTCACCAGAAGGATGAGCGGCACTAGTACTGGCTCTCTGCTCCATACGAGAGCCCTGCGGTTCTTTTACCTCAACAACAGCAGAAGAACAGTTGGGTACGCCTGACCTTGGCAGGGACCACTACTCCGTCGTCAGAGCTATCTGTCAGTGCCGCTGCTGTCTACAGGTTCGTATTCTGAGCCTGAATCTGACAGATGGATGATATCCTCTTCACTCTCATCTGTCATGCTCAGAAATGTGTAGGCCTCTTCACTAGTGTACCTTCGATTGGACATTTTGGCCTGTAAATTTTCTGGTACACTAGTGAGACTCACAGCAAAAAAAAAGCACCTGACTTTCAGCGACTGCTTCAAATGCTACCAAAAAAATGGTTAGCATTCGCAGGGATCAGACCTGACTCTGTACATGCTGCAGTTATGTGTTTAAATGTGCTGACGTTCGCGTATGCGCGGTAGGGGCTGCTCCGCGCACACCTGGCCCAGGGGGCAGTGTTTTAGGTCTCCCTGGCAACGAACTCCAACACCCAGCTGAACGCAGTTTGCTGCGCCAGCTGATTGGAGTTCCTCCTATACATATACCAGATCCACCTACGCCCAGCTCTAGCATTGCATAGCTGGATGCTGGGATGTGTGGCTGCTTAAATTTGTCTCAAACAAGGTAACCTTCTTGCTTTATTGTATTTGCTACTTTTATTCCACTTCCCTTCTTGCATAAACCTTCAGTCAGTCCACTATCTAGTGATACTTATAACTATAATCACCTATATGAGGTGATTAGATACTATATACATACTAATCCTGATAGTTATCACTCTTCAATGTACTATTTCCTTATCTATACTGGCTGTCTAAATGCCCAAATTGTACTGTGTTACTATTTATCGGTATCTCTACATCCTAATGATAACTATACTGGTATTATTATGAATCCTACTTTAATTATACCCCCTCCTTCAAATTTTATTATTTACTATTGATTATTTAATATCCATTATTATTTTTATTATTTTTTATTTTTCATTTTTCAACCACTTCTGACAGTGTACTATCATACAATCTATTATATATTTTTTTATTTTCAGCTACCAACTTTATTGATTTCCCTTAATCATTTTTTGCCATACTATCAACTGTACCAACTTCAATTGATACTAGGTATTTATTTATACAACAACTTTTCATCGCACTTCCTATACTTCAGTTAAAATATTTAAAATATCCCCCTTGGACTCATTCCAATTTTTTCTTCCTCTCAGGGACTCCATTTTTGCCTCAGTATACCATTCTGGCCGATACGCATCCGCAGAACGCGGGGGGAAACATCCTCTGAATTGAGGCTATTACTAATTGATATACATCTATATGATTTTATAGTAACCATGAGGTTAAAGGAACAGCAACCCCACCAGCGCTAATGTCCAATGCTATCTTAGTTCCAGGTTTTTAATGCAACTTAAAGAAACATAATAACAACCATTCCACCACCCAACACTATGTAATTGATTTGTTGATTATTTAACTTCAAGTGGAAAATTTCATGTATCTACATGTTGTGGTAATTTACTTATCATTTTACACTCTAATTATCCTAGATGAATTTCTTTTCTCTTTTCTTCTACACCCCTGAAGAAGGACTAAATACTTTATATCCCGAAACGCGTTTCATTTTTAATACTTTGCTATACTCTTTCAATATTTGCAATCTTTTAAAAGTGCCTAGAAGGTCAGCTTGGGGGAACCCCTCTCTATATGCAGTTATGTGTTTAGTGTTTTGTAAGTGACAGTGTTCGATTGATACTGCACTTGCATGGGCTGGGCTGGGCTGGGCGGGTGCTAACGCAGGTGCTAGCAGGTATCTGGGCTGATCCCGCTAACGCTGCATTTTTGGCAACCCTAAACTATTGGGGACGCTAATATAGTTTTGATCAGATCAAAGATATTGATCCGTTCAGACACTATACTACTAAGGGAGGTGTATGGTGCGTGCGTGGGTGTTAGCGCTACTGGCACTAATCTGAGACAAAAGAAAAACAGGGGCGCACCAGCCTAGTGTATTAACTGTTATAAAAAGATTTATTTAAAAATGATTAAAAGAAACAACTCACAAGCAATGGGTGGAAACAGCACAACACGAAGAATACCGACAGCCAGCATGCGACTATAGGATGAGCGATGCCTTCCAAAAATTGTAGAGAAATGCATACATATCACAAACAGCTTACGCTTTTCGAAGGGAAAATCCCTTCTTCATCAGAGCTATGCAAAGATCCCTCCTTCAGCAGTCACTCCTTATAAATGCCTGAGTGTCAATGAAACTAGGGTGGGATATAGAGCTCCTCCCCCTCAGGGGATCCCTCCATCCTAAGCACTCCAATTGGTAAACACAAAATGGTTTGTGTAATAGATGGTGATAATAGTAGTGATAGTATATATAGAGATATCTGTATACACATACACATGCATATGCATACACAAAGACATATACACATACAGCATGAAACGAAACATATTTCATACTGAGCATGTGCACAGGTACACACACGCCCCAAGAGACAAGCTGAACCATTCGGGGTGAAACAAAGCGTGCTGTGCACATAATATGCGACAGATGACAAGAGCGTAAATGTAAAGGTTATGGCGAGCAGTGATATACATAGTGGGTGGGACCTCCCACTCCACAAATGCACCCATCTCATCATACAAATAAATCATGAGCTATGAATGATAAAGGATAAGAAATATATATATATATATATATATATATATATATATATAAGACCTCCTTGATGTAAATGCCAAAGATAAGGAAGAGTGAATACCTGAATTACTTTCCAGAGGGTCCGTGCAAGTTTAGCACCTCTGTAGCAAGTAACGAGGCCGGTAACAGTGTGGCTATAACTCAATGGAGCGCACGCTGGTGTGCTTGCGTTCCAATCTGAAGGAGGGGGTGAGATCTACATCGCCCCTTCCGCATCTCGTACAGCTTGCCCACAATGCAAGCGGCGAGAGACAGCGTGATGACACGTGACTGGAGGCTGGGGCCAGCATGCAAAGGTCGAGAGACAGCATGATGACGCGTGACCGGGGGCGGGGCCAACATACAAAGGCCGTCTCGCTCTGAGGTGTCCGTTTATGAAGCAGTGAAATCTATTCACTGCTTCGTTCTCCGGCATTCACAGTGAAGATTTTTCTCCTCTGTGTGCCTGTTTATGAAGCGGTGTAGATCGCTTCACCTTTGGAGGAGTGAAGTGATCTACAAATGCTTCTAACAGTGGAGAACGGCCCCTGATACTGGAATCTCGTGAGACTTTACGAGATTACAGCACCAGAATACCGAGATGTCAGTTTATTAAGCAGTGATAAATTATCACCGCTCAATACACGGACAGACGGCGTGGATTACTGTTAATAAAATAACGAGTCCCCCTACATTAAATACATATGTATACACACACACACACATTATATATACATGTATATACACACACATGATATATATATACATATACACATTATATGTATATATGTATATATATGTATACACATAAATATGACAGGGGGACATGCTTACAGGCTAAGTGGAGAGTGATGGATGAAGGGCGCGTGATCAAGCTTACATCAAAACATATAAAATTTATTTCAGAGGAAATAAAGAGCAAATAAAAGCAGTTGAATAATACCAATACTACGTATCATGCAAACAGGTGGCAAAATATAAAAGACATGAAAAATTAAAAAGAAGTTAAAAATATCATGAGCCCATGTTAAGGCAGATATTTAGAGTTGCTAACGCGTTTCGAGGATGACCTCTTCATCAGAGCCTATTTGAGAACCAGGGTGCAGTCTCTATATGCCAGTAGGCCAAAGTATGTACATCAACATGATGGCTAGTTGGAAAAAGCGGCCTGAAATGGAAGATGCGATTTTCTGTGTTCCATACCAGTCCACGTTCAAGCGTTCTAGGTGGAACAGAGATCAGAAAAGAAATATATATATATATATATATATATACATATATATACACATGTGTACAAATTATAGACGCGTGTGCACCTGTGTGCACATGCACAGGCACACACGTATACACAAACAGTATAAAAAAGAACATTTATACATGTGTACAAAATCATACACACACATAGAGAGACAGAATATCAGCTGAAATTGCAGTATGGAGCACATGGCGAGAAAATGCAACAAGAAATCAAATAAACGAAACAAAAAACGCATGATGGGTGAATATGCATAAAACAAAAACACAATCACACAATAAGTGAATATAAATGGATTGATGAATGAATGTGATAGACTGGAAACACATATGTGTACAGAGAATTGGTAAAGGAACAATATCTATCCCAATTGGATATGGCATAGTGTTTAGAGATAACATACATGAATGGTCAAAGAAAGAAAAATATATAAATGTAAATGTAAATATAAATACATATATACGCATACATGTATGACTCAAAGGGGTTTATTTAAGAGATGGTTGTATTTGTAGGAAGACATATATATTGGTGAGTGAGAAAAGGTAGTGGGGAGATGACAAGCTGGTGCCTTGCCATGTGAAAAACACACCTACCTATGTGATAGTAGATGGTGTGTGGGTTCTCTTTTAAGTTTGTAGATAAATGGTTATGGGGTGGTGTGAACCTGGAGGAGGGGGGAGGGAGAAAGGGAACATGATGTTAGAGGAGGGGGGGGAGGATCCCCCAGGACACTGGCAGGCAATCATTTTAAGGCATATAGCTAGATCAATAGATGGAAAAAGCTGTGTACCTGTCACTGGCTGGGTGGAGGGGAGATCTTTTGACTTGTAAACTCCTGGTAAGGTGCTGTCCAGTAAATGGAGGATGGAGGGGGGTGAAGGTCTCACGAGAGAATGCTGCAGCCGTGTGTGTCCGCAGCAGTCACTCTGTCTCAGGTGAAGGAGGATGGCAGACGAGGATAGTTTCTATAAAGCCGGTTGAGGGGGCGGGCCTGAGCGTGGGCTGTAAGAGGATTGGATGAATGGGAGGTGTATGTGTGGCCAGCGGTGGGACGCACGCCGTCAGGTGGGTGGGCGTGGTTGTGCGCTCCAAGGGCGGTCACATGATCTGGCTCCTGTCAGTACCTGGAGACGAAAGGAGCTCCAGGCGGAGAATGAGCCGGTCCGGTGTGTGTTGTGTGGGACGGATGGAGACGCACGCACACACACACACAGACGACTCAGGTGTGCAGGAGCATCGGGATGGGGAGGGGGGATGTGTGTTGGGATACAGATGTATGGAGGATGAAAATGGAATTTATTGAAATATAAATGAAATGAAAATGAAAATGAAAATAATATGAAAATGAAAATAATAATGATAGTAATAATAACAAAAGAATAGAAATAAATATAAATATAAAAAAAAAAAAATAATTATACAAATAAAAATAAAAATAAAAATAAAGAAAAAAGAAAAAAGGAAAAGAAAAAGAAAAAAATATATATATAGTAAATAATAAAGGAAAATAAAAATAAAAATAAAAATAATAATAATAAAAATAAAAATAAAAATAAAAATGAAAATAGAAGTAAAAATAACAATAAAAATAATAATAAAAATAAAAATAATAATAATAAAAATAAAAATAAAAATAAAAATAAAAATGAAAATAGAAGTAAAAATAAAAATAAAAATACAAATAAAAATAAGAATAAAAATAAAAATAAAAATAAAAATAAAAGTAAAATAAAGATAAAAATGAAAATAAAAATGAATAAAAGATAATAAAAATAATAAAAATAAAAATAAAAATAAAAATAAAAATGAAAAAATGAAGAATGGAAAATAAAAATAAAAACATTATTATAAATATTAATATTAATAATGAAAGTGGTGACAACGGCAAAAACGGTAAAAATTGAGAAAATATATATATATATATATATATATATATATATATATATATAGAAAAATCGTTATTATATAATGGAATTATTATTATTATCACTATCATTAGTAAATATTGAAAAATGATGGGAATGACAAGTTGGCAAAGGGTGGGATGGACAGAGTGGAACAGGGGGGGTGGGAAGTGCTCAGGGCGGGGAATGGTGATGATGGAAGCTAATGTAAATTTGGAGCTAAATGATGCCATGTATTTCCAGATCTTCGTTTAATCCATCAGGAACCATAGACCCGAGAGAGAATATCCAGAAAGATTCTTGTCTGCAGAGTTTTTTGAATCTCCTCCCAGCATCATCGTCTTTTTTGATGGTTTCAATACCAAACACTTTAAGACCTGTTGGGTTTCCATTGTGGTGCTCTCTGAAGTGCCTGGGAACTGAGTAATTTTGGTTTTTCTTATTTTTTATGGACCGATGGTGTGTATTGCTGTTGATGATGCTGCATTTGTGCTCGCTAAACCTTGTCCTCAAGGGACGTGTTGTACGTCCGACATATAGTAGCCCGCATGGGCAAATTAGGCCGTAAATCACATAGGGGGTGCCACAATTGATGAATTGGCCAATCTTATGGTTCCGGCCGTCTGTTCCAGTGACTTCTTTTTTTCTATGTGCCATGAAAGGGCAAGCTCCACAGTTTCTGATTCCACATTTGTAATTACCCTTCTGGTCAAACAGGGATGTCCAGCGGCCTGTAGGTGTCTTGGTTTGGTTCAGTGGTTTGCGTACTCTGCTTGGTGCTATTAGACCTCTGAGGTCTTTTGCTTTCCGGAATACAACTTCAGGTTTGGATGGTAAGATTGAATTGAGGATGGGATCTTGCTTGAGAATGTTCCAGTTTTTCTGGATGGCTCTCTGTATGTCAAAGGCTTTGGTGTTGTATTGTGTGCTAAATCTGATGGAATTCTTCATTGTCTGCTTTTTCCTCTCTGTTTTTTTGAAGGTTGTTACCATGGTAGCTGTGGGGTGTTCATCATAAAGTGACCAGTATTTTAAGAAGGCTTGTTCTATCAGATGTTCTTTATATCCTTTCTTGAAAAATTTCTTTTTTAGGATGGACCCTTGCATTTCGTAGTCACTTCTTTTGGTGCAGGTTTTTTTCAGCCTAGAGAATTGCCCAAAAGGGATGTTGCGGATCCACTTGGGATGCTGGTGGCTTTTGGCATGAAGGTAGGAATTCCCTGCACTAGGTTTGAAGTGGGTTTTAGATGTGATCATTCCTTCTTCGTCGATAAAGAGATCGAGGTCCAAGAAGACAAGTGATGTATCATCAGTTACGTGGGTAAAGTTGATGCCAAAGGGATTGGAGTTGCAGTAGTCCAGAAATTTTTTGAGATCTGTATGCGATCCGTTCCAGATGATCAGAATGTCATCGATGTATCTGGTGTACAGTGCAAGCTGATCCTTAAAGGGGTTGTTGGCCCAGATGGACATGTCTTCCCATAGGCCCATGAATAGGTTCGCGTAGCTGGGAGCAAATTTTGCTCCCATAGCTGTCCCTTTTGTTTGTCGAAAGAACTCACCCACAAAGGAAAAGTAGTTGTGAGTGAGGCAGAATTTTATGGAGTCGAGGAGAAATTTAGTCGAGGAGAAATTTGATTACAGTGTTGGGGGGTCTGAACGAGGCATAAGGAAGTTAAAAAACTTCCTCCTCCCCCCTCAGATCCCCCCAGATTCTCTCTTCACTCCCCGATTCACCACCTCTGAGCTGGTGAACCTGGGAGTGTGAATTCTGACACAGATCGCCAGTGAAGCGGTGAGATCACCGCTTCATAAACTGGCCGTTACTGTGTCATTCATGGGGATTCTCCGTGTGTAGAGATAATCGGCGGGAGAACAAGTTCAAACATGTTCTCCCCCGATTATCACTGTTTGATAAACTGTTTATGGACTGTGATCAGCGGCGATCCTTGGGATCACCGCTGGTCACTGCTTCATAAACGGACACCTCAATACGAGCGGCATGAGATAGCCTGATGACAGATAACTTGGGGCGGGACCAACATGTAGGGGCTGACTCGCTCTCAATGCGAGCAGCAAGAGTCGGCCTGATGACAGGTGACTGAGGGGTGGGACCGGCATATAGGGGCCGTCTGCTCACTATAGTCAATCAACTGTCCATCTGCACTAGCAGCAGTCCTGAACTGCCAGCCAAAACAGCCCCAACTGCAGAACAGGACAGAAAGCTCACACCAAAAAGTGCACATATACATATATATATATATATATATATATATATATATATATATATAAAAACCAAGTGGTGGACAGATGATACCAGTAATATATAATCATTGATCAACAATTGCTACTAGTATTAATGAAACATGATGAAAAGTGAAATAGAAAATGAGATAATATAATTAGTCTGTTGAATAAAAAGAGATTAAAATGGCTAAAACAGTAATCAATAAATGTTCTATACTGAGATGTAGATGGTGGCTGCCATCTGGCTGCCAGCGCACAAATACGCACCACATCTACAGTTCTATGTACGCATATACGTGCCCACAAACTAGCACGCCTTGACTCAACCCTAGGTCAGCAATAAAGAAACCATATACACACAGAACCAAACCCACTAGGAGTTGTACTACATTAGAGATCATGCTGAAGGAGATATACAATGCTGCAACATACTGCGACTGGAGAGCTAGTGTCTGAAACCTGATGATCACAAATTGCTAGACATACCTAAAACACATTGTATTACAATAAAAGAGAGATAAGTGGTCCCTCTCCAGTCGCTATGTGCAATGAATAATTGTGAAAGCTAACAAATAAAATAGCAAAACAATACATATTTCACAAATCATGGATGGTGTCACAACTACAATATATTGATAATGGTCATAAAAGGCCAACTATTGTCTAAAATTGAGTGGATTGAATGGAATAGGAGTGAATATTGCATTGGACCTATAGGTAAGTGAGAGATAGGAGGGGGGGGGGGGAAGAAAGGGATAATATTGTGTTATGGGACGGGAGGTGCTGGGAAGGCAAAACAATGCCCGATGAACTCTAAAGGTCAAACGATTTTATGAACCTCAGGATCCTCATTTAACCCCACAGGGGTCATGCTACCTAAGGTGAAGATCCAATAGGCCTCGCGTTTGCAGAGCCTCTGGTGTCTTCTACCTCTATCAAGGTCACCCCTGATGGATCCAATTCCAAATACCTTCATGCCAGACAGATCCCTGTGGTGTACATCATGGAAGTGACGAGGAACAGGGTATTTGACTCGTGTGTTGGTGATATCGCATTTATGCTCTCCAATGCGCACCCTCATGGGGCGAGAGGTGCGACCAACATAAAGGCGCCCACATGGGCAAATAATGCCATACACCACGTGATCCGTCCCACAGTTGATAAATTGCTTCAAAAGGTGGACTTTACCATCACTCCCAGTGACAGACTTTTTTCTATGCCACTTGTAACTACCTTTCTGATCGAAAATAGTCGACCAGACATTAGTAGATTTATTCAGGGATTTCTTCACCATGCTTGGAGCTATCAAGCTTCTTAAGTCCTGTGGTTTTCTATAGACTATATTCGGTCTATCAGGGAGGTGCTTCCTAAGGACTGGATCATGTTTAAGGATGTTCCAGTTCTTCCGTAGAATGCTTTGTATCTCAAAGGCTTTGTTGTTGTATTGGGTGGAGAACCAGGTTTGTATAGTGTCCTGGTCCCTAGCAGAGGTGGAGGTAGACTGTGGATCATGTGGCTGGGGCTCTTCATATAGATGACCATATTGTTACAGGCAGTGTCAATTAAAGTAGAGTCATAACCCTTGTTAAGGAATTTGTTCCGAAGGATCTTGCTCTGTTCTAAATAGTCACTTTTCATTGTACAGGTACGCCTTAAACAGCACAACTGCCCAAAAGGGACATTCCTTATCCATCTGGGATGCTGGTTGCTCTCAGCATGTAGAAAGGAATTGCCACTGCTGGGTTTGAAGTGTGTTTTGGAGATGATATTACCATCAGGATCATTCCTGAGCTCCAGGTCTAGGAAAACAAGACAATTACTACTGATGACATGTGTTAACTCAATCCTAAAGGGATTGTCTCTACAGTGTTCAAGGAATGAACAAAGCTCCTGATCAGATCCGTCCCAAATGATAAGGATATCATCGATATACCTGGCAAAGAGGACCAGGTTCACCCCAAAGGGATTGTTGTTCCAACTGAACTGCTCCTCCCAATAGCCCATAAAAATATTGGCATATTTAGGGGCGAACCTGGCCCCCATAGCAGTACCTTTAATCTGCAAATAATGTTCTCCAAGGAATGAGAAATGGTTGTGTTTGAGAGAAAATTCAACACAATCAAGTATAAACTTCGCCTGTACTGAATTTAGTGCACCTTCTTTGGATAGATAGTGATTGACTG
Organism: Lithobates clamitans; assembly: GCA_037952925.1. Taxonomy (NCBI): domain Eukaryota; kingdom Metazoa; phylum Chordata; class Amphibia; order Anura; family Ranidae; genus Lithobates; species Lithobates clamitans. Next base: position 3,724,869 of record JBBGZY010001149.1, on the reverse strand, counting down.
CTCTTAAGCCATAGATGTGATCGATCGACGTATAGAGCGAGTCTACATCTAACGAGAGCCATCTGTGTCCAGGCTGCCATACATAATGCGATAAAATTTCCAACATATGGCTCGAGTCCCTGACAAAGGATCGGAGATTGGTAACTATTCCTTGTAGAAAATAGTCAATATAGCATCCCACGTTGCTGGTAATGCTGTCAATGCCTGCAATGATCGGTCTACCAGGGGGATCAACTTCGCTTTTATACACCTTTGGGATGTGATAAAAGTGTGGGGTAAGGGCATGTCTGTTGTAGAGAAAGTGGTACTCATGTTTAGTGAGGACCACATCTAATAGGGCTTGGTCCAAAAGTAATTTCAGATCCTTCGTATATTCTATAACAGGGTCACTTTTTAGTTTAATATAGGTGCCTGTATCCCCCAATAGTCTCATAGCCTTGGCAATGTAATCTTCTCTGTTTTGAATAACTAAGCTGCCACCTTTATCCGCTTTCCGAATAATGACGTCATGATTCCGCCTAAGGCTCATAACAGATAGCCCCAGTGGGTCAAGGTGTTTATTGTACTTGTTCCCTTTATTGTTGGCATGGCGGAATCTCGTTCTAAAGGATTCAAAGACCACGTCATAGAATGTTGAAATATATTTCCCTTTAGCCCAATGTGGAAAAAAGGAAGACCTCGGGGCAAAGGAAGTGTGGACTATCGCTGTGTCGCTAGGAGGCTCACAGGAAGAGGGTGATGGATCACTATGTTCTGCCTCTGCATAGAGTTCCTCTAAGATATTTAGGGCTGAGTCATCGTCAATACTCTTAACCAACAGTGGACTAGACGGCGATTCTACTTTCTCAATAGTTGCAGAAGATTTACCAGTGTTTAATATGTAGTAGCGCTGTAGGGTGAGTTTACGCACATATTTGTTGAGATCAACAAACAGTTCAAAGAGGTTAGGGACACTAGGGGGGGCATAGTTAAGCCCTTTCCTAAGTAGATCTAGGTCTGTGTCAGTGAACACAGAGCTAGATAAATTATAGATCTTAATAGTTTCAGGAGTATGATTTATACTCTGTCTCTTTTTGTGCCTCTTGCTGCCTCTTCTACCTCTTCTAGTTCCTCCTCCCTTTTCCTTGACTTCTTTGTTGACAGAGTGCATGCCAGAGGGTTCAACAGTTCGTGCTCCGTTGCAATCCCCTCTAGCCTTGCAACTTCTGTCTCTAAAAAAGACAATCGAGGTGTTATACTGGCAATGCTGCCATTATTGAGATCATATTCTAGATTCTCCAAGATGGTAAAAGGATTATGAGTGACTATGGTGGGATCGAATGTTATCTCGAGATCAGGAGCTGAAGGGGGAACCTCAGGCCTGATGGTGGGGGGCGGTAATGAGGCTGCATGGGTGGTAGAACAGCACCTCATGAGGAGTGAGGGGCTACCAGAACCTCTACCTCCAGCATCTGCTATATTAGTGGCAGTGACATTGAGTAATGGTGTGAGATGAGAGACCCTATTCCCATTCCTATGATCCTCAATAGAGGGTTGATGTCTGCGAGGTGTATTTTTATTTTTATTGTTATTTTTATTATTTTTATTCTTGTTGAAAAATGGTTTACCAATCTTATTATGTGATCGACCAATCCTAGTATGACTAGGATCTTTAGTATCCTTAGCATACTGGGGCTGAGTTGATTCAACAGCCTGAGATGAACTGGTGGACTGCTTCTGCTCATTAGTGGTATGATAGTTCCTGTTTGCTCCATTATATTTATGGGTCTTGTTATTATGGTTATTTGACCTATTCTTGACATTTTTAACAGCTTTTGACTTATCAGTAGGAGACCTGGGCTTTTTCCAGTTGAATTCCCTATTGTTGAGGTAATCCAACCGGTCTCGCACTAATCTGTGGGGCAACACAGACCCCGACTGATGCTAAAACCTAACTGATGTCACTTCGCCGTGTGATCAGGGGGTTAAACCTTTATTGGGTAATATATGGTGGGTGCTCTGACACTATAAAAAAGTAACTAGCTAACCAGCGTCACCTGTAACACTAACATGGTGATCACTGGTGACTGGGGGTGATCAAGGGGTTAAAACTTTATTAGGGGGATGTAGGGGGCCTATCAGGGGCTACTACTGAGTACCCTAATGCTGGTTAGTGTCACAAATGACATCAGTAAAGTGATTAAAGAAAAATATGAAAATTGCACTGGGTGACACAGTGACAGGGGATGAAGAGGTTAGTTGGGGGGGGGCAATTGGGGATGATCAGAGGGTGAAATGTGTGCCTATGTGTACTGTGTCAGTGTAGTGTTGGTGCATCTCACGTTTGGATGTCCTCTCTCCTCTCTCTGGAATGGAAAAGAGTTCCACAAGGGGAGATTACATCACTGCCTGTGTAAGTGTAAACACAGGCAGGGGTGGATTTCATTCGTCAGGATCGATTAGCAGGTCCAGGCCAGAAATCATTGGCCTGGGCCTGGAGACTGATTGGTTCTAAAACAAATCTGATCGTCACGGCCACCTAGGGGGGCACGCGCGCACGCCAGATGTAAGGTAACATTGCTTCTCCCACCCGTGCTATTCTGCTGCAGTAAAACTGTGGTGGCTGGTCGGGAAGTGGTTATAGAAGCCCAGGTTACTGTGATAGTGTCCTTCAGCTTGTCTGCATTGTTGGGTGTGGTGTCTCTCATCTTCCTCTTGACAATACCTCACAGATTCTCTATGGGGTTTAGGTCAGACAAGTTTGCTGGCCAATCAAGCACAGTGATACCATGATCATTAACCCAGGTATTGGTACTTTGGAAGTATGGACAGGTGCTAAGTCCTACTGCAGAATGAAATCAGCATCTCCATAAAGCTGGTCAGTAGAGGGTAGCATGAAGTTGCCTAAAATTTCCAGCTAGAGGGCTGCGCTGAATTTGGACATGATAAACCACAGTTGACCAACACCAGCAGATGACATGATTTCCCAAATCGTCACTGACTGTGGAAACTTCACACTTCAGACTGAGGCCTCATTTCATCAGTAATGATACTGGTACATGAGGAGAAAGCTGCTGGGAGAGGAAGTTTTTGCCCAGGAGTTGAGGTGTTTATATATAGGGTGCTTGTTAACTCAAACCTAAATGTGGGTTTTACACTGCAAAAAGTTGCCATTTGGGCACAAAAACACTGGATCTTGGGTCTGCTAGGATAATAGCTAATGCCACCAATTGCACTATCAAGCTTAAAGCAGTATTAAATCCAAAAACTAAAATGTATTAAACTGTAGCTCAGAAATTCTTAGATGTAGTGGCTGCACTGGTTATCTTTTATAGGCTTTTTTCTTTGTTTTAACCTGTTGATCAAGCCAGTAAGTCTGTTATTTTCAAGTTACTTTAACCACTTCCCACCCAGCCTATTGTCATTTGATGAATGGGCAGACCTTTGTCGTTCTGAGTGGACGTCATATGACCGGAACACAACCGATAATTGATCAGTGTACCGGCCAGCTGCTGGTGCCATGTAATCACTGCGACCAATCACATGACGATTGTAAATGATGAATGGCTTTTATTCATGCTATTCATTGTGTACAATTGTGTTGATAGCTGTGATTGATCACAGTGATCACATAGTACGGCCCATCTGTATTATGTGATTAGCTGTGGCCAATTACAGATGACCAAAACAATACACACAGAATGAATCAATTTCATTCAGTAAAAATGGTTGCTTGTACCAGTTCACGGGGATAAGCAATCATAATGTGTAAAAAAAAAAAAAAATCCTAAACACTTTCCCAGAGTAGTACAATGTTACTATAGTAACATTGTATTGCTCTGGTCACAGTGTGTTAAAAAAATCATACTTTTTTTTTTTCATACTGTCACCAGTCAGTATCCCTGATCACTGCCACACCAGCTATATAATGAGGCTGTACTGCACTGATGACAGTATGTAAAAAAAATAAATTCTGGAAAAAAAATTGTTTTAATTTCTTTATTTTTCAAAAAATTTGGACAAAAAAATTACAACTTCAAAAAACTCACCATGCCTCTTTCTAAATATCTTGGACTTTCCACTTTCCAATAAGGGGTCATTTAGGGGATGTTTGTGGTGTTCTGGTATTTTCAGAGCTCAAGAAATGAGATGCTGTCAGTACATCAATTTTCAGATATATTGTATATACCAATAGTTTGTAATTTTCCTACAGACTAAATAATAGAGTCCACAAACACTGATTTGGGTTATTTTCACCAAAGAAATGTAGCAGAATACAGTTCGGCCTAAATTTATAAAGAAAGATTATTTATTTGCAAAATTTTATAACAGAAACAAAGAAAAAAAGTTTTGTCTATTTTTGTTTATTTAGCAAATAATAAAAATCCAAGTGGTAATTAAATACCATCAAAAGAAAGTTCTATTTATGTGAAAAATGTATAAAACCTTCATATGGGTACTGTGTCGCATGACTGCGCAACTGTCATTCAAAGTGTGACAGCGCTGAAAGCTGAAAATGTACCTTGTTTGGTGAAACTTTTAAATTGTAAGCTAGAGTTCAGCTTCAATTTGTTAATCAATTTTATCTAAATCTGCTAGTCTAACATTGCCCTCTCCCAGACCGACAATGCTGTTATCCAAAAATGTCTACTTTACTACTTCATCCGAAATGCAAACACCCTAAGACAAGAAATGTGTTATTGGCTGGATCATCAGGTGAAATAAAGAAACAAAGTTTAAAAAAGAACACAAATACAGCCACCACATTTAATATAAAGGATTGGTAAGCTGCAATATATTGCATTTTTGTTTTTGGTTTCATTATTTTTTTGATATTCATGCCAACACTTACAAATATACAGAATGAAGGAGACTTTGTAACCCCCTTCTCCTTGCCTTTATAATTTTGTATCTGTTTTGTGAAGCTTTACTAAATCTAGATTAACAGAGTACAAACCAACAATCTTTTTAATGCTTAACCACTTGCCGACCGCCGCACGACGATGTACGTCGGCAAAGCGGCACGGGCAGGCAAAAGGGCTTACCTGTACGTCCCTGCCTGCCCGCGGGTGGGGGGTCCGATCGGACCCCCCCCCGGTGCCTGCGACGGTCGGCAAATGTCCCCCGGCGATCGGTGGTGAGGGGGAGGCCATCCATTCGTGGCCCCCCCCTCGCGATCGCTCCCAGCCAATGGAATCATTTCCCTGCCTCTGTATTGTAAACAGAGGCAGAGGAAATGATGTCATCTCTCCTCGGCTCGGTATTTTCCGTTCCGGGCCGAGGAGAGAAGACTGAACTGTGAGTTACACAAACACACACACACAGTAGAACATGCCAGGCATACATTTCACCCCGATCCCCCCCCCGATCGCCCCCCGATCCCCCCCCAATCACCCCCCCCCTGTCACAAACTGACACCAAGCAGGTTTTTTTTTTTTTTTTTTTTTTTTTTTTTCTGATTACTGTATTGGTGTCAGTTTGTGTCAGTTAGTGTGTTAGGGCAGTGAGTCTTAGGCCCCCTTTAGGTCTAGGGTACCCCCCTAACCCCCCTAATAAAGTTTTAACCCCTTGATCACCCCCCCTCACCAGTGTTGCTAAGCGATCATTTTTCTGATCGCTGTATTAGTGTCGCTGGTGACGCTAGTTAGTGAGGTAAATATTTAGGTTCGCCGTCAGCGTTTTATAGCGTCAGGGACCCCCATATACTACCTAATAAATGTTTTAACCCCTTGATTGCCCCCTAGTTAACCCTTTCACCACTGATCACCGTATAACTGTTACGGGTGACGCTGGTTAGTTCGTTTATTTTTTATAGTGTCAGGGCACCCGCCGTTTATTACCGAATAAAGGTTTAGCCCCCCGATCGCCCGGCGGTGATATGCGTCGCCCCAGGCAGCGTCAGATTAGCGCCAGTACCGCGAACACCCACGCACGCAGCATACGCCTCCCTTAGTGGTATAGTATCTGTATGGATCAATATCTGATCCGATCAGATCTATACTAGCGTCCCCAGCAGTTTAGGGTTCCCAAAAACGCAGTGTTAGCGGGATCAGCCCAGATACCTGCTAGCACCTGCGTTTTGTGCCTCCGCCCAGCCCACCCAAGTGCAGTATTGATCGATCACTGTCACTTACAAGGCACTAAACGCATAACTGCAGCGTTCGCAGAGTCAGGCCTGATCCCTGCGATCGCTAACAGTTTTCTTGGTAGCGTTTTGGTGAGCTGGCAAGCACCAGCCCCAGGCAGCGTCAGATTAGCGCCAGTACCGCTAACACCCACGCACGCAGCATACGCCTCCCTTAGTGGTATAGTATCTGAACGCATCAATATCTGATCCGATCAGATCTATACTAGCGTCCCCAGCAGTTTAGGGTTCCCAAAAACGCAGTGTTAGCGGGATCAGCCCAGATACCTGCTAGCACCTGCGTTTTGCCCCTCCGCCCGGCCCAGCCCAGCCCACCCAAGTGCAGTATCGATCGATCACTGTCACTTACAAAACACTAAACGCATAACTGCAGCGTTCGCAGAGTCAGGCCTGATCCCTGCGATCGCTAACAGTTTTTTTGGTAGCGTTTTGGTGAACTGGCAAGCACCAGCCCCAGGCAGCGTCAGATTAGCGCCAGTACCGCTGACACCCGCGCACGCAGCATACACCTCCCTTAGTGGTATAGTATCTGATCGCATCAATATCTGATCCGATCAGATCTATACTAGCGTCCCCAGCAGTTTAGGGTTCCCACAAACGCAGTGTTAGCGGGATCAGCCCAGATACCTGCTAGCACCTGCGTTTTGCCCCTCCGCCCGGCCCAGCCCACCCAAGTGCAGTATCGATCGATCACTGACACTTACAAAACACTAAACGCATAACTGCAGCGTTCGCAGAGTCAGGCCTGATCCCTGCGATCGCTAACAGTTTTTTTGGTAGCGTTTTGGTGAACTGGCAAGCGCCAGCGGCCTAGTACACCCCGGTCGTAGTCAAACCAGCACTGCAGTAACACTTGGTGACGTGGCGAGTCCCATAAGTGCAGTTCAAGCTGGTGAGGTGGCAAGCACAAGTAGTGTCCCGCTGCCACCAAAAAGACAAACACAGGCCCGTCGTGCCCATAGTGCCCTTCCTGCTGCATTCGCCAATCCTAATTGGGAACCCACCACTTCTGCAGCGCCCGTACTTCCCCCATTCACATCCCCAACCAAATGCAGTCGGCTGCATGAGAGGCATTTTTATGTCCTCCCGAGTACCCCTACCCAACGAACCCCCCAAAAAAAGATGTTGTGTCTGCAGCAAGCGCGGATATAGACGTGACACCCGCTATTATTGTCCCTCCTGTCCTGACAATCCTGGTCTTTGCATTGGTGAATGTTTTGAATGCTACCATTCACTAGTTGAGTATTAGCGTAGGGTACAGCATTGCACAGACTAGGCACACTTTCACAGGGTCTCCCAAGATGCCATCGCATTTTGAGAGACCTGAACCTGGAACCGGTTACAGTTATAAAAGTTAGTTACAAAAAAAAGTGAAAAAAAAAAAAAAAACACAAACAAAAATATAAAATAAAAAAAAAATAGTTGGCGTTTTATTGTTCTCTCTCTCTCTATTCTCTCTCTATTGTTCTGCTCTTTTTTACTGTATTCTATTCTGCAATGTTTTATTGTTATTATGTTTTATCATGTTTGCTTTTCAGGTATGCAATTTTTTATACCTTACCGTTTACTGTGCTTTATTGTTAACCATTTTTTTGTCTTCAGGTACGCCATTCACGACTTTGAGTGGTTATACCAGAATGATGCCTGCAGGTTTAGGTATCATCTTGGTATCATTCTTTTCAGCCAGCGGTCAGCTTTCATGTAAAAGCAATCCTAGTGGGTAATTAGCCTCTAGACTGCTTTTACAAGCAGTCGGAGGGAATGCCCCCCCCCCCCCAACGTCTTCCGTGTTTTTCTCTGGCTCTCCTGTCTCAACAGGGAACCTGAGAATGCAGCCGGTGATTCAGCCAGATGACCATAGAGCTGATCAGAGACCAGAGTGGCTCCAAACATCTCTATGGCCTAAGAAACCGGAAGCTACGAGCATTTCATGACTTAGATTTCGCCGGATGTAAACAGCGCCATTGGGAAATTGGGGAAGCATTTTATCACACCGATCTTGGCGTGGTCAGATGCTTTGAGGGCAGAGGAGAAATCTAGGGTCTAATAGACCCCAATTTTTGCAAAAAAGAGTACCTGTCACTACCTATTGCTATCATAGGGGATATTTACATTCCCTGAGATAACAATAAAAATGATTTAAAAAAAAAAAAAATGAAAGGAACAGTTTAAAAATAAGATAAAAAAATAATAATAATAAAGAAAAAAAAAAAAAAAAAAAAAAAAAAGCACCCCTGTCCCCCCTGCTCTCGCGCTAAGGTGAACGCAAGCGTTGGTCTGGCGTCAAATGTAAACAGCAATTGCACCATGCATGTGAGGTATCGCCGCGAAGGTCAGATCGAGGGCAGTAATTTTAGCAGTAGACCTCCTCTGTAAATCTAAAGTGGTAACCTGTAAAGGCTTTTAAAGGCTTTTAAAAATGTATTTAGTTTGTCGCCACTGCACGTTTGTGCGCAATTTTAAAGCATGTCATGTTTGGTATCTATGTACTCGGCCTAAGATCATCTTTTTTATCTCATCAAACATTTGGGCAATATAGTGTGTTTTAGTGCATTAAAATGTAAAAAAGTGTGTTTTTTCCCCAAAAAATGCGTTTGAAAAATCGCTGCGCAAATACTGTGTGAAAAAAAAAAATGAAACACCCACCATTTTAATCTGTAGGGCATTTGCTTTAAAAAAAATATATAATGTTTGGGGGTTCAAAGTAATTTTCTTGCAAAAAAAAATTATTTTTTTATGTAAACAATAAGTGTCAGAAAGGGCTTTGTCTTCAAGTGGTTAGAAGAGTGGGTGATGTGTGACATAAGCTTCTAGATGTTGTGCATAAAATGCCAGGACAGTTCAAACCCCCCCCAAATGACCCCATTTTGGAAAGTAGACACCCCAAGCTATTTGCTGAGAGTCATGTTGAGTCCATGGAATAATTTATATTGTGACACAAGTTGCGGGAAAGAGACAATTTTTTATTTTTTTTATTTTTTTTTGCGCAAAGTTGTCACTAAATGATATATTGCTCAAACATGCCATGGGAATATGTGAAATTACACCCCAAAATACATTCTGCTGCTTCTCCTGAGTACGGGGATACCACATGTGTGGGACTTTTTGGGAGCCTAGCCGCGTACGGGACCCCGAAAACCAATCACTGCCTTCAGGCTTTCTAAGGCCGTAAATTTTTGATTTCACTCTTCACCGCCTATCACAGTTTCGGGGGCCATGGAATGCCCAGGTGGCAAAAAAAAACCCCAAATGACCCCATTTTGGAAAGTAGACACCCCAAGCTATTTGCTGAGAGGTATAGTGAGTATTTTGCAGACCTCACTTTTTGTCACAAAGTTTTGAAAATTGAAAAAAGAAAAAAAAATTTTTTTTTTCTCGTCTTTCTTTATTTTCAAAAACAAATGAGAGCTGCAAAATACTCACCATGCCTCTCAGCAAATAGCTTGGGGTGTCTACTTTCCAAAATGGGGTCATTTGGGGGGGGTTTGTGCCACCTGGGCATTCCATGGCCTCCGAAACTGTGATAGGCAGTGAGGAGTAAAATCAAAAATGTACGCCCTTAGAAATCCTGAAGGCGGTGCTTGGTTTTCGGGGTCCCGTACGCGGCTAGGCTCCCAAAAAGTCCCACACATGTGGTATCCCCGTACTCAGGAGAAGCAGCTAAATGTATTTTGGGGTGCAATTCCACATATGCCCATGGCCTGTGTGAGCAATATATCATTTAGTGACAACTTTGTGCAAAAAAAAAAAAAAAAAAAAAAAAATTGTCACTTTCCCGCAACTTGTGTCAAAATATAAAACATTCCATGGACTCAACATGCCTCAAAGCAAATAGCTTGGGGTGTCTACTTTCCAAAATGGGGTCATTTGGGGGGGGGTTATGTCATCTGGGCATTTTATGGCCTTCAAAACCGTGATAGGTAGTGAGGAGTAAAATCAAAAATGTACGCCCTTAGAAATCCTGAAGGCGGTGCTTGGTTTTCGGGGCCCCGTACGCGGCTAGGCTCCCAAAAAGTCCCACACATGTGGTATCCCCGTACTCAGGAGAAGCAGCTAAATGTATTTTGGGGTGCAATTCCACATATGCCCATGGCCTGTGTGAGCAATATATCATTTAGTGACAACTTTTTGTAATTTTTTTTTTTTTTTTTTTTTTTTGTCATTATTCAATCACTTGGGACAAAAAAAATGAATATTCAATGGGCTCAACATGCCTCTCAGCAAATTCCTTGGGGTGTCTACTTTCCAAAATGGGGTCATTTGTGGGGGTTTTGTACTGCCCTGCCATTTTAGCACCTCAAGAATCGACATAGGCAGTCATAAATTAAAGGCTGTGTAAATTCCAGAAAATGTACCCTAGTTTGTAGACGCTATAACTTTTGCGCAAACCAATAAATATACACTTATTGACATTTTTTTTACCAAAGACATGTGGCCGAATACATTTTGGCCTAAATGTATGACTAAAATTGAGTTTATTGGATTTTTTTTAGAACAAAAAGTAGAAAATATCATTTTTTTTCAAAATTTTCGGTCTTTTTCCGTGTATAGCGCAAAAAATAAAAACGGCAGAGGTGATCAAATACCATCAAAAGAAAGCTCTATTTGTGGGAAGAAAAGGACGCAAATTTCGTTTGGGTACAGCATTGCATGACCGCGCAATTAGCAGTTAAAGCGACGCAGTGCCGAATTGTAAAAAGTGCTCTGGTCAGGAAGGGGGTAAATCCTTCCGGGGCTGAAGTGGTTAAATTGGCAAATGTCATTCTTTAGAAGGAAGAAGAATGTTCTGGATTATTAAAATTATAGGAACAATTGGATGCTGTATTTAGAGCTCTGCTAAATATGTTGATGAAAGAGAAAATGGGACCGCTAAAGTAGCTAACGACAGTATACAAAAGATAATTTTGTTAAGAAGCAGGGTAATATGTTTCTTCTTTGGTTTTTGGTTGTCATTTTACTAGTGCTAGGAAATAATGAGCTCTGCCTCTTCATCTTCTAAGCTCATCATTTCCCATGTGCAAAGTCTGATAAATCATCTTTATTCCAATAACTATAATGCAATTTACCATTTGCTTCTAGGAAAAGATCAGCTTTATATATAAACATACATACACATATTAAAAAGAAGAACATTTTCCTAGTTCAATAACTCTCAGAAATGCTGTTTAAATATTATTAGCTGGATCTAAAATAATCACCCTTAAGTAACGTCTTTCCAGCAAAGAATCTATTCTCAATATTTCTTCAGTCACTTGCATGAGAATATTTTTCTCAGTAATAGAGTAGTTGTTTAATAATTATTTTATTATCCATATACACATTTTTTAAAGTGGTATATTGCCAAAAAGCAATCACTAGGTTAAAACCAAGATAAGTGGTACCCAATATTACAGATGCATGAAGAGACCACTGTCCTCAGGCTGGAGGGACTAGTGATGATCAATACATTCATAGACACCTTACATGTTACGGACATAACAGTCCTTCTTCAGAGGTTATTTAAGTCAGGTGGGTACAGATTTTCTACAATGCAAAAAGATATATGCAAATAGTACAATTTAATAATAAGTAATAATATGAGAATAATTAGTAAATACAGTAAAGTTTGTAATAAATGCATTACATAAAGAGCCAATCAAACATAATATATAGAGGATATAAAAACTACTTACAGGGTTAATCATCCACATAAAATGTGTCTGAGAAAGAGGATAAAACTTGATGGTTAATTCCGTTCATGGAGGACATGCATAAACAACCTCCTGGCTTAGACGGGTCCGGAAGATATGGGCACTCAGTGCTCAACTACGAGGACTCATAGCTCCTGCTTAGCCTGAACCAGTATCCCTATAGAGCTAATATGAAAAACATCAAAGGGTCACTAAAAGAGGTCTGAATGCCTGGTTAGGGCAAATACAAGAGCTGTGTTGCACCTATGAGGCAGCATCTCACAGTTTGTGTTGGATTATAACAGTGAATATGTCATAAAAAAGGGGGTAAGGGGTTCAACATGGAACTCCTAAATGGACTTTAGAGGCACAACAAACCTAAGAGAACATAATCAAAATAACAATATAATACATTTTATTAAATGCATACAATACAAAGACATTGACACAAGGTAATAAACACTATCTATATGAAAATGTACATGATACAAGCCCCGATACGTCTTCAGGACACATTTAGGTTTCAGTTAATACACAAGAGGGTCTCACTAAAATGAGAATTCTTTTTTAGAAAAATAAACAGATAAACATGTAATACCGTACCATAGTGGATGAGATTCAGTAGCCTATGCCCAAAAATCAGATACTGTATTGATCCACTATATTACCTTGTAAGGTGGCTTTCACAAGTTCAAACCAATGGTAATTCAAATTTATTAGAGTATAGACGTCAAGGTCTTGTCAATAGAGGTAGATAAACATCCACTAGGAGAAAAAAAAAAAATATAATGAGAAACACAGAAGGAAATGTGCAGGGCAATAGTATAGGTAAACAAGATAATGTGTACCTGTTCCCATCTACAACCAATCTTGGGGTTCATTTCCAGCAAGAAAGGGCCAAAAAGTAGTCATTTAGTAGGTAGTGGCATTGCATCAACCATAGAAGGATAGAAGGGCACCACACAGCCCATAAGCCGTGTCTGCTCAAGGATCCAAGTGGAACCGTGCAGGTACACTAAAAGAGCCTACAGCAGGACATAAAAATAAGGGAAAGAGGGGAAGAGAAAGAACCCACAATAAGTATCGGGGTCCATTAATGTTTAAACAAAAACAAATGTAACAAAATCGCAGCAAGAGATAAAGTACTTACTTCTGGTTAGATAGAATGTAAATCCCTAGGAGGATACAGAGATGTACCTGGGTTGAGAGTGAGTAGGTAGCTGTTATATAGTGTGTTTTGGCGCCAAATGAGGGGGTGGAGAGGGGGGTGTGGCCGCTCATATTGGGGCCAAAACCGTTGGCCAATAGGACACAGGGAGAGCGTCCTAAGGTGTCACAGACCAAAGGGGCAGAGAGAGCCGCGTCATATGACCATAATAAAGGAAATGAAGTCTCCGCACCAAATCGGCACCAAAGTAAACCCGATGCGCCCACAATAAGCGTCCCCAACCATACAAAAGAGAGGGAGGGGGCGGGGCATAGGGGCAGCGGGGTGACAAATAGAAAAAGGCCAGAAGCTCAGCACAAACTGGCAGACACGATAGTCTAAACAACACCCCCATCCCAGGCACCGGAGCTCAGACAGGAAAAACCAAACTACTTCCTGTATAGAATAGGAAGTAACAGCCATCAGAGGGAAAAAAAAAAGGACCTAAATGGATGGACATACACGAACATGATCTTTCATAGGCCACATGTCACCACCCTGAAGTACGGTATACAAATAAAAAATATATGTAAAAACAATACAGTATGCATTGAAATAATTTATTCACTATAACAGTGAATAGTAGAGCATACCTCAGGTGCTAAAGGTCTGGAGCTGTGTTTCCTTTTCCCATGCAATTCCTCAGCATACCTTACTAATGTCATGGATGCCGGTATATAGGGCCCTGTCTGAGTGCCTCTGGCCAATCACAATTGTAATTGCGACAGCCATCAGCTGGTTTCAGTGTGGGTCAAAACAACCCAAGTGGCAAATTTTGCGCTTACTCAAAAAATGTTAAGCCGCTAACACAGCACAAGAATAAATGCCCAATAAATCCAAATATAAAACCAAACGTGTAGCGCTAAAAGAAAGAATAAGGCACCTTCAAACTGGTAAGGTAAAAAGCCAGTGCCCTATATACAGTTTAACTGAAACACAGTTGAATGTCTCACATTAAAGAATTAATATGGATACAAATACAATTTAAAAGAAGTCCGTGAGTGAGAAACTGAATGGGTCACCGCTTATGAGTGATGTGTGAACCACCTTCACCGGCGTAAGGCCATATAGTCTTTGAAATGATGATGAACAGCTGGTTTATTTTAAAAAACATACAAGTCCATGTTGGATAATGTATGGATGGATCAGCTCTAAAACGTCACACCACAGTGTCTTCACAAACGTGCAAATCACTCAGACGGTAAAGATGGAGGCTTACCGGAGGGTTTGAACCCAAGACAGTGTATACTGTAAGGGTCAAACCAGCTTTTATTGCACACTGGCAATGGTGGGAAGACCTTGACAGCCAGAAGGGATCACAGGGGGTTCATGAAGGTATATCTTCTCCAAACGTGACAAAGAATCTCCCCGCATATGGCTCATAAAGGATATAAAAAGGGCCACATAGTGTGATACCGTAGAAAATGTATTTTATTAAAAAAGGAAATACACTTACATGATTAAGATGATAAAAAGCGCTTGTACATAAAAGAAGGCGGCAGTGGAGTCCTCCCGACGCGTTTCGTCTGAATAGACTTCGTCGGGAGGACTCCACTGCCGCCTTCTTTTATGTACAAGCGCTTTTTATCATCTAAATCATGTAAGTGTATTTCCTTTTTTAATAAAATACGTTTTCTACGGTATCACACTATGTGGCCCTTTTTATATCCTTTATGAGCCATATGCGGGGAGATTCTTTGTCACGTTTGGAGAAGATATACCTTCATGAACCCCCTGTGATCCCTTCTGGCTGTCAAGGTCTTCCCACCATTGCCAGTGTGCAATAAAAGCTGGTTTGACCCTTACAGTATACACTGTCTTGGGTTCAAACCCTCCGGTAAGCCTCCATCTTTACCGTCTGAGTGATTTGCACGTTTGTGAAGACACTGTGGTGTGACGTTTTAGAGCTGATCCATCCATACATTATCCAACATGGACTTGTATGTTTTTTAAAATAAACCAGCTGTTCATCATCATTTCAAAGACTATATGGCCTTACGCCGGTGAAGGTGGTTCACACATCACTCATAAGCGGTGACCCATTCAGTTTCTCACTCACGGACTTCTTTTAAATTGTATTTGTATCCATATTAATTCTTTAATGTGAGACATTCAACTGTGTTTCAGTTAAACTGTATATAGGGCACTGGCTTTTTACCTTACCAGTTTGAAGGTGCCTTATTCTTTCTTTTAGCACTACACGTTTGGTTTTATATTTGGTTTCAGTGTGGGGCCTGGAAAGTGCGGCCAAAAGGCTGTCAAGGTCTGCCCAACAGTCCTCCGGCGAGGTGACGTGCAGCGCCAGCCCGCTCCGGGGGGGGCAGATTCACGTTCCGTGTCATCACGCTGCCGACGTGTAAGCGGTTGTCGTCTACACCCCAGAGTGGAATGCTATACAGAGGAAAACCCAGAACGGGAACTCCAGAGTCATGAGGTGTCCAAAGTTGACCCCCTCTGAGAGGGGGGCAAGGCAGAGGACCCGCGTATGCTGGGAGTAAAGCAGAGCATGCCCAAAATTGGACAGATGGGCCAAGGGGAAGGAGCCATGTCCAATCACTAAGTGGAAGAAGTATATTTGCTAGACAGTGACATAGTGCAAGTACTGAACAATAAACAATGTATCACAAAAAATATGGCAGTATGACATCTAGAGGAGATAAGAGAGAATGACAACAAAAAAGTTTGCATATTATGATGACATATACAGTTTGTTTTTACATAAAGATCAAAATATATAAAGCTCATGATTGAGGAGCTAGCAGGGACTGAGAATCAATCATTCATTAGAGAACTATACCCTATCCATGCCCAAAAGGCAAAAGAAAATTGTAATATAGTCTAAAGATGTAATTCATAGACTCCTGATTTGAAGTCGGTGAGATATGGCCTGAAATGAATGGCCTCGTTGAGACCGGGTGCTGTAGTGGCTTTGAGATGGAATATCCAAGAGCTGTGTTGCACCTATGAGGCAGCATCTCATAGTTCATATTGGAATATAACAGTGAATAGTAGAGCATACCTCAGGTGCCAAAGGTCTGGAGCTGTGTTGCCTTTTCTCCTGCAATTCCTCACCATACCTTACTAATGCCTTGGATGCTGGTATATAGGGCCCTGTCTGAGTGCGTCTGGCCAATCGCAATTGTAATTGCGATAGCCATCAGCTGGTTTCAGTGTGGGGGCGGGAAAGCGCGGCCAAAGGGCTATCAAGGCTCACCCAACAGTACTCCAGCGAGGTAACGCCGCCCGGGGGGGGTGGATTCACGTCCCGCGTCATCACGCTGCCAACGTGCAAGCGGCTGCCATCTGCACCCCAGAGTGGAATGCAAGAGGGAGGAAAACCCGGAACAGGAATTCCCACAACTGCTGTGTTCACTGGACACCGCAGATTGTGACTCCTGATACCTGGCCGCTTTAAATAGTCAGGGGATCGTGTGATTGCTATATTCTCACCTTATCACAATGTCAACAAAGCTATTATGAATGAATTTAAAAATTGTGACAAAAATTAGAACTTCAAAAAAGTTGTTATGCCTCTGACTGTCTACTTTTCACAAAGTGGTCATTTGGGGGGGTATTTTTACTGTTCTGTCATTTCAAGAAATGAGATAGGCCATCAGTACATCAGGACTGATCAATTTTCAAATATATATATATATATATATATATATACCATAGTTTTTGGATGCTATAACTTTCACATAAACCAGTTTTTGTAAAAATAAATTATAATCTGTATATATTTTCTCTAAACTTGGTGTGTATTTTGTTCTGAAGTACTTTAATTAAAAATCCCACACAATATTATAACTTTTACTGATATATTGCATTTGAGAGATACTATATGTATTATTACTTGTTTTCATATTGTATGTGCGTCTATTATTATGTTGATCAATATTAGTATTCCTGTCAATCTCAGTGTGCATCAGTCTTACTCATCTACCTACTGAAAAACATCTGTATGATTAAGATGCTAGATTGTTAACAGGGTTAAATCTGAACTCTGGTAAAAGTAAACGTCCTTCCTTGCCGTGAGGCTGTGCAATCTTTTTTCTCCTACACTGCAGAGGTCAGTTGTCCCTGATGCCATCAAGCAGTGGCAGCTGGTGCTAAAAAAATTTTGGGGGGGTGCAAACAAACCCCCCCAGGTAGGCACTCAGCTTGGGTAAGTATTAGGTGGTGCTGGGGAGGCTGCCACACACAGAAGGTTTTTTTTTTTTAATTTCTTTATTTTATTTTAGTTGTCATACATATAGAGAAATAAACAATTTCATTAATCCATCAATCATATGAGTTCCAACTAATCCATTCAAACTCCAATTAACAGCACTACTCCTATCTTAAATACATGTACAGAAAAAAACAATAACTAGTTATTTGAGATAGTCCCCATTCTCTCTTCCGTTAGACCTGCTTCTCTTGTATGCCCTGACAACATACTTTACTAAGAAGGAAAACCTCTACATATCTGAAAAGGCAAAAGGAGAAAGTAAGAAGCCCCATGAGGGAAAGTATTCCTAAAAAGAAAAGAGAAAAAAAGATAGAAAGAGAGAAGAAGAAAAAAACAAAAAAACAACACTGATAGGGGAGAGGGAGTTGGAGTTGGAGGGGAGACGTACCGAGGAAAAGGCGAGTTTACTATACCATCATTCACAGAAGTGAGGTCACCCCCAAGGCCCCACACTCCTCTCTTTTTCAAATACTCTCAGGAGCAAAGAGGGAACTCCCTTCCTTAGAGAATTAAAATGTATTCCATCCAAAGTTTCTAAATATGTCTCCTTTCGATTTTGAGCCGATAATAACAAATCCTCCATCCTATTAACCTCTTCAATTCATGTGACCCATGTAAGAATTGTTGGAGGGTACATATCTCTCCACTGCCGTATGATACATGATCTAGCCGCGTTAAAAGGGTGGTGCAAAATTAATTTACAATATGTTTCCCCCGGTATGTTTGAGACATGTAACAAAAATAGGGCTGGATCTTCTGGGAGGTTATACTTAGTAAATTTCTGTGCTATCCACTGTATCTCCCTCCAGAAGTACTCCAGTTTTGGGCAGGGCCAAATAATGTGGAGTAGAGTCCCTCTTTCCTCCTGATACCTCCAACATTTGTCTGGGATCTCCGGAAAGAATTTATTAAGTAATGATGGTGTACGGTACCATCTTGTCATTATTTTAAAATTAGTTTCTTGGATTCTTGTGGATATTGAAGATTTTAACGCAAGATTTACTATCTGCCTATGTTGTGCCTGGGTGAACGTCCTGTCTAATGTCATTTCCCACTTCCTTATATATGGATGGACATAATCCTCTTGGGGGGCAACCAGTAGTGCATACATTTGCGAGATTAAGTGAGAGCAAGGCCCTGTCCCCTCACATAGTTGTTCTAAGGGTGTCAATGTTCGTTGAAATCTGTCTGGAGGTGGGGGAGTGTTAAGGAAATGTTGCAACTAGGCTGCACTCCAGAAATCAAGACAGAAACGGTCATTGGATGAGGTTAGTTCAGGTAATGAGGGCCATGTCCTGGTCGCTATTTGTATAAAATGCGAGGCCTGAAAACACTGAGTCTGAAAGTTTCCTGAAGGGTCCCTCCTGAAGTCCCGGAGGGACAGATGATAATAAAGTGGTGGATCATATTCGGGAGCAAATACGCATAGTAGGGCCAAAGGTTGGGTGCTTTTTGAGAGCTGAACTCGGGTCTCCAAAGCACCAAACCGCACGACGCAATGGGACCTCACACTGTGATTGCTCAATTTTTGGCCATATTTTAAAGCTTGCATGCCTATGCCAGTCTACTAGTTGCGCCATATGAG
Source organism: Lithobates clamitans (assembly GCA_037952925.1). NCBI lineage: Eukaryota > Metazoa > Chordata > Amphibia > Anura > Ranidae > Lithobates > Lithobates clamitans. The sequence continues at coordinate 3,706,053 of JBBGZY010001149.1, read as the reverse complement.
CCGCCTGATAATATTTCTGCATATCGGGTACCGCTACCCCCCATATTGTTTAGGCATTGTCATTAAACGGCGTTGAATTCTGGGCCTTTTATGGGCCCAAATGAATTCAGTTATCATCTTATTAGTCTGTTTAAAGAATTCTGGAGGTATATGAAAGGAAAATTTAGGCAATACTGATATTTTTATTATGTTACATCTACCGAACCAAGAGAAAAGGCCCTGATGCCATTTAGAGAGCCATTTAAAGACTTTCACTCTACTCAGCAGAGGTGGGAAATTCAACTCAAAGGTTTGGTCCAATTTAGGTGGAATCAATGTGCCCAGGTATTTGATGCCCGTATAGGTCCATCTAAACTTAAAATTCATTTTTAAAGCATTAATTTGAGTCGTAGTCATGGATACACCCATTGCCTCTGACTTGGACATATTAATTGGAATGAAGCCTACCTGATCTGGGTGTACTAATGCAGTCAAATGTGGTTGTATATGTGTGGCTAATATTTTTGTAAATAACTTAAGATCTACATTCAATAATGAAATGGGGCGATAGCTGCCACATATTGATGGGTCCTTATCCTCCTTCGGAATAACGGTGATATGTGCTTTCAGGGTTTCTGGAGTAAATCCTGTCCTGTGTCCCATTGCATTAAATGTTTGTACCATCTGCTTACCCAACTGAGGGAAAAATGTCTGGTAGTATTTATGTGTAAAGCCATCCGGACCCGGAGCTTTCCCGGGTTTGGATGTCCTGATGGCCTCTTGCAATTCCTCTAAGGTAATAGCAACGTCCAACTCTTCTGGAATCTGTTCTGTCAATTAAGAAATACCTGAAGAGGAAATATATTCCTCCATGATATTTTGAGGTTGTGATCTGGTAGGCAAATTATATAAAGATTGGTAAAATCTATGGAAGGTCGAGACAATCTGGGAGGGAAGGTGTACTTTTCTACCTTCGGGATCCACTAAGTGGGGGACATAGGATTGAGTCCTCTGTTCCTGTAAAGCTCTAGCCAATGAAAGGCCGCATTTGTCTCCGGTTTCATATTAATATTTCCGGCATCTCTGAAGTGCTGCCTTAGCTCTATGTTGGAGTAACTCTGTCACTTGTCTACGCAATTTAAGGAGTTTTGTCTCCCCCGTACACCTCGTATTCTGTTTATATTGGGTCTCTAACATCTGTATATCTGTCAGTAATTGGGTCAATTGGGCCTCCCTTTCCTTTTTTATTCTGGAACCATGCTTAATGAGTACCCCTCTTATTACCGTTTTGTGCGCTTCCCAGATTGTCCCTGCATCTGTCTCCTCTACAGTATTATATTGAAAATAATACTGCAATTCCTTAATAACGTCCTCTACCATCATCTTATCTTCCATCAAACTCTCATTCAATCGCCACTGTCTCCTCTTGTCAGAGGAATACTCATTCATAGTTAATGTCAGTGAGACCGGTGCATGGACTGACCATGTGATACTCCCTATAGCCACCTCTTTAACCACTTGCCGACCGCCTCACGCCTATATACGTGAGCAGAGCGGCACGGGCAGGCAAAATCACGATTGCCTTCCCGCGGGCGGGGGGTCCGATCGGACCCCCCACCCGGTGCCATCGGCGGTCGGCTTTTGGTTGGGAGCATGAAAGACGAGGGGGAGACCATCCGATCGTGGCCCCCCCCTCACGATCGCTCCCAGCCAATGAGAAACATCCGCTGCCTCTGTATAGTACACAGAGGCAGAGGATGTGATGTCATCTCTCCTCGGCTGGCCAGTTTCCGTTCCAGCGCCGAGGAGAGACGACATGTAAGTGCACCAAACACACACACAAGACGGTAGAACATGCCAGGCATACCTTACACCCCTGATCCCCCCCGATCGCCCCCCGATCCCCCCCCCAATCACCCCCCCTGTCTCAAACTGACACCAAGCAGGTTTTTTTTTTTTTTTCCTGATTACTGCATAGTGTCAGTTTGTGACAGTTAGCAGTGGTAGGACAGTGAGTGTTAGCCCCCTGTAGGTCTAGGGTACCCCCCTAACCCCCCCTAATAAAGTTTTAACCCCTTGATCACCCCCTGTCACCAGTGTCGCTAAGCGATCATTTTTCTGATCGCTGTATTAGTGTCGCTGGTGACCCTAGTTAGGAACGTAAATATTTAGGTTCGCCGTCAGCGTTTTATAGCGACAGGGACCCCCATATACTATCTAATAAATGTTTTAACCCCTTGATTGCCCCCTAGTTAACCCTTTCACCACTGATCACCGTATAACTATTACGGGTGACACTGGTTAGTTCGTTTATTTTTTATAGTGTCAGGGCACCCGCCGTTTATTACCGAATAAAGGTTTAGCCCCCTGATCGCCCGGCGGTGATATGCGTCGCCCCAGGCAGCGTCAGATTAGCGCCAGTACCGCGAACACCCACGCACGCACCGTACACCTCCCTTAGTGGTATAGTATCTGAACGCATCAATATCTGATCCGATCAGATTTATACTAGCGTCCCCAGCAGTTTAGGGTTCCCAAAAACGCAGTGTTAGCGGGATCAGCCCAGATACCTGCTAGCATCTGCGTTTTGCCCCTCCGCCTGGCCCAGCCCAGTCCACCCAAGTGCAGTATCGATCGATCACTGTTACTTACAAAACACTAAACGCATAACTGCAGCGTTCGCAGAGTCAGGCCTGATCCCTGCGATCGCTAACAGTTTTTTTGGTAGCATTTTGGTGAACTGGTAATCACCAGCCCCAGGCAGCGTCAGATTAGCGCCAGTACCGCGAACACCCACACATGCAGCATACGCCTCCCTTAGTGGTATAGTATCTGATCGGATCAATATCTGATCTGATCAGATCTATACTAACGTCCCCAGCAGTTTAGGGTTCCCAAAAACGCAGTGTTAGCGGGATCAGCCCAGATACCTGCTAGCACCTGCGTTTTGCCCCTCCGCCCGGCCCAGCCCAGCCCACCCAAGTGCAGTATCGATCGATCACTGTCACTTTTTTTGTAGCGTTTTGGTGAACTGGCAAGCGCCAGCGGCCTAGTACACCCCGGTCATAGTCAAACCAGCACTGCAGTAACACGTGGTGACGTGGCGAGTCCCATAAGTGCAGTTCAAGCTGGTGAGGTGGCAAGCACAAGTAGTGTCCCGCTGCCACCAAAAAGACAAACACAGGCCCGTCGTGCCCATAGTGCCCTTCCTGCTGCATTCGCCAATCCTAATTGGGAACCCACTGCTTCTGCAGCGCCCGTACTTCAGCCATTCACATCCCCAACCAAATGCAGTCAGGTGCATGAGAGGCATTTATATGTCCTCCCGAGTACCCCTACCCAACGAACCCCCCCAAAAAAGATGTTGTGTCTGCAGCAAGCGCGGATATAGGCGTGACACTCGCTATTATTGTCCCTCCTGTCCTGACAATCCTGGTCTTTGCATTGGTGAATGTTTTGAACGCTACCATTCACTAGTTGAGTATTAGCGTAGGGTACAGCATTGCACAGACTAGGCACACTTTCACAGGGTCTCCCAAGATGCCATCGCATTTTGAGAGACCCGAACCTGGAACCGGTTACAGTTATAAAAGTTAAAGTTACAAAAAAAAAGTGTAAAAAAAAAAAAAACACAAACAAAAATAAAAAAAAATAGTTGTCGTTTCATTGTTCTCTCTCTCTCTATTCTCTCTCTATTGTTCTGCTCTTTTTTACTGTATTATATTCTGCAATGTTTTATTGTTATTATGTTTTATCATGTTTGCTTTTCAGGTATACAATTTTTTATACTTTACCGTTTACTGTGCTTTATTGTTAACCATTTTTTTGTCTTCAGGTACGCCATTCACGACTTTGAGTGGTTATACCAGAATGATGCCTGCAGGTTTAGGTATCATCTTGGTATCATTCTTTTTAGCCAGCGGTCGGCTTTCATGTAAAAGCAATCCTAGCGGCTAATTAGCCTCTAGACTGCTTTTACAAGCCCCCCCCCCCACCGTCTTCCGTGTTTTTCTCTGGCTCTCCTGTCTCAACAGGGAACCTGAGAATGCAGCCGGTGATTCAGCCAGCTGACCATAGAGCTGATCAGAGACCAGAGTGGCTCCAAACATCTCTATGGCCTAAGAAACCGGAAGCTACGAGCATTTTATGACTTAGATTTCACCGGATGTAAACAGCGCCATTGGGAAATTGGGGAAGCATTTTATCACACCGATCTTGGTGTGGTCAGATGCTTTGAGGGCAGAGGAGAGATCTAGGGTCTAATAGACCCCAATTTTTTTAAAAAAAGAGTACCTGTCACTACCTATTGCTATCATAGGGGATATTTACATTCCCTGAGATAACAATAAAAATGATTTTAAAAAAAATGAAAGGAACAGTTTAAAAATAAGATAAAAAAGCAAAAAAATAATAAAGAAAAAAAAAAAAAGCACCCCTGTCCCCCCTGCTCTCGCGCTAAGGCGAACGCAAGCGTCGGTCTGGCGTCAAATGTAAACAGCAATTGCACCATGCATGTGAGGTATCACCGCGAAGGTCAGAGCGAGGGCAGTAATTTTAGCAGTAGACCTCCTCTGTAAATCTAAAGTGGTAACCTGTAAAGGCTTTTAAAGGCTTTTAAAAATGTATTAATTTTGTTGCCACTGCACGTTTGTGCGCAATTTTAAAGCATGTCATGTTTGGTATCCATGTACTCGGCCTAAGATCATCTTTTTTATTTCATCAAACATTTGGGCAATATAGTGTGTTTTAGTGCATTAAAATTTAAAAAAGTGTGTTTTTTCCACAAAAAATGCGTTTGAAAAATCGCTGCGCGATTACTGTGTGAAAAAAAAATGAAACACCCACCATTTTAATCTGTAGGGCATTTGCTTTAAAATAATATATAATGTTTGGGGGTTCAAAGTAATTTTCTTGCAAAAAAAAATAATTTTTTCATGTAATCAAAAAGTGTCAGAAAGGGCTTTGTCTTCAAGTGGTTAGAAGAGTGGGTGATATGTGACATAAGCTTCTAAATGTTGTGCATAAAATGCCAGGACAGTTCAAACCCCCCCAAATGACCCCATTTTGGAAAGTAGACACCCCAAGCTATTTGCTGAGAGGCATGTCGAGTCCATGGAATATTTTATATTGTGACACAAGTTGCGGGAAAGAGACAAATTTTTTTTTTTTTTTGCACAAAGTTGTCACTAAATGATATTTTGCTCAAACATGCCATGGGCATATGTGGAATTACACCCTAAAATACATTCTGCTGCTTCTCCTGAGTATGGGGATACCACATGTTTAGGATTTTTGGGAGCCTAGCCGCATACGGGGCCCCGAAAACCAAGCACCGCCTTCAGGCTTTCTAAGGTCGTAAATTTTTGATTTCACTCTTCACTGCCTATCACAGTTTCGGAGGCCATGGAATGCCCAGGTGGCACAAACCCCCCCCAAATGACCCAATTTTGGAAAGTAGACACCCCAAGCTATTTGCTGAGAGGTATAGTGAGTATTTTGCAGACCTCACTTTTTGTCACAAGGTTTTGAAAATTGAAAAAAGAAAAAAAAAAGAAAAATTTTCTGGTCTTGCTTCATTTTCAAAAACAAATGAGAGCTGCAAAATACTCACCATGCCTCTCAGCAAATAGCTTGGGGTGTCTACTTTCCAAAATGGGGATATTTGGGGGGGGTTTGTGCCATCTTGGCATTTTATGGCCTTCAAAACTGTGATAGGTAGTGAGGAGTGAAATCAAAAATGTATGCCCTTAGAAATCCTGAAGGTGGTGCTGGGTTTTCGGGGCCCCGTACGTGGCTAGGCTCCCAAAAAGTGCCACACATGTGGTATCCCCGTACTCAGGAGAAGCAGCTGAATGTATTTTGGGGTGCAATTCCACATAGCCCATGGCCTATGTGAGCAATATATCATTAAGTGACAACTTTTTGTAAATTTTTTTTTTTTTTTTTTTGTCATTATTCAATCACAAAATAAATATTCAATGGGCTCAACATGCCTCTCAGCAATTTCCTTGGGGTGTCTACTTTCCAAAATGGGGTCATTTGGGGGGGGTTGTACTGCCCTGCCATTTTAGCACCTCAAGAAATGACATAGGCAGTCATAAACTAAAAGCTGTGTAAATTCCAGAAAATGTACCCTCGTTTGTAGACGCTATACCTTTTGCGCAAACCAATAAATATACGCTTATTGACATTTTTTTTACCAAAGACATGTGGCCGAATACATTTTGGCCTAAATGTATGACTAAAATTGAGTTTATTGGATTTTTTTTATAACAAAAAGTAGAAAATATCATTTTTTTTCAAAATTTTCAGTCTTTTTCCGTTTATAGCGCAAAAAATAAAAACGGCAGAGGTGATCAAATACCATCAAAAGAAAGCTCTATTTGTGGGAAGAAAAGGACGCAAATTTCGTTTGGGTAGAGCATTGCATAACCGCGCAATTAGCAGTTAAAGCGACGCAGTGCCGAATTGTAAAAAGTGCTTTGGTCAGGAAGGGGGTAAATCCTTCCGGGGCTGAAGTGGTTAACCGCCGTTAACATACTCTTTGGAGTGAAAAATAAGTCAATTCTAGAATATGCCTTATGTGGCACTGAATAGAAGGTGTAGTCTCTTTCGTCAGGGTGATACGCTCTCCATGCGCCAGTAAGTTGGTAATTATGCAATATTTGTAAGGCTCATTTACGTAGACCTGTAGCTTCCAAGGAGCTTCCCCCTGATGTATCCATCTTCGGGTCTAGGGGAAGATTAAAATCACTCCCAATATAAGTTTACTATCAGTAAATTTCATCAGCTTATTAATAGTAGCGCAGATAAATTGATCTTGATTATTATTAGGGGCATATATCGTGGCCAAAGTCACTTTTATGCCACCCATCGTCCCTTTGAGGAACAGAAATGCCCTCTATATCTGTTTTTTTGTCTATTAATGTCCAGAAAATTCATCTTGAAACCAATATAGAGACCCCTCTTGATTTAGCTGCCCTATTAAATGCATGATATGCATAGGGGTAGAAGTTGTTCTTAAGAATTGGTACCTTACCCTCTCTGAAATGGGTTTCCTGAATGTATGCCTCATCTGAGTATGAGCGTTTCAAATTTTGCATTAAAATCTTCCTTTTCTTCGGTACATTAAGCCCTTTCGCGTTTAGAGAAGTGACCTTTAAAGCCTCCATCCCCCTACCAAAAAGCAACAGCAAAAAAAAAAAAAAAAGAGAGAGAGAAAGAAAAAGGAACAAAAAGGGCTCTAATAACCCTAATGTGTTACGTATGGTTTACTCCCCCCCCCCGTATCTCCCTCTGACAGATGAAGGGATAAAAGAATATCTTTCTTAACGCACTCAACTCCCCCTACCATAAGTGAGTACTAATCTACTATGGGGGATTGATTGCGCATGAACCCGGGAGGGGAGCTCCCGGACCTCCCTCCCGCTGCTGCTCCTTATATCATCGCCTCAATATGTGTTTATATCTCTAATACCTATTCATTTATTCTCTGTACATTTATATTCTCAACCGTTCTATATTATCAATTTCTTGCCCATTGCTCTATTTCATATGATCTTCATCAAAGTAAAACTTATATCAACATACCGCCCTCAAAGGAAGAGGGTCCGGGGAGAAGCTTTCCCCTCCATCGCTGCCATATGTCATGGGGTATAGTGGCCTATAGTGTCCCCTACCCTTGTCTCCCCTTTCCCTATCTCCCTACCCCTTACTGTCTACTTCCACAGAGAAATATGTCAACATAATAACCCTCCCCCCTAAAAAAAAAAGACACACCAACCCCCCTCCCCCCACTCTCACCTTCCCCTATCCTATACCCCTTCAGCCTATCCCTCTCCCTAACACATTCCTGCTACTCTCTAATGTCACTTCTCAGGCCCTTCTGTTATCCTACTCCATTATTTGCTAGCTTCAGCTCTTTTAGCCTTCCCCCTGCCACTTCCATGTAACCTCCCCTTTGTGTCTATTTATAAATCTATAAATTAAGTAGGTGATTATGAAATAAAAACCTATCCTTTGGTGATTATCTTTATTATTGTACTCTTGTACATATGTGTTGTGTTCCTTTGTGTCTTAGTGTTAAACAGTGTCGGCTCTACCAAGCCTGTGTTACTAATTCCCTTTTATCTAATCTTCAAACACCAAAACTGAAAAATAAAACAACCTCACAGGGGATCTAGTGCAAAAAAAAGGAAAAAAAGAAAGGAAAAACAAAAAAACATGCAGGGGGTCAAGTACAAAAAAAACCCACAGGGGGTCTAGTGAAAAAACCCACAAGGGGTCTAGTGCAAAAAAAGAAAAAAGAGAAAAAAAGTGAAAAAACACCAAGAGGGGGTCTAGTGAAAAAAAACCACAGGGGGTCTAGTGCAAAAAAATTAAAAAGAAAAAAAGTGAGAAAAAAAAAAAAACAGGGGATCATGTACAAAAACCCCCACAGGGGTCTAGTGAAAAAATCCACAGGGGGTCAAATGTAGAAAAAGAAAAAAAAAGTGAAAAAAAACTCACAGGGGGTCTAGTGCAAAAAAAACACACAGGGAGTCTAGTACAAAGCAAAAAACAACACAAACAAAATAAATAAATAAATAAAACCCCACATGGGGTCTAGGAAAAAAAAGAGGTGCAATACTCCGTGTATATGTGTGTAGCTAAAACCCGCATGGATAGAGGTATGGGGAGGGCCGTGTTGTATGGCCTTCCTTTTTCATTCATTAGATGTAGCTTTCCTTGTGCTGTCTCGTGCAGTCCCCACTACTCCCTACCCCTTCACCCCCCTCTACTCCCCCCCCTTCCCTCTAGTGCACTGCAGGTCCTCTATTCAACCATCATAACACCTTTCTTATCGTCAACATAAGAGAAGTTGGATAAAAATTCAAACAACAAAAAACATTTCCATCTAGGCTTATAACATAAATCCAAATATTCAGTTCAATACCCCTGTTAGAGGAAATAAAGAAGGGAGTGGCATATACTTATATATCAATAAACCGAGGATCTATATATCCCCTTCCTCTTCCCTCCCAGGGAAGGTGTGGTGATCCTTATGCTATCTCGTGCAATCCCACTTACCCCCTACCCTTTTACCCCCCCCCTTCCAGCACATCCCAAATCCTCTATATATCCACCATATCACCTTTCTTGTCATCAATACATTAGAATAATAAAGTAATAAAAATTCAAAACAAAAACATTTCCAGCCCGACTTATAATTCTCACAAGTCCCAAAGTTCAGTTCAAAACATCTGCTGGAGAAAAGAAGGAATTGGCATATACTTATGTGTATACTTATATATATATATATTTTTAGTAATTTTTAAAACAAGGTTCTACCCACTAATTCCCCTTCACCAAAAAGATTCTGCTTCTGAAACATTCTCCTTTTTTCCTCTTTCTCCAGAACTAGTTTCCTATATTCCTCCTGACCTTCTACCCAGACCTCATATCTAGCTAAAGTTGGTTCCTCCACATATCTACCTTCCGCCCCCCTCACCCTTTCCTTTATTTTATATTCCTTGGTCTGTGATTTCCTCTTAGCATAGGAGATTTTCTGTATAAAAACCCCCCTAAGAAACGCCTTCAGGGCATCCCAAGTTATACCTAGCGGGGCGGATCCTAAATTCAGATTTATAAATTCTTTCAAGTTACCTACAATCCCCCCATTATCCTCAATTACTTCGAGCCAAAAAGGGTTCAATTTCCAATCCCCCCTCCAAAGCTCAACCCAGTTCTAACTAAAAAAACTACTGGAGAATGGTCTGAGAGCCCCCTTGGCTCGTAGTCTACCCCTACCACTATCTTTAGGGCTTCCTCATTGCAAAGCACTAAATCAATTCTAGATAAAGTGGCATGCGTCCTAGAGTGACACGAGTATTGCTTCACACCCGGATGCCACTTCCTCCAGATATCCACCCATCCTACCTCTTCACAGAATTGGAGGAGCGGACCCCTGGATAACCCTCCAGAAGCCACCCTTGCCAGGAACCTGTCTAAGCAATTGTCCATAGCCATATTAAAGTCCCCCGTCACTATAACCGGCATCCCAGGTTTGTCCGCTATAAAGCTTGTCAGTTCACTGAGTATCTCTGTGTTAAATGGTGGAGGTATATATACACTTGCAAGGATGCAATCCCAACCCTCAATATTACAATAAAGAAAAACATACCGACCTTTCTTGTCCAGTTTGAGAAGACCAGCCCAGTGCTTATCAATACACTCACACCCCTCGAATACGAGGTGTGTGTTGAGTGATACTGCTCCTGATTAGGGATGAGCCGAACACCCCCCTGTTCGGTTCGCACCAGAACATGCGAACAGGAAAAAAATTCGTTCGAACACGCGAACGCCGTTAAAGTCTATGGGACACGAACATGAATAATCAAAAGTGCTAATTTTAAAGGCTAATATGCAAGTTATTGTCATAAAAAGTGTTTGGGGACCCGGGTCCTGCCCCAGGGGACATGGATCAATGCAAAAAAAAGTTTTAAAAACGGACGTTTTTTCAGGAGCAGTGATTTTATTAATGCTTAAAGTCAAACAATAAAAGTGTAATATCCCTTTAAATTTCGTACCTGGGGGGTGTCTATAGTATGCCTGTAAAGGGGCGCATGTTTCCTGTGTTTAGAACAGTCTGACAGCAAAATGACATTTGGAAGGAAAAAACTCATTTAAAACTAGCCGCGGCTATTGCATTGCCGACAATACACATAGAAGTTCATTGATAAAAACGGCATGGGAATTCCCCACAGGGGAACCCCGAACCAAAAAAAAAAAAAAAAAATGATGTGGGGGTCCCCCTAAATTCCATACAAGGCCCTTCAGGTCTGGTATGGATATTAAGGGGAACCCCAGCCAAAATTGAAAAAAAAAATTGACGTGGGGTTCCCCCTAAATTCCATACCAGACCCTTCAGGTCTGGTATGGATTTTAAGGGGAACCCCGCGCCAAAAAAAACAAAAAAAAACGGCGTGGGGTCCCCCTAAAAATCCATACCAGACCCTTATCCGAGCACGCAACCTGGCAGGCCGCAGGAAAAGAGGGGGGGACGAGAGTGCGGCCCCCCCCCCCTCCTGAACCGTACCAGGCCACATGCCCTCAACATTGGGAGGGTGCTTTGGGGTAGCCCCCCAAAACACCTTGTCCCCATGTTGATGAGGACAAGGGCCTCATCCTCACAACCCTGGCCGGTGGTTGTGAGGGTCTGCGGGCGGGGGGCTTATCGGAATCTGGAAGCCCCCTTTAACAAGGGGACCCCCAGATCCCGGCCCCCCCCCTGTGTGAAATGGTAAGGGGGTACTTACCCCTACCATTTCACTAAAAAACTGTCAAAAATGTTAAAAATGACAAGAGACAGTTTTTGACAATTCCTTTATTTAAATGCTTCTTCTTTCTTCTTTCTTCCTTCATCTTCTTCTGGTTCTTCTGGCTCTTCTGGTTCTTCCTCCGGCGTTCTCGTCCAGCATCTTCTCCGCGGCGTCTTCTATCTTCTTCTCCTCGGGCCGCTCCGCACCCATGGCATGAGGGGAGGCTCCCGCTCTTCTCTTCATCTTCTTCTCTTCTTCATCTTCTTCTTCATCTTCTTCTTCTTCTTCCTTCTTCTCTTCTTCTCTTCTTCTCTTCTTCCTGTCTTCTGCGGGCCGCTCCGCAGCCATGCTGGCATGGAGGGAGGCTCCCGCTGTGTGACGGCGTCTCTTCGTCTGACGGTTCTTAAATAACGGGGGGCGGGGCCACCCGGTGACCCCGCCCCCCTCTGACGCACGGTGACATGACGGGACTTTCCTGTGGCATTCCCCGTGACGTCACAGGGAAGTCCCTCAAGTCACCGTGCGTCAGAGGGGGGCGGGGTCACCGGATGGCCCCGCCCCCCGTTATTTAAGAACCGTCAGACGAAGAGACGCCGTCACACAGCGGGAGCCTCCCACCATGCCAGCATGGCTGCGGAGCGGCCCGGAGAAGACAGGAAGAAGAGAAGAAGGAAGAAGAAGAAGAAGAAGATGAAGAAGAAGATGAAGAAGAGAAGAAGATGAAGAGAAGAGCGGGAGCCTCCCCCCTCATGCCATGGGTGCGGAGCGGCCCGAGGAGAAGAAGATAGAAGACGCCGCGGAGAAGATGCTGGACGAGAACGCCGGAGGAAGAACCAGAAGAGCCAGAAGAACCAGAAGAAGATGAAGGAAGAAAGAAGAAAGAAGAAGCATTTAAATAAAGGAATTGTCAAAAACTGTCTCTTGTCATTTTTAACATTTTTGACAGTTTTTTAGTGAAATGGTAGGGGTAAGTACCCCCTTACCATTTCACACAGGGGGGGGGCCGGGATCTGGGGGTCCCCTTGTTAAAGGGGGCTTCCAGATTCCGATAAGCCCCCCGCCCGCAGACCCTCACAACCACCGGCCAGGGTTGTGAGGATGAGGCCCTTGTCCTCATCAACATGGGGACAAGGTGTTTTGGGGGGCTACCCCAAAGCACCCTCCCAATGTTGAGGGCATGTGGCCTGGTACGGTTCAGGAGGGGGGGGGGCCGCACTCTCGTCCCCCCCTCTTTTCCTGCGGCCTGCCAGGTTGCGTGCTCGGATAAGGGTCTGGTATGGATTTTTAGGGGGACCCCACGCCGTTTTTTTTTTTTTTTTTTGGCGCGGGGTTCCCCTTAAAATCCATACCAGACCTGAAGGGTCTGGTATGGAATTTAGGGGGAACCCCACGTCAATTTTTTTTTTCAATTTTGGCTGGGGTTCCCCTTAATATCCATACCAGACCTGAAGGGCCTTGTATGGAATTTAGGGGGACCCCCACATCATTTTTTTTTTTTTATTTTGGTTCGGGGTTCCCCTGTGGGGAATTCCCATGCCGTTTTTATCAATGAACTTCTATGTGTATTGTCGGCAATGCAATAGCCGCGGCTAGTTTTAAATGAGTTTTTTCCTTCCAAATGTCATTTTGCTGTCAGACTGTTCTAAACACGGGAAACATGCGCCCCTTTACAGGCATACTATAGACACCCCCCAGGTACGAAATTTAAAGGGATATTACACTTTTATTGTTTGACTTTAAGCATTAATAAAATCACTGCTCCTGAAAAAACGTCCGTTTTTAAAACTTTTTTTTGCATTGATCCATGTCCCCTGGGGCAGGACCCGGGTCCCCAAACACTTTTTATGACAATAACTTGCATATAAGCCTTTAAAATTAGCACTTTTGATTTCTCCCATAGACTTTTAAAGGGTGTTCCGCGGCATTCGAATTTGCCGCGAACACCCCAAATTGTTCGCTGTTCGGCGAACTTGCGAACAGCCAATGTTCGAGTAGAACATGAGTTCGACTCGAACTCGAAGCTCATCCCTACTCCTGATAGTTCCTATTTCTCAAATCACTAATAGAGCGTACACACGGTCGGACTTTGTTCGGACATTCCGACAACAAAATCCTAGGATTTTTTCAGACGGATGTTGGCTCAAACTTATTTTGTCTACACACGGTCGCACAAAGTTGTCGGAATTTCCGATCGCCAACCATGCGGTCACGTACACCCTGTACGACGGGACTAGAAAAGGCCGGTTCAGAACCAAGCGTGGCACCCTTTGGGCTCCTTTTGCTAATCTTGTGTTAGTAAAAGTTTGGTGAGAGACGATTCGCGATTTTTCAGACTCGTGGCTTTCAGATCGTTTTCTGCCGTTCAGTTTGTGCTTGTGGGTTTGTATCTGCTCTTCAGTGCGTGCAAGCAAGTTCCGCGTGACTTAGTCATTGTATTCTTGTTCATTCGTTACTGTTTTTCAGGTCGCTCTTCACAGGCCTTGCTGTTCTTCAGTGCGTTCTGTTACTTCGTTCTGAGCAGCCGACCGTTTTCTAGCAATGTTTCGTATGCGTGCTCCTCGTAGAGTTCGTGCTGTGTGGGGGCTTAGTGTTGGGATCCTGACCTTGACACAAGTCCAGTCCATGAACAGGGTGGGGAGGAGTTCATGGACCAAGAATTGGTTGCTTCAGCGTGACCAGTTCTCTCATATGCCTTTGCTCCGTGAGATCCGTGAGAATAATCCTGATGATTTCAGGAAGTTTCTCCGGATGACGGACCCCGTATTTCACCATCTGTTGGCTTCGCTGACCCCCTATATCAGCAGGCAGGATACCTGCATGAGGCAAGCCATCACTCCGGAGCAGAGGTTGGTCGCTACCCTGCGGTATTTGGCCACAGGGAGAAGTCTGCAGGACTTGAAGTTCTCGACAGGCATCTCCCCCCAGGCTCTGGGGATCATTATCCCAGAGACCTGTTCTGCCATCATCCAGGTCCTACAGAAGGAGTATATGAAGGTAAGATTTTTATCCTTTTATATCACATTTTATTGTATTGAATGTTTGGTAATATATTGTATTTCTTTCCTCATTCCCTAATTACCATGATTGGAATATGCTGTGAATGTCCCCTTTGTCCTCATGCATGCTGGATTTTTATGTAATTATTATTTTAGGTCCTTCATACATATTTGCCCTTCAATAACCTCCCCAGCATGGTGTCTCCTGCCCCTATATTCACCTCATGTAGTCACTTAATGTATTTTATCAGCTCCATAGTAGTGCTTTACCCCCTAAAATGTTTTCAAATGTTATTTTTGATTTAAATTCAGGCAGAGTGCCAGAGGTTTTTTTTTGTGGTGTCCCCAAATAATTTTTAGTATCCTTCCCACCCCCAACTGCTAAGTCAGCTGATCCCAATTCTCTATCTATCCTCAATCATACACACTATACCCATCTCTTTAGTGCTCTGATGTATGGATGAATTCCCCAAAGCATGTAGTGCAAGGGCCTGCCTGTATACTTTCCAATGGTACTGTTTAAAGTTTTTGTATCTTATTATTATCTTGATAGGTAATAGCAGAATGTCCAAATGTCCTCAAAATGTGTACAATGTGTATTTATATCTTTGTATTAGTACACTTCTTACCTGTCCAGTGGGCTGCCAATAGTGTAACTAAGGAGGGGCTGTTCAAAGTAATACCCATCATGTAGGCATTCATCTCTCAATGAAGTGAAGAGGGTTACCTGTCCAAGATTTCCACACACCCCCTATAATGTTAGAAATGGCCCATGAGAGGGGGGGAATATGATAGGTGTACCTTATACTTTGGCCTTGTTAAATTCCCCTTAGTAAATGCTATCTGGAGGTTGCCCCATAATGTTTGTGTATAATCTGCTTGCCATGTTTCAGAGTAAAAATAGTAATGTTTATTGTTTTTTCCTCAACAGTTTCCTTCCACACCACAGGAATGGCAGACTGTGGCCTCCCACTTTGCCGAGCGGTGGGACTTTCCTAACTGTGGAGGGGAAATTGATGGGAAACACATCCACATTGTCCCACCACCCAACTTGGGGTCGTACTATTATAATTACAAGGGGTTTAATAGTATAGTGATGTTGGCGGTGGTGTCGGCGAATTACGACTTCTTGTATGTGGACGTGGGGAAGAATGGCTGGATGTCCGATGGTGGAGTCATCGCCCAGACGGAGTTCTACAGGCATCTCCAGAATGGCAGCTTGGACTTGCCAGATCCAGAGGACAATGTGGAAGGACTCCCATTTGTGTTTGTTGCTGATGAAGCGTTTGCGCTGGGGGACTACTTGATGCGGCCATTCCCAATGAGGACCCTCACCCTGGAACAGAGGGTTTTTAATTACCGGCTGGCCAGAGCCCGAAGAGTGGTGGAGAAAACATTTGGAATCCTGGCCAGCCGGTTCCGACTATTTCTGACACCCATCCATATGGCGGAGTATAAACTGAACCATATTATACTGGCGTGCTGTGTTCTCCATAACTTTTTAAGGAAACATTTAGCCAACTATGCTGGCTCAGTTGGGCCTGAGGCCGGAATCCTACATCAAACCACACTGACGGCGCTTGAAAGTGGCCGTCCTGCCTTGCCCTCCCTGAGTGCCCGTGATGTCCGGTTACGCTACCTGGAGTTCTTTGCGGGTAGGGGGGCTATCAATATGCCAGACAATCTGTGAAGCCTTTTTATAATTAAAAAAAAAAAAGAAATTCTTGGTGGACATTTACTGCTTGTGTTTGTTTTAGCTCACCCTGACAGAAATGTGTTGAGTCCAGAAAATGTCGTGATTGTGTAACCTTATACAAAGCACTGTTGGCTGTTATTTCCTAAATGCAAAAACACATTTCACTACAAGTGCACTTGCAACTGCACTGAAACTGCACTTGTAGTGCAAAGAGGATTTGCCCTTAGGAAATAACCCCCATTTTTGCTGAAAACAGCAATTACATCACCCCAAAAGTGTTGTATTGTAGTGTTGAGACAATAATCCACACATTCTTGAGTAAGCAACTTTTTTATACCTGCACAATCACATGTGCATTTACCAAAGGTTTTTAAAACAAACCAACACGTTTGTTGTATAACAATTTTTGCAGTAGCATTATCAAAAATCGAAGTGTCCATTTCAGATAAAACTGCCCTGTGTAAAACCAACAAGAAAGACAAAAAACTTGAACTTACAAAGTTCATATTAGGTAAAACCTGAAGGCTATATCAGACATCAGTATTTAGGAACTGGGTTTGATATAGCATTCAGATGGGGGGAAATCACCCCTGGAAAAGCCAAATTTGGAAGATGCACACCAATTTACGAATGTCAACATGTGCTATCTGCCATCAGGGGGGATCAAGGGGCATGTTTTGGGGGAGCAAGCCCTTCCTCAACGCTACTTTATAATTGAGGAAGGGGTTGCACCCCCAAAACGCGTCCATTAATCTCCCATGATGGCAGATAGCACATGTTGGCACACTGTGTGCATCCTCCAAATTTGGCTTTTCAAAACATTGCAAAAAGTTTTAAAAGATTGGACCACAATCCAAAAAGTGATTTTGTGGGGTTTTAAATTCGCCCCAAAACATCAATGATGTTATTATTTTTTTGAATAACATCATTGATTTTTTTCTGTATGTTTTGCAGTTCTACATTACACCCCATGATCTCCCCAATCAGGATCTGGGCACTTTCTGATGTGAAACGTTCTGGATCACGATCACCTAAAAAGAGAGAAACAAAACAAAAACATGTATCAAAAATCTGCCACCATCCATCTCTTTTACCTGAGCCTGTGGTCGCAGACACTCACCTGTTGTGGTGCCAATCTCCACCACATCTTCTTCTTCCTCCTGCTCAGCTTGTGTTGGTGTTAGTTCCCCTTCTTCCAGAGGTGGGGGGTCTCTGGTCTCCTCGGATGAGGGGTGTCCTCCGAGTCTTTTCTCCCCTATGTAAAACAAAAATGGTATAATTAGCACACAGATATTTGATGGCAGAACTAGAAATAGGAAACATTGCTTGGAAGTGGTGTACAATTGTCTATTTTAGTCGAGTTCCAAGATGTCTTTTTTTTAATGCCCTTTGTCAAGCTGCAATACTTTACCTGTTTGGTACAAGCTTCACAGATGTAGCCCCCCCTATAGTATACACTGGAGCACCTGTGTGCCCCCCCTAATAAAAATGTTGTTCTTGTGTCCCACACTAGTGCTCCAGTGTCCAGATGTGAAAACAGCTGCTCAGTGTCCTCTCCTTACACACAATCTAGTTGACATTTCATTCTAGTAACAAACCCATCTACACAAACAACTATTTGGCATCCAAGTAGGCCCAAAAAAAATGTGGGAAAATGCATATGGCCTAAACAATGATGTTTTAGAGGCCGAAAGGAAAATGTTTGATACGAACGAATAATGGGCCCATGAACATTAAAGTTGCCCTTTTAAACGTTACAATTAATAGAAGCATATGGAGCAGCACGAATGCAATAAAGACAGAAAGAATAGGAACACAGCACAACTACTTACTTTTTTGCAGCACTCTCCGGATCTTTCGGTACTGCTCTGGCTCTCTCAATTTCAGGTTTGACCACCGCTTCCTGAGCTGATCTTTCGATCGTCGTACCCCGAAATTCTTCTGCAGACTTTTGATCACTTTCGCCATGATCTTGGCCTTTCGGATATTGGGGATGGGGTAAGGCCCATACTTTCTGTCATAGTCGGACTTCTTCATGATGTCGACCATCTCCAACATCTCCCCAAAGGACATATTTGTGGCCTTAAAATGTCTCCTTCTGGATCAGGACGTGTCCGGATCCGGGCTTTCCTCCTCCTCGTTGCTATAATTAGCACGCACCTGCTCTGACTCCGCCATGTGCTCTTCACCCACTGCGCCGAATGAAAAGGGGCGGGGAATAGACTAGAAAGAACGTCAGGGGCGGGCAGAGTTACACGCATGCGCAGTGTGTATAAAGTGTAACACGCGTGCGTATTACGTACGATCTGTGAGCGGAGGAAGGAGCATTGGACGCGCTGTTCGTAAGAACGAAGGTAAGAGACAAACTTGTGCCTATACTGCTTCTACTTTGAAGCCTATATTGTAACAAGATTAGGAGAGTTTTGTCTGACATTAGGCTTTGTCTTGTGTTGTGTCTTGCAGTAAACATGGATATGCTAATGAAAGATAATGACTTCATGTCAGTATTCATAGATATCTTAAGGGAGCTGCCCTGTCTGTGTGAGATTAAACACCCCCATTTCAAGAACCAAGCAAAGAGGAAGGCAGCACTGGTGCAATTGTGTGAAATTGTGAAGCAGGTGATCTTCAGGGCAGACATCACCTATTTAAAGATTTTCATTGGTGGCCAGAGGAGCACATATCTAAGGGAGCGCAAGAAAGTCCTGGATTCACAGAGATCAGGAGCAGCAGATCACATCTATGTCCCCAGGATGTTGTACTACGACAGGCTGCATTTTCTGGCAGGCCAGACTGAACCCAGGCCATCCCTCTCCAGTCTTCCTTCCACGTTTCCTTCCCCCCCGGCTGAGGCTTCTGACGCCCAACCTGGGCCTTCCAGGCAACATGTGGAGGAGCCCAGATTGAGCCAGGTATAGCATTCCTCTAAATATTTCTGCTTGTCCAATCAATGATGTTAACTAGATGTTAGTTGGGAGTAATAATTTAGGATTGTGATTGATGAAGCAACAACTAAAACCATGTCCTTTTTTCATACACAGGGAAGTCTCAGCCAGGAGGTGGCCGGGCCGAGCCGGCTGGCTGATCTACAGGTCCCTCCACCCCCCCTGAAAAGAGAAAGTGGCAGTAGGAGGAGTGCCCTAGAGGAGGCTACCAGAGGACTCTTTTGGAGGGCTACAGAGGTCCTGGGAGCACGACAGACCGTGGAGGAGGACATTGCTGCCGTCATTGCATATAAAATGCAGAGGATGGAGGAGGGCCAACAAGTCTTGTGTGAGGCGCTCATATCGGAGGCTCTTAACAAAGGTATGAGGGGCCAAATTACAGCTCAGACACACCTTTGCGATGGTCCTCCTCCTCCTCCTGCAGGTCCTCCTCCTCGTCCACCCTCTCCTCCAGGTCCTCCCAGTCCTCCTCCAGGTCCTACTCCTCCTCCTGCCACATCTCCAACTGCACAGCCACAGCCCGGAAGGAAGCGTGAAAGGAAGACCAGAAAGTGAGGACCCTGGATCCAGTCTGGTCGGCCAAAAAATGCAGCCTCTTGTGGTACCACAGCCTGGGGACACAGATGTCATCTGCTGCTATCCGGATCTCTGTGAATTCTGGACCAGACTGCCCTCCCTTACATATGGACTCCTCAGGCCACCAATTTTGATGTTCAAGAATTGATGTCTGCCGTGGGGGTCCCAGGCTTCACTAATTTCTCCTGTTGATCCAGTGTTGCCTTCCTCTTTGTTTGGTTCTGAGCCCTTAATAAAGGATTTTTGTTTTGAATTATACTCTCCTATGTGTTTTACTGCAAAAATGACAGTTTGTTTGTGAGGATTCAGGTACATTGCAAATATACAATGTGAAATGAACAAGGGACACGAACAACAAACAATCTCCTTGAGATTAAATAATAAAAGATATCAATGGTGTGGGGGTAACTTGACACACAAAACACACACAAAAATATTCTGGAGTAAAAATAAAAATAACATTGAACAAAGATCAGCCTTTGAAAAAATCCAAACATTAAATTAAAAAAAAAGGCTTAAAATCCCCAAAAAAATTAAATAAAAAAAAAAATGCTGTCAGATGTGACAACTAATAACAATATATTCAGGGAATCCCAATAAAAAAACAAAAATAAAACTTTGTGAGAAGTGTGTGTGAATATGAGCAACAAAACTACTTAATTCTTGTCACATTATAAAGAAGAAGAGAGTGCGCTGTATTAAACCATTTTTAACATTGCAGCGTGACGAAAGTGCTGTATCCATTGCGAACGCTAAGTTTACCAGAACAAGCTGTTCCGTCTTGGAATTTCTTCTGAGTAGGGATGAGCCGAACACCCCCCTGTTCGGTTCGCACCAGAACATGCGAACAGGAAAAAAATTCGTTCGAACACGCGAACGCCGTTAAAGTCTATGGGACACGAACATGAATAATCAAAAGTGCTAATTTTAAAGGCTAATATGCAAGTTATTGTCATAAAAAGTGTTTGGGGACCCGGGTCCTGCCCCAGGGGACATGGATCAATGCAAAAAAAAGTTTTAAAAACGGACGTTTTTTCAGGAGCAGTGATTTTATTAATGCTTAAAGTCAAACAATAAAAGTGTAATATTCCTTTAAATTTCGTACCTGGGGGGTGTCTATAGTATGCCTGTAAAGGGGCGCATGTTTCCCGTGTTTAGAACAGTCTGACAGCAAAATGACATTTGGAAGGAAAAAACTCATTTAAAACTAGCCGCGGCTATTGCATTGCCGACAATACACATAGAAGTTCATTGATAAAAACGGCATGGGAATTCCCCACAGGGGAACCCCGAACCAAAATAAAAAAAAAAAAATGATGTGGGGGTCCCCCTAAATTCCATACAAGGCCCTTCAGGTCTGGTATGGATATTAAGGGGAACCCCAGCCAAAATTGAAAAAAAAAATTGACGTGGGGTTCCCCCTAAATTCCATACCAGACCCTTCAGGTCTGGTATGGATTTTAAGGGGAACCCCGCGCCAAAAAAAAAAAAAAAAAACGGCGTGGGGTCCCCCTAAAAATCCATACCAGACCCTTATCCGAGCACGCAACCTGGCAGGCCGCAGGAAAAGAGGGGGGGACGAGAGTGCGGCCCCCCCCCCCTCCTGAACCGTACCAGGCCACATGCCCTCAACATTGGGAGGGTGCTTTGGGGTAGCCCCCCAAAACACCTTGTCCCCATGTTGATGAGGACAAGGGCCTCATCCTCACAACCCTGGCCGGTGGTTGTGAGGGTCTGCGGGCGGGGGGCTTATCGGAATCTGGAAGCCCCCTTTAACAAGGGGACCCCCAGATCCCGGCCCCCCCCCTGTGTGAAATGGTAAGGGGGTACTTACCCCTACCATTTCACTAAAAAACTGTCAAAAATGTTAAAAATGACAAGAGACAGTTTTTGACAATTCCTTTATTTAAATGCTTCTTCTTTCTTCTTTCTTCCTTCATCTTCTTCTGGTTCTTCTGGCTCTTCTGGTTCTTCCTCCGGCGTTCTCGTCCAGCATCTTCTCCGCGGCGTCTTCTATCTTCTTCTCCTCGGGCCGCTCCGCACCCATGGCATGGGGGGGAGGCTCCCGCTCTTCTCTTCATCTTCTTCTCTTCTTCATCTTCTTCTTCATCTTCTTCTTCTTCTTCCTTCTTCTCTTCTTCTCTTCTTCCTGTCTTCTGCGGGCCGCTCCGCAGCCATGCTGGCATGGTGGGAGGCTCCCGCTGTGTGACGGCGTCTCTTCGTCTGACGGTTCTTAAATAACGGGGGGCGGGGCCATCCGGTGACCCCGCCCCCCTCTGACGCACGGTGACTTGAGGGACTTCCCTGTGACGTCACGGGGAATGCCACAGGGAAGTCCCGTCATGTCACCGTGCGTCAGAGGGGGGCGGGGCCACCGGGTGGCCCCGCCCCCCGTTATTTAAGAACCGTCAGACGAAGAGACGCCGTCACACAGCGGGAGCCTCCCACCATGCCAGCATGGCTGCGGAGCGGCCCGCAGAAGACAGGAAGAAGAGAAGAAGAGAAGAAGAGAAGAAGGAAGAAGAAGGAGAAGATGAAGAAGAAGATGAAGAAGAGAAGAAGATGAAGAGAAGAGCGGGAGCCTCCCCCCCATGCCATGGGTGCGGAGCGGCCCGAGGAGAAGAAGATAGAAGACGCCGCGGAGAAGATGCTGGACGAGAACGCCGGAGGAAGAACCAGAAGAGCCAGAAGAACCAGAAGAAGATGAAGGAAGAAAGAAGAAAGAAGAAGCATTTAAATAAAGGAATTGTCAAAAACTGTCTCTTGTCATTTTTAACATTTTTGACAGTTTTTTAGTGAAATGGTAGGGGTAAGTACCCCCTTACCATTTCACACAGGGGGGGGGCCGGGATCTGGGGGTCCCCTTGTTAAAGGGGGCTTCCAGATTCCGATAAGCCCCCCGCCCGCAGACCCTCACAACCACCGGCCAGGGTTGTGAGGATGAGGCCCTTGTCCTCATCAACATGGGGACAAGGTGTTTTGGGGGGCTACCCCAAAGCACCCTCCCAATGTTGAGGGCATGTGGCCTGGTACGGTTCAGGAGGGGGGGGGGGCCGCACTCTCGTCCCCCCCTCTTTTCCTGCGGCCTGCCAGGTTGCGTGCTCGGATAAGGGTCTGGTATGGATTTTTAGGGGGACCCCACGCCGTTTTTTTTTTTTTTTTTGGCGCGGGGTTCCCCTTAAAATCCATACCAGACCTGAAGGGTCTGGTATGGAATTTAGGGGGAACCCCACGTCAATTTTTTTTTTCAATTTTGGCTGGGGTTCCCCTTAATATCCATACCAGACCTGAAGGGCCTTGTATGGAATTTAGGGGGACCCCCACATCATTTTTTTTTTTTTATTTTGGTTCGGGGTTCCCCTGTGGGGAATTCCCATGCCGTTTTTATCAATGAACTTCTATGTGTATTGTCGGCAATGCAATAGCCGCGGCTAGTTTTAAATGAGTTTTTTCCTTCCAAATGTCATTTTGCTGTCAGACTGTTCTAAACACGGGAAACATGCGCCCCTTTACAGGCATACTATAGACACCCCCCAGGTACGAAATTTAAAGGGATATTACACTTTTATTGTTTGACTTTAAGCATTATTAAAATCACTGCTCCTGAAAAAACGTCCGTTTTTAAAACTTTTTTTTGCATTGATCCATGTCCCCTGGGGCAGGACCCGGGTCCCCAAACACTTTTTATGACAATAACTTGCATATAAGCCTTTAAAATTAGCACTTTTGATTTCTCCCATAGACTTTTAAAGGGTGTTCCGCGGCATTCGAATTTGCCGCGAACACCCCAAATTGTTCGCTGTTCGGCGAACTTGCGAACAGCCAATGTTCGAGTAGAACATGAGTTCGACTCGAACTCGAAGCTCATCCCTACTTCTGAGCATGAGTGGCACTTTGTGCGTCGGAACAGGCCACACACGGTCGGAATTGACGCGATCGGATTTTGTTGTCGGAAAATTTTATCTCCTGGTCTCCAACTTTGTGTGTCGGAAAATCCGATGGAAAATGTCCGATGGAGCCCACACACGGTCGGAATTTCCGACAACACGCTCTGATCGGACATTTTCCATCGGAAAATCCGACCGTGTGTATGGGGCATAACTGTACCTTTGTCCAGGTGGGTCTCCTGAAGACAGAGTATCCTGACATCCCCTGTTCTGGCCATAGAAAAAATTGCTTGTTTTTTACACACCTCCCTTACCCCCCACACATTCCATGAACATATCTTCATGCACCTAAATATCCCTGGGGTTTCCTTCCTACCAACTTTAGTGCCTAACATTCACCTGTTCCTGTGTCTTAACTCTACTCAAAATAGTTCTCAATCCCAAAACTATTGTGACTGATATTTGAAATTTTAGTGCTTCTGCTTTTTGTGTGCATTCAATACTTCTTACTTCACTCCACTCCACACCCTTATCACCCTCCCCCCCTTGCAACCTTATACATACCCTCTCCCCCAATCCCCCCCCCATCCCATCTCCCCCTCTCCCTCCTCCCCCTCCACCACTTGCCCAACCTTGGGCCCATATCCCGGGCTTCTAAAGTGACCGTGTTAACCCCCTAAACATGGGTATTTCTCCTTTCCCCTTTTGCGTTGCTACCCAAACCTTTATAAGAGGGGAATTACCCCCAACATAACCAGTGTGTAAAGGATTGATATCTACTACCCCCCTAAACCCACACCTCTATAATTATATCAGTGAAAAGAGGGAGGAAAGAGAAGAGAAAAAAAACAAAAAAACAAAAACAAATGTCCGTCAGTCCACTGAACAAGAACCCCAGATTTTGTCCTTCTCCTCTTCCCTTCTTTTCCTCTATGGCCCTTCAACATGCTGTAACCTTCCTTCATTCTCCAACCATGAGAAAACTTCTGCAGGAGCATTAAAGAACTTCACCTCCCCATTTGCTGTTACCCGTAGGCGGGCTGGGTATAACAGCTCATAGCCAATTTTATGCTGCTGTAATCTCCGTTTACACTCTATAAACTTTGCCCTCTGTCTCTGCAGCTCAGGGGAAAAGTCTGGGTATAGGGATATTCTTGCACCATTATACTGTATGTTTTTAATCTCCCTTGCTCTCTGGAGAATGGTGACTTTATCTCTGAAAAACAGAAGTTTAACAATGGGAGGCCTTGGCTGACCCCCTGGAGATGGAACCCTAGAGGCAACTCTGTGTGCGCGTTCAATTGCAAATAGTTTAGAAAAAGAGTCTTTGCCAAACATATCCCTGAACCATCCCTCCATATATTCTGCGGGATTGTTGCCCTCGCTCCTTTTGGGGAGACCCAGAACCCTCACATTCTTCCTGCGTGCCCTGTTCTCATATTCATCCATTTTCCCTAGACACATATCCAATTGCTCCTTCATCATTTTAACTTCATGTCTCATTAGGTTCACGTCATCCTCCACCTGACTGAGTCTTCCCTCAAGAGCGGTAGTCCGAGCGCATACTTCCTGCATATCCCGTTTCAGCATGAATAAATCAACTCTAATGCCTCTAAGCTGATCCGATAGGTCCGACAAAGAGGTTTTACAAACATTGATTGCTAGGAGAATGTCCTTTAAAGATGGTTCCTGCTCTAGTGTCCCTTTGCCCTCTGTTATTTCATTACTCAATCCACTCTCCCTTTCCAGGTATGTTTGTGATGCCGATTCCGTAACTATGGGTACACATACTTCTGCTGAGCCTTGACTTTTCCTTCCCCCAGGGTGGTTGGTCTACGCCCCCTGATGTTGCGCACCCCCCACCTGGCTACCTTTCTTAGGTGTGCAATTTGGTGCATGGGCAAAACGCTCCAGCTTCGCGGCTGCTCCCTGACCTGCTTTATCCTTAGGGCCGTGCGGGTTATGCACCCCGGCTCCTTCCTGTGTTGCAGTCTCCTCTGACCCTTTCTTCCTAGTCATCTTGTCTCCAATCACCCCTTGGGTCTTCAGGAATAAACAGTTACAAAGTCTCTGCCATATACTTCCTCCCTCTTCCCAAGGAGTGTACTATTAACCCCAGGAGAGAGCCACCACCAACCGTGCAGATGAAGCACTAAACAGTGCACTCACCCCCTTCTCTCAACAGCCACTCCAACCTTCAGAGTCCTTCTCCCCACACTCCACAACAGGAACTCACCAGAGGACGCACCCAGGGGGCAGGTTCCAGGATCCCACAAGCCCACAAGCGGGATCTCCCACAACGCACAGCGTACCTGAGCAATCCTCTCTGCACGGCCGTCCGATCAGCTGCTCTGCCCGACAGCATCCCCCTCCCTGCACTCAGCCAGCGCAGCTGCTCTGATAAGCGTTCCGTAGGATGCAGGCTCCTGTCCCCAGGGAAGTGCAGACCGAGGCTCCGGTCGGATCTGAGCAATTGAACCTAGTTGTCCTCCCTGCATCCACGATATCCGGCTGTCACAGGCATGGGCAGAGCCGCTACAGCGTCTGAGCTTCCAGCGTGGGCATCAGAAGGAGCAGCTAGGTCCGGTCCCGCAACATCCTCCCCCTCCCCTCAACCTCCGGTCACGCCCATCCCGTGTATACTTATATATATATATATATATATATATATATATATATATATATATATATATATATATATATAAAAAAAAACAAGAATGTGTATGACTCCCTCCCCCTCCATCGTCAAGAAGGGGGAGGGAGATCCCCGAATGGGCAGAAAAGGGAATGGTGAGAGAGATGGGACCACCCAGTACCCCCCCAAAACAAACAAACAAAAAAAACTCACAGGGGGTCTAGTGCAAAAGAAACCCCCCCCAAAAAAAACAAACAAAAAAAAAACGCCCCTGGCCCCATGTGTCCCAACCCCGTCCCCCTCCCTCGTTTCATTCTTCCAGCTTCTCCTCCGAATCTCCCCTCACAGTTCCACTTTCTTGTTTATGATACTATGTTCTCCCTATTTTCTGGGCACTCTTGGGACCAACTGCAACCAGTCTGGAACCTCAAATGGATCAACACCCAGAATCAAAAAAAGGTCTGATAAGTCTATTCTGGAACGCAACCAGAAAGATAGAGTGCCCTTTTTTATCAGCATTGAAATTGGGAACCTCCACTGATATGTCCCACCCCAGTCTCATACCCGCTCTAATACTGGACGTAGTAGGGCTCTGCGCTGCAATGTAACTCTTGATAGGTCTGGTAGAATTTTCACCTGGCCCCCCTTAAGGTCTATTGTTCCTGTCTAGGGATGAGCCGAACATCCCCCGGTTCGGTTCGCACCAGAACCTGCGAACGGACCGAAAATTTGCACGAACGTTAGAACCCCATTGACGTCTATGGGACTTGAACGTTCCAAATCAAAAGTGCTCATTTTAAAGGCTAATTTGCATGGTATTGTCCTAAAAAGGGTTTGGGGACCCGGGTCCTGCCCCAGGGGACATGTTTCAATGCAAAAAAAAGTTTTAAAAACGGACGTTTTTTCGGGAGCAGTGATTTTAATGATGCTTAAAGTAAAAAAAAAAAGTGAAATATTGCTTTAAATATCGTACCTGGGGGGTGTCTTTATGCCTGTAAAGTGGTGCATGTTTCCCGTGCTTAGAACAGTCCCTGCACAAAATGACATTTTGCAAGGAATAAAAGTCATTTGCGGCTTTAAAGTAATGTCGGGTCCTGGCAATATGGATGAAAATCAGTGAGACAAATGGCATGGGTACCCCCCAGTCCATTACCAGGCTCTTTGGGTCTTGTATGGATATTAAGGGGAACCCCGCACCCAAATTAAAAAAAGAAAGGTGTGGGGCTCCCGGGCCCTATATACTCTGAAGAGCAGTATACAGGCAGTGCAAACAAGACAGGGACTATAGGTTTTTTGTTAAGTAGAATCTGTTGGTAATTTTGAATTTTTGTGTTTAGCTCCAGCCAAAAAATCTATTTTAAGCTTTTTGGAAAACATAGGGTAGGGGCCTGCCCTATATACTCAGCAGAAATTTGGGCCTTAGGTGTTGTTGTGGCCACAACACTGTAAGCCCACACAAGGCCCTGCTGTGAAATATTAGATCAAGAATTGTAATTACATGCCCCTGTTGAACAGGGGCAGAAAAATTGGGCCTTTGGTGGTGGTGGTGCTGGTGCCACAACACTGTAAGTCCTCACAGTTACTCTTGGTGGGCGCAGAAACGGGCCCTGCTGTGAAATATTACATCAAGAATTCTAATTACATGTCCCTGTTGAACAGGGGCTGAAAAATTGGGCTTTAGGCACTGGTGCTGGTGCCACAACACTGCAACCCCTCACAGATACTCTAGTTGGAGCGTAGGAACTAGCCCTGCTGCAAAGAATTGCATTAAAAATTGTACTTACATGCCCCTGTTAAACAGGGGCTGAAAAATTGGGCCTTAGGCACTGGTGCTGGTGCCACAACACTGCAACCCCTCACAGATACTCTAGTTGAAGCACAGGAACTAGCCCTGCTGCAAATAATTGCATCAAAAATTGTAATTACATGCCCTTGTTAAACAGGGGCTGAAAAATTGGGCCTTAGGCACTGGTGCTGGTGCCACAACACTGCAACCCCTCACAGATACTCTAGTTGGAGGGCAGGAACAAACTAGCCCTGCTGCAAGAATTGCATCAAAAATTGTAATTACACGCCCCTGTTAAACAGGGGCTGAAAAAGTGGGCCTTAGGCACTGGTGGCGGCGCCCAGAACAAAAAATGTTCTTATAAGCTATCAGCATGATTATTGAGGAGGAAGAGGATAATTACTCAGCATAACAGGATAGTCACTCAGCATCAGCATAGGCAGTCTTTGAAGGGATCTGACATTTAAAAAAAAAATATTTGGTTACATCAGCATCAGGTGCTTGGTAGCTGGTGGTGATCCAAGACTGATTCATTTTTATGAAGGTCAGTCGATCGACCGAGTCGGTGGACAGACGCACCCTGTGATCGGTTACAAAGTCTCCAGCAGCACTGAATGTGCGTTCCTAAAGAACGCTGGATGCAGGACAGGCCAGTAGCTCAATTGCATACTGTGCAAGCTAAGGCCAGTGATCCATCCTCAAGACCTAGTAACCCAGAGGATTTTCGGTGGGAAAGGTGTTCAAGTCAGATCTTGCCCCTAGGTATTCCTGCACCATGTAAAACAGACACTGGCGATGGTTGCTGGAACCGATCATACCTTGGGGCTGCGGACTAAAAAATTGCCTGAACGCATCAGTCAGATGGCCACCTTCTCCACCGCTCCTTCTTTGACTGACCGAAGCCTCAGCAACACGTTGTCCAGAAACAGGAGTTTGTAACCTCCCAGTCTCTGGCAACGCGTTGCACAGACCTTTCTGCAAGGCCTCCCGAAGATGTTTCATCCTTTGCTCCCTCTGAGACGGCAAAATAAGGTTTGCAACCCTACTCTTATAACGTGGATCAAGGAGGGTTACCAGCCAGTATTGTTCCTTCTCCTTGATACCAAGAATACAAGGATCCTTCCGCAGGCTTTGCAGGATCAGGGAGGCCATGCAGCGTAGGTTTGCTGAGACATTCGGTCCGGAGTCCTCTGGGTCACTAAGGATGACATGATCTGCAGCCACCTCCTCCCAGCCACGTATAAGTCCATGTGTTTCTTGGGACTGTAAATGATCCCTTAAAGACTGCTGCTGATGCTGAGTGCCAGGCTCAACCTCCATACTGACACAATCCTCCTCCTCCTCTTCCTGTGTGATCGGCAGGCACGCAGGAACACTGTCTGGATAAAGGGGGCCTTGAGAGCTAAGGAAGTCCTCCTCTTCCTGCCTCTGTTCTGCCTCAATTTCCCTGTCCATTATTCCACACAGTGCTTCAACAGGTGGACAAGGGGGACAGTGTCACTGATGCATGCACTGTCACTGCTCACCATCCTCGTGGCCTCCTCAAATGGTGACAGGACAGTGCATGTATCCCTGATCATGGCCCACTGGATTGGGGAAAAAAAAACAAGCTCCCCTGACCCTGCCCTGGTGCCATAGTCGCACAGGTACTCATTCATGGCCCTCTGCTGCATGTGCAGCCGCTGCAGCATGGCCAACGTTGAGTTCCACCTGCTGGGTATGTCACAGATTAGGCGGTTTTTGGGCAGGATAAATTCCTTTTGGAGGTCTGCCAGCCGAGCACTGGCATTATGTGACCAGCGAAAATGCACACAGACTTTCTTGGCCTGCCTCAGGACATCCTGTAAGCCCGGGTACCTGCCCAAGAACCGCTGCACCACCAAGTTAAGAACATGAGCCAAACAGGGCACATGGGTCATTTGTTCCTGTCGGAGGGCGGAGAGGAGGTTGGTGCCATTGTCGCAAACCACCATTCCTGCCTTAAGTTGGTGTGGCATCAACTACCTCTGAACCTGCCCCTGCAGAGCTGACATAACCTCTGCCCCAGTGTGGCTCCTGTCCCCCAAGCACACCAGCTCAAGCACCGCATGGCATCTTTTGGCCTGCGTACATGCGTAGCCCCTTGAACGCCTACGGAGCACCGCTGGTTCCGAGGACAAAGTACAGGAAGAGGCCATGGAGGAAGAAGAAAAGGAGGGGGTGGAGGAGAGAGGTGTGTCAGAATCACTAGTAGTGGCATTTTGGAGGCGTGGTGGCGGAACAACCTCCAACACTACTGCCCCTTGTCCTGCATCCTTCCCAGCTGCCAGAAGAGTCACCCAATGCGCTGTGAAACTTAGGTAACGTCCCTGTCCATGCCTGCTGGACCATGAGTCAGTGGTAATATGCACCTTACCGCTGTCCGCCCTGTCCAGCAAGGCCAAGACATTGCCTTCCACATGCCGGAATCGCCTTCCGTGAGAAAAAGTGGCTTTTGGGAACCTGCCACTGAGGAACCGCACATTCCACAAACTCACAGAAGGGGACAGAGTCTACCAACTGAAAAGGTAGCAGTTGAAGTGCTAGTAATTTTGCCAAGCTAGCATTTAACCGCTGGGCATGTGGATGGCTGGGAGTGAACTTCTTTTTGTGGTGCAGCAGCTGGGGAAGGAAAATTTGCCTGGTACAATCTGACATTGGTGTACCGATAGCAGATTGCCCGCAAGTACTTGGCTGTGACACACCTAATTCTACACCTTCATTCCAGTGCAGGTCTCAGAGAGGACTGAAGGTATCATGGGGTTGGAGATCCCAGATGATGAGGAGTAAGGAGAGGTCCTCTTTGTTTTTTGGTCTGGGTCTTTTAGGTACGCTTGCCAACTAAATGCATGGCAGGTCAACATATGTCTGGTCAAGCATGTGGTGCCCAAGCGGGAGATGTTTTGGCCATGTGAGATATGAGATATATGTTGCAAATAGCAGCGGTGCCATCTGATGCACTCATCTCAAAAAAGGCCCACACCAAAGAACTTTTGGAATAACGTTTGGAATAACGCGCAGAGACAGCAGCAACCTGCACATGCGGAGCTCTGAGGTGTGATGCAGTCAGTGTGCTGCCCTTAGGCTGGCCAATGGAGGGCATCCTGCCTCGTCGGTGATGTGCCTCCTCCTCCCCCTCCTCCTCTCAGACACCCATGTTGAGTCAGTGACCTCATCATCCCCTCCCACCTCATCACTGGAGCAAACCTGGCAGTATGCTGCAGCAGGGGGAACATGACTGCCAGATTGCTGTCCTTCTTGGGCACCCCCTCTGTCCGTGCTCACGTTACTGCCTTCATCTAGCTCAGTATCATCATCAGAGCCTTCTAAATGCTGGGCATCCTCCTGGAGCATGTACCCAACACTGTGGTCAAACAGTTCGAGGGACTCCTTAGGAGGACATGGTGGGGCTAGGGAAGGAGTCACTGATGCTATTGAGCCGAGGGAAGAGGCCGCGTTGGCAGCTGCTTTGCCAGACAAAGTACTCTGAGCATGGGTGAGAGAGGATGAGGAGGATGATGACGGCTTGGTGTCCATGACCAGCACTGTTGCCTCTAGACACAGAGCCAGCTTGCCCTCTTTTATTTATTGGCTTGTGACTGTCTGCCTCTCCTTGTTGGCCTTCCAGAAATCTAATGGCCTGCAGTGAGATGTAGCTGCACTAAGTTGGGATATATATATATATATTTAGCTGTGCAAAGGTTGTACTACACTAACTTGTAGCTTTAGCTGAACACTGTGCAGAGGTTGTACTACACTAACTTGTAGCTTTAGCCGAACACTGTGCAGAGGTCGCACTACACTAACTTGTAGCTTTAGCTGAACACTGTGCAGAGGTCACACTACACTAACACACTAACTTGTGGCTTTAGATGAACACCGTGCAGAGGTCGCACTACCCCGTCTTGTAGCATTAGCTGAACACTGTGCACCACACTAACTTGCACTGTGCAGAGGACGCACTACATTAACTTGTTGTCAGGTCATGTCAGGGTTCTTACCTTGGCAGGCGGGGCGCCCGCGGTGGTGTGCGTCAGGGTGCGTCGGCGCGCGTGCCTGTGTGTGCCGGGGCGCGCGCGTGCACGTCGTTTGGCGCCAAAAGCCCTATTTAAGCCAGTGAGTTCTGGTGACCAGTGCTGCCTAATCAACAGCTAGTAGTTCCAGAGCCTGACCGTGTACCTTGTTGTTCCTGTTATACCTACTGACCCGGCTTGTCCCCCGTCCACTCTCTGAACTCTGCCTGCACCGACCCTTGCTTGTCTGACCATCCGCTTGCCTGTTCCACTGTACCTCTGCCGTCTGCCTGTTGCCAAATCCGGCCTGTCTCCTGACCATCCATCTGCCTGCTCCCTGGGATCCTGTCAGCCTGTCTGCAGTCTTCCTGTCTGTTGTCCACACCAGCCTGCTCTGCTCAGCGAAGGTGCTCCAGTCTACTCAGTCTTTGCTACAGTTAACCCTGTGACTTCCGGACAGCAATACCTGAACAGCCATACAGGCCTTCATACCACTCCGTACTGTTGTACCCCCTGTTTACTCTATCAGGGGGCCAATAGTCGGAGGGTAAGGGAGCCAACCCTCTGCCCGACAGGACTCGCCGGTCTGGTAAGTAGGAGGAGCCTGATAGTATTAGGCAGCCATGACCGAGTCCGGGCAGGGGGCCTCCCCCATGGATGAACTTTGCCGACATTTGGCGGGTCTAACCCAGGCAGTGAAAAGCCTACAAGAGGGATATTCCAGCTTGGAAGAACGTGTGCAGGCTCTGTCCGCACCTTCCGGTCCACCAGGGTCCGCAGCAGCCACCTCAACACCTTCTGTGGTCATGTTACCTCCTGAGCCCAAAGTACCAGTACCCGAAAGATTTCTCGGAGACCGGAGCAAGTATCGTGCCTTCCGGAATGCTTGCAACCTGTACTTTGCCCTTCAGCCACGCACGTTCTCCCTGGAAGCCACTAAGGTGGGCTTTGTTATTTCCCTGCTGACTGGTGAACCACAAACATGGGCCCACCGACTCTTGGAGCAAAAGTCTGTCGCCTTGGATAGTCTGGAGGCCTTCTTTGGAGCCATGTCCCAACTATACGAAGACCCCCAGCTCACTGCCACCGCAGAAGCCTCCTTACAGGCCCTTCGTCAAGGCCGCCGAGCAGCTGAAGACTATGCCGTCGAGTTCAGACGCTGGAGTTCCGACACAGCTTGGAATGACGCAGCATTGCGCCATCAGTTCAGGATGGGGTTGTCAGAACCTCTCAAAGATGAGTTGGCACGAGTAGGGGTACCACAGACCCTGGAAGACCTTATCAATCTATCTATCCAAATAGACCGTAGACTGCGAGAACGACGTACCGAGAGAACCACCAGTACCCTTCGTCCCACCTGGATGACTCCACAAGTACCCTGTCCACCCAGTAGATCTCCTGCTCCGCCACCTGCCTCTACCTATGATGCACCTGAACCAATGCAGCTTGGTCTGTTCCGTCCTTCTTTGACCCCAGAGGAAAAGTCACGTAGGCGGGCACACAACCTCTGCCTCTACTGCGGGGAATCGGGGCACTACGCCAGCGGTTGTCCCAACAAGATGCGTAAGTGTCGTTCTGATGTCCGTACCTGTGCTACTATTGTACCCTCCTTGGGCACGCATCTAACCATTTCTGTCACTTTACAGCTTCCCGGAAAGGCCATCCAAGTCCCAGCTATTATTGATTGAGCCTGCAGCTGTTTTATTGACCGGACCTTTGCCTCTCAACATTCCATTCCTCTCCAAACCAAAACTCAAAGCCGCGCTGTTCATCTCGCTGACGGTTCTGCTCTCCGCTCCGGCCCAGTCACTCAGGAGACTATCCCCTTAGAAGCCATCATGGGCCAGCAACACCATGAATATCTCTGTCTGGACGCCATCTCGTCCCCTCTCTTTCCAGTTATTCTTGGAATACCTTGGCTACAAGCGCACAACCCCCAAATCAACTGGGCTACAGGTAATGTCGAGTTCCTCTCTGGATACTGTCTTCAACACTGCTTGCAAGGGACAGGCCATGAGGTTGCCCAACTCCTCTGTCTACAACCAGATGTTGATTTGCTTCAAGCTATTCCTGAGCCTTACCAAGACTTTGCGGATGTGTTTAGCAAGAAGGGGGCTGAATTGCTACCACCACACAGGCCTTACGACTGCCCAATTGAATTGCTTCCTGGATCCGAGGTACCTTTTGGCCGGATCTTCCCCTTGACTGAGCAGGAGCTGGGTACCCTGAAGCAGTACTTGGATGAAAATCTGAAAAAGAAATTTATCCGCCCGTCCACCTCTCCGGCCGGTGCGGGTTTATTTTTTGTGGAAAAGAAGGATCATTCCCTGCGGCCATGTATTGATTACCGCGAACTGAACAAGATCACGATTAAAAATCGCTACCCGCTCCCTCTGGTACCTGAGTTATTCCAAAGGCTGGGCACTGCCAGAATCTTTACTAAACTGGATCTCCGGGGTGCCTATAACTTAATCCGCATCCGAGAAGGTGACGAGTGGAAGACTG
This sequence comes from Lithobates clamitans, assembly GCA_037952925.1. NCBI lineage: Eukaryota > Metazoa > Chordata > Amphibia > Anura > Ranidae > Lithobates > Lithobates clamitans. The sequence continues at coordinate 3,671,717 of JBBGZY010001149.1, read as the reverse complement.
CGTTTCGCACTCGTTTCGGGCATTTTGAGTACCAGGTCATGCCCTTCGGTCTTTGTAATGCCCCAGCTACGTTCCAGCACTTTGTGAACGACATTTTTAGAGATATCCTGGACCTTTATGTCATCGTTTATCTGGACGATATACTCATCTTCTCCTCTTCTTTGGCGGATCATCGCAGGCACGTCAGGAATGTTCTCGTCCGGCTCAGGCAACATGGCTTATACGCCAAACTAGATAAATGTGAGTTCGAACGCCTGAGTATTCAGTTCTTGGGACTCATTATTTCTGTTGAAGGAATCAAGATGGACCCACAAAAAGTATCGGCCATCCTGGACTGGCCGGCTCCTTCTGACAGGAAGGGAGTCCAACGTTTCGTTGGATTTTCCAACTTTTACAGGAAGTTCATTAAAGACTTTTCTAAAATCATTGCACCAATAACGGAACTTACTAAACAGGGAGCACGTTTCTGTTGGTCATCCCAAGCACAGGCAGCGTTCGAGAAATTAAAGGGACTGTTTACTTCTGCCTCTATTCTCAAGCACCCGGACCCTGCATTACCGTTTGTTCTAGAAGTGGATGCTTCGGAGATCGCAGTGGGGGCAGTACTTTCTCAACGTCAGGGCCCCAAGGCCCTCTTGTTTCCTGTAGCATTCTTTTCCCGTAAACTCTCATCATCTGAGAAAAATTATGATGTCGGAGACCGGGAACTGTTGGCCATCAAAGCGGCTTTGGAAGAGTGGCGCTATCTACTAGAGGGTGCGGTACATCCGGTTCTCATCTTTACCGACCACAAGAACTTGGAATACTTAAGAGCAGCCAAGCGACTCAGACCACGACAGGCTAGATGGGCACTTTTTTTTTCTCGCTTCTCCTTTCACATCACGTACAGGCCCGGATCCAAGAATGGAAAACCTGATGCCCTATCACGGATGTTCCACGACTCCAAGGAAAGTACTCCTCCTGATACTATTCTGCCTGCAGGTAATTTCTTACTGCTCCAGGGAGATTTAATTTCCAGGATTAAACAGGCTTCCTCTGAAATTCCTCTACCTACTGGAACCAGTTTAAATGATGGGTTGCTCTGGCATGAAGGCAAGATTTTCGTACCTGAAAGATGTAGGGTACTGGTACTGGAACTATGTCATGACCACAAGCTGGCGGGTCACTTCGGAGCCCGGAAAACCTCAGAATTGGTGCTACGCACCTTTTGGTGGCCATGTCTTCTGGAGGACTGTAAGAGGTACGTGGGTTCTTGCCGCACTTGTGCTCGGAATAAATGCAACCACTCAAAGGCCTGGGGTTTATTGAGACCTTTACCGATTCCTGACAGGCCTTGGAGAATGCTATCGATGGATTTCATTGTGGAGTTACCCCCCTCTGAAGGTTTCTCAACCATCTTTGTGGTGATTGATAGGCTTTCCAAGATGGCACACTTCATCCCTATGAAGGGTACTCCCACAGCCGTAGAAACGGCGAAGATATTCATCAAGGAAGTAGTAAGGCTACATGGGGTGCCCGCGAATATCGTATCCGACCGAGGTGTTCAATTTACCTCCCGGTTTTGGAGAGCACTGTGTGCCGCTTTGGAAATCGAATTGGCGTTCTCCTCGGCCTACCATCCTCAGACGAACGGCCAGACAGAAAGAACTAACCAGACGCTGGAGCAATACCTCCGTTGCTTTTCTGTATTTACTCAAGACGACTGGGTGTCCTTGTTACCAGTCGCCGAATTCTCATACAACAACTCCTTACACTCTGCCATCAACCAGACTCCTTTCTTTGCGAATTATGGATTCAATCCTTCTTTCCTTCCCAGTTCTATCCCGGAATGTTCTCTGCCCGCAGTAACGGAAACTATGGAGTTCTTTTCTAGTAACTGTAAGATCCTGCAGGAGACCATGGCCCAATCCCAGGCTTCCTTCAAGAGGATGTTCGATAAGAAAAGGCGAGGAGAACTCATCCTTGAACCTGGCAACCAAGTATGGCTCTCTACAGCTAATCTAAAGTTGGCTTGTCCCTCCAAGAAGTTGGGGCCTAAGTTTCTGGGCCCGTTTCGGGTGAAGAGAAAGGTGAATGATGTTGCCTTTGAACTTAGCCTGCCAGAGTCCCTTAGAATCCACCCGGTCTTCCACGTTTCATTACTGAAACCAGTTATCCACGATCCTTTTCCTGACCGTAAGGCCAAGCCACCGGAGGCTGTTTTGGTCAACAATGAGGAGGAGTTCGAAGTCGAGGCAATCTTGGACTGTAGGAAAAGACAGAATCAGCTCCAGTATCTCATTAAATGGAAGGGGTATGGACCCGAGGATAATTCTTGGGAACCCGAAGGTAACCTGCATGCCAACGAATTGCTACAAACCTTCAAGAATTCCCATGCTCCCAGGCTGGCCCAGCTGGGCATCCGGAGGCTGCCCTTGAGGAGGGGGCACTGTCAGGGTTCTTACCTTGGCAGGCGGGGCGCCCGCGGTGGTGTGCGTCAGGGTGCGTCGGCGCGCGTGCCTGTGTGTGCCGGGGCGCGCGCGTGCACGTCGTTTGGCGCCAAAAGCCCTATTTAAGCCAGTGAGTTCTGGTGACCAGTGCTGCCTAATCAACAGCTAGTAGTTCCAGAGCCTGACCGTGTACCTTGTTGTTCCTGTTATACCTACTGACCCGGCTTGTCCCCCGTCCACTCTCTGAACTCTGCCTGCACTGACCCTTGCTTGTCTGACCATCCGCTTGCCTGTTCCACTGTACCTCTGCCATCTGCCTGTTGCCAAATCCGGCCTGTCTCCTGACCATCCATCTGCCTGCTCCCTGGGATCCTGTCAGCCTGTCTGCAGTCTTCCTGTCTGTTGTCCACACCAGCCTGCTCTGCTCAGCGAAGGTGCTCCAGTCTACTCAGTCTTTGCTACAGTTAACCCTGTGACTTCCGGACAGCAATACCTGAACAGCCATACAGGCCTTCATACCACTCCGTACTGTTGTACCCCCTGTTTACTCTATCAGGGGGCCAATAGTCGGAGGGTAAGGGAGCCAACCCTCTGCCCGACAGGACTCGCCGGTCTGGTAAGTAGGAGGAGCCTGATAGGTCACCTTGAGGCTAGGTGACAGATGCACACCGTTGGGATCAGGAGTGCACCGCAAGGCGGTGGACCCTACGGCTGACTGCTGTGGATGGGAGTCCGGGTATAAGGAAGGCAGGGGCACTGGAACACCAACACAGATCCCACCGGGGTTAGAGCGTAGGATTCCCTGGGGCGCGGAGTCTAAGAGCCAGTAGGTTTTCACCAGAGCCTCTAGTGGTGAGGATGAACGGGGCTGCAACTGGCTCCAGGTCATGACCCCCAGGGTCCCCCAGCTCACACCCCCAGTAGGCAACAGAAGGATAAGGATTGTAAAGGAATAAGCCAAGGTCAGGGCCACAAGCAGACAAGGACAACAGGGTACACGCCAAGGTTCAGGGTCACAGGCAAACAAGGATAGTCGGGGACACGCCAAAAGGTCAGGGTCATGAGCAGACAGGAATAGTATAGAACACACCAAGGTTGGTAACAGAGATAAATGTAGAGCACACGGCAGGCAGGAACAGGAAGCCAAACACACAAAGGTTGATCAGCAGGGCTGACCTGCAGTGCAAAGGTTAATATAGAGTTCTCTGATAGGAGCTGGGGTGGAGCCATGCTAGAGGAGAGTTAATAAAAGCAGTCAGGTGAGAGACAGCTGGTCTTTGGAGATGAACACATGGAAACAGGTAGGCTGACAAACAGACTCTATTGCATAACCATGACGGTACCCCCCTCTTACGAGGCCTCCCCCTTCCCCGCCTGGGACCAGGTTTAGAGGGGAACTTCAAATGAAACTTCCTCAACAGATGAGGTGCAAAGACCTCAGAAGCCTTGATCCACGACCTCTCCTCAGGACCAAACCCCTTCCAATGCACGAGGTACTAAAGAATGCCTCTACAGAGTCAGGAATCCAAAATTTGGCTAACCTCGTACTCCTGATTATCCTCAGAGACCGGCGCTGCGGTAGAGAGAGGACAAGAGAACTTATTGAGGACTAAAGGCTTCAAAAGGGCAACATGGAAGGTGTTAGAGATTTTGAGGCTTTTGGGAATCTGGAGCTTGAAACAAACCGGATTCAGTTTAGAAGTTATGGTGTACAGACCAATGAATCTTGGGGCAAATTTGAGAGAAGGAACCCGGAGTTTGATGTTCCTGGTGGAGAGCCAGACTTTGTCTCCTGGCTGAAGAGAAGGCGGCTTACGCCTGCGACGGTCAGCAAAACTCTTAAATTTGTTGGCAGCTTTCTGGAGGGAATCATGAACGTCAGCCCACATGGAATTGAATGATTCCTGAACAGTAGCCAAGGCTGGAATGTCGGAAGAACAGGTCATAGGAAGAGGGAGTTGAGGATGTCTTCCATAAACAGTGATAAAGGGTGTTTTCTGAGAACTGACGTTGACATGATTATTGTGGGAGAACTCTGCCCACGGAAGTAGTGATGCCCAATCATCGTGGTGAGCCGAGACCAAGGTACTGAGAAAGACCTCCAACTCCTGATTAACCCTCTCAGTCTGGCCATTGGATTGGGGATGGTAAGAAGAGGTAAAATCCAAGGTAATGTTAAGGGATTTGCAAAAGGCTCTCCAAAAACGGGATGTAAACTGAACACCCCTGTCCGAAATGACATGGGAAGGAACACCATGAAGGCGGAAAATCTCTCGTACGAAAATAGGAACCAAGGCAGAGGCAGAAGGGAGACCAGGAAGAGGAAAAAAATGAGCTATCTTGGAGAACCGATCGATTACCACCAAAATGGCTGTATTATTCTCCGACAGTGGAAGATCGGTGATAAAATCCATGGCAATGTGAGACCAGGGCTCCTTAGGAATGGGCAAGGGCATGAGAAGACCAGCAGGAGCTAGTGTGGAAGATTTAGACTGAGCACAGACATGACAAGCCTTAACATACTTTTTAACATCCGAGCGGAGGTTAGGCCACCAGTAGAGATGACTGATGAGCAGGAAGGATCGGAGGAACCCAGCATGACCTGCCACCTTGGAATCATGTCCCCAATGAAGGATCTTAGCTCTTAGCTCCGTGGGAACAAAGGTCTTGCCAGGAGGAATTTTTGATTCCAGGGTGGTAGAATGGGCAACAATGCATGAGGTCGGAATGATCGGCTCAGGATCAGGGGTGGACTCCTCGTCAAAAGTGTCAAATGACCTAGAGAGTGCATCAGCCCGACCATTGCAGGAACCAGGTTTGTACGTAATCGTGTATTTAAAACGAGAAAAGAAGAGACTCCACCTGGCCTGTCTGGGGTTCAGACGTTTAGCATTCTGTAGGTATTGTAGATTCTTGTGATCAGTAAAGATCATAATGGAGTGAGGGGAACCCTCCAAGAGATGACGCCACTCTTCCAACGCCAATTTAATTGCGAGAAGTTCCCGATCACCAATGGCATAATTTCTCTCTGCCTGAGAAAATATTTTGGAGAAGAACGCACATGGTTGACGTCTCTTCTCAAAGAACTGAAGAAACACAGCTCCCACCCCCATCGAAGAAGCGTCTACTTCAATAAAAAATGGATCCCCAGATTTGGTCTCCTCAAGAGAGGTCCAGAAACAAAGGCCTGTTTCAGATCGTGAAACGCAGAGACAGCCTCGGGAGCCCAGTCTTTGGCATTCGCACCCTTCTTGGTTAAAGCGATAATAGGCGTGGCAATGTTCCTTATGAACTGCCTATAATAATTTCTGAAGCCAAGAAAGCGCTGTGTGGCCTTGAGGCTAGCAGGAAGGGGCCAATTGGTAATGGCCGAGACCTTTCCGGGATCCATGCGAAGACCCAAACTAGAAACAAAACATCCCAGAAACAGGACCTAGGACATTCAAAGGAACATTTCTCCAGCTTGGCATAGAGATTATTCTCTCTAAGGCGCTGAAGAATGGTGCGGACATGGTTTCTGTGAGCAAGCAGATTTTTGGAAAAGATGAGAATGTCATCCAGATAGATGACAACAAACTGGTACAGTAGATCCCTGAAGATTTCATTGACAAAGTTCTGGAACACAGCTGGAGCATTACACAAACTAAAAGGCATAACCAGGCATTCGTAATGCCCGTCCCTAGTGTTAAACGCAGTCTTCCATTCGTCAACTTCCCGTATTCTAATGAGATTGTATGCACCTCTGAGATCCAACTTGGTGAAAATGGAAGCCCCCTTCAACCTGTCGAATAGCTCAGATATTAGAGGTAAGGGGTATTGGTTTTTGATGGTCACTGCGTTTAACCCTCGATAGTCGATGCAGGGTCTGAGGGTACCATCCTTTTTAGCAATGAAAAAGAACCCTGCTCCTGCAGGCGACGAGGATTTCCAGATGAAACCTCTCTCCAGATTCTCGGCGACATACTCGGACATGGCCTGAGTCTCTGGAATGGACAGAGGGTAGGTACGGCCCCTGGGCAGAGTTGCTCCAGGGACAAGGTCAATGGCACAGTCGAAAGATCTGTGGGGAGGAAGCACCTCAGCAGACTTCTTACAAAACACATCCCGGTAATCGCTGTATGCCGCGGGAAGATCAGAAGATACGGATGTGGTAGCAATGGAAAGTCTCTCCTTGGGGACCACCTTGAGAAGACAGGACGAGAAATACGAAGGACCCCAAGCCAGGATCTGCCCAGAGACCCAGTCCACATGTGGAAAGTGAAGCTGTAGCCAAGGAAGGCCCAATACAATGGGGGTAGAGGCCTTGGGTAGAATGAGGAAGGAAATCCACTCCTGGTGGAGTATCCCTACCGACATCCTCATAGGTAGCGTCTGGAAACGTATAGGACCCCCTGGGAGCACAGTGCCATCAATTGCCGAGACTACCAGTGGTGTAGCGAGGGGAGAAAGGGTAAGCTTCATAGAAGAAGCAGTTCTCCAGTCCATAAAATTGCCGGCAGCCCCGGAGTCCAGATATGCTAGGACCGATTGGGGAGACGGGCCTTCATGGAGAAACACCGGAAGAAGACGAGAAGGTGATGTTTCTGGGTCTAATACTCCGCCTTCCAAATGTATTAGACCTGCGCGTTTCCCGGACGAAGCAAGCAGGAGTCACGAAGATGACCCTTGCCCCCACAATAAAGACACAAGCCTAGAGTTCTGCATCTAGCACGTTCTTCAGGGGTTAGTCTAGTCCGGCCCAGCTGCATAGGTTCCTCAGCAGGCAGAGGATGCTCCACAGAGCGACGGGGGAAGAGTTCTGGCTGACTAGGACCTAGAGGGTGCTGGCGTCTTTTTTCTAGGGACCTCTCCTGGAAATGAATGTCAATCTGATTGCACAAGGAAATTACATCGTCCAGACCGGCGGGGATGGCTCTTCCTGCTAATTAGTCCTTCACTCGGTCAGAGAGGCCATGTAAAAAGGTTGCGACCAGGGTCTCATTGTTCCAGCTCAGCTTCAAGAAGTCGGACTGGCTGGAAACCACCGGGTCATTCATCTCCCACAGGGGGGCAGCCCAAGCTAAAGCTTCACCAGAGAGGAGGGAAATGATATAGGCTACCTTAGCCCAATCAGACAGAAAGTTTTGAGGCTGGAGCTCAAAATGAATGGTGCATTGGCTGAGGAAGCCCCTGCAGGCCTTGGAGTCCCCAGAGAAACGTGACGGAGCTGGCAGTAAATATGAATGTGTGGCTGCGACTGGTGCGATAGGTGCAGCTGCTAATTGTACTTGAGGCTGCAGGTTCGGGTCTCCCAAGGAGGCCTGGAGCTACTCGAAGCGGGAAGCCAGATCCTTAAGGAATAGCATCACCTGAGTCTGATTAGATTCCTGGGTCTCGAGTCTGCGAAATATGCCCTGCAATGGATCGGCTGCAGGAAGCGGCACATCAGCCGGGTCCATGGCTGATCAAACTGTCAGGTCACCTTGAGGCTAGGTGACAGATGCACACCGTTGGGAACAGGAGTGCACCGCAAGGCGGTGGACCCTACGGCTGACTGCTGCGGATGGGAGTCCGGGTATAAGGAAGGCAGGGTCACTGGAACACCAACACGGATACCACCGGGTTTAGAGCGTAGGATTCCCTGGGGCGCGGAGTCTAAGAGCCAGTAGGTGTTCACCAGAGCCTCTAGTGGTGAGGATGGACTAGGCTGCAATTGGCTCCAGGTCGCAACCCCCAGGGTCCCCAGCTCACGCCTACAGTAGGCAACAGAAGGATAAGGTTAGTAAAGGAATAAGCCAAGGTCAGGGCCACAAGCAGACAAGGACAACAGGGTACATGCCAAGGTTCAGGGTCACAGGAAAACAAGGATAGTCGGGGACACGCCAAAAGGTCAGGGTCACGAGCAGACAGGAATAGTATAGAACACGCCAAGGTCGGTAACAGAGATAAATGTAGAGCACACGGAGGCAGGAACAGGAAGCCAAACACACAAAGGTTGATCAGCAGGGCTGACCTGCAGTGCAGAGGTTAATATAGAGTTCTCTGATGGGAGCTGGGGTGGAGCCATGCTAGAGGAGAGTTAATAAAAGCAGTCAGATGAGAGACAGCTGGTCTTTGGAGATGAACACATGGAAACAGGTAGGCTGACAAACAGACTCTATTGCATAACCATGACACTTGTAGCTTTAGCTGAACACTGTGCACTACACTAACTTGTAGCTTTAGCTGAACACTGTGCAGAGGTCGCACTACACTAACTTGTAGCTTTAGCTTAACACTGTGCAGAGGTCGCACTACACTAACTTGTAGCTTTAGCTGAACACTGTGCAGAGGTCGCACTACACTAACTGTAAATAGTGTAGCTGCCTGACTGTGGTACTAATAGAAGAACATTAGCTGTAAATACTGTAACAACACCTGCCTGCCTGTTAGTAGGAAGATAATAACAGGAACGGATCTAGCTAAACTGAATACAGTAGTATGTATGTATGAATGTGAGTTAGGGACCTTAGATTGTAAGCTCCTTGAGGGTAAGGACTGATGTTAATGTACAATGTATATGTCAAGCGCTGCGTAAATTGACGGTGCTATATAAGTACCTGAAATAAATAAATAAAATAAAAATGTACAACACCTGGGATGCATATATATATATACACAATACACTGTAAGTGCAGCCAACTGACTGACTGTCCTGCCTAATCTATCTAACTTAAATCAAATGACACTGTCTCTCTGTCTCTGTCTCTCAACGATGGAACACACACTACACAGGGCCGCCATGTAGGCGGTCTTATACAGTGTGGGGCGTGTACTTAACCCCCTGAGCCGTAATTGGCCAAAGCCACCCTGCCTTTGGCCAATTACAGCTCTCTCTACAGATGGCGCTGTGATTGGCCAAGCATGTGGGTCATAGTGCATGCTTGGCCAATCATCAGCCATCAATGCACTGCGATGCCACAGTGAATTATGGGCCTTGACGCGCCACTCGAATTTGGCACGAACGGCCCATATCGTTCGCAATTCGGCAAACGGGCGAACAGACGATGTTCGAGTCGAACATGGGTTCGACTCGAAAACGAAGCTCATCCCTAGTGGGGAATAAGTTTATGAGTCTGGCAGTTCCCTGGTGTCATCCCCTTGAGTCATGGAAAGGGCTCACCTCTGCATCCGCTGCATTCATCCGGAATCTCGCCTTCTCTGGACTCCCAGATGATGGTGTAGCTGGTGAAGATTGAGGGGATTTAGGAGGGCTACTTCTTTTGTGTGATTTCCCCTGTTGTGCTACCTGTTTTTGAGAGCCAGATGCTGGGGTGGATGTGGCGCTGGCACCATTTTGTCTAGGCCAGAGAGTGAAGAACTCCATCAGCTTCTGGGGACGGTTCCCCTCTTTCCTGCATCTGGGCATGGTGGCACCATGTACCACTGGTGCTGTAGGGCTTTGGAGGGCTTGAACGCCATGTTTAGCTGAAGGTTTGTGGCTCGGATGGGTCGTTACAAGCCGCGAATAAACCGCTAGTGCCGGAGCTCCACATTCAGGAGTCCATTGCGGTCTCCGGCTAGCTCTGCCCCCGGGCTAGTGAATGTTTAACAAGCATTTGTCAACAAACTTTCAGGGCCCATCCAGTTACAGTTTATAACGCTGTGTTGCATTGAGACAACCCATTCATTTTGTGCACAAACAAAAAAAAAAACCCTGTGCTGAGTGTAAGAATACCAAATAACAGCACACTACAATGTCAGGATATTTAAATGGAAATACATATACACTTATTACTTCTAGTGTTATAGCATTAAAGACGCCAAATACACAAAAGCAAATGTGAATTCATCATAATGGTGTAAAACAATCTAACAATAAATGCTTGTATATAATCTAGTCCTGAGTTTTCTTCAATTATTCCGCTGTGAGAATATACAGGTAAGCTTGGATGCACCACTGCAAACTTCAACTTGTGTGATAGTGCACACCTTCAGTATTTCACTGACTCTTACTAAAATGGAACATCTCAATTCAGGGAGATCAACAAGTGCCCACTGTTACACAGCTTTGGTGTTTCCTAACCCAAGTGCACCTGGCAAATGTCAGGAAAAAGGACCTCAGCACGATGCAAACAATATATGGTAGACCATTCAAGCTTCCCAGCATTTGACTGACATCAGCACCAATCCCCCCACTAACCCCCTACAGCAGAAAGCTACTCTATGCAAGCCCTGCAGCAAACACCGGAGGTTACAGTTCACACAGAGCACAGCGTGGAGGGAGGAGGAGCAGGGGATTCAGGGAGGAGGTGAAAGAAGCAGAGAATGTCTTCCTCACTCTTTCATCTTGCTGACAAGACAGACAGAACACTCCTGACCACATGCAGGGGGGGATTATTAGGACCCAGCAAAGGTAGAGACCTCTGCAGCTGTCCTTGCTGCTCCAAAGTCGGAACAGCTTACAAGTAATTAGCACCAACATTACATATCTTGGGAAACCAAACTCCTCTCCAGACACACACTGCCATCCACCAACAACTATTTATAGTCACCCAGATTTTCTACACACAGCCAAATGAAAACAGTGGTAACACTGTGCTAACCCAGTGTAGAAAACACAAAGCTGCTACACACAAATGTGACAAATATTCAAAATGGGCTAGTGTAAAAATGTAGCGCTAAGAACAAAGCCAAAATATATATATAGGTGATTAAAATTCAGTGACCAGTGGGTGATATCCACTGTGACATAAAGAAAAACAAAACCAAAATATATATAAGTGAATAAAGTTCAATGACCCATGGGTAATATCCACTGTGACATAAATATGGGCAACATAAGTGATAAAGTCCCACAGTACAATGAGGTATGAAATCCAGTGTAAGTGGAAAATCTTCTGTTGTGTAATTCATCAGCATGGAAATCTTGAGGTAGAAAGAGGTGAAATACTCTTACCAAAACAGGTGGAATCGGATGTCAGCGACACAGAATCAAACAGGCTTAGAGATCCAGATGGATGGCTGTCCTGGAGGGAGATGGAAGTCCCGGATCTCAAAGGACATCTCCTTTTGACTGGACCAGCTGCAGTGATATTCACCAACCGGAAGGAACCATTTAGGAAATGAAAAGCATCCAGATCTCGTATCCAGTCCCAAGAGTATGAGGAGAGAAAAAATTGGAGTACTCCAATAGTGCTAGTCAAAGAGGTAGATTTATTGGGTCAAGCCAATATACAAATAATTAAAAGCGTGATCACATAAAATAAAATCAAGTGTAGGAAATAGTGTGCCTTGACCGACGCATTTTGTCCAATTGGACTTCTACAGGTGCATCAAACTATTCTCCTACACTCCTTAAATATATAAATAATATACAAATATTATAACCAATCAGAATCAATGGATCAAATCAGGAAGTGATTTGGCTGGTGATAGGGCAGAGAGGTATCAGCTGTTGTTGGACATGCAAATTCAGAGCCAAAATATCCAATGGGGAAGTGGCATAAAGATCTCAACCAATAGCCAAATTTCTCATTGGAATCATGTGGCAATAAGCCACGCACTATGAGGCAAACGCCTCATGAAAAAGCCAGTGAAAACGGAAGGCCTATTCTTATTGTGGGCCTCTCCACCCAATCAAAAATCTTTAAATCTAGCACGTGTGTGGCGTAATGATGCGCCACGCACGGACAACAACAAAGAGCACATGAACACGCCGTCCGGCTGTGGTCATGTAACTGGGGCAGTGCCAATGGCGTGCGTGGCGTGATAACACACCGCGCACAACAACAACAAAAGACACATGACCGCGCCATCTAGCTGCAGCCATGTGACCTAAACGGTGCCAGTGACATGACCCCGCATCTGTCCCAGGAGCATGTGCCAGCGCTACAGGTTCTGATTGGGTGAAACCAGGAAACAGTCATCCGTCAATATCCAGCTACTAAACACAGGTGCCACCCAAGCGGGACCTATCCGTATAGCTGTACAACCTCTATATAGCAGGCATAGCCAAAGATCTTGTATCCAACCATGTCAGAGATGTCTTAATATGCCACACGATCCGACCGGCAGATAAAAACTGTATAGTGACAAGAAATAATAAATGGAATCCCAACTGATAAAATATACACAATGTAAACAAAATTGAAATAAAAGATCCAAATGAACAATAAACAGATTAGAGTGTTACAATATAAAAAGGGGGGGCCCTAAAAATAGAACCCATGGAGGTTAAATATATACGGAGTTCGTGGCATGTATATAAAAATACCAAATGTGGCATGTATATAGAAATACAAGATGTAAAAATAAAAAATAAAAATATATTAACATTAATATTAATCAATATCAATATTGAAACAACATTGAACATGATTAATCAAAAGCCAAAATAGATCTCGAAGATCAAAGACACCAACAAAAAATAATCTCCAACCATAGAGAATACCCGATCTATACCAGGGCAAAGGGTATATCTAATGAAAAAACTAAGCCTGATTGATGAAAGTGTTGATGTCCCACTCTACATGCATCCCATGAGGCGAATAGGACCGCAACGCAAATATCCAATAGGTCTCGAGTCTAGAGACTCCACGGATGTGAGATTCACCTCTCCAGTTGGGGACAAATTTATCAATAATTAAGAACTGTGTGCCAATGGGGTCTCGATTGTGGTGTGTAAGATAATGTCGAGGGACTGTATGGTTGGTCTTGCCCGCCTGGATGTTGGCAAGATGCTCTCTAACTTGAATGGAAAAAGTTCTTTTAGTGCATCCTACGTATTGTTTTTTGCACAGACATGTTAAAAGATAAACTATATATTGAGTGGCACAAGTGGTGAAGTGTTTCATAGGATATGTCCGTTGCGTGACCGTGGATTGAAAGGTCTCAGTTTTGCGTCTACCACTGATGTTGAGGAGACATACCTTGCATTTCCTACAAGGAAAAAACCTTTACAGTTTTGAAAAAATGAAATATTTTTGGGTGGATCAATAATATTAGGGGGCTCCTCTGAAGACAACTCCTGCCTGTTCGGGAATAACGGGTCCCAAGAATCTGTCGTTTCAAAGACCCCCCAATGTTTTTTAAAAATATTGCAAATTTGTCTTGATTGAACTGAATAGGTGGTGAAAAAGGACCACTTTGACTTATTATCCATGATCTTCTTGGAATTGACCTCCAATAAAGATTTTCTATCGATGGATGCGATCAGTTTGATCTCAGCATCCAATTGGGTATAAACATAACCCTTTTCAATGAATCTACTCTTAAGAGTCTGGGATTGGGCAAAAAAATCAGCTATTTGAGTGCAGTTCCGTCGCAGTCTGAGAAATTGGCTGCGGCAAACTGATTTCAGCCACTGAGAATGATGGCAGCTATCCACCGGAATATAACCATTCCGGTCAGTGGATTTGAAATATGTCTTCAACTCAAAGTGTTGATTATGGGCATTGATCTCCAGGTCTAAGAAATGTACAGAGGTACAACTAGCTTCATAGGTCAAATGTATGCCACGATCATTAGAACTAAGAAGGGTCATGAATTCTTCCAAGGAGGTGAAGTCACCCTTCCACAGGAGGAGGATGTCGTCGATGTAACAAGCCCAAAGGACCTAAAAGCATAGACGACATCCTCCTCCCACTTGGCCATGAAAAGGTTGGCCAGGCTGGGGGCAAATTTAGCCCCCATGGCCACACCTCTGGTCTGTAGTTAAAAGCAATCCTGAAACCAAAAATAATTATGTGTCGTGGCAAATCTAAAGAGGTCCATGATAAAATTACGCTGTATCAAAGGGAGAGAAGCGTTTTGAGACAAATAGTATTCCACAGCAGCGAATCCTAAGTCGTGAGGGATGCAGGTGTACAAGGCCGAAACATTGGCCTTCACCAAGATCATACCTTCTTGATATGGGACTGATTCCAATAGTCTAATGGTATTGCCAGTATCTTTGATGAATGAAGGGATATGGCATACAAGTGGTTGAAGATGATAATCAATATATTTGCCTATCCTAGATGTTACCGAGTCAATCCCGCTGACAATGGGTCTGCCAGGGGGATTGACTGGGTCTTTATGTCATTTAGGCAGATAATAAATGGCCGGAATGCATGGTGCTAGAGGTATAAGATAACTACTTTCTTTTTTGTCCAGAATTCCCAAAGAAGAACAAGCTGTGATAAAGCTCTTTTATAAATGGCAGTAGGGTCCATGTAGATGCGACTGTAAGTGTCTGAATTTTCAAGAATTTTATGCATCTCACGAACATAGTCTTCTTTGTCTAATACCACTATGGCTCCCCTTTGTAAGCCGGACGTATGATCAAATTTTTGCGCTCGCAAAGTTGTTTTAGACCTGTTTTAAGGTTGGGATCCATATATGTTTTCTTGATGGGTAAAGCATCTAGGTTTGATAGGACTAGGCTACAAAATACTGAAATGGACGGTGCCGTGGCACCTGTGGGATTGAAAAATGAAAGGTTAGATAACCCACTGTGGACATAATCATCAGTAGTACGTGAATGATTAGTGGGCAGTTGAGTGAGAAAAAGTCTCTGGATACTAAGTTTACGGACAAATTTTAGTACTGGTCCATGGGTCTGGGAAAATCCGAGCGATGAGAGGGTCCTGGATGGCTTTGATTGTAGCTGTATGGGGATCTTGTAAATAGATCCTCATCTCTATTTGCATATCTATATGGGTTATAAGGAGTGGATCCAGAGTCTCTGTCTTGTAAAGGTTGGAAACGATTATAGATCTGGATAGGTGTCCTAGGGGCATAGTCATTCATAGGGTGTCTCTGTCTATAGTCATCCCAGTGGCCAGGCCAACCAAATGGAGGTCCTCTATGGCCACCCTTTTGGTATGGATATACTGAGAAAAGAATCCCCCATATGCGTGAATTTATTCTCATGATTACATTGCTGGGGGAGCACATTGCAGTGGCTTTTATCCTTAAGGCTTCTATCTCTAAGTGATTCTTTCTACAAGTGATATGCACTTCAATCTCTGCTTCAAGTTCTGCCTCACCTGAATATTCCTTCTCTGTCTTTTTACAGGTATGTGTCAGCTCAACCACATCTTCCACCGTTAAATGAAATTGGGATCTGCTTGCTGTCTCTGTGTGTGTGTCTTTGGTATGTGTCAGCTCAACCACATCTTCCACCGTTAAATGAAATTGGGATCTGCTTGCTGTCTCTGTGTGTGTGTCTTTGGTATGTGTCAGCTCAACCACATCTTCCACCGTTAAATGAAATTGGGATCTGCTTGCTGTCTGTGTGTGTGTGTCTTTGGTATGTGTCAGCTCAACCACATCTTCCACCGTTAAATGAAATTGGGATCCGCTTGCTGTCTCTGTGTGTGTGTCTTTGGTATGTGGCCTTCTCTATCTGTTGCCCTGTGTGCATAACCATGCAGTTGTTTTTTGTTGCTCTGGACTATCTTACCTAAGTTTTATGTGTTGATCTTATCCTGGCCTCTGGCCTCTTGCTATTCTGACTTTAGAAGCAAAAAGTCCACTTTGATTGTTAGGCATTCTTATATTCACTCATGATTAATTAACGAACTTCAACCCCACCCTTATAACAGTATAAATTTGAACATCCTTAAGGGGTCAGCACATTGCTGGGGGAGCACATTGCAGGGGCTTCTATCCTTAAGGCTTCTATCTCTAAGTGATTCTTTCTACAAGTGATATGCACTTCAATCTCTGCACTTCAGCAATTGCACGAAGCAAACAAATACAGCAATCTGCGCTGGAAAGCACCTAACAGACTGCAGGTGACCCTGTCTCTCTATTAAGCTCTCCTTCCACTCTGTAATATGCACTCTCTACCACTGCTTCTGACACTCGTGTCCTCTCTCCTTAAACTCTCTTACCTTCACCCCCCCTCTCCACCCGCCTGCTCCATCCACTCCAACGGCAATACCCTTGACCTTGACTTCTCCTATCTGTGACTCCGTGCAACCTTTCCAACAATCCACTCCCACTCTCTGATCACCACCTTATTAGTTTTGCTCTCTCCCTGTCTTCCACCTCCTATCCCTCCAACCGCCTAACAGTTACACGTAGAAACCTTCGCCACCTCAACCCTTCTCTTCTCTACTCTGCTACTGATCACCTCTATAACAAAATCTCACCTCTGTCCTGCCCCAACCTAGCCACTTTTATCTGCAACAGCTCACTGTCTTCCTCCATAGACAAGCTTGCCCCCCTCACTACACGCAGAATTAGGCCCCGACTGCTACAACCCTGGCAAACAGATGATACCAGAAGTCTTAGAAAACGTAGCCACGCTCCTGAGCGGCTGTGGCATAAGACTAAGATCCAGGAAGACTTCATACAATATAAATCTGCCCTCCTAAAATACTATTCCTGCCTTCACACTGCCAAACAGACCTACTTTATCACACTCATTAACACCTTCTCATCCAGGCACGTCAACTCTTCTCTACCTTCAACACTCTACTCTGTCCTCCACTGCCTCCACCCACCAACTCACTCACTGTCCAGGAGATTGCCAATCACTTCAAAACTAAGATTGAAACAATTCATGAGGAGATTACCAATGCACAAAAACCTCCCCCATGCAACACCCCATGTCCACAGATACAATCATTATTTCCCTAATTCAACCCTGCTACTATTACTGAGGTTGCTAAACTTTTATCCAACACTCATCTAACCACCTGCCCCCTGGATCCTGTTCCCTCGCAAATGCTACGCTCGCCCTCTGACTCAATTCTACACTCTCTAACTCACATTTTCAACCTCTCCCTCTCTTGTGGCATCTTCCCAAACTCTCTAAAACATGCGCTAGTCACCCCCATACTTAAAAAGCCCTCACTGGACCCCACCAATCTCAACAACTTACGTCCCATCTCCTTACTCTCCTTCTCCTCCAAACTTCTTGAAAGACTGGTCTACAACCGACTAAGCGACCATCTGACCATGAATAAACTTCTTGATCCCCTTCAGTCCGGTTTTCGCCCTCAACACTCCACGGAAACTGCTCTCCTTAAACTCTCAAATGACCTACTAATGGCTAAAACCAGTGGACACTATTCTGTACTACTTCTCCTGGATCTCTCTTCTGCCTTTGACACAGTGGACCACCCCCTCCTCCTCAAAAAACTCCACTTCTTTGGTCTCCGTGACTGTACTCTTCGCTGGTTCTCATCCTACCTATCCCACCGCTCCTTCAGTGTCACTTACAACTCTACTTCCTCCTCTCTTCTTCCTTTCTCCGTTGGGGTCCCCCAAGGTTCTGTTCTTGGACCTCTCCTTTTCTCAATCTAGACCACCTCTTTGGATCAGTTGATTGCCTCCCACGGCTTTAAATATCATCTCTACGCTGATGACACCCAAATCTATCTCTCCACCCCCCAGCTCTCTCCATCTGTCTCCTCACGCATTACCAACTTACTAGCAGACATATCAGCCTGGATGTCACATCACTTCCTCAAACTCAACCTATCCAAAACCGAGCTCATGATATTTCCTCCCTCAGGTGCCACTTCCCCTGATTTCTCTGTCAATATCAACGGCTCAACTATCACCCCATCTCCCCAAGCCAAGGTCCTAGGTGTAATCCTGGACTCTGAACTAACCTTTCGACCCCACATTCTATCACTATCCAAAACTTGCCGCCTCAATCTCCGCAACATCTCCAAGATACGCCCCTTCCTAACCAATGTCAACACAAAGCTTCTATCCACTCCCTGGTCTTTACCCGCATCAACTACTGCAACTCCCTCCTCATTGGTTTACCTCTAAATAGGCTATCCCCACTTCAGTCCATCATGAACGCTGCTGCCAGGCTCATCCACCTCACAAACCACTCAGTGTCTGCTACACCCCTCTGCCAATCCCTCCATTGGCTGCCACTCAGTCACCGAATTAAATTCAAGGTACTAACTATAACTTACAAAACCATCCACAACCTGGCCCCCAGCTACATCTCTAACCTAGTCACAAAATACCAACCTAATTGTTCTCTTCGCTCCTCCCAAGACCTCCTGCTCTCAAACTCCCTTGTCACCTCATCCTATGCTCGCCTTCAGGACTTCTCCAGAGCCTCTCCCATCCTCTGGAATGCTCTACCCCAATCCGTCCGATTTTCTCCTACTTTATCCACTTTCAGATGATCCCTGAAAACTCATCTCTTCAGAGAAGCCTATCTGGCCCCCACCTAACAACTGTACATTTATCTTCTCAATCAGCACATCACCCACAGTTATTACCTCTTGTATCTCTTGACCTTCCCTCTTAGATTGTAAGCTCTAAGGAGCAGGGCCCTCTGATTCCTACTGTATTAAAGTGTATTGTATTTGTACTGTCTACCCTCAAGTTGTAAAGCGCTACGTAAACTGTTGGCGCTATATAAATTCTGTATAATAATAATAATAATAATAATAATAAAATGATTAGAGGATTTGGGTGGACCTCCCCTGGGCTGTGTGTGTTCACGTGAGACTGTTGAACTTATCACTGGATGGGGCTCATATGTCAACCTCCTATCTGGGCGTTGGTCACCTCCATCTCGGAAGCACCTTCCCCAGATGGTATGGAAGTGTCGTTTTCTTTCTGCCACTTAAAGACAGAATTGGTTCTATAATTAGTAAGGTTTGCTTTTTGTTTATTTGATCTATTTCTTCTTTCTCCAAGTGATTTTTCAAACTTGTTGAAAGAGAAATATACTCTGAAAAGGATTTGTGTGGAGTCATTTTTTTTCTTTTAGATCTTTAATTTCCTTGTCTATTATGGACAATCTTAATTTCTTCCTATCAATTAAAAATCCTAGGAGCTTAATCCCAATTTCATTAAAATATCTAAACCATGATTCCAAATCGGGATCTCCCTGCTGTGGGAAAACATCCCAACGAAGGCCTCTAGGGACCATCTGTTCCTTAAAGTATTGTTCTAAAAAGGCTGTGTCCCATTGGAGGTGTATCTCTGAGGTCATTAGATTCCTAAGCCTGAGAAACATACCGCCAATTTCTGTGTCTGAACTGGACTCAGTGAAAACTCCATCTGTACTGACAGATCTCGCAGTTCTATAGTCAAAGACATCCATGTTGTTATGGATAAAAGGATATTTGCTGTAGTGTGGAAGAGTCAAAAATAGCTAAATGAAAACAGTGGTAACACTGCACTAACCCAGTGTAGAAAACACAAAGCTGCTACACACAAATGTGACAAATATTCAAAATGGGCTAGTGTAAAAATGTAACGCTAAGAACAAAACCAAAATATATATAGATGATTAAAATTCAGTGACCAGTGGGTGATATCCACTGTGACATAAAGAAAAACAAAACCAATGAAATTATGAAATCCAGTGTAAGTGGAAAATCTTCTGGTGTGTAATTCATCAGCATGGAAATCTTGAGGTAGAAAGAGGTGAAATACTCTTACCAAAACAGGTGGATTCGGATGTCAGGGACACCGAATCAAACAGGCTTAGTGATCCAGATGGATGGCTGTCCTGGAGGGAGATGGAAGTCCCGTATCTCAAAGGACATCTCCTTTAGACTGGACCAGCTGCAATGATGTTCACCAACGGAAGGAACCCTGTAGGAAATGAAAAGCATCCAGATTTCATATCCAGTCCCAAGAGTATGAGGAGAGAAAAAATTTGAGTACTCCAATAGTGCAGGTCAAAGAGGTTGATTTATTGGGTCAAGCCAATAAAAAAAAAATTAAAAGCGTGATCACGTAAAATAAAATCAAGTGTAGGAAATAGTGTGCCTTGCCCGACACGTTTCGTCCAATTGGACTTCTACAGGGGTATCAAATTCTTCTCCTACACTCCTTAAATATATAAATAATATACCAATAGTATAACCAATCAGAATCAATGGATCGAATCAGGAAGTGATTTGGCTGGTGATGGGGCAGAGAGGGATCAGCTGTTGTTGGACATGCAAATTCAGAGCCAAAATAGCTCTTTTGTTGTTGTTCATGTGTGGCGTGTTATCACACCATGCATGCCATTACATCATTGGCACTGCCTCAGTCACATGACCACAGCCAGACGGCGTGGTCATGTGCTCTTTGTTGTTGTCTGTGTGTGGTGCATCATTACGCCACACACGTGCTAGATTTAAAGATGATGGGGCAGAGAGGGATCAGCTTTGTTGGACATGAAAATTTAGAGCCAAAATAGCTAGACGGCATGGTCATGTGTCTTTTGTTGTTGTTCATGTGTGGTGTGTTATCACACCACGCTCGCCATTACTTCATTGGCGCTGCCTCAGTCACATGACCACAGCCAGACGGCGTTCGGCGTAGTCATGTTCTCTTTGTTGTTGTCCGTGCGTGGCACATCATTACGCCACACACATGCTAGATTTAAAGATTTTTGATTGGGTGGAGAGGCCCACAATAAGAATAGGCCTTCCGTTTTCACTGGCTTTTTCATGCGGTGTTTGCAGCATAGTGCGTGGCTTATTGCCACATGATTCCAATGAGAAATTTGGCTATTGGTTGAGATCTTTATGCCACTTCCCCATTGGATATTTTGCTCTAAATTGGCATGTACAACAACAGCTGATCCCTCTCTGCCCTATCACCAGCCAAATCACTTCCTGATTTGATCTATTGATTCTGATTGGTTATACTATTTGTATATTATTTATATATTTAAGGAGTGTAGGAGAATAGTTTGATGCCCCTGTAGAAGTCCAATTGGACGAAACGTATCGGGCAAGGCACACTATTTCGTACACTTGATATTATTTTACGTGATCACGCTTTTAATTATTTGTATATTGGCTTGACCCAATAAATCTACCTCTTTGACCTGCACTATTGGAGTACTCCAATTTTTTCTCTCCTCATACTCTTGGGACTGGATACGAGATCTGGATGCTTTTCATTACCTACACGGTTCCTTTCGGTTGGTGAACATCACTGCAGCTGGTCCAGTCTAAAGGAGATGTCCTTTGAGATCCGGGACTTCCATCTCCCTCCAGGACAGCCATCCATATGGATCTCTAAGCCTGTTTGATTCGGTGTCGCTGACATCCGAATCCACCTGTTCTGGTAAGAGTATTTCACCTATTTCTACCTCAAGATTTCCATGCTGATGAATTACACACCAGAAGTTTTTCCACTTACACTGGATTTCATACCACATTGCACTATGGGACTTTATCACTTATGTTGCCCATATTTATGTCACAGTGGATATTACCCACGGGTCATTGAACTTTATTCACTTATATATATTTTGGTTTTGTTCTTAGCACTACATTTTTACACTAGCCCATTTTCTACACACAGATTGAGTAATGTATAGAGCAGAGGAAAGGAGAGGTGTCCCAGTGTCACTTACCATGGATGCACCCTCCCCCTCACACTAGGAGGTCCGGCACTTACTAGTTCAGGTGGGCTGCTGTGGTGTGCTCTCCTCTGGAGTGCAGAGATTGCCAAAATAATCTACTACAAATAGGCACTGCTCGGGCCGTGCATTCCATCCATGTCACTTCCCGTTTGACAGCTCTGAGGGAAAGCACCACCCATGTCTTACGGCGATGCCACTCAAAAAAGACTTCAACAAGAATGAAGGAGTGTTTAGACGCATTGCAATGCACCACAATAGAGTAAAAAAACAAGCAAATGAAGCGTCTCGTCTGCAATCACGTGATTGACGACACGCTTCCCATAGTGTAGGGCGCCCGAACACAGTGTACTTAAAGGACCCTTTTTTATTTTTATTTTTATTAAAGGGACTTTTTTTGTGACCAGCTTTGAGGGGGTGGCACCCCTGCACCCTCTATGAATGAGCCGCCACTGCCATCAAGACTAATGCAGGGAACATAGCTTTGCATTGAATGTGAGGATGCCAAGGGACAGTCTACTGCCAAAGCATAGATGAGTAGCATTTCCCAGGGAAATGGAGAACCAGAAAAGTTAAATTTCTTTTATAGTCCCCTAGAATAAACAAATATGTAGCCCTTGAAATGCAGGCACACCACTAATACACAGGAGGGCGTTTACTTTTCTTGGAGTTTGACTCTTAAGCAAAATATCACTTAAAATGTCATAAACTTAAAAACTTTGGGCATCATCTAGATAATTTTCTCCACAGTGGAAATCTGATTCCAGGGTAATGTGGCCTCATGCAGATTTTTTAGGAGAACTTTATAGTAAAAACAAATATGGTTATTTTTGCTATATTATTTACTTAAAAATAATTATAACTAAATCAAGGTAACAACAACAAATTCATTCCATAAATCAGCAAAAAATAATTAAAAAATAATAATAATAGAGCATGTCAAACATGGAGGCCAGATTAATACTGTACATACCAAAGGGGGGTTATGCATATAATATCATCTAAATATGTAAAAATCTAAGTTTATGGATAACCAGTTTGAATATCATAGGGAAGGGTTATATCCCCTGGAAGTTTATGTTTTGCTATCTGTGTACCAAAGGGGAATTTCCCTTCACTTCCTGCCCCAGAGCTGCACCAGCACAATAGAAGAAAATAATTAAATCTTCCATGGTGAGGGGTTGTCCTAGAAACAGGTGTTTGCATTGAAAGATTTTATCTGTCTCTATGTCTGGGAATAACACAAAGCCACTGGTTTTCATTGTGCACCATTATACCGGTGTTCTAACAACCGATGCTGTTACCTTTAATGTTGGGTGTCCTATGTGTGTGGATGTTTCTGCAATATGTAAAACTATTAGTTTAACTTTTTACATTTTAGAGTGAAGTGCCTTGAGCAGAATTTTAAAGGATGCCTTGATTGAAAAAAAGTTGAGAAACACCGGTCTAGAGTTAGGGACCTGCCTGTGCAGCAGAGCCTTGGTGAGGCAGTGTGGCTCCCACATAGATTTGCAAATATATGTTACCAACAATTCTGCCTTTGATACATAGTCCATATTTTTTTCATTTGGATTAAAGCATTACCACAATCGGTGACTGACTGCGCAAAACTGTGGGACTGGCTGTTGAATGATAGTAATACATTTTAAAGGTCATCCACAATGTTTACCTTTACTTTTTGTGTTTTCTTTCCTTGTTTGTGCAGTTGAGTACATTTACTGGCTAAATCTAGCAGGTGAGGTGAGAGTAGCTAAAGACATCCTAAAATTACTAACAAGAGTCTCTGTAGCTTAAAAACATGCATCAATACTTTGATTTATTGCAGGTATCCTTCACAAACCAATAGAAGCACAAACACTTCGGGCACTACTATCAATAATACATTGCAATTAAAATTTAGTAGGCAAAAATCCAAAAATAAAGTTGGTAGCAAAAAAAGCATGTATTAAAATGTGTTGGGTAGCTTAAAAAATTTCAGATTAGGTTCCACCATTATTTAACAAAAACAGAAAAATATTCCAGTTTATTGGCAATCCCCTTTTAGGTGCAATAGACAGGACTCCCTTTCTATGCCCCATCATAATAGGAATAATTAAGAAAAATGCTGAGAACCATACATGTTTTGGACCTTTACGTTAAGACAAATATTGTGAAAGCTATAGTATTATGCCCCGTTTCAATTTAGAACCAATGCATTCCAGAAGTGTTGTATAAATAATGCCTAAATGTAATTTTATTGGTATACTATTGGTAAAAAAAATACTGATTCAGTATTACTGCTGTTCTTTTTTGTACAGTTTTATATTTCAAGGGTCAGGTAAAGCATATTTCTTTATACTACGTATAAATTAAAAAAATGTTATGCTGATAAAAATTGAAACAATCATTAGTAAAAATTAAACAAAAGTTAAATTTATTGTGATAATTTTATATGCATTTATATGAGAATGATATATTAATCTCTTAGTTATTGTATGGCTTAAATAATAGATTAGCATACCATTTTTCCAATGAAAACATGCTGAATTAATGTAATAAATAAAAAGTAAGCCATATATATTTAATTCATTAATGAGAATGCTAATTTTTAAAGAAAATGTTGTTGTTAAAAGTACTGTATCACATTCTCTGACCCAGGAAATAGCAATGCAATGGTAGGAGATTTAGAAACACATGTTTTGCCATTTAGAATTGTACAAAAATCACATGTATGAATACCAGTTTGCTTCTGGACGAAAGGTGGATTGAAGTCTTTCTTGCATGAGTTCTGGCATGAAACAAATATAGGAAAGGCTATATAAAAAAAATAGCACCCTCTAAGGTAGGTTGCTAGGATGATAGGTACATTTAGTTATTTTTGACTCCTCTGTAATCATTGGAGCAGTTATTGATTCCTTTAGGCTGTTCTAGATTGCACAGGCTGCAGGTTTGATTGCCCCCCTTCATTCTGGAGGCCTCCAGAACAGTGAGGGCTGATAGAGGCAAGTGGGCAGCTTGAATATTAAGTGTGCATCAGGCAATCCCTTTAGCATGCTTTAGCCAATCCCTAGGGAGGTGTGCCCAGTAGGTGGCTGGTGAGAACATAAATAGGCTGGTGCAGCCCTTGTTCTTGTCCTGCTGGAGAAGTTCCCAGCCTCAGGGGCTTTTGCCCCTTTAAAGCTGTTCAGCTGGAGTCTGCTGATGTTCAAGTTCAGCTGGAGTCTGCTGATGTTCATCAAGGTCCCAATTATAGCAGAGTTGGGGACCTATTTCTAATTACTTCTAGAACTAAGGATTTGGTTTGGAGGACCCACTGAAGGGTGTCTGGTAGGAGCTGTGAGGTGTGCAGCTGTCATGGGAAATTTTAAGTACTGATCCAAGCTCAAGAATACAATGACTTGGTGCTGTTCTACTCCAGTGGTAGCTCTTTATCTAAGACTGCTCCTACAGGGTCTCAGATCTGGCCTTCCCCTGGGTTACTGGTTTAAAGACTGGTCAGAAATTGTAATTAGTGAAGTGTGTCTTCCTGTTACAAGTCAGCATTTGTTGGAGTATCCCATACCACTTCAACCTCTCTCCTGGTACGTGTTCTACCCTGAATCTATCATAAAAAGACATCCCCTAGACTTTTTGAATGAACCAGAATGAATGGACTAATGATTGTGTTATTGATTTTATGTTCATTAAAGTGTTTGTGAAGGCATTTTTAAAAAGTAAAATAATAAACATGTTATAGTCACCTGCTGTATGTGATAGTTTTGCACAGAGCAGGGTCCCCTCTTGCCTCCTCCTCTTCTGTGTCTGCCTAATAGCAAGCACTTGCTCAGCCCTGCCCACCACCCTCTATTCATAGTATTTGAGCCAAGGTTTTTGGTGCGGGGTGATAGGAGAGAAGACCGGCAGACTGGCACAGGACTGGATCGATACAAGACTCAGGTAAGTATTTGGGAGAAAGGACACAGCAAGAGGCAACACTTTTTTACCTTAATGCAGGAAATACATATAGGTGAAAAAAGTTTTATCTTTAGAACTAGGGATGAGCCGAACACCCCCCTGTTCGGTTCGCACTAGAACATGCGAACAGGAAAAAAGTTAGTTCAAACACGCAAACACCGTTAAAGTCTATGGGACACGAACATGAATAATCAAAAGTGCTCATTTTAAAGGCTTATATGCAAGTTATTGTCATAAAAAGTGTTTGGGGACCTGGGTCCTGCCCCAGGGGACATGGATCAATGCAAAAAAAGTTTTAAAAACGGCCGTTTTTTCAGGAGCAGTGATTTTAATAATGCTTAAAGTCAAACAATAGGAGTGTAATATCCCTTTAAATTTTGTACCTGGGGGGTGTCTATAATGTGCCTGTAAAGGGGTGCATGTTTCCCGTGTTTAGAGCAGTCTGACAGCAAAATGACATTTCAAAGGAAAAAAGTTATTCAAAACTACTCGCGGCTATTGCATTGCCGGTCCAACAATACACATAGAAGTTCATTGATAAAAATGGCATGGGAATTCCCCACAGGAGAACCCCGAACCAAAATTAAAAAAAAAAAAAAAAAAATGACGTGGGGGTCCCCCTAAATTCCATACCAGACCCTTCAGGTCTGGTATGGATTTTAAGGGGAACCCCGCGCCAAAAAAAAAAACAAACGGCGTGGGGTCCCCCCAAAAATCCATACCAGACCCTTATCCGAGCACACAACCTGGCAGGCTGCAGGAAAAGAGGGGGGGTGAGAGAGCGGACCCCCCTCCTGAACCTTACCCTGCCCTCAACATTGGGAGGGTGCTTTGGGGTAGCCCCCCAAAACACCTTGTCCCCATGTTGATGAGGACAAGGGCCTCATCCCCACAACCCTGGCTGGTGGTTGTGGGGGTCTGCGGGCGGGGGGCTTATCGGAATCTGGAAGCCCCCTTTAACAAGGGAACCCCCAGATCCCCGCCCCCCCCCTGTGTGAAATGGTAAGGGGGTAATTGTACCCCTACCATTTCACTAAAAAACTGTCAAAAATGTTAAAAATGACAAGAGACAGTTTTTGACAATTCCTTTATTTAAATGCTTCTTCTTTCTTCTATCTTCCTTCATCTTCTTCTTCTTCTTCTGGTTCTTCTGGCTTTTCTGGTTCTTCCTCCAGCATTCTCATCCAGCATCTCCTCTGTGGCGTCTTCTATCTTCTTCTCTTCGGGCCGCTCCACACCCATGGCATAGGGGGAGGCTCCCGCTCTTCTCCTCATCTTCTTCTCTTCTTCTTCATCTTCTTTTTCATCTTCTTCTCTTCTTCATTTTCTTCTCTGCTGGCATGGAGGGAGGCTCCCACTGTGTGATGGCATCTCCTCTTCAGACGGTTCTTAAATAATGGGGGGCGGGGCTACCCGGTGACCCTGCCCCCTCTGACGCGCGGTGACTTGACGGGACTTCCCTGTGACTTCACGGGGGAATGCCACAGGGAAGTCCCGTCATGTCCGGTGCGTCAGAGGGGGCGGGGTCACCGGGTGGCCCCGCCCCCCGTTATTTAAGAACCATCAGAAGAGGAGACGCCGTCACACAGTGGGAGCCTCCCTCCATGCCAGCATGGATGCGGAGCGGCCCGGAGAAGAAAATGAAGAATAGAAGAAGAGAAGAAGATGAAGAAGAAGATGAAGAAGAAGAGAAGAAGATGAAGAGAAGAGCGGGAGCCTCCCTCCATGCCATGGGTGCAGAGCGGCCCGAGGAGAAGAAGATAGAAGACGCCGCGGAGGAGATGCTGGACGAGAACGCCGGAGGAAGAACCAGAAGAGCCAGAAGAACCAGAAGAAGAAGAAGAAGATGAAGGAAGATAGAAGAAAGAAGAAGCATTTAAATAAAGGAATTGTCAAAAACTGTCTCCTGTCATTTTTAACATTTTTTCTTAGTGAAATGGTAGGGGTACAAGTACCCCCTTACCATTTCACACAGGGGGGCCAGGATCTGGGGGTCCCCTTGTTAAAGGGGGCTTCCAGATTCCGATAAGCCCCCCCGCCCGCAGACCTCCACAACCACCGGCCAGGGTTGTGGGGATGAGGCCCTTGTCCTCATCAACATGGGGACAAGGTGTTTTGGGGGGCTACCCCAAAGCACCCTTCCAATGTTGAGGGCATGTGGCCTGGTACGGTTCAGGAGGGGGGGCGCGCTCATCCCCCCCTCTTTTCCTGCGGCCTGCCAGGTTGCGTGCTTGCATAAGGATCTGGTATGGATTTTTGGGGGGACCCCACAATGTTTTTTTTTTTTGGGCACGGGGTTCCCCTTAAAATCCATACCAGACCTGAAGGGTCCTGTATGGAATTTAGGGGGACCCCACATCATTTTTTTTTTTAATTTTGGCCGGGGTTCCCCTTAATATCCATACCAGACCTGAAGGGCCTGGTATGGAATTTAAGGGGACCCCCACGTCATTTTTTTTTTTTAAATTTTGGTTCGGGGTTCCCCTGTGGGGAATTCCCATGCCGTTTTTATCAATGAACTTCTATGTGTATTGTCGGACCGGCAATGCAATAGCAGCGAGTAGTTTTAAATAACTTTTTTCCTTTGAAATGTCATTTTGCACTCAGACTGTTCTAAACACGGGAAACATGCACCCCTTTACAGGCATACTATAGACACCCCCCAGGTACGAAATTTAAAGGGATATTACACTTTTATTGTTTGACTTTAAGCTTTATTAAAATCACTGCTCCTGAAAAAACGGCCGTTTTTAAAACTTTTTTTTGCATTGATCCATGTCCCCTGGGGCAGGACCCAGGTTCCCAGACACTTTTTATGACAATAACTTGCATATAAGCCTTTAAAATTAGCACCTTTGACTCCCAGATCCCGCCCCCCCATGTGAAATTGTAATGGGGTACATTGTACTCCTTAAACACAAGAAAAAAAAAAAGAAAAAAAAAAACTCTCCTGCGCTCAGGTGTCCATGAACTGGATATGTGGTGCAGCCACCTATAGAAGTAATGCCTAGCGTCTTGCAGCCCTCATTTGAACAATGGGTATTCAAGCTAGAAAAAAATCAGAAAAGAAAGAGGGTGCACCAACATAGTGCATTACCACTGATAAACTTTAATGCAGCATAAAAACAGTAAAAATTATACTCACAAACAAGCTAATAAAGATAGCTTTCAAAAGGGCGCAAAAGCCAAGATGGATTGCCCGCTTAGGCTCTGAAGAAAGGGGTGCTCCCCCGAAACGCGTAAGCCATCAGCCATTTGCACCGGTCTGATCCTCTTGGCAACAGGTCCTGGGGTGTAGATCTACAGAAACAGCATTTTTGCGCCCTTTTGAAAGCTATCTTTATTAGCTCGTTTGTGAGTATAATTTTTACTGTTTTTATGCTGCATTAAAGTTTATCAGTGGTAATGCACTATGTTGGTGCGCTCTCTTTCTTTTCTGTACATTGATTGTACTCCTACCATTTCACCCAAAAAAGTGACAAAAAAGGTAAAAAAAAAAAAAACACACACACAGCTTGGCACAAGTCCTTTAATAAAATAAAAAAATTCCAGCAATGTAATCCTTTTACGATCTGCGAATGATACAGCCTCCTCCATAGGAGGCACCCAGCAGAATGAGCCCTCCAGGTACGAAATTTAAAGGAATATTTCACTTTTATTGTTTCACTTTAAGCATTATTAAAATCACTGCTCTCGAAAAACTTTTTTTGCATTGATACATGTCCCCTGGGGCAGGACCCAGGTCCCCAAACACGTTTTATGACAATAACTGGCATATTAGCCTTTAAAATTAGCATTTTGATTTTTCACATTCGAGTCCCATAGACTTTAACCGTGTTCGCGGGTTTGAATGAATTTTTTGCCTGTTCGCATGTTCTGGATGCGAACCGAACTGGGGGGGTGTTCGGCCCATCCCTACTTATCAGCATGTGTAAGCACAGACAATTCTACATGAAATGGAAGACATACAAGAGACAAATGTGACTTCAACATGGCTAAACTACTTTTCAAATATATTATATATATATGTGTATATATATCCCTTACAATTAAAGTAGTTGAATCAAAAAGTACCCTAGACTGATCTCAAGAGGGAAACAAATCAAACACAGAGATTTCTATAATCTAGTAATTTTTCCAGTGTCTGGTGTGGATCTAGGTGACTTTTCAAGTTTTGCACAACTTGTACATAAAATAGATGCTGTATTGAGTTTCCAAACATTCCCTTATATATAAATGTCTCTTAACAATCCACAAGTCACCTGGCTTTAGTTTTAGATCCTTCCAAACTTTTAGGATCTGTAATTGGGGAGAAAACACACAAATGAGTTTGCCAAAAACCTTAAAAGATCAGCAACGTTCTCTGTGAGATCCGAATGGAGGACTTCAGCTGCTGAGACAAAATATAAGCAAGTGAGTAACACACTCCCAAACAAAATCTCATAGGGAGAGAGTCCAACATCCCCTTAGGGGCTTGATAAAATATAAGAAAACATTCAGGCAAACGTTTTCTAGTTTCTTACTCTACCTTTTCTGTTACATTGTAGACAGTAGGGAGTGTAAAAATAAAACCTCAAAACTTCTAGTAAGGACTCCCCTATAAAAATGATTTCCTCTCTCTGTAGATTCTGGCACTCTGTACTTACAAACTTCTTCTGATAACACTTTTTACTGTGGCCTTTGCAGTAGCATTTGCTACTGGACATCCAGAAAACATGTCCATACAGACAAAATGCATACTCATAAGATCCTGACTTGGGAATCTGGATATATCTTTATGTAATCTCTGGAAGGGATGTTCAGATTTTGGTAACACCTTTGGTAACAGGTAAAACAAGAAGTGGTATGTTATAAAACAACGGTGGAGAACCCTGGCTCTATCCCACAATCATTTACTAAGGCAGCCATAACTGCTTGTGACTGATGACACGGTCCATGTGTCAAGCTGGAGGGAAAAGAGTGGCTGGCAGACATAAATGATCACCTTTTCCAAAGTCCTATTTCATAAGAAGTTGCCCCCTGTGGACCACTTGTTCTTCTTGTTCTGGGGTCCTTAAAGTTGAATTGTTAATCCCAGCTACACTGGGCCAGAACTAGGGTGGAATCTGTGAGTTGCAGACTGATCAAGTGTCTAGGGCTGTAATGCAGCATCCTTAGTCACCTGGTCTGTTTCCATGTGTGAGTTTTAAAGTTAGTAAGGCTACCTCAGCAAGAAGCTGGAAGGCTGAAAACAACCAATCAAATTAACTTGGCATGCTTGATTGGTTTACCTGCCGAAGTAAAAACTTCTGGCCCTTCAAATGGAACCAAAAACTCTCGATATCTCGACTTTCTATAAAAATATACACTCTTTTTATAGCTCACAGGCTTTGCTAAAACATGGAGCTCTGCTTCTTGAGCTGGTGAAAAAGGATCCCATGACTCTAAATACAGAGTATCCTTCTGGGTGATAAACTGCATCCCCAGTATAAAACTGGGAATAACTCTACAAAAAATTAAATATATGGGTCTTCAGGGAGTGTATCCTGCACTGGGCTAACAGCAGCTGATTCCTACATCATCATTTTAACACATGTGGCTTCCTTTGTCTCTCCAGCCTCCTCCAATAGAGGCAATAAGGTGGCTGGATTCAAATGTACACAGTTTTCATTGTTAGATTTGTACATAAACAAACAAAACAAATTCATATTTTAAACCTTTCATTAGACAAACATTTAGTTAGCTGTATATTTGCTGTGCAGAATGTGGGACCATTCAAAATTAAATATTTGACCAAAATAATGTCTGTAACTTTGTCTAATAGCACCTTGGTATAAAGCTACAGCTCTGATATATCGGGATGAACCCTTCATTACTGGGTCCAGCTTGCATAAATATATCACAATGGCTTGTTTTCTATCATGCTGTTTGTGTAAGAACTCCAGTTTCATGTTTCAAAAAGACAACCTTTTTCCTGGCAATATTATAATAGATGATAACAATAACCTGCGGTCATGCAGAGATGTCCATAAATCCAAATTATTCTTCTGCTTATACCACAGCACTTACAAGGAAAAGGGGCACATCATTTCACAATCCACACATTCTACTTTGTATTTCAAAATCAAAAATAAATAAAAACAAAAAGGACCAACAATCTGTATGATGGACCAGAAAGTGCTCAGCCACATCAAAAACTATAAAACAACTGGCTGCAGGTGGCATCTATCCTAACAGGGTATGTGGGCTTGATGTGATGGGTCTGTTATATTTAAATTTTATTTATTATTACTCTCACATCATGGACCGCTCATCAAGTTATTATCAAACCTTTAGATTTAATTTTTTTAAAAAACTTCTTACTGTATGTATCTCATCCATCTTGGCTTTGTTAAATATTATGGCAGCTGTATTCCAAATAACAACCCCATCTTAATCTTTTTTTTCTCTCAATAAGGGCTTATTGTATAAATGTAAAATTACAAAATTGTTTTCTTAATCTAAGCTAATCCCATTTACAAATTTCCCCAATAATCTGGATTTCATTTCCAACCACTGTCTAAACCAGTTTCAATATATCTATATTATTAATAAAATTGTTAAACTTATATTAGAAATGAATACTCAGATGTTAATTTCGATATCACACACTAATATATATCTACAGATACATTTCCTTAAAGGGGGACATATTACTTAATTTTACCTAATTTCCCTTTTTTAAATGCACTGTTTCCACTATCAAAGGATATTCAATTTGTGTAATACACTGTTAAATGTAACCTTCATTTTACCATGTTTGGAAAACAGATTAAAAAATAATTGTGATCACATTGTTTATCATTAGATTTGTTAACCCGGCACATTTTGTTGTAAGTGTTTTGTCTAAAAACTAAAATTGGCATGGTGTCCTTCCAGCTTATCACTGACCTCTCATCCCAGTCACATTCTTTCAGGAGAGTGCAAAGGAGGGGGTCACATCTGCATACACGACACACACAAGAGAAAGAACTAAAGGTTCCAGCATTCACACACATATACGAATATCTCTCTAAAATTGCATACATTTCTCCCATTTGTACACAACACATGCATTATCATTCTCTCACTTTCTTTTAACTCTTTTTATTTCTCTGCTTAACTTCTACTTTCTTGACCTTACTAGTTGTAGTGTCTGACCCCAAATTCATCCCACAACTTAAGATGAAAATGTCCCTTTCTTTCTAGTGTTAATTGTCACCCTTGATCCATCCTGCTCACATAGATAGCTGTTTACTCTGCATTATTCTTAGTCCCTGTGGACTTTGGTGGTAACCCAGTTACCCATTGTGGATCCCTGTCCACTTTAACCATTAATCTAGGGGCTCAGTATAGGCGGAACCGCACCTTCGGTTCATACATATCGCTCCTCTTGTGCTGGGCAGTTTTGAGGGTCTCTTACCCTTCATTCCCTTACTTAATTTAATACCCATAATGACTGACCAGTCTTCTCTACGTGTACCTATACCCTCTTGCCTCTAAACTACTTTATCTAGCAGATGTACTACATATACCTATGAACAGCATTATTCTTCCCTTTCTTATTTGTAACACTCCGATGGACAGTAGACAGTGACAAGATAACATATAACCACCAATCAATACAGTTCGATTAAGGGGAGTAAATAGATACGCTTTGTCCCAAAAAGGCCTTACCGATCGAGGAAGTCTGATAACTCAAATGTAAGCAAAAGGCTTATCTCAGCCAGCTGATTATCAGAAATTCCCGGATCATCTCAAGCTCTTTGTTTCGCATTCTCAGGGTCACCTGCAAAACCCCTCCTAGGCAAAGATCGTCACTTGACCAGGACATTTTATAGATAGGCAACTCCTATCCTCATATTGATTAGTGGTTCCAATTTAATAATAACTACTGCAGTAGGGAACAGACACAAAAGATACACTCAGCATCTTTCCAGATAACTGTTCTGCTTTATTATGATGCAATTGAAGGTTTCTATACACATGATAACGTAGGTATCACATTAATATTACAATTGTACGTTTATGGTAACAAGGGGCATTACATAGGCAGGCTAATTCTAATCAGGATTCGAAAGAATGCAAACATGTACTGAAAACATTATTAGTGCCATGTGCACAGTGAGGGCAGTGTGCAATACATATAAATAGAATACAATTATATACAGAACTTACAAATTTCCAGTATACTACCAATTAGAATATTTAATTTTAGAAATTTGACCTTAGTAAGCCAAACAAACATTATGCTACTACCAAGTTAGGGTTGATTTACTAAAGGAATAGAGCATATTCACTTCATTTTCATTTTACAAAATGAATGTTCACTTAGGATAGTGAATAAAGTGAACTTCAACTGTGAACTTTAACTGACTTTAGTCATCCAATTATGTTTAAGTAAAAATCTATTTTTTTTTTTTAAGTTTCCTTGTACATAATTGAGTAATTTTTGAAAAGTTTATTCTTACTCTATTTCACTGTATTCACTAAGATAAATAATGAAAATTCCAACAGGGAGCCAAGCCCAAAAAAGTAAAACCAAGGAGCCAAAGTTAATAAGGAAGTCCAGCTGGACCACTTCTACCGCACTCAGATGACCAAATGAGAAAAGGACAAGAACAACAAAACTGGAAAACGCAGATCCAGGAAGTGGCAAAAGATCAAATGGACATAGAATAAATGCAAGATTTAAAAACACTTTATTGCTGACAAATCATGTAACCAATATACAGTACAAATAGGGATGACAATCAGAAGAGCCAAACTCACTGTGATAGTGCCGGCAATGGAGCCAAAGGTGGTGAAGAGATAGCTGTCCCGCTTCCGTGGGGGCTATGGAATGGGGGGGGCTACTGACCAAAAATGAGAAGCCTGATAAAAACCTTCCAGAGGCTTGGCGCAGTGACCATAGCCAAATCGCCGGGCAACATCAAGGGGGAAAAAGGCTCAGCACAGATCTGGGGTGCACAATCACTTGTACGACCAGAGTGGGGGATGGCAGAGCCTCTGCAACAGCCTGGTGAAACCAGAGGTGGATGCTGGAGGAGCAGCGGGAGCAAGGCTGAGCTTCAGGGTGTCCGGACACCACAGGACTCCTCCCTGTCACACACTCTGACCGCGGGCAGATGTCGGCAAAGCCTGATGAGTCATAAGAATCAGAGCAGGGGATGTGAAGAGTGTCAAAGGAGCTGCTTGAGTTTGAGCAGTATTGGATTACATGTTTCAGGAATTAACCCCTTCCTCAGATAACACAATAGGTAGAAAAAACTTGTTTCTGTTTTACTCATTCCTATAATGACCTTTATCTTCTAAGCCCCTGGTCACACTGGGGTGACTTGTCATGCGATTTGACAGTTTCAAATTGCATGACAAGTCACACCCTTTTGTCCACAATGGAACCAGTCAAATTGATGCGGCTCTGCACTGGTTTTGAAAGTAGTTCCTGCACTATTTTTTGAGATTTCAGGTGTTTCATGCATAGACATCTTGGCATGAAGTTGCACAGATGTCTACCAAGTTGCACCTGAAGTCTCACTGACATGCAACTTGAAAATTGTACAACTTCAAGTGAAGTTGTACGATTTCAAAGTCAGATCCAGTGTATCGAGAGGGCTAACCAGATCCTTAATTTTTCCAGGGACCTTTAGAGAGATTAGTAACCAATTATCTGTGCAATAGGTTCATTTGGGCTTTCTTTTTTGGTCTTGCAGTTTAAAAACTGGGCTTCCCGCTGTATTTACACATCCCTGCAGACACCTGTGTTGCATATCTCTTGCACCAGCACTGGTGTTATATTTCTACCCCCATATACACCCGCCCATTCACAAATTGCACCCCTGTATCATCAACACACACTAAATTTTGTTGATGGCCAAGCACAGATTGGGACAATAAAGGGACATCAGTGTTGGTATTTCTCATACCTGCAGTGCTGGTGTTGACTGGGCATACAGTGGGAGCTGCACTATTTAAAGCAATTACAAGACCAGGTTTAAAATAAAAGAATGTCCAAAATGACACACTGCAGGGATAACTAATTACTAATCCCTCTAAAAGTGTTCAAATGATTTGAACACTTGAAATTAACTGTTCCATGTAAAAAAAAATAATTATACTAAGCTATCGCACCACCAATCTTTGCTCTCTTAATCAATCAGAGTGGCTGAGTGCATCCAACACCAGTGTTAAATTAGTTGACTAAAACGACTAAAACATTTTAGTCAACTAAAATGACTAAAACATTTTAGTCGACTAAATGAATACTATTTTAGTCGACTAAAATACGACTGAAACTAAAACAATTGAGATGACTAAAATACGACTATAACTAAAAGCCATTTTAGTCAAAAGACTAAAATGAGACTAAAATTAAAATGCCATTTTAGTCCTAAGACTAAAATGAGACTAAAACTAAAATGCCATTTTAGTCAAATGACTATGACTAAAACTAAATTGCAATTACTGAAATGTACTGGAGATTTTAGTCGACTAAAACGTAGGACATTTTTATCGACTAAAATGTACTGGAGATTTAGTCAACTAAATACGACTAAAACTAAAACAATTGCAGAAGACTAAAATGGACTAAAACTAAAATGCCATTTTAGTCCTAAGACTAAAATTAGCATTGTCCAACACACTCCCTGATTTGTCAAAACTCCTGGTCTCCTAAGTGCTGTGGTTCAATCCATTGATCCCAATGTCACTACTTTGCTTTGTAGGGATACACAGGCATACAAAGCATCTAATGCCGCGTACACACGATCAGACTTTACGGCATACTTGGTCCAGCGTACCTGATTTCGTCGGACAATTCCATTGTGTGTGGGCACCAGCGGACTTTGTTTTCTCAAAAGTTTGACGGACTTAGATTTGAAACATGTTTCAAATCTGTACGACGGACTCTGCTTCTAGCATACAAACCGGTCGTCTGTGTGCTAGTCCGACTGACCCAAACTGACGCATGCTCTGAAGCAAGTACAAGACGGAAGCGCTCAGTCTGGTAAAACTAGTCTTCATATTGAAGCTAGCACATTCCTCTTCTGTGATCTTTTAATACAGCGCATTTTTCTTTTCTTTATAATGCGAGAAGAATGAAGTTGTTTTGCTGCTTATATTCACACAAACAACTTTCTTTATGATTTATCCTCATGCCATGACTAATATGATATTTTTAAAAAGCCAGACCTCCAAAACTAAAGTAGATTTTTTTTCTTGGAGATTTAAACAATATCGATTTTACAATGTGTGCTAAATGATCCAAAATATTATTTTATTCATTTTTTTTTATTTTTGGTTTCTAGTTACCACAATAACCTTAATAATTTTTATTGTTTTAATGGACCTTAATGAGGTTGGTGTCCCTTGTTAATTAGACATAGGGGGGTTATTTTCAAAAGGCAAATTCATTTTTCACTACAAGTGCAAATTGTTCTTGGAACTGCACTGAAAGAGCATTTGGAAGTGCATTCGCTGTGGATCCGAGGGGCACATGCAAGGAACCCCAAAAAAAACAACATTTCTCTTGCACATGATTGTATGATAAAATCAGCAGAGCTTCCCCTCATTTCAGATCTTCCCCTCAGATTTACAGCGACTGCACTTCCAACAAGTGCACTTGCAGTGCAATTTATAAAGTGCACTTTGCACTAGTACTTTGCACTTGAATAGCCAAATGATTTAGCCTTTTGTAAATAACCCACATAGTCTTTTTGACCTGTACCTGCCTACTCACAAACCAAATGTCCTTTTTGAATCAAAACACATAGTCAATAATGTAAGGTAACGAAAAGATACATTTATTTTGGTCAAAACAGAAATGAGGAAGGCAACACTGGAGACACTTTTTGAATGTGTGAAGCCTTTTGTCCCCCAGGACACACATCAAGTTTTAGGACAATAAAATTGGTATCTTTCAACAGGGAGCACAGTCCCAAGTCAGACCAGACAGAAGCCAGGCAATCACCTTCGACTCTTCAGTGGAGCCTTCCCTGCACACTGCCCTGCAGCTTTCCCTCCACACTTCGCTGCAGCCTTCCTTGGAGGCTGTGCCTCTGGTGGTGTACTTGGGGCAGGAGGAGGAGGAGTAGCAGGAGGAGTGGCTTCATCGGCTATATATGTTTTTTCAGTAAGCTCCCCTCTCAAGCCCTTCTGATACGCTTGAAAAATAAGACCCTCACAGAGGAGGCATTGCTCCTTTTCGAGTTCCAGCAATCTGGTGGCCATATATGTTCCATACGCCTCTTCTCCATTGGGTGGTGTGCTAGGGATTTGGCTGGCTTCCCGAATGAGGGCTAGTGATTCCTCCTCAGTTCGGGTCATCTTCCTGGGCCTTTTTGTGCTAATGTGGAGGGGAGGCACCTGACATTTCGTGGGGCTTATACTGGGCCCAGCCACGGCCTCCTCCTCTCTCCCACTGGGCAAGGCCTCCTCCTGTATATCTCTGGGCACGGCCTCCTCCTGGCTGAGCTCATCCTGGGTAAAAAAAAGGGACATACCGGTAGTTTGAATTTAGGGTTACGCAATCACACACAATTTTCAGCTCATGACTTGCAAATATAATTCTAAACAAATAGTAAAGGCTATCTTTTTGACCCCACCATTATTCTAGCTGCTCACCAATATTTGAAGTATATTTTTGGCCACTACTGTCTAGTGATATGTCTACATATTAATAGTTGTGATGAAGTAATTTTTGGTGAAGCAGTTCAAAATTTTTTTGGTTTACATCATTTTAATATTGACACAATCCCAAATTCACCAAAAAAGTATACCTGGCTGAAGCTGGGCGCATCCACTTCATCAAGGATGAAAGGGCCCAGTTCTTCATGGGACTCCTCAGCTGGGGTGGAGGGAAGGGTGGAGGTGGAGGGAAGGCTGGAGGGAAGGGTGGAGGTGGAGGGAAGGCTGGAAGGAAGGGTGGATGGAAGGCTGGAGGGAAGGGTCGAAAGTGATTGCCTTGCTTCTGTCTGGTCATCCAGAAATCACAGTTTTTGGTAGTATTACAGCTTGGGGACATGAACCTGGTCTGCTGCTGCTCCGGATCTGCGTGACTCCTGGATCTTATTGTGTTCCCGCCTGTACATATTGCGCAAGATACCAATTTTACTGTCCAGAAACTTAAGGTCTGCCTGGGGGACTCCAGTCTTCACAAATTCCAAAAATGTGCCCAGTGTTGCCTTCCTTGCATCCCTATTCAAATATAATGGGTGCTTGACCTCCCACAGGTTTCTTTTTTCCTGATACAAATCAGTGAAATGGGTCATAAATTTTTCATCCTTAAAGGGATTCATTTTTGCTGAAAGACAAGACACAAGATAAAAAATGTAATGTCAGTCCAAACTCCCAGTATTATTTTTGGCTGTATCTAGGTTACACATATACACACACACACACACCAAACACATTCACCAAACACACACCCACATTTAATCTTACCTTCGTTTCTGACGCTCGCTACTTCCCCTCGGACATACGTAGGCCAGTGTAAAAGCTTTATATACACTGCGCATGTGTCATGCTACGCCTGCGTCGCCCACCCCTGACGTTCTTTATTACGATTTGTCCCCGCCCCTTCACTCTTCATTGCACAGTGGCAGTATATAGAGAAAAATGGCGGAGAGATTATCTGCAAGTAGCGCGGAGGAAAGCCCGGAGCCACAACCATCCAGATCCAGGAGGAGATATAAGGCCACCAACATGGCCTTTGAAGAGATGGTGGAGATGGTGTCCATATTGAGAAGGGAGGACTATGATGGCAAAAAAGGACCGTACACCCGACCCAATATGCGGAAGGACAAAATAATGTCCTCAGTTGTCACCGCTCTTGATCAAAAATTTGGCACTAAACGGGCTAAAGAACAATTGAGGAAGCGGTGGTCTGACCTCAAAAGTAGGGAGCCTGAACAATATTTGCGAATAAAGAAGCTGCTTAAAAAAAGTAAGTACTTGTTGTGTGTTCCTAATGAGATACTTAACTTGCATGCTGATCCATATGCTTTTCGTTTATACAGCATCATTCGTAAAGACCGTTCTTTTGAAAATACATATGATACGAAGAAAATTAAGTTTGTTTTTTTTGGCAAATACGATGGTACAGGGTTGGACATACATTTAGGTCTTGATAATTTGTCGTATTCCAAAAAATGTGGTGATGTTGTGTAGATGTGTTTGCGACTATAATGCTTCTTCAAAAATGATTCAGTGTAATGTAAGGACAGGACACAGCAGCTGTTTCCACATCTGGACTCACGAGCACTAGTTTACTATGTGACACCAGAGACAATTTTTGGGGGTAATACACATAGGGGCTCCAGGGGATACTTGAGGTGTCTGCATCTGTGAAACTTGCATGAAAATGTGTATTTTTTGCATTTTTGGGCAAAGTGAATTTTAATCCTGTCTCCCAAATTTTTTGGGCAACAAAATGACAATTGTCCACAACTTCTAACCAACGTTTCTTATTTGTTTTTCTACACTGAAATATCACTGTGTTTTAACTATACCTTTTGTTTAATTCTCATAGGGGAGAAAAGACTCAGACAACAGTCCAAGGATCCCAGGACCCCCCCAAGTCACCAGCCTGCAGCTGAAATTACCCCAAGCCCCAGCCCAAGACCATGCACACCCGACGAGCTGGAGGAAGGAGAGGTGGAGGAAGTGTGCGATATTTCCACCCCACCAAGTGAGTGACTGACACCCCAGCTTAAGTTAATCTATTTAGGCGTGCAGATTTTACATAAATTTTTTTAATCACAAATTTTAGGTGATGTTCTGGTTGTGGAAGGCCAAGTGGCGGAGCCATTTAGCACAGACAGTGCACAAAGACTCATTGGGCAGATAATGGTGTGGAATGGCCAAATTGATAGAATGCGTGACCAAATTGACAGCATGATAAATCGGCTGGACAGCATGCAACAGGAAATAAAGAAAATGATTGATGTTTTGGGCAGAATCTAATAACTTTTTGCCTAAAACATCAATCATGTTCTTCATTTCATTGTCAAGTTTTATTTGTAAAAAATGTTTTTACTTGATAAATACTAATGAAAAAAATTAGCAGATGCACACGGTGTGTCATCATGTGCTATTTTCCATCAGGGGATATCAATGTACTTGTTTTGTGTCTGACTCCTCCGTCAGACATCCGGCTATTCTTCCCCACATACACGAACAGAAATTTCAATTGTGCCGAGACCACCACCATCAAAACTACACTATGGAACCCCTTATAGTTGTAGAAATAAGACCCCGAATGGGGTGGTGGCACAATGCGGACATGCTTCCCATCGATCGCCCCAACACAGTTGGGAAAGTCCCAACGGTCAGCGAACTGGGAGGCCACAATCTGGCATTCCTGTGTGTTCGAAGGAAACTGTGGAGTCAAACAAGAAAAAAAAATATAAGTACTTTTAAACATAACTTGGATATCAGATTACAGAAAAACATTCTTGAACAACAGCAGTCGAACATTCTTAATATGTGTTATTTTTAGAACAAAAAATATAAATATAAGGCCCACTTATAAGATTATTCACCCCCTCTGATGGACCATTGATCGATTTGTATGTGGGGGTAGGGGTTCTAATTGGGGCCAAGAACACACCTGACAGTTGCTAACATTTGAGGGGGTGGGGGAGGGGTTCTAATTGGGGCCAAGAACAAACCTGACAGTTGCTAACATTTGAGGGGGTGGGGGAGGGTCAAACAGTACAATGGAACTGACAATATAAATAGTTCAAGTGACTATAGGCTAGAGGTAAAAATGGACCCAGAATTGCATGGTGGGGAGGTTATTGAAGGTAAATATGCATGTAGGGCAAAAAATGATTAATGTAAAAAAAACAGGCATGCATGAAGATAAAGGGGACATTCACAGCATATTCCAAACATGGTAATTAGGTAACGAGGACATTTAGACAATACATTAGCAAACATTAAATACATATCATGTAATGTTAAAGAATAAAAACTTACCTTCATATAGTTCTTCTGCAGGACCTGAATAATAGCAGAACAGGTCTCTGGAATTATGATCCCCAGAGCCTGGGTGGAGATGCCTGTTGAGAACTTTA
This sequence comes from Lithobates clamitans, assembly GCA_037952925.1. Taxonomy (NCBI): domain Eukaryota; kingdom Metazoa; phylum Chordata; class Amphibia; order Anura; family Ranidae; genus Lithobates; species Lithobates clamitans. Next base: position 3,629,979 of record JBBGZY010001149.1, on the reverse strand, counting down.
AGTCCTGAAGACTTCTTCCAGTCACCAAGTAACATAAAGTGGCAACTAGCCTCTGCTCTGCAGTGATGGCTTGCCTCATGCAGGTGTCCTGCCTGCTGATATAGGGGGTCAACATAGCCAGCAGACGTTCAAAAACGGGGTCTGTCATCCTGAGATAATTCCTGAAATCCTCAGGATTATTCTCACGGATCTCACGGAGCAAAGGCATGTGACAGAACTGGTCACGCTGGCGCAACCAATTCTTCATCCATGAACTCCTCCTCGCCCTGTTCATGGACTGGACTCGGTTCAAAGTATTAACCCCAACACCAAGTCCCCACACAGCATGAACTCGAGAACGAGTACGTCCATGCAACATGGCTTCAAAACGGTCAGCTAGTCAAACAAACAAACTTAGAACAAACGCACTGAAGAACAGCAAGGCCTATGAAGAGCGACCTGAAAATCAGGAACGAGCAGACCAGAACTGGCTGCTAGGCAGGTTACGAACTGACCAACACGCACTGAAAAGCAGATACAAACCTCACAAGCACAAATTGAACCGCAGAAAACAATCGAAATAAGCTGAAGTGTGAAAAGCGCCAATCGTCTCTAACCAAACTTCTACTAACACAAGATAAACATGAGATTAGCAGAAGGTGCCCAAAGGTTGGCGTAGTGGGGCTTGAACTTCCTTTTTCTAGTCCTGTCGTACGTGCTGTATGTCACCGCGTTCAAAACCATCCAACTTTTGGAGTTATAGTGTGTGTCCAAATCCGTCCATTTTTAAGTCCAGCGCACCTACGCTACAAAGTCCGTCGAAAAGATCGCCGGACCAAGTATGCCGTAAAGTCCGATCGTGTGTACGCGGCATTACAATCCAAGAAGTGTTGGTTTCTGAAAATTTTTTGGGGTGCCATATCTCTTCAAGACAGTGATGATTGAAAGTGTGGACAGCAAGACAGGTAAGCATATTTTTTTTTTTCTTTACAGAGAAAAGTTATGTTCACATCTTTTATTCTAACGACAACGTTTTTTTAAAAGAAGAGGATCACAATGTTTCATATGAATGAATTACATTTTTCAAGTGACTGGGTAGAAGCAGAAATGTGAGAATTACCCAGAATTTTATTTTTTCAGTTAAAAGGAGACTAAATGCTTGAAAGGGTGGTTTTTGATCCATTAAAAAAAAAATAAAATAAAAAAAACGCTAAAAAACGCTAACGCGGAAAAACACTCAAAAACGCTCAAAACCGCTCAAAAACGCTATTGCAAAAACGTTGAAAAAAGCTGAAAAAAGTAGAAAAAAAATCACTGCAAAGATACTGGCGTTTTCATAACGTTATTTTAACAGCATGTGTGCATGAGGCCTAAAAGATATAAGTTTGGATTAGGTCACCAATGTAAGTTAAAGGATTTGTTCACCTTTTTGGGCAGAATTTCAGCTTTCATAATAAATAGAAGTGTTTTCCAATGCCATTTCTGGCCCAGCCACCCCAATGTGCTTTTCGCTCACTTACCTTATAAACAGGAGATTTAAAATCTTGTCAGTGCAGAATATGATGGTTTTCACAATCTCCATTGTATTTGTTAACACCATTGTTTAACATATTTTGTACTCTTAAGTACTTCATTGTCACCTTAAATCTATTTTTAATAAAAATCATTGTAAAAGAAAATCTTGTCAGTGTATTTGTATTTTTGAAAGAATTTTTAGATTCCATCACTTCCTCAGCTTTCACTTCCTGTTAGGTCATCTCCTAGAAGCCTTGACTTCCTTGTTGCATCACAGAAGAGAGTGTGATAGGGTGTGTTCCCCACTCTCGACCACACCTCCAATCTGATTGTACTATCTCTATTAGATCTCCCATCAGCTATAAAGTGCAAGGGCCTGTCTGATTTGATGCAGAGTGAATGGATTGGTCAGATGGGTCCTCCTATTCCATAGTTCTGGTAAATCTAAAGGAAATTGTACATTGTACATTTGCGGCACTTGGGGTAACTTTAACATGTAATGACAACACAAGCACACTGCATATTTGCAGCATCTCTGAAAAGCATCTTCTGTGCGGTTTGCCATGCATTTCCAAACACACAGATGTGAATGGTGCCTTGTTGTTTTTGTGTATACGCACCAATTTCACTTTTAGGCCCTATTCACACCTAGAGTAGTGAGAGCACATATTCTTTGGCTTGTTTTTCCAGTGATACACATAGGCCCATATACTTCAATGGGCTGTGCTACATGTGGCAAAGTAGCTCATGGGACATTTTGGCGTGGCATGGGACATTTTGGCGTGGTGCGAGTTGCATTTTTACTGCATTTACTGCATTTTTATGTGGCAATATGTGTGTTTACTTCTGTTTTTGGTGTGACACTGAAAGTGCAACTAGGTAATTGTAGGTATTTACATGTTTTATACATGATTATATGTTGCCATACATTATACAATCTGATTGTACAAACTTTTTACAATCCCCTTTACTTTTCCCAAAGCTATATAATAGGAGGACACACCATCTATCCAATCACTCTGTATCCAATCAGGCAGACCCTTTAACTACATCAGGGGTGTCCTGTGGGCTGCATATGGCCCCAGGGAGTTTAGCATACAGCCTGAGCCCATCTGAAAGGACCCTAGGGAGCAAGGCAAATGCATGCTTGGAAAAATTCTGGGGATGCTGTGAAAACTTAGTTGATGTGAAGGTGTGCTAATGAGGTCAGCTGGTAAGCTCCTCTCTGTGTCATTTCTGGTTCCTCTGTCTCTGTCTTTATACCAGGGAGTCTCTGAAGCATTCTAAGAAATATAGCAAGGGCTAAGGTAAGGCCCTGTTCTCAAAATAAAAAAAAAAGTTTGTATTTTTATGCAACAAAGGTAAAATAATGGTATATTATATAAATAGAGGAGCCGAATCTTAGGGGGAAAAAAATGAACCTAGCCTTTAAAAACAAGGATCTCAGAATCATATAACACACATTCTGTTTTATATGGATGTAAGTACAAATAAATAATATTAATAATAATAATAATAACCAACTTAAAGTGATTGTAAAGTCTCGTTTTTTTTCCTATAAAAATAGCAAACATGTTATACTTACCTCCTCTGTTGCAGTGAATTTGCAAAGAGCAACCCAGATCCTCCTCTTCTCGGGTCCCTCTTCTGTGATCCTGGCCCCTCCCTCCTGTTCAGTGCCCCCACAGCAAGCAAGTTTGCTATGGGGGCACCTGAGCTGAGTCACAGATCCGTGTGTCCATTCAGACATTGAACCCCAACCCGGCCCCATCCCTCTTTCCCATGATTGGCTAATTGACTTTGATTGACAGCAGTGGGAGCCAATGGCACTGCTGCTGTGTCTCAGCCAATCAGGAAGGGGAATCTCAGGTGGCTGAGATACTTGTGGACATTGCTTGACAGAGAGGGACCTCAGGTAAGCATTAAGGGGCCTGAGGGGATCTGCTGCACACAGAAGGCTTTTTATCTTAATGCATATAATGCATTAAGATAAAAAACCTTTTGCCTTTATAACCCCTTTAATAATTGTGTTGCGTTCCGAAAATTGTTTAATGTTGGAGTCACAATTGCTTTTATTAAACTACCAAAGTTTGATTGGGTATTGCAAAGTGAATTTTTACCACATTCACTGAGTTAAGGCAAAATTTCCTTGCAAAGTGAACAGCCTAATTGTATTTAGTAAATCAACCCTATGAAGTCCTGTGCATCCCTTTACGTAACAGTCTAAGTTTATAATAAGTTATAATAAATGTATAATAGCTGACTAATATATGCAAACCATTTGGTGTTTGGCAAATGAAAAAAAGTAATTTTTAGCTGTGAATGGGTCAGCTAAGTATGTGATTCTCTGAAATACTGTATTTATCAATCATACTGTTAAAACAACACTTTTACATTTAGATGATGTCTTTTTTTTTTCCTGCAAGAAGAAAGGAGATGTATTTCTTGTTTGGGTGCTCCATCATCCTGACAGTCCTGGGAAAATATGCTCCAGCCAGCTGCCTTACATTATAGTTGAATACTCAAGCTCCAAATAGTTGTATCAATCCCGGTTTGTCAGGGTCTGTTGTCCAGAGATCAGTGCCAGCCAAGATTCAATGAGACCCCTTTATATCTGTATAGAAACTCTGACTTCTCCATACAATTAAAGTGTGTTTAGTGACAGGTGGCAGGGTAGAAAGCCAGGCTTCTGACCCTAGAAATAAGTGTTGACATTTTTAGAAGCTGATATACATTCATCTCTCCAGTGGTTTATATATAGATCTAAAATCCTCTAGATAAAGCTGAAAACTCTCAGACATCAAGTGCATTAACAACATCAAGTGCAGTAAAGGCATGTCCATACCGATATATGCTTTTAAGTAGTGAAGTCACTGGTTGACTTTAGCTTCACATATATTGTGTTGTTTCATTTGGTAGTTGGAAAATGCAGTTACAAAGTTATTTCTCAGTTATTTCTCACTTTATCTAGTGACAGATAAATCATTGTAATACAGTTTTGTAGTTATTTTTATTTGAATAGCAAGTATTGTAGATTTTAGTGAGAAAGAGATTTATTTTTCTTAACTGAGTGATAATGCTGACCATCCCATAGTTTTTAAATAATTTAAATCACTTTCTCTGGAACCTTTAAATATATTTATAGAAGAGTAAAATTGTCACTCCTGAGACATTTTCCCTCATCTAAACTCACTACTCTGAACACTTTTTTTTATTTTGCTTTTTATTGCTTACCTGATAACTGTTCATTACCTGTTAACTGTTAATACATTACTCCCCTTCCCATATATATGGTATATATATATTTTGTAGAGATGCCAGCCCATGCCACTGTTTATTTTACCTTAAGAAGGGAGGACCCTCACTATGCCAACATCCAAAATATATATAAAAAAGGATTAAGAAACTCAAAAAATAGGTGGACTTTGTGGGCACACATGAGAGGAAAATGATTTAATTAAAAAACATAGAAACATACAATCAACACCCCATATGGACACAATTTACCAGTTACCCAATAATGCAGTTACAAAGGTTGGATCTACATATTGAGGTATCTCATACCTCACAAAGTAGAAAGGTTTGATCCAATAACACCTTCAACACTTTTCACTAGAAACTAGCTTCCTCAGCACAAATACTGGGTAGGTGCTGGTATATTTTAAAAACAGAAACAGAAAATGGTATATAAGTTTTACATATAGTATATATTAGTATAAGCACAACAGTGATTATTTCATTATACATCCAAGAAAGACACAAATCACCATACAAGACATATACAGAGACACATATAAGCTTGCCTGGTAGGTCCATATCCATACCAGGGACAAAATCGCATTTGAAAATCATCAAACATAAAGGTGGTCACTACTCAACCCAAGACATTCTTGAGGCTGGAGGCAGGGGGTACAGCAATCCAGAAATCACAATGAACAGGAAATTAGAGACTCTGACTCTTCCAATGCCTTTACTAATGCTCGTTTTTCACAAGGTACATATGTCTGAACCTGGTTCCATAGTGGCACTTAGCCTTTCTTTCTGAGCCGTTCCTCATAAACAAGTTTTTATACACTTGCATCGGTGTGCAATACTCAAAACTATAGGCATTTGAATGTTTGTCCAGTTCTGTGGAGTCTTCCATATCCTTGGATATAGACCTACCAGGCAAGCATATATGTGTTCGTGTATATGTCTTGTATGGTGATTGTGTGTCTTTCTTGGATATATAGTGAAATAATCACTGTTGTGTTTATACTAATATATACTATGTGTAATACTTATATAGAATTTTCTGTTTTTGTTTTTAAAATATACCAGCAGATACCCAGTATTTGTCCTGAGGAAGCTCATTTCTAGTGAAACGCGTCAACAAGCAAATGTGAAGGTGTTATTGGATCAAACTTTTCTACTTTGATAGGATATGAGATACCTCAATATTTAGATCCAACCTTCATAACTGCATTATTGGGTAACTGGTAAATTGTATCCATATGGGGTGTTGATTGTATGTTTCTATGTTTTTAATTATATTGTAATAAAACTATATTTTTTACAAAACATTTTTCCTCTCATGTGTGCCCACAAAGTCCACCTATTTTTTGAGTTTCTCAATCTTTTTTATGTTTATTTTGGCAGTTTAAGCCGGATTTTTGGAGAGGCAGGCATGCTGACTGAACAGCTGTGGGCTGGATTCATATTTGACCTGGGGATAGAACTCAGGGCTCCACCCAACAGACAGGAGGTCTGTGCATGGGAGTCAGGAGGACTCCCATCCTCTCTAGGAGTCAGAGAGGCTGCATGGGGAAGCCAGAGCGTGCATGTCTGCAGAAGGCAGATGTAGTCCGTGACAGAGCAGCGGCGAGCTGATTGTGAGTAAGCTATGAGAGAGCTGGACTGAAGCATACCGTTGTGTCTCAAGAGCAGACCTAAGGCCTAGGCTTGAGGCCTGAAGCAGCCGTGTGCAAGTGAGTAAGCCAGGAGGCTGAAGTATTGTGCAACTTAAAGTAATGGTGAAATCCCTGCGTGGGAAAATTGCTGTCCTTTGTGAGTTTTTCCATTCCCTTAAATAGAAGTTGGCTGCCATGCGCTTAAAAATGCAGTTCTGGACTGGCTCAACTTCTTAAAAACACATGCACCACTTAAGTTATTCACCCCGAGGACTTACGGCTGGATGTGATCGAGGCAGTGCGCATCTCTCCACAGCTCCGCTCTCCTGCCTATCATCCGCGACTTTAGAGTGCATTTACCGACTCACAAATTTCGGATCTAGTAGGGGAGAGAACACTGAGCTCAGCGATGCCTTCTTCAACATCTAAGAAGACCGGTAAGGCACCGTCGGATCAGTGACAGACCCGCTCCATTAAGGACACCGTGCCTGGCCCCGCCCCCGCCATCTTGTCTTCCTCTCTGAGAGAGCAGCATGCCAAGACACATTCTGGTAAGATGGCTCATACTGAGAATGCAGGGGGGACAGAGGGAGCAGGTGAACTGAACCCTGCAGTTGAAACTGAGGCAATCACAAGGCCGATCCTGGAGGCATAAAAGTGCCAGCAAAGCAGAGCTCATGGGGTGCATTGATCATCTCTCATCAGAGTGCAATCTAATCAGGCATGATTTGGATAAGATCCGAGGCCGACTGACCACCGTGGAGACACGTGTCTCTGACATAGAAGACACCTCTCATGATCATGGAGCACAAATCGCAGAACTCAGAGACCAGGTTAGATCCCTCCAGCATAAAGCCATAGATGCAGAAGACCACCAGAGGAGGAGTAATATCAGAGTGGTGGGACTCCCTGAGGGGGCTGAAGGGGACAGGCCTGCACAGTTTGCCAAACAATTCTTTAAACAACTGCTGTCCATGCCAGACATGCCCCCTACATATATAGTTGAGAGAGCACACAGGGTCCCAGTGGGCAGCAGACCTCCAGGGGCTTTCCCCAGGCCGTTCCTGGTTCGTTTCTTGAATTTCTGTGATCGTGATATGATCCTGATGCAGGCCAGAAAGTCACAGGAGCTGAAACATGACAACGCATGAATAATGTTGTTTCCAGACTTCTCGGCTGCGACACAGCAAAAACGCCGATCTTTTAATGAGGTCAGAAGACGTCTGAGAGAAAAAGAAGTCGAATACAGTATGCTATACCCCAGCAAACTCAGGATCCAGTATAAGGGATCGATGAAATTCTTTGAGAACCCAGAGGAGGCCTGTGACTGGATGGACAAGGAACTTTAATACACTGGATATACAATGCCACCATGCACCTGGAGCGAATATAGGCTAAGTGAGGCCTTGTTGTGTTAACTTTTGTTTCTCCTTTTTTTTTTTGCTTCCTCCTTTTTCCATTATTTTCTTGTTATATTCTATGGAACGCACACTTACGTAATACGGGACCTCAAAGTGTCACATACACAGTCGGATGAGGAAGAGTGGATCGGTTGCTTTTCACCCCAAAATAGAGTGACACAAGGGCTCATACTCTCCTTCAGTAACTCCATTACAAGGAATAACTGACATTGACGCCCTCAACATGTTATGATTCCGGCTATGGGGCTTACAGCCCAAGAAGAGACGCCATTTTTTGCTTTCTGGTACTGCTGATCATAGCTATAATGTTCTACACCTATTTTCTTTACCCCTTGTGATGCTATATGTGGTGCTTTTGTAACATTTTTTACTACTTATTATCCGGGGACTTTCATTTTGTGATTTTTTTTTCTTATATGTGTATTTTTGCTTATCGGTTTCTCCTCCATAGCTTACATGTACTGTGAGTTGGGTATACATGTAGTCTTTCTCAAAATCCTAATAAACTCTAATTACTGCAGTTGGAGTGTGTGGAAGTGCTAAGGGGTCAGTTAAAGAGCTGTCGAACTTTCGATTGCTGCGGCGGGAATTCACCGCAAGTTTTTTTTTGTTGTTGCTGTTTTTTTTCAGGGAATAAGCTATATACCGGACTGGGTTGTTTTGTTTCTGGTATAAAAGCATAGGTGGGAAGTTTTGTTACCACAGCTCGAAATAGGGATTCATATTTTATTTTAGTTTCTCTTAAAGATGTGATAGATGCTGTATGCCGGGGTGACCCCCCTCTATGCTTAAATTTCCGGTTGATGGTTGACAGTGGCAGATATAATGATGGATGATATTAGAATTGTGTCTTGGAATGTTAGGGGCCTCAAACACAAACTTAAGAGGGCCTCCATATTCCAATACATTAAACAGACCCGCCCGCATATAATACTCCTACAAGAAACGCAGATTCCTAGCAGAATACTCTCTTTGCGCAAACCATGGATTCAGAGGGAAATACATTCAACCTACTCCACGTTTGCTAGGGGAGTCTCAATCTTGATATGCAGGACTCTCCCCTGCACGATCCATCAGGTGTTTACTGACCCAAATGGTCCCTATGTGGCGATAGTCTTAGATATATGTCATAAAACTATCATGATTGTAAATGTTTATGTACCTCCTCCATTTCAGGCTAAAATATTATATGATATCCTGACTAAAATGGCACCTTATGCCCACCTCCCTGTGATGGTATTGGGGGATTTCAATGCGGTTCTTGATGGGGTATTGGATACCTCTTACCCATCTAGGGGAAGTTCCAATGATCTGAATGGATGGAAGTCTGTGGCTGATCTTACGGAGTTATGGCATTGGAGGCATCCAACGGATAGATGCTTTTTACATGTGTCAACGGCCCATGGATCTTCAGCCAGGATTGATCTTGCCTTCGGGAACAATCTCTTACTTCCGTATGTGAAAGATATAGTGTATTTAGCTGGTGGTCTGACTGATCACAACCCCCTTGCTGTTACTCTGGCCTTTGCCTCAGGAGCACAGGGAAGAAGTTGAAGGCTCTCACCCGACTGGTTACAAAATGAGCAAGTTTCCGCTCAGATGACTGAGGCCATAAACACATATTGGTCCTCCAATGTTGACTCAGCGGAACCTCATGTTGTATGGGATGCCTTCAAGGCAGTGACAAGGGGGGAATTTATTTCTGCCATTAAAACAACTCGCAAGCAAGATAGGGAAGAGACGGAGTTTCTACAACACAGGGAAAGAGAAACTGCTGAGGATCATGCGGAGTCCTCTACGAGGACATCGTATGAAGCCTTGCTGCAAGCGAGACGCTCTATTTCCATACATTTTATGGGTCAGGCCCAGGTGGATATGGTAAAAAGGGCACAGACGGTCTTTGCAGAGGGAGACAAAAACGTGAAACTGTTGGCCATGTTGGTCGCTGATTACCGTCAGATTACAAATATTCAGATCATTAAAACCCAGGGGGGAACTCTGCTTAGTGAACCAGGACAGATTATGCAAGAGTTTGTCAAGTTCTACTCTTCTCTTTACTCTCCAATCCCCCCTTATGACCCGACAAATTTAGATTCCCTACTAGATGGCCTACCAATACCAAAACTTACCGACACGGACAGGACTACTCTAGAAGCTAAATTTACAACTAAGGAAATCGAACAGGCAATTTTTACTTTTCCCCCCCAAACAAGGCCCCTGGACCAGATGGGTTCCCAGCAGACTTCTATAAGGCAAACGTTGAGGTGTTGGCCCCAAGAATTAATACACTACTGGAATACTGTCATGAACATAACACCCTACCTGATTCCATGCTGGAGGCTTATAGGCTTCCCTTGTTAAAGCCAGGGAAAGATCCACAGGACTGTGCATCATACCGACCCATAGCTCTGTTAAATACAGACCTTAAAATTTTGACTAAGGTATTGGCCATGAGGTTAGCTGCAGTAATCCCCTCAATCATTAACATAGATCAAACCAGTTTTATGCCAGGGAAGTCGACAGACACTAACTTAAGGAGATTATTCACTCATTTGCAAATTCAGTCAGCAGCTCCCATTACTAGAATAGTAGTATCTATTGATTTTGAAAAGGCCTTTGACTCAGTAGATTGGGCTTTCATGTTTAAGGTCCTGGAGACTATGGGGTTTGGCCCACACTTCAGGAGGTGGGTGGCCATGCTTTATAACCATCCAAGAGGGGCAGTCAGAGTGGGAACATCCACCTTGGATTTTTTTGAAGTGGGTAGGGGAACTCATCAGGGTTGCCCATTATCCCCCTTCCTATTTGCCATTGCACTGGAACCTCTGGCCGTTGCACTGAGGTCAGCTAGTGCAATAAAATCTATACGGGTGGGCACAATAGATGAATCCTTGGCACTCTACGCAGACGACATGTTGCTATTTTTGGATGACCCCAGAGACTCCTTAAGAGCAGCTCTGGAAATTATTAATCATTTCGCAACTTTTTCAGGCTTAAAGGTGAACTGGAGTAAGTCATCAGTCTTGCCGATAGATCCAGGGGCCAGGGCAGATGCAGACCCTAACTTGCCATTACAGTGGGTTTCTTCCATTAAATATCTGGAAGTACAAATCACAGCGAACATTCAGGACTACATATCTCTTAACCTGTTACCCCTAATAACAATGATAAAACAGAAAGTACAAACATGGACAAAACTCCCGTTGTCACTAATAGGTCGCATCAGTTTACTGAAAATGAAGTTTCTCCCGGTGGTACTGTACTTCCTGAGACATGCACCTGTCTGGGTTCCGAAATCGTATTATAAGAAGCTGGACAGTATCATCTCATCTTTCATTTGGGCTCCCAAGCCTCCAAGAATTGGGTGTAAGGTGTTGCAGGAACCGGGGAATCAAGGAGGCCTGGCACTGCCAGATTGGCAAAAATATTATATAGCGGGACAAATGGTTTTTGCCCATAGGTGGTTGATTGCTGAGGATGGGGATGCAGCTACAGTATTGGAGGCGGCACATTAGGGGTCATATGACAGTCTCCGGTTTGCCCTGTTTAGGGGTTTCAGGTCGGAGTTACCTTTGACTTTAACAATGAAAGCCACTATCAAGGCCTGGGAAACAGCAGTTTAATTGGCTTGCCCTAGCTATGGGGGAGTATCGCCATCAACTCCCATATGGACGAATCCAGGATTACCTCAATTTTTTAATTTACCGGATCCCATGATATGGGCAGTTAAAGGCATTAAAACATTGCGAGATATTACAACATATGGTGAACTTTTAACCTTTTCACAGTTACAATCAAGGCATGACCTCCCAAACTCTTATTTATTCAGGTTTTTGCAGATTCGTCACGCATTTCAGATGCAGTTTCGGGAGATGAGGGTAGAATCCTTGCCCTCGTCTCTTGAAACGTTGTTGTCAGATGTAGATTTGGTCAAGCCTCTCTCAAGTACTTACAAGGAATTATTCAAGGTAACGCCATTGGCGATCGCCAGATGCAGAGAAAAATGGGAGGGGGAGGTTCCGGATGTGCAGGGGGAGGACTGGAATGATCTGTGGACCCAGCCATTTAAACATCTGGTATCCACGAGAGACAGGCTGATTCAGTTTAAATTTCTACATAGAAGCTATTATACGCCTGCTAGACTGAACAAGATTTTTCCCATGGTCTCGGCGGAGTGTTGGCGATGCTCATATTCGCCTGCAGATGCTGACCACAGTTTTTGGAGCTGCCCGCACATTCAAAAATTTTGGACTGATATCACGACTTGTATTGCTGAAGTAATATCAGTACCGATTCCAATGAATGTTAAGGTGTGTTTGCTTGGATTAGTAGACGAAGTTGTACCCTCACGGGCCATGCGAACGATGCTAAATATTTTGTTTTTTTTATGGTAAGAAAGCCATTCTGTTGGCGTGGAAAAAACCTAAGGCTCCGAGCTTTGCTTCATGGAAAGGCCTGGTAAATTCCATGTTACCATACTACAAAGCTACACACGAGGCCAGAGGCTGCATGAAAAAATTTGATAGGGTGTGGCAGGCGTGGTTTAACTCCAACAGTACGGTGGGTTAGCGAAGGAGGTGATCTAAATATGGAGATACTGGGGGGCGTGTCCAGGATGGCGGCGTGAGCGGTCGCATCTCTCAGAGCTCCGCCGGGGCCTAAGTACAATCCGCGGCCATCGGACCCTAATACACCCTAATCAGTGGCCTGAAGTTAACAGGGACACTGCCTGATAGGTAACCTGCCTCCCAAGCCCCGGTGGACCCATACCAGGAAGTGCGGGCCTGAGATTGCTGGAGGCCTCGGCCTCGCGTGGTGTGCGTCGGACCGGGGGCCTCTCCCGCAGTGGGATCGCGTGGCGGACCTGCGGGACTACATCCGGAGCACACCCGGCTTTGTCCTCCCTCCGGCTGCGGCTGCTGCCTGTGAGACCCCGGCCGGATCCCCCCCCTCGCTGCGGACGCGGCGGCCTACGGACTGCACTAGGCCTCAGGTGAGACCGCGGTCTCGCCTACACGGACGGCCGGAGCCGCCGGCGGAAGTCCCGACGCTCACAGAGGGCCCCATCCCACCCTGCTCCAACAACACCAGGGGTGGCCTACCTGACATCAGCCTGATCCCAGAGGTGCCGAAGACCCCAGCAGCCCTACGGAGGATCTGAATGAGGCGACGCCAGTCGGGCGCAGCGGCCGGTAAGGGGAAAAAGTACAAATTCCCTCCTTCCCCTGAGATAACCCCCCCACAGCCAGTTCCCCCTCAAACACCCAGGCCCACCCGCAGTGTTTGTAGAGCCTCACAGACTGCACTAATGGAGGCTGAGGAAGCAAGACCCCCATGGTTAGCCGAAGTAATGGCGGCCATAGCCACATGCCAGTCCACGCTCACAGCAAAAATAGACGCAGTGCAAATGGATGTAGGCCTATTGAGGCAGGACATGGATAAACTCCGCTCCAGGGTGACAGAAACAGAGCAGAGGGTCAGCAACACAGAGGACACAGTCGCAGAACACAGCGCAGCACTTCACACACTCCAAACAAAGGTGAAGGCCCTGGAGTATCGGGCAGAAGACGCAGAAAATAGGAACAGGCGTAACAACCTACGTATAGTCGGTCTGGCGGAGGGGGCAGAGGGAAGCGACCCAACAGGGTTTGTGGAGGGCATGCTGCGGAACCTTCTGCCGGACGCCCGTTTCTCTCCTCACTACGCGGTGGAAAGGGCACACAGAATTCCGCCCAGACCTGGCCCCCCAGGGGCTCCCCCCCGAACTTTCATTTTGAGACTCCTCAATTTCCGGGATAGGGACGAGATTCTGCGCGCCTCCAGAGTTGTGGGCGATTTAAGACACCAAAATAACAAGCTGATGATCTTTCCTGACTACTCGATAGAAACACAAAAACTTAGGAAGTCATTTGATCATGTGAAAGTAGCGTTGAGGGCCCGTAACATCCGCTACAGTATTTTATTCCCGGCGCGCCTGAGGGTCCAAGATGGAGAAACGGCCCGATTCTTCACCTCCCCTCGGGAGGCATCAGCCTGGCTGGAAACACTGCCCCATGACCGACAGCAGAGAGCTTGACACGTGAATATTTCACATGTGCACTTGTACCTAGTTGGAGCCTTGAACACCAAGCCCCTGCAACAATCAACATTGCATTCATCAACTTGATCCCCGCACCGAGGATGGTTGGATGCACTGGTTTGCCTGTTTGAAAAAGCCTGCCTTTACAAGGATCCAGGAAGAAACCAAGTCTGAACCCCTGGACAGTTACACCAGGAGACTGTTAAAGTTAAAACTACATCGGAAAGAGTACTGCTCCCTCTTACGTGGAGACCGCGGGGCGATGGAGTGGCACACGCACCACTGATGGCGGATTTTTTACCCTTTTATTTTTCTTCAAAAATGTTTTTTCTCCTTCCCCCCTTTTTTGTGTTGTTTAGTCCCCCTTTAATTCTCCATCTACTTACACTTGTACGCAAGTAAGGGAAGGGCCCTGCACAATGCTGTTTTATGGGAAGGAACTCTTTTTTCCCCCTTTTTTCTTTTTTCTTAACCCTTTTTATGGCAGGGCCCCCAGACAGAAGTTGTGAAGCTCCGGCGGAGCCTCAGGCCAGCGGAGAGCGACTCGGCTCACTTGAGCCCCTCAGGAACTTCGAGGGGTCGAAACGCCTCTTGCACAGGACCCCCCTTTTGCAGCCGGCGTGCTGATTTCGGTTGGGATGGATACCTGCCTCAGTTTCAAGGGGTTGGGTGGGGTGGGGGGGAAGGGTAGCTGCCCCATAAGGGCAAGTTTATTGTTAAGGGTTAATCTTTTGGTTTCTAAAAGTTTGATTTTGATAATATGTTTTTTGAATGCATTGCAGGCCTCAGTACTGTACGACTTGGGATACTATGCCCTCCGCACCGGGTTGGCGGCCTCGGGGGGAGAGCGTCCTCTAAATCCAAGCACACCCACTTTAATACACAACTATGGCATCACTTAACATCTTGTCCTGGAACACCAGGGGTCTGAACTCATCGGTCAAAAGATCACTGGTGTTCCAATACATTAAAGCTCACGGCCCACACATCTGCATTTTGCAGGAAACCCACTTGCTGGGTAGTAAAATTATGGCCCTAAAGAAACCCTGGATTGGGCATCATTACCACTCCACATATTCCAACTTTGCACGGGGTGTAAGTGTCCTAGTCCATAAGTCTCTCCCCTTCAGGTTGCTGGACCTGGTGCTGGACTCGGAGGGTAGATATGTTGTGGTTCACGCCCAGATACACTCTATGAGATGGGTGATTGTGGGAGTGTATTTACCCCCCCCGGCCTCAATACCTCTCCTGAACCAAGTGGCCTCCAAAATAGCTGACTTCCAAAGTGACAACGTAACCATTTTAGGCGATTTTAATTTAGCCCCCAATCCGGAGATCGACAGAATGTCCTGTGCTGGGCACTCCCACCCCGGCCTGGCGGATTGGGCTGAATTATATGGTTTGACGGACGTGTGGCGGTGGAGGAATCCTCACCTTAGGGCCTATACCTGCCACTCGGCCTCTCATAGATCCTTCTCCAGAATTGATTTAGCTTACGTAGACCGCACGGCCTTGGCTAGGGTGAGAGATATCAAAATTCTCCCCCCGGGGAATCTCGGACCATGCACCGCTCCTTCTGTCGTTAAACGTCTCCTCCACACCGGGAGTTTCCCTGTGGAGACTATCTAGATTCTGGGTAACGGACGAGGTGGTTGATGGACACTTCAGAGAGGCAATGGGGGAATACTGGGACATTAACCCAGGCTCAGCCAGTGCAGCTACAGTATGGGACACTTTCAAGGCATACACTAGAGGAAGATACCAGACCATTATAGCTAAAGTGCGTAGGGAGAGGAGAGCAGACTTGGAGGCAGCTGAGGGGAAGGCGGACCTGCAGGAAGCACTATTTCTTAGGACCAAACACCCCGGTGACTATGACGAGCTTCAGAGACTGACTGGGGAAGTAGTCCGCATCCGCACCTCTCTCACACAGAAACGTCTTCTTGCCCAGACGCACCGCATATTTGAGCAAGGGGAGAGGTCCGGGAAGCTATTGGCATGGCTGTCCAGGGAACAACAGGGGGGGCTGTGTATACCACACATAAAGGGACCTGACGGATGTCTCAAATACGACCCAGACGAGATAAACGAATGCTTCGCCTCCTTCTATAAAACTCTTTACAGATCCAGGGCCGCACACACCAAGGAGGAACTGACCACTTATCTAGAGCCTTTTGACTTCCCAGTTCTCACTACAAAATACCGTGACAGTCTTGACGCCCCTATCACCACAGATGAGCTGCTGAAGGCTCTTAAGACTCTCCAGGCGGGCAAATCTCCGGGTCCGGACGGAATACCGGTCGAGTTCTATAAGCAATATGCAGAGGAGCTAATGGGGAAACTACATACTATGTTTATGGAGGCACAACGCCTGGAGACGCTTCCGAGCTCATTAAGTGAGGCGGTGGTGGTTGTAATTCCCAAGCCAGGTAAAGATTTGACTCTGTGCTCCTCCTACCGCCCTATCTCACTCATCAATGTGGATGCTAGGCTCCTGGCCAAAGTGCTGGCCAGGAGGCTTAACACAGTAATAACGGCCCTAGTGCACCCAGACCAAACAGGGTTCATGCCGGGGAGAGGGACAGATATCAACATCAGAAGGCTCTTTACCCATATGGATAGGGCACAGGCAGACTCGGCGGGAGTGGTGGTGTCCCTTGACGCCGAAAAAGCCTTCGACTCTGTGGAGTGGGAGTTCTTATGGGAGGTTCTGTCAAAATTCGGATTTGGTCCGAAATTCCGGACGTGGATACGGATGCTCTACGCCAATCCCAAGGCGAGGGTCCGTACAAACGGAGCCCTCTCTGAAACCTTTCCCCTGGAAAGAGGCACTCGTCAGGGATGCCCTTTGTCACCGGGACTCTTCGCCTTGGCGATAGAACCCCTTGCCATTGCTCTGAGAGCGGAGGCCGGGGTGAAGGGGATACCAGTAGGCACAATTGAGGAAAAAGTGTCCCTGTATGCGGATGACACACTGCTTTATCTCGCTGATCCTAAACAGTCACTGCAGAAAGCGCTAGGCTTATTTGAAGACTTCGCTCGGTTTTCAGGGGTTCGCATAAACTGGGATAAATCGGTCCTGTTTCCGCTCCACCCCTCGCTTCCCAGGGTGGATACTGCAACCCCACTTCAATGGGTGGGCGAGTTTACCTACCTGGGAATCAAAATTAGTAATACCACCCATGAATTTATGGAAAAAAATGTGCAGCCTCTCCTTTCTCAGCTTACAGTGAAATGTATGGCCTGGCGTTCCTTACCACTCACCCCTGTGGGTAGAATAAATCTGCTTAAAATGGTGTTTCTCCCAAAATTCCTGTACTTCTTCCGCAACACACCCTCCCATATACCTAGGTCATTTTTTAGACGTTTGGAGGGGATTCTGACCTCTTTCATATGGGCTGGGAGGACACCCAGGGTGGCAAAGAGGATACTCTACCTTCCTCTCTCGGGGGGTGGACTGGCACTTCCAAATTTTTTGTTATACTACTGGGCTGCTGTGCTGGTCACGGTGCGCTGGTGGTTCTCCCAGCCCAGACAAAACCCTGCGGTCAGGCTCGAGGCTGCCATCGTCGGCTCATATGCGGCTCTATCAAACCTAGTTTATAGGGGTCTTAAAGCTCCTTATCCCCTGACAACGCCGATGAAAACCACCATTAGAGCATGGAGGGAGGCTAGGGCTATTTATGCGGAGCCGAATAGAATATCCCCACACACACCGCTTTGGTGCAACCCCGCCCTCCCACATCTTTACGACATGCCAGATCCCTCCCAGTGGGCCACGCGGGGAATTTCCACCCTAAAACACATTATAGCTAATGGGAAACTCATGTCCTTTCAAGACATTAAACGGCAATACTCCCTACCCCGATCCTTTGAGTTCAAATATTGGCAATTAAGGCACGCAATGAGGGCACAATTCCCGGACAGATTAACTTTGGAACCGGACTCGGTTGAGCGACTTCTAACTTCAAGCGTGATGGGGAAGCCCTTATCCACACTGTACATGTACTTGACGGTAGCACATGACATTAAGCCCACTCGGGCATATGATAAATGGAGGGCGGACATTCAGGCACTGGGAGATGACGAATGGGAGGACATTGTCTCAACCTATATCCCAACTGTAATAGCAGCTAAGGATAGATTCATACAATTGAAATTCCTCCATAGGTCATACCTCACTCCACATAGGTTGGCTAGAATCTATCCCCACGTTGACCCCTTATGCCCCCGGTGCAGGATCAGCGAGGGGACATTTTGGCACATGGTATGGGCATGCTCGAAACTCGGACCGTACTGGGAGGGGGTGACGGGGGTGCTCAACGATATTTGGGACCTTAGGCTATCACCTGACCCTATGTTGCTCCTGCTGAGCTACATGGGGGACGTGGAAGGGGACAGATACACCAAACTCTCTGTTACATTCCTGCTATTCTATGCTAGGAGGGAGATATTGCTACACTGGAAGTCAGTTGAACCACCCACCGTTGGTTCATGGAAGAAAGCGGTAAACTCGTGCTGCCACTATACAAACTCACGTATGAAAGCAGGCAGTGTCCGGCCAAGTTCGACAAGGTTTGGTCGGCCTGGGCGGCGGCGCGTGGCTGAGGGACCGGGAGTGGGGGACCTACTGATGGATTCCCCCCTTGCGGTCAGGGGCAATGCCCTCCCCAACCTCGGACACGGGACGCTGTCGGGTCACACTGATGGATAGTTAATTCAGACCTGACGAAAGGGGTAAAGCAGACGGGAACATTCTCGGACCTCATGGGGTCAGAGGGAAGAGGAGTAGGTAGTTATGGACTACAGGGAGACCCTGGACAAGGCTAAACACTAAACATTATAATGAAGAAGTAAATATGAGACGGTATGTAGTACTTGAAATGCACACCACTGTTGAGTAGATAACTCTTTACTCCTTCTATATCCTAACGGATGTATAGGGAATTTGTAAAATGCATTTGTGAGATGCTGCAATGTTTAACAGATGTCTTACTATATCATTGTAAGGATGCAGATACTCTTTGTCGTGCAATGACGGCTTTGTAATGCTGATTTGTTTTTGAAAATAAAAACCTTTTTGCTGTTAAAAAAAAAAAAAATATGGAGATACTCTTTGAATAAAAGATAGTGTCAGGAGGCCCTACTCACTTAGGCTGGATTCACACCTATGCAGTTTTAGTGCTTTTTGCCTTTTGCAGATTTGCACTACAGTCCATTTAACATGGTTTCCTATAGAACACGTTATATAGTGCAAATATGCAAAATGCAAAAAGCACCAAAAATGCGCAGGTGTGAATCCAGCCTTACTGTCAGACTATCACATTTTAAAATCATAGACACTGAATGTTGTGCTCACTGTTACATTAAAGTAATTGCATGCATACCTTGAAAACTTTTATGGGCTTACGATATAATGTCGAGCTGTGGTTCAAGGGTGGGGGGGTGAGTTGGGGGAACGACTGTTAGTTAGTAGGTCTTTGTTAGATAGACATATAAGGTCATGTTGACCTTCATGGACAATGTTCTCTGGAGAGGTCCATTGTTGTATGATATTAATATAAAATAATAAACAGAATTAAAAAAAAAAAAAAAGTTATTCACCCCGATCTTTATAATATATAAAATATCTGAAAAAAAATAAAAATACATAGTAAACAGGACTTTGCTAATAAAGATGACCTTTTAGGGTGTCCATACTGTATATTGTATATAATATGTATCTTTATGCCTGCTCCCTGATATGTACAGGCCCTTGTTTCTACTTTTTCATGAATGGGGCGGGTTCAATATTTTAATACCATTACAGGCGTATTTTAACCAATTCAGAGAGTAAGAGTGGGAATATGGGAATATAATGCTCTAATTTTTTCTCAAAAATAGTAGACCCAGTACATAATTGGAAAAGAAGAATGGATCATTCTTAAGGCCTGATTCACACCTATGCAGTTTGCATATTCCAGGTGCATTTTGCATTTTTCAATACAATATTTTGATCCATTGAAGTGTATGGAACCAAAAACCAGAAAAAAGTCCCTGGTAGACATGTGCACTGTCAAAAAATTGTTTGTTTTCGTTTTCACTTCATTTATTTTTTTTTTCAGAATTTCAAAAATTCGGAAATTCAAAAATTCGAAAAATTTGGAAATTCGTCAATTAAAAAATTTGGAATTTGTAAATTTGTTAGTTCAAAAATTAGAGAATTCGGAAATTCAAAAATCTGAAAATCTGAAAATTCCAAAATTTGGAAATTCGGAAATTCAGAAATTCGAAAATTCAGAAATTCAGAAATTCGGAATTCGAAGATCCAAAAATCTGAAAATCCCAAAATTCAGAAATTCGAAAATTCAGAAATTCAGAAATTCAGAAATTTGAAAATTCAGAACTTTGAAAATGAGAAAGGAAAATCTGCAAATTCGAAAGTACGAAAATTTGAAAATCCAAAAATACGAAATAATAACTAACTAACTAACTAACTAGTAATAACTAACTATTAAATTATAGGTATTGGGATTTTCAAATTTGGCTGTTAGTGAACGTAACGAATACAAATTTCTCTGAAGTTATGAATTATCCAAAATAAAGAATGCCACATCTAAACAAATGGAATAGAACAAAATAATAATACGCTATTATAAGTTAGTAATATAGTTATGTTCCATTCGTTTAGATACGGCATTCGTTATTATGGATAATTTGTAACTTTGGATACATTCATATTCGTTATGTTCACTAACAGTCAAATTTGAAAGGAAATTCCAATACCTATAATTTAATAGTTAACCACTTCAGCCCCGGAAGGATTTACCCCCTTCCTGACCAGAGCACTTTTTACAATTCGGCACTGCGTCGCTTTAACTGCTAATTGCGCGGTCATGCAATGCTCTACCCAAACGAAATTTGCGTCCTTTTCTTCCCACAAATAGAGCTTTCTTTTGATGGTATTTGATCACCTCTGCCATTTTTATTTTTTGCGCTATAAATGGAAAAAGACTGAAAATTTTCAAAAAAAATGATATTTTCTACTTTTTGTTATAAAAAAAAATCCAATAAACTCAATTTTAGTCATACATTTAGGCCAAAATGTATTCAGCCACATGTCTTTGGTAAAAAAAAATGTCAATAAGCATATATTTATTGGTTTGCGCAAAAGTTATAGCGTCTACAAACTAGGGTACATTTTCTGGAATTTACACAGCTTTTAGTTTATGACTGCCTATGTCATTTCTTGAAGTGCTAAAATGGCAGGGCAGTACAAACCCCCCCAAATGACCCCATTTTGGAAAGTAGACACCCCAAGGAAATTGCTGAGAGGCATGTTGAACCCATTGAATATTTATTTATTTTTTTTCAAATTATATTTTATTAAAGAACAGGAGAGGACATGGGTCCCACACAGTAATACAGGGTATACACAAAACGATACAATGAGGGCGCAGCCTCCAATTATACATAATCGTCTCATATGAATACCGTAGATATTTTTTCTTGTAAGAAAATCAGTGTGGGTTACCAATAAACCTCATATGTATGATTAATAACCAATAAGTGGGTGGAACCGTACCTCTCCGTATTCATTTCCATTTATTTAAAAAGAGAAAAGAAGAGGCCTAAATAATAAAAAGGAAAAAACAAACAAGAGATGAGAAATTACGAGAAATAGAATAATGGGGGGGGGTTTAGGGAGGAGGGATAAGAGGGGATATGGGGTAGCGGGGGGAGGGGGGGGGCAAGGAGACGGCTACTACATGTGTCGTCTGATAGGCTTAGGAAGGATCAGCCCTGTTTTTTATATCAGATAATAGCATATCAAGATGACTTCCACTAAACAGACTAGTTCCCTTCTAGAAGCGCCTGGCCTTCAGCCGAGAAGATAAATATGTTCCATCCGGACCAAGTCTTGGTGAAGACTTTGCTTTGGTTTCTAGCAGTCAGAATCAAATCTTCCATTCTCTTAATATCCTCTACCTTTCTGATCCACACACCAATTGATGGGGGTTGAGTAGATTTCCAAAGCAGGGGAATACATGCCTTGGCAGCATCCAGTAGATGCCGGATCAATGACTTTTTATAAATTTTGCTGGCTGAGGTGGTGGCGTGGAGCAGAAAGAGGGCAGGATCATTTGATATTGTGCGTTCGGTAAACTTTTGTATAACGTTTCGGATGGTTTCCCTAAATCGATCCAGTAATGGGCATGTCCAAAAAATGTGGAGGATGGTGCCACGGTCACTATGGCATCTCCAACACCTGTCCGTTGTGAGAGGAAACATCTTATGTAATTTTACAGGAGTGTTGTACCATCTAGTGATCAATTTGTAATTAGTTTCCTGCGTTTTTGTGCAGATCGAAGATCTGTATGTGAAATGAATTATATTCTGCTTTTGACGCTTCGTGAATTTACATTGTAGGTCCTGTTCCCAGGAATCTAAACTTTGTAAGCTAAAGCTGTCTGGGGGTGTAATTAACAATTGGTATGTGGCTGACAAAGCATGTGGCATGGAGTCTTCTTCTGTACAATATAGATCGTATGTCGTCAGGGGTTGGGTAAAGCTGTCGGGGGGTGCTAGTGTTTTGAAAAAATGATCAAGTTGGAGGGCCCTCAAAAAATCTAATTGGAACGGTCCTGCTGGGTTCCTAAGTTCTGCTATATTGGGCCATCTTCCATTCAGTAGAAAGTGAGAGACTTGGAAGTAATTAGAATTTTTTAGAGATATAAACATTGGATCTGTGTACCCTGGAGTGAACTCGGGTGTACCCAAGATCGGACGGATCGGGGATGTTGTTGATGTAAGGTGAAACCTTACAAACAAGGTCGAGCATATACGCGTAGTCACCCCTATGAGGGGATGTCTTTTCATATGACTTGGGAGTAAGTCATAACACCATGGCGCTCTGTTGAGGGGTATGTCACATTGTAGTTGTTCCAGTCTGGTCCAAAGTTTAGTAGTGTGATGTCGATTCCAGTCAATAAGTCTGACCAAATGGGATGCGTAATAATATTTACGAAGGTCTGGAACCGCCAAACCCCCGTACAGTTTAGGTAAGGTAATTAGCTTCCTAGAGAGTCTGGGTTTTTTATTGGCCCATATGAAATCAAAGATTAGTTTATTAGCCTGGGCAAAGTATGATGAGGGGACCTGGATCGGTAGAGCCTGTAGTAAATATAGGAATTTGGGGAGTATACTCATCTTCACAATATTGCATCTACCGAACCACGAGTGTAGACCTGACTGCCATTTGGACAATAGGGAGCGGATCGTATTTAGTAGTGGGGGGAAGTTTAGTGCAAATATCTGGGACATTTTGGAGGGGATGTAAGTACCTAAATAATGTAGCGCTTTAGTCGTCCATTTGAAATTGAAGCTTCCCCTAAGGGACGTGAGTAGTCGAGAATGTATACCTATGCCCATGGCTTCGGATTTGGTGATGTTGATTTTCAGGTTAGACATAGCACTATATTCCCTAAATTCCTGTAGGAGGTTGGGGAGGGATATCAATGGGTTGGTTAGTGAGAACATCATATCATCCGCGTAGGCGGCTACTTTCTGTTGCGAGTTACCCACCTCAACTCCTTTTATGTTTTGGTTGGCTCTTATATTGCACAGGAAGGGCTCCAATGACAGGGCGAAGAGGAGAGGGGATAACGGACAGCCCTGACGGGTTCCATTTCTGATCGGAAACGGGTCAGACAAAATCCCATTAGCTCGAACCCGGGCTGTAGGATCTGAGTAGAGTGCGTTTATCCAGGTGAGCATTTTGTTGCCCAAACCTATATAGTCCAGGACGGAGGACATGTAGTGCCAGTTCACCCTGTCAAAGGCCTTCTCTGCGTCTATGCTCAGGAGTACACATGGGGTCTTGTTTTTATTAACTATGTGGATGAGGTTCAACACTTTGATCGTGTTGTCCCTTGCTTCCCTGGTTGGGATGAATCCAACTTGATCCTGATGGATCAGATTCGGAAGGTGTTTCTGGATCCTGTTGGCTAGGATTTTAGTAAAAATTTTAAGATCCGTGTTAAGGAGGGAGATCGGTCTATAACAGGCCGAAGGGTCTTTCCCTTCCTTAGGTATCACTACAATGTGAGCAGCTAAGGTGTCTCTTGGGATGGATGTATCTGTGCCTATGGAATTAAAAAATTTGAGCATTGGACCTTCTAAGGATAGAATCAGGGTTTTGTAATATTGCACCATTAACCCATCAGGTCCCGGGGCTTTACCTGATTTACTCACCCCTATTGCTGTTTTAAGTTCTTCCGTAGTAATCGATTCCTCTAGTGACTCCCTAATTTCTATGGGAAGTGTGGGTAAATCTGATCTATGGAGGTATGCGTCAATTTGGTCCTGTGGGGAGGGAGGTCGTTGTAAATTGTATAGTGATGCGTAAAAATCCCTAAACTCCTTAGCGATATGTCGGGGTAGTTTAACTTTCTGGCCTGAGGGGGTCATGACGTGGGGAATATAATTCGCCAAAACCTGTTCTTTTAGGGAATTGGCTAGGAATTTACCGCACTTATTCCCCGACTCATAACTCTTGCGTCTGCAAATCTGGATCGCCGCTTTGGCTCGGAATAACATTAGATCCGTAATCTTATTACGCAAGAGTAGGATTTCAGCCTCATTAGAGGGTGTTTGGGCGTGTTTGTGTCTAGCTTCCGCCGCTTGTAACTCATCTAGGAGTGATTTTATTTGTGACGTCCGTTGTCTTTTGATCCTTGCTCCGTGTTTGATTAGGACGCCCCGGATTACCGCCTTGTGGGCTTCCCAAACTACTCCGGGGTTACTGTTCGGGGTAATGTTAGTCTTAAAATAAAAATCTAGTTCCCGGGTGACGTCTTTACAGATTTCCTCATCCTGAAGAAGACTCTCATTAAGTCTCCATGTCCGAGATTTGGAGGTAAAATTATCTGTCAGGGCGTATGTCAGCATTATTGGGGCGTGGTCTGACCATGTAATTGAATCAATCGAGGATTTGTGGACAGCGTGTAATTGTGCGTGGGGGATTAGGAAGTAGTCTATTCGGGAGTATATTTTGTGTGGGGAGGAGTAGAAAGTGTAGTCTCTCTCCGTTGGATGGAGGAGTCTCCAAACATCAATCAATTGGGCTTTGTGCAGGGAGCGTGCAATGCGCTTCCTGGTAGCTGGTGTGACTGATGATTGACCCGATGAGGTATCCTCCGTGGGGATCAACGGAACGTTGAAGTCCCCACCCAGGATTAGTTGACCCCTCTGAAACTTCATCAAGACATCTATTGTCTTGCTTATGAAGGAATCTTGTTGACTATTGGGTGCATACAAATTGGCTAGTGTTACTTCTATTCCACCCAAGTCTCCTCTGAGGAACAGATAGCGTCCCTCTGGGTCACTTTTTGCTTCCGCGCATGTCCATGGGACTGAGCGGGAGACAAGGATGGAAACTCCTCTTGATTTAGCATCCGCAAAAGTGGAATGATATGCCCATGGGTATAAATTGTTTTTCAGGATTGGGAGGTTGTCCCTTTTAAAGTGGGTTTCCTGTAGGAACGCCACGTCGACTTTGTGTCGGCGAAGGTCATTGATCAACATCCTCCTTTTCTCAGGCATATTGAGGCCCTTCACGTTAAGTGAAAACACATTCACCGTCTCCATGTCCCTTAGTAAAACTTATAGATCAAGATATAGAGAAATACGTGGGTTTGGGTAGTAGGGGGGGGGAAAGGGGAGGAGGGAGAGAAAGGTAGGAAGGAATGAGAAAGATCAGAAAGTGAAAAGGAGAGGAAGAATATCGAATCAAATTTGCACTATAGGGTGCAGCAATAACAATCTAAAGGAGATAGCACACTAATGCTAATACGCTCACCAGGCAACTGCTGGTAAATGAGCGTAGTCCTAATTGGAGGGGTGGGAAGCGATAGTCAGAATGGAACTCATCGACCCCCCCCCTCCAACTCAATTGAAAAAGGCTAACAGTATTGGTATGAAAACGACTAGTAAACCTTATTATGTATTAATAAATGGTAGAATAGAACACTAAAACAGTTAGTCACGAACAGGTTAACGCACTATGTGTTGTGTTGTCATCCGGTGTATTCTGGACATTCCTAACCACAACCCCCTCTATCTGCGGCTGAGCCCATAGAAATAGTGGACCCGTTTCCCACCTCTTAATATAGACATATATGTTTTATCTTAGCATGTGGTCTACTTCTGTTACCCCCAGACTATCGCCCGAAAAAGATAGGACTCCTGGGACTGTGACCATTTATCTATTAACTTCGTTGTGGTAAAGCTGTATTGTTTCCCCATTATCTATCAACATGTGAGTCATTAAGATGCCGGTGTCGGAGATCCCTCCCCTCCATCATCTCCGGCAGCGGCATGTGTCTATCAGATATAATAACAATCCAAGAGCACCAAACCACGTTATTAACTTAAAACATGTAGTATGTATGCTTGTAGTAATAGGGGGTCTGAATGAGCTGGAAATGGCATTGTTCACTGTTATCAGTGAGATATAGAGAGATCAAGGGTTGTTGTCTCTGGCTGGTGCAAAGAGGGAGTGTCCAGGATCAGCAAATAGAGCCCAGTCCCTGACTCTCACTGATGTTATGGGTCTGAGTACTGAGTTCAGGTAGTCATTTCAGTGAGCAGGGAGATGAGTGTATCTCAATCACATTCCAGCTGACAGATCCCCAGTACCGTATGCACTCAGTGAGTGGGGTGGGCGACCGTAAACTGTGGGGTGAACAAGTTTGTTGTCCTGCAGGGTGGGACATTGTGGTCTGGTCAAGATCGTGGGCTTACTTTAAGCAAAGCATCCAGGAGGTAGTGGATGAGGTAGTCAGGGCCGCATTGAAATCATAAAATCAAGCTACAACTCACGTGTACCCTCGTTGGAGGGTGCCCGGTGCCGTCTTCTGGATCGCTGTTGGCGCGGCTGCTGAGGATCCCGGTGATAGGAGGGGCCTGGTCGGTCCGTTCTTCGGGGGATCAGTGCCAGCCAATTAGGAACTGGGATCGGCTCCGCTTCCAAGAAAGCAAAAAAGTCCGGTAGATCATGTGGGGAGCGCAGATTAAAGGTATTGGATCCCTTACGGAGATTCACAGCTAAGGGGTATCCCCAGCGGTATGTACATCCTTGCCGGCGAGCCATGTCTAATATGGGTTTCAGTTGTGCCCTTCTTTGCAGCGTCGCTCTTGAGAGGTCAGGCAGGATCTTAATCGTCGCTCCGTCGAATTCCACCGTCCCTTGATCCCAGGCCTCCTGTAGTATAAGCTCCTTCTGTGTATAACGGTGGATCCTGCAGATCACATCTCTCGGCCTGTCCGGGTCCGTTGATCTGGGTCCCAGTGATCTATGAACCCGGTCTAGTTCCAGAGACGCCGGTGGGGCTCCCAGGACTTGGTGGAAGATAGCGACTACAGACGCTTCTAAGTCCTCCGCTCCTGTGGCTTCAGGGAGACCCCGCAGCCGCAAATTATTGCGCCGGCTGCGGTCCTCCATTTCCTCCAATCGTAACTGAAAGTCCACTGCTGTAGCTGCCTGTGAGTCCCGGGAGTTCTCTAAGACCTCTACTCTTTGTGCCAATGCCGATAGGGATAATTCCCCCGAGTCTACCCTCACCGAGATTGTCTGGAGCTCCGCTTTGAGTTCTTGTATGTCCCGGGTATGCGCCTCCTCTACCCGGGCTATGAGGGTTTCAATGTCTGATCTGGTGGGCAAGGCCTCGATGTCTGCCTTGGTAGGTAGGGCACGCAGAATAGCATGGAGCTCCTCTGGAATTCCAGAGTGTCTCTGTGATGTGCCTGCCATGTTAGATCTGAGAGTCGCTGGTGTTTCGGATAAGCAATCTGAGGACACCGATGAGGTTGGGGATAGCGGGGAGGCTAGTACGTCCGAGTCTGCCATATAGTGCCCACGTAGCGCTGCAACTATGGCGCCCGGAGATCTCCTCTGCTGACCGCGGAAGTATCTCCGAATACTGCTCCGTGGGGTGGCTAGTCGGTCTCCGTTTGTAGCAGATCTTGTTCTGTACCTTTTGGGGGTTAGCATTCCTCCTTCATGGGATACAAAAGCCGTTCTTGAGCAGGAGAGGGGACGGTCAGGAGCTCCTTGGAAACTCGTCCTCACTCCGCCATCGCTAGGCCACGCCCCCTATATATTTATTTTTTTGTCCCAAGTGATTGAATAATGACAAAAAAAAAATATTTACAAAAAGTTGTCACTAAATGATATATTGCTCACACAGGCCATGGGCCTATGTGGAATTGCACCCCAAAATACATTCAGCTGCTTCTCCTGAGTACGGGGATACCACATGTGTGGGACTTTTTGGGAGCCTAGCTGCGTACGGGGCCCCGAAAACCAATCACCGCCTTCAGGATTTCTAAGGGCGTAAATTTTTGATTTCACTCCTCACTACCTATCACAGTTTTGAAGGCCATAAAATGCCCAGATGGCACAACCCCCCCCCCAAATGACCCCATTTTGGAAAGTAGACACCCCAAGCTATTTGCTGAGAGGCATGTTGAGTCCATGGAATATTTTATATTTTGACACAAGTTGCGGGAAAGTGACATTTTTTTTTTTTTTTTTGCACAAAGTTGTCACTAAATGATATATTGCTCACACAGGCCATGGGCATATGTGGAATTGCACCCCAAAATACGTTTAGCTCCTTCTCCTGAGTATGGGGATACCACATGTGTGGGAATTTTTGGGAGCCTAGCCGCGTACGGGGCCCCGAAAACCAATTACCGCCTTCAGGATTTCTAAGGGTGTAAATTTTTGATTTCACTCTTCACTGCCTATCACAGTTTCGGAGGCCATGGAATGCCCAGGTGGCACAAAACCCCCCCAAATGACCCCATTTTGGAAAGTAAACACCCCAAGATATTTGCTGAGGGGCATGGTGAGTATTTTGCAGCTCTCATTTGTTTTTGAAAATAAAGAAAGACAAGAAAAAACATTTTTTTTTCTTTTTTCAATTTTCAAAACTTTGTGACAAAAAGTGAGGTCTGCAAAATACTCACTATACCTCTCAGCAAATAGCTTGGGGTGTCTACTTTCCAAAATGGCAGTGAAGAGTGAAATCAAAAATTTACGGCCTTAGAAAGCCTGAAGGCGGTGCTTGGTTTTCCGGGTCCTGTATGCGGCTAGGCTCCCAAAAAGTCTCACACATGTGGTATCCCCGTACTCAGGAGAAGCAGCAGAGTGTATTTTGGGGTGTAATTTCACATATTCCCATGGCATGTTTGAGCAATATATCATTTAGTGACAACTTTGTGCAAAAAAAAAAAAAATGTGTCTCGTTCCCGCAACTTGTGTCACAATATAAAATATTCCATGGACTCAACATGACTCTCAGCAAATAGCCTGCCTGGGGTGTCTACTTTCCAAAATGGGGTCATTTGGAGGGGTTTTGAACTGTCCTGGCATTTTATGCACAACATTTAGAAGCTTATGTCACACATCACCCACTTTTCTAACCACTTGAAGACAAAGCCCTTTCTGACACTTTTTGTAAACATGAAAAAATTATTTTTTTTTTGCAAGAAAATTACTTTGAACCCCCAAACATTATATATATTTTTAAAGCAAATGCCCTACAGATTAAAATGGTGGGTGTTTCATTTTTTTTTCACACAGTATTTGCGCAGCGAGTTTTCAAACGCATTTTTTGGGGAAAAAACATACTTTTTTAAATTTTAATGCACTAAAACACACTATATTGGCCAAATGTTTGATGAAATAGAAAAGATAATCTTAGGCCGAGTACATGGATACCAAACATGACATGCTTTACAATTGCGCACAAACGTGCAGTGGCAACAAAATAAATACATTTTTAAAAGCCTTTAAAAGCCTTTACAGGTTACCACTTTAGATTTACAGAGGAGGTCTACTGCTAAAATTACTGCCCTCGATCTGACCTTCGCAGTGATACCTCAAATGCATGGTGCAATTGCTGTTTACATTTGACAACAGACTGCCGCTTGCGTTCGCCTTAGCGCGAGAGCAGGGGGCGACAGGGGTGCTTTCTTTTTTTTTTTTCTTTATTATTTTTTTGCTTTTTTATCTTATTTTTAAACTGTTCCTTTCAATTTTTTTTTTATCATTTTTATTGTTATCTCAGGGAATGTAAATATCCCCTATGATAGCAATAGGTAATGACAGGTACTCTTTTTTGAAAAAATTGGGGTCTATTAGACCCTAGATCTCTCCTCTGCCCTCAAAGCATCTGACCACACCAAGATCGGTGTGATAAAATGCTTTCCCAATTTCCCAATGGCACTGTTTACCTCCGGCGAAGTCATGAAATGCTCATAGCTTCCGGTTTCTTAGGCCATAGAGATGTTTGGAGCCACTCTGGTCTCTGATCAGCTCTATGGTCAGCTGGCTGATACACCGGCTGCATTCTCAGGTTCCCTGTTGAGACAGGAGAGCCAGAGAAAAACACGGAAGATGGTGGGGGGGGATTCCCTCCCAGGGCTTGTAAAAGCAGTCTAGAGCCTAATTAGCTGCTAGGATTGCTTTTACATGAAAGCCGACCGCTGGCTGAAAAGAATGATACCAAGATGATACCTAAACCTGCAGGCATCATTCTGGTATAACCACTCAAAATCGTGAATGGCGTACCTGAAGACAAAAAATGGTTAACAATAAAACACAGTAAACGGTAAAGTATAAAAAATTGCATACCTGAAAAACAAACATGATAAAACATAATAACAATAAAACATTGCAGAATAGAATACAGTAAAAAAGAGTAGAACAATAGAGAGAGAGAATAGAGAGAGAGAATAGAGAGAGAGAGAACAATAAAACTACAACTATTTTTTTTTATTTATATATATATTTTTTTTTACACTTTTTTTTGTAACTAACTTTTATAACTGTAACCGGTCCCAGGTTCGGGTCTCTCAAAATGCGATGGCATCTTGGGAGACCCTGTGAAAGTGTGCCTAGTCTGTGGAATGCTGTACCCTACGCTAATACTCAACTATTGTATGGTAGCGTTCAAAACATTCACCAATGCAAAGACCAGGATTGTCAGGGCAGGAGGGACAATAATAGCGGGTGTCATGCCTATATCCGTGCTTGCTGCAGACACAACATCTTTTTTGGGGGGTTCGTTGGGTAGGGGTACTCGGGAGGACATAAAGAAAATGCCTCTCATGCAGCCGACTGCATTTGGTTGGGGATGTGAATGGGGGAAGTACGGGTGCTGCAGAAGTGGTGGGTTCCCAATTATTAGGATTGGCGAATGCAGCAGGAAGGGCACTATGGGCACGACGGGCCTGTTTGTCTTCTTCTTGGTGGCAGCAGGACACTACTTGTGCTTGCCACCTCACCAGCTTGAACTGCACTTATGAGACTCGCCACGTCACCAAGCATTACTGCAGTGCTGGTTTGACTACGACTAGGGTGTACTAGGCCGCTGGCGCTTGCTAGTTCACCAAAACGCTACCAAAAAAACTGTTAGCGATCGCAGGGATCAGGCCTGACTCTGTGAACGCTGCAGTTATGCGTTTAGTGTTTTGTAAGTGACAGTGATCGAACGATACTGCACTTGGGTGGGCTGGGCTGGGCCGGGCGGAGGGGCAAAATGCAGGTGCTAGCAGGTATCTGGGCTGATCCCGCTAGCACTGCGTTTTTGGGAACCCTAAACTGCTGGGGACGCTAGTATAGATCTGATTGGATCAGATATTGATCTGTTCAGATACTATACCACTAAGGGAGGCGTATGCTGCATGTGTGAGTTTTAGCGCTACTGGCACTAACCTGACGCTGCCTGGGGCTGGTGCTTGCCAGTTCACCAAAACGCTACCAAAAAAACTGTTAGAGATCGCAGGGATTAGGCCTGACTCTGCGAACGCTGCAGTTATGCGTTTAGAGTTTTGTAAGTGACAGTTATCAATCGATACTGCACTTGGGTGGGCTGAGCTGGGCCGGGCGGAGGGGCAAAACGCAGGTGCTAGCAGGTATCTGGGCTGATCCCACTAACACTGCGTTTTTGGGAACCCTAAACTGCTAGGGACGCTAGTATAGATCTGATCAGATCAGATATTGATCCGTACAGATACTATACCACTAAGGGAGGCGTACGGTGCGTGCGTGGGTGTTAGCGGTACTGGCGCTAACCTGACGCTGCTTGGGGCTAGTGTTTGCCAGTTCACCAAAATGCTACCAAAAAAAACTGTTAGCGATCGCAGGGATCAGGTCTGACTCTGCGAACGCTGCAGTTATGCGTTTAGTGTTTTGTAAGTGACAGTGATCGATTGATACTGCACTTGGGTGGGCTGAGCTGGGCTGGGCGGAGGGACAAAATGCAGGTGCTAGCAGGTATCTGGGCTGATCCCGCTAACACTGCGTTTTTGGGAATCCTAAACTGCTGGGGACGCTAGTAAAGATCTGACCAGATCAGATATTGATGCGTTCAGATACTATACCACTAAGGGAGGCGTATGCTGCGTGCGTAGGTGTTAGCGGTACTGGCGCTAATCTGACGCTGCCTGGGGCGACGCATATCACCGCCGGGCGATCAGGGGGCTAAACTTTTATTAGGTAATAAACGGCGGGTGCCCTGACACTATAAAAAATAAACAAACTAACCAGCGTCACCTGTAACGGTTATACAGTGATCAGTGGTGAAAGGGTTAACTAGGGGGCAATCAAGGGGTTAAAACCTTTATTAAGTAGTATATGGGGGTCCCTGTCGCTATAAAACGCTGACGGCGAACCTAAATATTTACGTCCCTAACTAGCATCACCAGTGACACTAATACAGCGATCAGAAAAATGATCGCTTAGCGACACTGGAAACAGGGGGTGATCAAGGGGTTAAAACTTTATTAGGGGGGGTTAGGGGGGTACCCTAGACCTAAAGGGGGCTAATACTAACTGTCCTAACACAGTAACTGTCACAAACTGACACCATGCAGTAATCAGAAAAAAAAAAAACCTGCTTGGTGTCAGTGTGACAGGGAGGGGGGAGGGGTGATTGGGGGGTGATCGGGGGGTGATCGGGGGGATCGGGGGTGTTTTGTGTGCCTGGCATGTTCTACTGTGTGTGTAGTGTTTGTGCACTCACATA
Source organism: Lithobates clamitans (assembly GCA_037952925.1). Classification (NCBI taxonomy): domain Eukaryota; kingdom Metazoa; phylum Chordata; class Amphibia; order Anura; family Ranidae; genus Lithobates; species Lithobates clamitans. The sequence continues at coordinate 3,597,020 of JBBGZY010001149.1, read as the reverse complement.
GATGTCTTCTCTCCTCGGCGCCGGAGCGGAAAATACCGAGCAGAGGAGAGATGACATCATTTCCTTTGCTGCTGTTTAGCATGCAGCAGCAAAGGAATGTTCTGATTGGCCGGCGGCGATCGTGAGGGGGGGCACAAACGGATGGCCTCCTCCTCACCTCCGATCGCCGGGGGACAAAAGAGGACCGCCTCGGGCACCGGGGGTCCGATCGTACCCCCCACCCGCGGGAGGCAGATCACGTAGATCTACGTGATTTTGCCTGCCCGTGCCGCCTTGCCGACATATATCGGCGTGAGGCAGTCCTTAAGTGGTTAAGGCATATGTTTTGTTCCAGCTCTATTATAGGCAAATGTATGGTTGATTTAAGTCAAAATGTACTGAATTGAATGACCGTTTGTCCTATGTTCTATGCAGTTGGCACAGTGTATGTTAGTATGTACAAAACGGATCATCTCTGGTAGTACACTGCACCAACTCAGGCAGTTTATCTATATATTACCTTGTTTATCTGTTATAAAATTTATGCCTATATGTACAACAAAATATCCTACAGATTAGGGATCCTAGGACCCCTCACCCCTACCAGGCACTGAGGTATTTCATTTAACCTACAGACTGGAATGATATGCACATTGGTGTGTAACACTGTATCAACATAAAACCACTTGTATGGTTTTTTCCTATATATGCATTAGCATTTCGGTTTCTAGGTAGCGCCAATTAACCCCTTTTTTTTCTAGTTCATGTACATTATTTACATGTTAGTGTATTGCGACCTCTGTACAGTGTTCAACTAAAGCTACCTGTAGGAGGTTGGTGGTGTTTTCCTGATCCTATCACTACCGCAGGCAGCTACATTATTTACACGTAGTGTAGTGCGACCTCTGCACAGTGTTCAGCTAAAGCTACAAGTTTGTGTAGTGCAACCTCTGCACAGTGTTCAGCTAAAGCTAGAAGTTAGTGTAGTGCGACCTCTAAACAGTGTTCAGCTAAAGCTACCTGAAGAAGGTTGGTGTTGTTTTCCTGATCCTATCACTACTTCAGGCAGCTACATTTTTTACGCTTTGGTGTAGTGCGACCTCTGCACAGTGTTCAGCTAAAGCTACCTGTAGAAGGTTGGTGGTGTTTTCCTGATCCTATCACTCCTGCAGGCAGCTACATTATTTACACGTTAGTGTATTGTGACCTCTGTACAGTGTTCAACTAAAGCTACCTGTAGAAGGTTGGTGGTGTTTTCCTGATCCTATCACTACCACAGGCAGCTACATTATTTACACGTTTGTGTAGTGCGACCTCTGCACAGTGTTCAGCTAAAGCTAGAAGTTAGTGTTGTGCGACCTCTAAACAGTGTTCAGCTAAAGCTACCTGAAGAAGGTTGGTGTTGTTTTCCTGATCCTATCACTACCGCAGGCAGCTACATTTTTTACGCGTTGGTGTAGTGCGACCTCTGCACAGTGTTCAGCTAAAGCTACCTGTAGAAGGTTGGTGGTGTTTTCCTGATCCTATCACTCCTGCAGGCAGCTACATTATTTACACGTTAGTGTATTGTGACCTCTGTACAGTGTTCAACTAAAGCTACCTGTAGAAGGTTGGTAGTGTTTTCCTGATCCTATCACTACCGCAGGCAGCTACATTATTTACATGTTAGTGTAGTGCAACCTCTGCACAGTGTTCAGCTAAAGCTACCTGTAGAAGGTTGGTGGTGTTTTCCTGATCCTATCAGTACCGCAGGCAGCAACATTATTTACACGTTAGTGTATTGCGACCTCTGTACAGTGTTCAACTAAAGCTACCTGTAGAAGGTTGGTGGTGTTTTCCTGATCCTATCACTACCACAGGCAGCTACATTATTTACACGTTAGTGTAGTGCGACCTCTGCACAGTGTTCAGCTAAAGCTACCTGTAGAAGGTTGGTGGTGTTTTCCTGATCCTATCACTACTGCAGGCAGCTACATTATTTACACGTTAGTGTATTGTGACCTCTGTACAGTGTTCAACTAAAGCTACCTGTAGAAGGTTGGTGGTGTTTTCCTGATCCTATCACTACCACAGGCAGCTACATTATTTACACGTTAGTGTAGTGCGACCTCTGCACAGTGTTCAGCTAAAGCTACCTGTAGAAGGTTGGTGGTGTTTTCCTGATCCTATCACTACTGCAGGCAGCTACATTATTTACACGTTAGTGTATTGTGACCTCTGTACAGTGTTCAACTAAAGCTACCTGTAGAAGGTTGGTAGTGTTTTCCTGATCCTATCACTACCGCAGGCAGCTACATTATTTACATGTTAGTGTAGTGCAACCTCTGCACAGTGTTCAGCTAAAGCTACCTGTAGAAGGTTGGTGGTGTTTTCCTGATCCTATCAGTACCGCAGGCAGCAACATTATTTACACGTTAGTGTATTGCAACCTCTGTACAGTGTTCAACTAAAGCTACCTGTAGAAGGTTGGTGGTGTTTTCCTGATCCTATCACTACCACAGGCAGCTACATTATCTACACATTAGTGTAGTGCGACCTCTGCACAGTGTTCAGCTAAAGCTACAAGTTTGTGTAGTGCGACCTCTGCCCAGTGTTCAGCTAAAGCTACAAGTTAGTGTAGTGCAACCTCTACACAGTGTTCAGCTAAAGCTACCTGTAAAAGGTTGGTGTTGTTTTCCTGATCCTATTACTACCGCAGGCAGCTACATTATTTACATGTTAGTGTAGTGCGACCTCTGCACAGTGTTCAGTGAAAGTCACCTGTAGAAGGTTGGTGGTGTTTTCCTGATCCTATCAGTACCGCAGGCAGCTACATTATTTACACGTTAGTGTATTGCGACCTCTGTACAGTGTTCAACTAAAGCTACCTGTAGAAGGTTGGTGGTGTTTTTCTGGTCCTATCACTACCACAGGCAGCTACATTATTTACACATTAGTATAGTGCGACCTCTGCACAGCAGTGTTCAGCTAAAGCTACAAGTTAGTGTAGTGCGACCTCTGCACAGTGTTCAGCTAAAGCTATCTATAGAAGATTGGTGGTGTTCTCATACTAATAATACTACAGGCAGGCAGTTGATTTTGTTAGCTGCAGTATCAGTATATATATATCCCAGCTTAGTGCAGCTACATCTCACTGCAGGCCATTAGTATGTCTGGAATGCCAGCAAGGAGAGGCAGACAGTCACAAGCCAATAAAAGAGGTCAAGCAGGCTCTGTGTCTAGAGGCAACAGTGCTGGTCGTGGACACGGTGCACCCTCATCAGCACGTGGCCGTGGGACACACTTGGCCTTTCTTTCGGCAGCTGGCCGAGTTTAGCCGCAATATGCGGAAGACTTGGTCGAGTGGATGACCAAGCCGCCATCATCCTCCTCATCCTCTCTCACCCATGCTCAGGGAACTTTGTATGGCAAAGCAGCTGCCAACGCGGCCTCTTCCCTCGGCTCAATGGCATCAGTGACTCCTTCCCTAGCCCCACCATGTCCTCCTGAGGAGTCCCTCGAACTGTTTGATCACAGTGTTGGGTACATGCTCCAGGAGGATCTGATGATGATACTGAGCTAGATGAAGGCAGTAACATGAGCACGGACAGGGGGTTCCCCCTGCTGCAGCATACTGCCAGGTTTGCTCCCGTGATGAGGAGGGAGGGGATGATGAGGTCACTGACTCAACGTGGGTGCCTGATAGGAGGGGGAGGAGGAGGAGTAGGAGGCACATCACTGACAAGGCAGGATGCCCTCCAGGGGCCAGCCTAAGGGCAGCACACTGACTGGATCACACCTCAGAGCTCCGCATGTGCAGGGCGCTGCTGTCTCTGCGCGTTATTCCAAAAGTTCTTTGGTGTGGGCCTTTTTTGAGACGAGTGCATCAGATGTCACTGCTGCTATTTGCAACATATGTCTCAAGTGTATCTCGCATGGCCAAAACATCTCCCGCTTGGGCACCACATGCTTGACCAGACATATGTTGACCTGCCATGCAGTTAGTTGGCAAGCGTACCTAAAAGACCCACACCAAAAAACAAAGAGGACCTCTCCTTTCTCCTCATCAGCTGGGATCTCCAACTCTCTGAGACCTGCACTGAGAGGAATGAAGGCGTAGAATTAGGTGTGTCACAGCCAAGTACTTGCGGGCAATCTGCTATCGGTACACCAACGTCAGATTGTACCAGGCAAATTTCCCTGCCCCAGCTGCTGCACCGCAAAAAGAAGTTCGCTCCCAGCCATCCACATGCCCAGCAGTTGAATGCTAGCTTGGATAAATTGCTAGCACTTCAACTGCTACCTTTTCAGTTGGTAGACTCTGCCCCCTTCCGTGAGTTTGTGGAATGTGCGGTTCCTCAGTGGCAGGTTCCCAAATGCCACTTTTTCTCACGGAAGGCGATTCCGGCATGTGGAAGGCAATGTCTTGGCCTCACTGGACAGGGCAGTCAGTGGTAAGGTGCATATTACCACTGACTCATGGTCCCGCAGACATGGACAGGGATGTTACCTAAGTTTCACGGCGCATTGGGTAACCCTTCTGGCAGCTGGGAAGGATGCAGGACAAGGTGCAGTAGTGTTGGAGGTTGTTCCACCACCACGCCTCCAAAATGCCACTACTAGTGATTCTGCCACACCTCTCTCCTCCACCCCCTCCTTTTCTTCTTCCTCCATGGCCTCTTCCTGTACTTTGTCCTCGGAACCAGCGGTGCTCCGTAGGTGTTCAAGGGGCTACGCAAGTACGCAGGCCAAAAGATGCCATGCGGTGCTTGAGTTGGTGTGCTTGGGGGACAGAAGCCACACTGGGGCAAAGGTTCTGTCAGCTCTGCAGGGGCAGGTTCAGAGGTGGTTGACGCCACACCAACTTAAGGCAGGAATGGTGGTTTGCGACAATGGCACCAATCTCCTCTCCACCCTCCGACAGGGACAAATGACCCATGTGCCCTGTTTGGCTCACGTCCTTAATTTGGTGGTGCAGCGGTTCTTGGGCAGGTACCCGGGCTTACAGGATGTCCTGAGGCAGGCCAGGAAAGTATGTGTGCATTTCCGCTGGTCATATAATGCCTGTGCTCAGCTGGCAGACCTCCAAAAGGAATTTAACCTGCCCAAGAACAGCCTAATCTGAGACATGACCACCAGGTGGAACTAAACGTTGGCTATACTGCAGCAGCTGCCCACACAGCAGAGGGCCATCAATGAGTACCTGTGCGACTATTGTGTCAGTATGGAGGAGGAGCGTGGCACTCAGCATCAGCAGCAGTCTTTAGGGATCATTTACATTCCCAAGAAACACATGGACTTGTACCTGGCTGGGAGGAGGTGGCTGCGGATCATGTCGTCCTTAGTGACCCAGAGAACTCCGGACCAAATGCCTCAGCAAACCTACGCTGCATGGCCTCCCTGATCCTGCAAAGCCTGCAGAAGGATCCTTGTATTCGTGGTATCAAGGAGAAGGAACAATACTGGCTGGCAACCCTCCTTGGTCTACGTTACAAGGGTAAGGTTGCGGACCTTATCTTACAGTCGCAGAGAAAGCAGAGGATGAAACATCTTCGGGAGGCCTTGCAGAAAAGTCTGTGCAACGCATTCCCAGAGACTGGTAGGTTACAAACTCCTGTTTCTGGACAACGTGTTGCTGAGGCTTCGGTCAGTCAAAGAAGGAGTGGTGGAGAAGGTGGCCATCTGACCGATGCGTTCAGACAATTTTTTAGTCCGCAGCCCCAAGATATGATCAGTTCCAGCAACCATCGCCAGCGTCTGTTTTACATGCTGCAGGAATAACTAGGGGCAAGATCTGACTTAGACACCTTTCCCACCGAAAATCCTCTGGGTTACTGGGTCTTGAGGATGGATCACTGGCCAGAGCTTGCACAGTATGCAATTGAGCTACTGGCCTGTCCTGCATCCAGCGTTCTTTCGGAACGCACATTCAGTACTGCTGGAGGCTTTATAACCAATCACAGGGTGCTGCTGTCCACCGACATGACCGATCGACTGACCTTCATAAAAATGAATCAGTCTTGGATCACCACCAGCTATCAAGCACCTGATGCTGATGTAACCAAATAATTTTTTTGAAATGTCAGATCCCTTCAAAGACTGCCTATGCTGATGCTGAGTGACTATCCTGTTATGCTGAGTAATTATCCTCTTCCTCCTCAATGATCATGCTGATAGCTTGTAAGAACATTTTTGGTTCTGGGCGCAGCCACCAGTGCCTAAGGCCCAATTTTTCAGCCCCTGTTTTTTACAGTTTTTGATGCAATTCTTTGCAGCAGGGCTAGTTCCTGCGCTCCAACTAGAGCATCTGTGAGGGGTTGCAGTGTTGTGGCCCCAGCACCAGTGCCTAAGGCCCAATTTTTCAGCCCCTGTTTAACAGGGGAGTGTAATTACAATTTTTGATGCAATTGTTTGCAGCAGGGCTAGTTCCTGCGCTCCAACTAGAGTATCTGTGAGGGGTTGCAGTGTTGTGGCACCAGCACCAGTGCCTAAGGCCCAATTTTTCTGCCCCTGTTCAACAGGGGCATGTAATTACAATTCTTGATCCAATATTTCACAGCAGGGCCCTGTGAGGGCTTACAGTGTTTTGGCCACAACAACACCTAAGGCCCAAATTTCTGCTGAGTATATAGGGCAGGCCCCTACTTTCAAACATCCAACTTACAAACGATTCCTACTTGCAAATGGAAGGAGACAACAGGAAGTGAGATCAAATCTAACCCTAGGAATGGAAATTCTCTCCTGTAAGAGTTATTATGGGAAAAACGTTTCTCCTTTCCACTGATGCTTTATCACCAATCCTTGTTTCACTAAAACCCCCAAATTTTTAAAAAACATTTGTCATTGGGACAAAACGTGAGGTGAAATCTTCTGAAGAGGAGCACAGACAGCAAAACAAATGTCACAGGGGTGATAACTCTTCCCTATGTTTTCCCATAAGCTTACAATAGATTTTTTGTCTGGAGCTATACGCGTTAAAAATGTACCCGTTCAAAATTACAAACAGATTCTACTTAACAACAAACCTACAGTCCCTGTCTTGTTTGCACCACCTGTATACTGCTGTTCAGAGTATATAGGGCCTGGGGGCCACACACCTTTCCTTTTTTAATTTGGGTGCGGGGTTCCCCTTAATTTCCATACAAGACCCAAAGGGCCTGGTAATGGACTGGGAGGTACCCATGCCGTTTGTCTCACTGATTTTCATCCATATTGCCAGGACCCGACATTACATTAGAGCTGCAAGCAGTTTTAAATGACTTTTATTCCTTTAAAAATTTCATTTTGTGCAGGGACTGCTCTAAGCACGGGAAACATGCGCCATTTTACAGGCATACTATAGACACCCCCCAGGTACAATATTTAAAGGAATATTTCACTTTTTTTTACTTTAAGCATCATTAAAATCACTGCTCCCGAAAAAACGGCCGTTTTTAAAACTTTTTTTTGCATTGATACATGTCCCCTGGGGCAGGACCCAGGTCCCCAAACCCTTTTTAGGACAATACCATGCAAATTAGCCTTTAAAATGAGCACTTTTGATTTTGAACGTTCGAGTCCCATAGACGTCAATGGGGTTCTAACGTTCATGCGAATTTTCGGTCCGTTCGCAGGTTCTGGTGCGAACCGAACCGGGGGGGTGTTCGGCTCATCCCTACTCAAGAATAGAATTCTTTACTTTTATATGAGAACTTTGAGAAAAGAATATAGTTGCACTTGTATGCCAACAGCAAAAGAAAAAACCATTAAAGCTAGTCACTTTTATAGAAAAGCTTTGGATGGCAGAACTTTCAGTACATGCAATGATTCAATTTAGAACAAGCAGAAAGCAAACCCTGATTTGGCTAACTCTGTCTTTTTTCCATTATAGTTTTTTTTTTTTTTTATAATCAAAATTTTTATTTTTCTATTATAAATTTCATCTTCACAATTTAATATTATACATTCTTGCATTCCATGGTTTAAATAAAAAAATCATATAAATAATAGAAGTGCTGCGCAGATAAATTGTCCATTCGTTAATAAAACAATAATGATAAAGGTGGGAGATGAGATGAGATCACCAGTGGATATTTAAACGCCTAGGATAGGATCAGAGGTGACTAAAGATCCCTTCACTATATATGGATGGCCCCTCACCTGCAATCTTCGACCTGAAGCAGGTCACACAGCATGTAAACCAAACAGAAGGTAAGATAACAGAGCACTCAGATCCGAGTGCCGGCTAGAAGGCGTGTGATCGTAAACTGGCTGACAGCCGCGGGTGACGTCATGCGCTCCTGGCCCCCATACGCGTTCCGTCCTGTGGGCGGGACTTCCTCAGCGTTAAAGGCTAATTTGCATGGTATTGTCCGAAAAAGGGTTTGGGGACCCGGGTCCTATACCAGGGGACATGTATCAATGCAATGCGGGAGCAGTGATTTTAATGATGCTTAAAGTAAAAAAAAAAAGTGAAATATTCCTTTAAATATCGTACCTGGGGGGTGTCTATAGTATGCCTGTAAAGTGACGCGTGTTTCCCGTGTTTAGAACAGTCCCTGCACCAAATGTCATTTTTAAAGGAAAAAATCTCATTTAAAACTGCTTGCGGGTTTAATGTAATGTCGGGTCATGGCAGTATGGATGAAAATCAGTGAGACAAACGGCATGGGTACCCCCCAGTCCATTACCAGGCCCTTTGGGTCTTGTATGGTAATTAAGGGGAACCCCGCACCCAAATTAAAATAAGGAAAGGTGTGGGGCCACCAGGCCCTATATACTCTGAACAGCAGCATACAGGCGGTGCAAACAAGACAGGGACTGTAGGTTTGTTGTCAAGTACAATCTCTTTGTCATTTTGAACGGGTACATTTTTAACGTGTTTAGCTCCAGCCAAAAAATCTTTTTTAAGCTTTTTGGAAAACATAGGGAAGGATTATCACCCCTCTGACATTTGTTTTGCTGTCTTTCCTCCTCTTCAGAAGATTTCACCTCACTTTTTGTCCCAATGAAAAATGTTTTTTGAAAATTTGGGTTTTTTTGTGGAACAAGGATTGGAAAGCATCAGTGGAAAGGAGAATTTTTTTTTCCCATATTAACTCTTACAGGAGAGAATTTCCCTTCCTAGGGGTAGATTTCATCTCACTTCCTGTTGTCTCCTTCCGTTTGCAAGTAGGAGTCATTTGTAAGTTAGATGTTTGAAAGTAGGGTCCTGCTCTATATACTCAGCAGAAATTTGGGCCTTAGGTGTTGCTGTGGCCACAACACTGTAAGCCCTCACAGGGCCCTGCTGTGAAATATTAGATCAAGAATTGTAATTACATGCCCCTGTTGAACAGGAGCTGAAAAATTAGGCCTTAGGCACTGGTGCTGGTGCCACAACACTGCAACCCCTTACAGACACTCTAGTTGGAACGCAGGAACGAGCCCTGCTGCAAAGTATTGCATCAAAAATTGTAATTACACGCCCCTGTTAGACAGGAGCAGAAAAATTGGGCCTTGGGCACTGGTGCTGGTGCCACAACACTGCAACCCCCCACAGACACTCTAGTTGGAATGCAGGAACGAGCCCTGCTGCAAAGTATTACATCAAAAATTGTAATTACACGCCCCTGTTAAACAGGGGCTGAAAAATTGTGCCTTAGGCACTGGTGGTGGCGCCCAGAACCAAAAATGTTCTTACAAGCTATCAGCGTGATGATTGAGGAGGAAGAGGATAATTACTCAGGGATAGTCACTCAGCATCAGCATAGGCAGTCTTTGAAGGGATCTGAGATTTCAAAAAAAATTATTCGGTTACATCAGCATCAGGTGCTTGGTAGCTGGTGGTGATCCAAGACTGATTCATTTTTATGAAGGTCAGTCGATCGACCGAGTCGGTGGACAGACGCACCCTGTGATCGGTTATCATGCCTCCAGCAGCACTGAATGTGCGTTCCGAAAGAACGCTGGATGCAGGACAGGCCAGTAGCTCAATTGCATACTGTGCAAGCTCTGGCCAGTGATCCATCCTCAAGACCCAGTAACCCAGAGGATTTTCGGTGGGAAAGGTGTCCAAGTCTGATCTTGCCCCTAGGTATTCCTGCACCATGTAAAACAGACGCTGGCGATGGTTGCTGGAACCGATCATACCTTGGGGCTGCGGACCAAAAAATTGTCTGAACGCATCGGTCAGACGGCCACCTTCTCCACCGCTCCTTCTTTGACTGACCGAAGCCTCAGCAACACGTTGTCCAGAAACAGGAGTTTGTAACCTCCCAGTCTCTGGGAACGCGTTGCACAGACCTTTCTGCAAGGCCTCCCGAAGATGTTTCATCCTCTGCTCCCTCTGCGATGGCAAGATAAGGTCTGCAACCTTACCCTTGTAACGTGGATCAAGGAGGTTTGCCAGCCAGTATTGGTCCTTCTCCTTGATACCATGAATACGAGGATCCTTACGCAGGCTTTGCAGGATCAGGGAGGCCATGCAGCGTAGGTTTGGTGAGGCATTCGGTCCGGAGTCCTCTGGGTCACTAAGGACGACATGGTCCGCAGCCACCTCCTCCCAGCCACGTACAAGTCCATGTGTTTCTTGGGACTGATCCCTTAAAGACTGCTGCTGATGCTGAGTGCCAGGCTCCTCCTCCATACTGACACAATCTTCCTCCTCCTCCTCCTCCTCGTCCTCTTCCTGTGTGATCGGCGGGCACGCGCGAACACTGTCTGGATAAAGGGGGCCTTGAGAGCTAAGGAAGTCCTCCTCTTCCTGCCTCTGTTCTGCCTCAAGTGCCCTGTCCATTATTCCACGCAGCGTGTGCTCCAACAGGTGGACAAGGGGGACAGTGTCACTGATGCATGCACTGTCACTGCTCACCATCCTCGTGGCCTCCTCAAATGGTGACAGGACAGTGCATGCATCCCTGATCATGGCCCACTGGCGTGGGGAAAAAAAAACAAGCTCCCCTGACCCTGTCCTGGTGCCATAGTCGCACAGGTACTCATTGATGGCCCTCTGCTGCGTGTGCAGCCACTGCAGCATGGCCAACGTTGAGTTCCACCTGGTGGGCATGTCACAGATTAGGCGGTTCTTGGGCAGGTTAAACTCCTTTTGGATGTCCGTCAGCCGAGCACTGGCATTATATGACCGGCGGAAATGCACACAGACTTTCCTGGCCTGCCTCAGGACATCCTGTAAGCCCGGGTACCTGCCCAAGAACCGCTGCTCCACCAAGTTAAGGACGTGAGCCAAACAGGGCACATGGGTCATTTGTCCCTGTCGGAGGGCAGAGAGGAGGTTGGTGCCATTGTCGCAAACCACCATTCCTGCCTTAAGTTGGCGTGGCGTCAACCACCTCTGAACCTGCCCCTGCAGAGCTGACAGAACCTCTGCCCCAGTGTGGCTCCTGTCCCCCAAGCACACCAGCTCAAGCACTGCATGGCATCTTTTGGCCTGCGTACTTGCGTAACCCCTTGAACGACTACGGAGCACCGCTGGTTCCGAGGAAGAGGCCATGGGGGAAGAAGAAGAGGAGGGGGTGGAGGAGAGAGGTGTGTCACAATCATTAGCATTTTTGAGGCGTGGTGGCGGAACAACCTCCAACACTACTGCACCTTGCCCTGCATCCTACCCAGCTGCCAGCAGAGTCACCCAATGCGCCGTGAAACTTAGGTAACGTCCCTGTCCATGCCTGCTGGACCATGAGTCAGCGGTAATATGCACCTTACCGCTGACCGCCCTGTCCAGCGAGGCATGGACATTGCCTTCCACATGCCGGTAGAGAGCCGGAATCGCCTTCCGTGAGAAAAAGTGGCGTTTGGGTACCTGCCACTGAGGAACCGCACATTCCACAATCTCACGGAAGGGGGCAGAGTCTACCAACTGAAAAGGCAGCAGTTGAAGTGCTAGCAATTTTGCCAAGCTAGCATTCAACCGCTGGGCATGTGGATGGCTGGGAGCAAACTTCTTTCGGCGGTGCAGCAGCTGGGGCAGGGAAATTTGCCTGGTACAATCTGACGTCGGTGTACCAAAAGCAGATTGCCCACAAGTACTTGGCTGTGACACACCTAATTCTACACCTTCATTCCTCTCAGTGCAGGTCTCAGAGAGGACTGGAGGTCTAGTGGGGTTGGAAATCTCAGCTGATGAGGAGCAAGGAGAGGTCCTCTTTGTTCTTTGGTGTGGGTCTTTTAGATGCGCTTGCCAACGAACTGCATGGCAGGTCAACATATGTCTGGTCAAGCATGTGGTACCCAAGCGGGAGATGTTTTGGCCACATGAGATACGCTTGAGACATATGTTGCAAATAGCAGCGGTGCGATCTGATGCACTCGTCTCAAAAAAGGCCCACACCAAAGAACTTTTTGAATAACGCGCAGAGACTGCAGCGCCCTGCACATGTGATGCAGTCAATGTGCTGCCCTTAGGATGGCCCCTGGAGGGCATCCTGCCTCGTTGGTGATGTGCTGCCTCCTCCTCCTCCTCCTCTCTCCTATCAGGCACCCATGTTGAGTCAGTGACCTCATCATCCCCTCCCTCCTCATCACTGGAGCAAACCTGGCAGTATGCTGCAGCAGGGGGAGCATGACTGCCAGATTGCTGTCCTTCTTGGGCACCCCCTCTGTCCGTGCTCATGTTACTGCCTTCATCGAGCTCAGTATCATCATCAGAGCCTTCCAAACGCAGGGCATCCTCCTGGAGCATGTACCCAACACTGTGGTCAAACAGTTCGAGGGACTCCTCAGGAGGACATGGTGGAGCTAGGGAAGGAGTCACTGATGACATTGAGCCGAGGGAAGAGGCCGCTGCTTTGCCAGACAAAGCACCCTGGGAATGGTGAGAGAGGATGAGGACGGCTTGGTCATCCACTCGACCAAGTCTTCCGCATGTTGCGGCTCAACACGGCCAGCTGCCGAAAAAAAGGCCAAGCGTGTCCCATGGCCACGTGCTGATGAGGATGCACCGTCTCCACGACCAGCACTAGACACAGAGCCTTCTTGCCCTCTCTTATTGGCTTGTGACTGTCTGCCTCTCCTTCTTGGCCTTCCAGACATACTAATGGCCTGTAGCTGCACTAAGCTGGGATATACATATATATATATACTGCAGCTAGCAAAATCAACTGCCTGCCTGTAGTATGAGAACACCACCAACCTTCTACAGGGTGGTTTAGCTGAACACTATGAGCAGGATGCACTGCACTAACTGTAAATAGTCTAGCTGCCTGACCGTGGTACTAATAGGATCAAAAGAACACCAGTAATTTTCTTTAGGTAGCTGTAAATACTTTAACAAGACAAGCCTGCCTGTCAGTAGGAAGGTAACAGGAACGGATCTAGCTGAACACTGTGAGCAGGACGCACTGCACTAAATGTAAATAGTCTAGCTGCCTGACCGTGGTACTAATAGGATCAAAAGAACACCAGTAATTTTCTTCAGGTAGCTTTATATACTGTAACAAGACAAGCCTGCCTGTCAGTAGGAAGATAACAGGAACGGATCTAGCTGAACACTGTGAGCAGGACGCACTGCACTAAATGTAAATAGTCTAGCTGCCTGACCGTGGTACTAATAGGATCAAAAGAACACCAGTAATTTTCTTCAGGTAGCTTTATATACTGTAACAAGACAAGTCTGCCTGTCAGTAGGAAGATAACAGGAACGGATCTAGCTGAACACTGTGAGCAAGACGCACTGTACTAAATGTAAATAGTCTAGCTGCCTGACCGTGGTACTAATAGGATCAAAAGAACACCAGTAATTTTCTTTAGGTAGCTGTAAATACTGTAACAAGACAAGCCTGCCTGTCAGTAGGAAGATAACAGGAACGGATCTAGCTGAACACTGTGAGCAGGACGCACTGCACTAAATGTAAATAGTCTAGCTGCCTGACCGTGGTACTAATAGGATCAAAAGAACACCAGTAATTTTCTTCAGGTAGCTTTATATACTGTAACAAGACAAGCCTGCCTGTCAGTAGGAAGATAACAGGAACGGATCTAGCTGAACACTGTGAGCAAAACGCACTGTACTAAATGTAAATAGTCTAGCTGCCTGACCGTGGTACTAATAGGATCAAAAGAACACCAGTAATTTTCTTCAGGTAGCTTTATATACTGTAACAAGACAAGCCTGCCTGTCAGTAGGAAGATAACAGGAACGGATCTAGCTGAACACTGTGAGCAGGACGCACTGCACTAAATGTAAATAGTCTAGCTGCCTGACCGTGGTACTAATAGGATCAAAAGAACACCAGTAATTTTCTTCAGGTAGCTTTATATACTGTAACAAGACAAGCCTGCCTGTCAGTAGGAAGATAACAGGAACGGATCTAGCTGAACACTGTGAGCAGGACGCACTGTACTAAATGTAAATAGTCTAGCTGGCTGACCGTGGTACTAATAGGATCAAAAGAACACCAGTAATTTTCTTCAGGTAGCTTTATATACTGTAACAAGACAAGCCTGCCTGTCAGTAGGAAGATAACAGGAACGGATCTATCTGAACACTGTGAGCAGGACGCACTGCACTAAATGTAAATAGTCTAGCTGCCTGACCGTGGTACTAATAGGATCAAAAGAACACCAGTAATTTTCTTCAGGTAGCTTTATATACTGTAACAAGACAAGCCTGCCTGTCAGTAGGAAGATAACAGGAACGGATCTAGCTGAACACTGTGAGCAGGACGCACTGCACTAAATGTAAATAGTCTAGCTGCCTGACCGTGGTACTAATAGGATCAAAAGAACACCAGTAATTTTCTTCAGGTAGCTTTATATACTGTAACAAGACAAGCCTGCCTGTCAGTAGGAAGATAACAGGAACGGATCTAGCTGAACACTGTGAGCAAGACGCACTGTACTAAATGTAAATAGTCTAGCTGCCTGACCGTGGTACTAATAGGATCAAAAGAACACCAGTAATTTTCTTTAGGTAGCTGTAAATACTGTAACAAGACAAGCCTGCCTGTCAGTAGGAAGATAACAGGAACGGATCTAGCTGAACACTGTGAGCAAAACGCACTGTACTAAATGTAAATAGTCTAGCTGCCTGACCGTGGTACTAATAGGATCAAAAGAACACCAGTAATTTTCTTCAGGTAGCTTTATATACTGTAACAAGACAAGCCTGCCTGTCAGTAGGAAGATAACAGGAACGGATCTAGCTGAACACTGTGAGCAGGACGCACTGCACTAAATGTAAATAGTCTAGCTGCCTGACCGTGGTACTAATAGGATCAAAAGAACACCAGTAATTTTCTTCAGGTAGCTTTATATACTGTAACAAGACAAGCCTGCCTGTCAGTAGGAAGATAACAGGAACGGATCTAGCTGAACACTGTGAGCAGGACGCACTGTACTAAATGTAAATAGTCTAGCTGCCTGACCGTGGTACTAATAGGATCAAAAGAACACCAGTAATTTTCTTCAGGTAGCTTTATATACTGTAACAAGACAAGCCTGCCTGTCAGTAGGAAGATAACAGGAACGAATCTATCTGAACACTGTGAGCAGGACGCACTGCACTAAATGTAAATAGTCTAGCTGCCTGACCGTGGTACTAATAGGATCAAAAGAACACCAGTAATTTTCTTCAGGTAGCTTTATATACTGTAACAAGACAAGCCTGCCTGTCAGTAGGAAGATAACAGGAACGAATCTATCTGAACACTGTGAGCAGGACGCACTGCACTAAATGTAAATAGTCTAGCTGCCTGACCGTGGTACTAATAGGATCAAAAGAACACCAGTAATTTTCTTCAGGTAGCTTTATATACTGTAACAAGACAAGCCTGCCTGTCAGTAGGAAGATAACAGGAACGGATCTAGCTGAACACTGTGAGCAAGACGCACTGTACTAAATGTAAATAGTCTAGCTGCCTGACCGTGGTACTAATAGGATCAAAAGAACACCAGTAATTTTCTTTAGGTAGCTGTAAATACTGTAACAAGACAAGCCTGCCTGTCAGTAGGAAGATAACAGGAACGGATCTAGCTGAACACTGTGAGCAGGACGCACTGCACTAAATGTAAATAGTCTAGCTGCCTGACCGTGGTGCTAATAGGATCAAAAGAACACCAGTAATTTTCTTCAGGTAGCTTTATATACTGTAACAAGACAAGCCTGCCTGTCAGTAGGAAGATAACAGGAACGGATCTAGCTGAACACTGTGAGCAGGACGCACTGCACTAAATGTAAATAGTCTAGCTGCCTGACCGTGGTACTAATAGGATCAAAAGAACACCAGTAATTTTCTTCAGGTAGCTTTATATACTGTAACAAGACAAGCCTGCCTGTCAGTAGGAAGATAACAGGAACGGATCTAGCTGAACACTGTGAGCAGGACGCACTGTACTAAATGTAAATAGTCTAGCTGCCTGACCGTGGTACTAATAGGATCAAAAGAACACCAGTAATTTTCTTCAGGTAGCTTTATATACTGTAACAAGACAAGCCTGCCTGTCAGTAGGAAGATAACAGGAACGAATCTATCTGAACACTGTGAGCAGGACGCACTGCACTAAATGTAAATAGTCTAGCTGCCTGACCGTGGTACTAATAGGATCAAAAGAACACCAGTAATTTTCTTCAGGTAGCTTTATATACTGTAACAAGACAAGCCTGCCTGTCAGTAGGAAGATAACAGGAACGAATCTATCTGAACACTGTGAGCAGGACGCACTGCACTAAATGTAAATAGTCTAGCTGCCTGACCGTGGTACTAATAGGATCAAAAGAACACCAGTAATTTTCTTCAGGTAGCTTTATATACTGTAACAAGACAAGCCTGCCTGTCAGTAGGAAGATAACAGGAACGGATCTAGCTGAACACTGTGAGCAGGACGCACTGCACTAAATGTAAATAGTCTAGCTGCCTGACCGTGGTGCTAATAGGATCAAAAGAACACCAGTAATTTTCTTCAGGTAGCTTTATATACTGTAACAAGACAAGCCTGCCTGTCAGTAGGAAGATAACAGGAACGGATCTAGCTGAACACTGTGAGCAGGACGCACTGCACTAAATGTAAATAGTCTAGCTGCCTGACCGTGGTACTAATAGGATCAAAAGAACACCAGTAATTTTCTTCAGGTAGCTTTATATACTGTAACAAGACAAGCCTGCCTGTCAGTAGGAAGATAACAGGAACGGATCTAGCTGAACACTGTGAGCAGGACGCACTGTACTAAATGTAAATAGTCTAGCTGCCTGACCGTGGTACTAATAGGATCAAAAGAACACCAGTAATTTTCTTCAGGTAGCTTTATATACTGTAACAAGACAAGCCTGCCTGTCAGTAGGAAGATAACAGGAACGAATCTATCTGAACACTGTGAGCAGGACGCACTGCACTAAATGTAAATAGTCTAGCTGCCTGACCGTGGTACTAATAGGATCAAAAGAACACCAGTAATTTTCTTCAGGTAGCTTTATATACTGTAACAAGACAAGCCTGCCTGTCAGTAGGAAGATAACAGGAACGAATCTATCTGAACACTGTGAGCAGGACGCACTGCACTAAATGTAAATAGTCTAGCTGCCTGACCGTGGTACTAATAGGATCAAAAGAACACCAGTAATTTTCTTCAGGTAGCTTTATATACTGTAACAAGACAAGCCTGCCTGTCAGTAGGAAGATAACAGGAACGGATCTAGCTGAACACTGTGAGCAAGACGCACTGTACTAAATGTAAATAGTCTAGCTGCCTGACCGTGGTACTAATAGGATCAAAAGAACACCAGTAATTTTCTTTAGGTAGCTGTAAATACTGTAACAAGACAAGCCTGCCTGTCAGTAGGAAGATAACAGGAACGGATCTAGCTGAACACTGTGAGCAGGACGCACTGCACTAAATGTAAATAGTCTAGCTGCCTGACCGTGGTGCTAATAGGATCAAACGAACACCAGTAATTTTCTTCAGGTAGCTTTATATACTGTAACAAGACAAGCCTGCCTGTCAGTAGGAAGATAACAGGAACGGATCTAGCTGAACACTGTGAGCAGGACGCACTGCACTAAATGTAAATAGTGTAGCTGCCTGACCGTGGTACTAATAGGATCAAAAGAACACCAGTAATTTTCTTAAGGTAGCTTTATATACTGTAACAAGACAAGCCTGCCTGTCAGTAGGAAGATAACAGGAACGGATCTAGCTGAACACTGTGAGCAGGACGCACTGCACTAAATGTAAATAGTCTAGCTGCCTGACCGTGGTACTAATAGGATCAAAAGAACACCAGTAATTTTCTTTAGGTAGCTGTAAATACTGTAACAAGACAAGCCTGCCTGTCAGTAGGAAGATAACAGGAACGGATCTAGCTGAACACTGTGAGCAGGACGCACTGCACTAAATGTAAATAGTCTAGAAGATAACAGGAACGGATCTAGCTAAACTGAATACAGTGTATATATATATATATATATGCAACACCTGGGATGCATATATATACACAATACACTTTAAGTGCAGCTAACTGACTGACTGTCCTGTCTAATCTAGCTAACTCAAATAAAATGACACTGTCTCTCTCTCTCTCTAAGCACACCGGAACACACTGCACAGGGCCGCCGTGCAGGCGGCCTTATATAGTGTGGGGCGTGTACTAAATCCCCTGAGCCATAATTGGCCAAAGCCTCCTTGGCTTTGGCCAATTACGGCTCTCTGTTCAGGCGGCGCTGTGATTGGCCAAGCATGCGGGTCATAGTGCATGCTTGGCCAATCATCAGCAAGCAATGCACTGCGATGCCGCAGTGAATTATGGGCCGTGACGCGCCACACGACCCATATCGTTCGCAATTCGGCGAACGACCGAACAGCCGATGTTCGAGTCGAACATGGGTTCGACTCGAACACGAAGCTCATCCCTAGTGGGGAGGAGTTCATGGACCAAGAATTGGTTGCTTCAGCGTGACCAGTTCTGTCATATGCCTTTGCTCCGTGAGATCCGTGAGAATAATCCTGATGATTTCAGGAACTTTCTCAGGATGACGGACCCCGTGTTTCACCGTCTGTTGGCTTAGCTGACCCCCTATATTAGCAGGCAGGATACCTGCATGAGGCAAGCCATCACTCCGGAGCAGAGGTTGGTCGCTACCTTGCGGTATTTGGCCACAGGGAGAAGCCTGCAGGACCTCAAGTTCTCGACAGGCATCTCCCCCCAGGCTCTGGGGATTATTATCCCAGAGACCTGTTCTGCCATCATACAGGTCCTGCAGAAGGAGTATATGAGGGTAAGATTTTTATCCTTTAATATCACATTTTATTGTATTGAATGTTTGCTAATATATTGTATTTCTTTCCTCATTCCCTAATTACCATGATTGTAATATGCTGTGAATGTCCCCTTTGTCCTCATGCATGCTGGATTTTTATGTCATTATTATTTTAGGTCCTTCATACATATTTGCCCTTCAATAACCTCTCCAGCATGGTGTCTCCTGCCCTATATTCACCTCATGTAGTCACTTAGCAATGTATTTTATCAGCTCCATAGTAGTGCTTTACCCAAAACACCCCCTAAAATGTTTGGAAATGTTATTTTTGATTTAAATTCAGGCAGAGGGCCAGAGGCTTTTTTTGTGGTGTCCCCAAATTTTTTGTAACCCTCCCCCCCCAACTGCTAAGTCAGCTGATCCCAATTCTCTATCCTCAATCATCTATCTGCTGACTTTGCCAAACCCATACACACTATACCCATCTCTTTACTGGTCAGATTTATGGATGAATTCCCCAAAGCATGTAGTGCAAGGGCCTGCCTGTATACTTTCCAATGGTACTGTTTAAAGTTCTTGTATCCTATTATGATCTTGATAGGTAATAGCAGAATGTCCAAATGTGCTCAAATGTGTACAATGTGTATTTATATCTTTGTATTATGACACTTCTTACCTGTCCAGTGGGCTGCCAATAGTGTAACTAAGGAGGGGCTGTTCCAAGTAATACCCTGTATTTAGGCATTCATCTCTCAATGAAGTGAAGAGGGTTACCTGTCCAAGAGTCCCCCCCCCTATAATGTTAGAAATGGCCCATGAGAGGGGGGGAGGGGGAATATGATAGGTGTACCTTATACTTTGTTGTTGTAAAATTCCCCTTAATAAATGCTATCTGGAGGTTGACCCATAATGTTTGTGTCTAATCTGCTTGCCATGTTTCTGTGAAAAAATAGTAATGTTTATTGTTTTTTCCTGTTTATTGTTTATTGTTGTTTCCTTCCACGCCACAGGAATGGCAGACTGTGGCCTCCCACTTTGCCCAGCGGTGGGACTTTCCTAACTGCAGAGGGGCAATTGATGGGAAACACGTCCACATCGTCCCACCACCCAACTCGGGGTCGTACTATTATAATTACAAGGGGTTTAATAGTATAGTGATGTTGGCGGTGGTGTCGGCTAATTACGACTTCTTGTATGTGGACGTGGGGAAGCATGGCCGGATGTCCGATGGTGGAGTGATCGCCCAGACGGAGTTCTACAGGCGTCTCCAGAATGGCACCTTGGACTTGCCACCTCCAGAGGACAATGTTGAAGGGCTCCCATTTGTGTTCGTTGCTGATGAAGCATTTGCGCTGGGGGACCACCTGATGCGGCCATTCCCGATGAGGACCCTCACCCCGGAACAGAGGGTTTTTAATTACCGGCTGGCCAGAGCCCGAAGAGTGGTGGAGAACACATTTGGAATCCTGGCCAGCCGGTTCCGATTATTTATGACACCCATACATATGGCGGAGTATAAACTGAACCATATAATACTTGCCTGCTGTGTTCTCCATAATTTTTTTAAGAAAACATTCAGCCAACTATGCTGGCTCAGTTGGGCCTGAGGCCCGAATCCCTAATCCATCAACACTGACGGCGCTTGAAAGTGGCCGTCCTGGCTTGCCCTCCTTGAATGCCCGTGATGTCCGGTTACGCTACCTGGAGTTCTTTGCGGGTAGGGGGGCTATCAATATGCCAGACAATCTGTGACACCTTTTTCAAATAAAAAACAACCAAAAGAAATTCTTGGTGGACATTTACTGCTTGTGTTTGTTTTAGCTGACCCTGACAGAAATGTGTTGAGTGCAGAAAATGTCGTGATTGGGTAACCTTATAAAAAACAGTGTTGGCTGGTACTTCCTAAATGCAAAAACACATTTCACTACAAGTGCACTTGCAACTGCACTGAACCTGCACTTGTAGTGCAAAGTGTATTTGCCCTTAGGAAATAACCCCCATTTGTGCATAAAACAACAATTACATCACCCCAAAAGTGTTGTAGTGTTGAGACAATAATCCACACATTCTTGAGTAAGGCACTTTTTTATACCTGCGCAATCACATGTGCATTTACCAAAGGTTTTTAAAACAAACCAAGATGTTTGTTGTATAACAATGTTTGCAGTAGCATTATGAAAAATCAAAATATCCATTTCAGATAAAACAGGCCTGTGTAAAACCAACAAGAAAGCCAAAAAACTTGAACTTACAAAGTTCACATTCGGTAAAAGCTGAAGGCTATATCAGACATCAGTATTTAGGAACTGGGTTTGATATAGCGTTCAGATGGGGGGAAATCACCCCTGGAAAAGCCAAATTTGGAAGATGCACACCAATTTACGAATGTCAACATGTGCTATCTGCCATCAGGGGGGATCAAGGGACGTGTTTGGGGGGAGCAAGCCCTTCCTCAACGCTACTTTATAATTGAGGAAGGGGTTGCACCCCCAAAACGCGTCCATTGATCTCCCGTGATGGCAGATAGCACATGTTGGCACACTGTGTACATCCTCCAAATTTGGCTTTTCTAAACATTTAAAAAAGTTTGGTACGATAAAACAGGTGATTTTGTGGGGTTTAAATTCGCCCCAAAACATCAATGATGTTATTATTTTTTTTAATAACATCACTGATTTGTTGCTGGATGTTTTGCAATTGGAGATTACACCCCATGATCTCCCCGATCAGTATCTGGGCACTTTCAGATGTAAAGCGTTCTGGATCACGATCACCTAAAAAGAGATAAAGAACAAAAAAAAGGTCTCAAAAATCTGCCACCAGCCATCTCTTTTACCTGAGTCTGTGGTCGCAGACACTCACCTGTTGTGGTGCCAATCTCCACCACGTCTTCTTCTTCCTCCTGCTCAGCTTCTTGGGTTGGGGGTATTTCCCCTTCTTCCAGAGGGGGGGGTCTCTGGTCTCCTGGGATGAGGGGTGTCCTCCGAGTCTTTTATCCCCTATGTAAAACAAAAATGGTATACTTAGCACACAGATATTTGATGGCAGAACTATAGAAATAGGAAACATTGCTTGGAAGTAGGGTACAATTGTCTGTTTTAGCCGAGTTCCAAGATGTATATTTTTTATTGCCCTTTGTCAAGCTGCAATACTTTACCTGTTTAGTACAAGCTTCACAGATGGATACCCCCCTATAGTATACACTGGAGCACTTGTGTGGGCCCCCTAATAAAAATGTTGTTCTTGTGTCCCACACTAGTGCTCCAGTGTCCAGATGTGAAAACAGCTGCTCAGTGTCCTCTCCTTACACACAATCTAGTTGGCATTTCATTCTAGTAACAAACCCATCTACACAAACAAATATTTGGCATCCAAGTAGGCCCCCAAAAATGTGTGAAAATGCATATGGTCTAAACAATGGTGTTCTAGAGGCCGAAAGAAAAATGTTTGATACGAATGAATAATGTGCCCATGAACATTAAAGTTGACCTTTTGAAACGTTACAACTAATAAAAGCATATGGAGCAGAACGAACGTAATAAAGACAGGAGGAATAGGAACACAGCACAACTACTTACTTTTTTGCAGCACTCTCCGGATCTTTCGGTATTGCTCTGGCTCTCTCAACTTCAGGTCCGACCACCGCTTCCTGAGCTGATCTTTAGACCTTCGTACCCCGAAATTCCGCTCTAGACTCCTGACCACTTTCGCCATGATCTTGGCCTTTCGGATGTTCGGGTTGGGGTAAGGCCCATATTTTCCGTCATAGTCGGACTTCCTCATGATGTCGACCATCTCCAACATCTCCCCAAACGACATATTTGTGGCCTTAAAACGTCTCCTTCTGGATCGGGACGTGCCTGGATCCGCCCTTTCCTCCTCCTCCTCCTCGTTGCTACAATTAGCCCGCACCTGCTGTATGTCCGCCATCATGCTCTTCCCCCACTGCGCCGAACGAAAAGGGGCGGGGAATACACTAGAAAGAACGTCATGGGCGGGCGGAGTTACACGCATGCGCAGTGTATATAAAGCGTAACACGCGTGCGTATTACGTTTGATCTGTGAGCGGAGGAAGGAGCATTGAACGCGGCGATCGTAAGAACGAAGGTAAGAGACAAACTTGGGCCTATACTGCTTCTATAGATTGAGGCCTATATTGTAACAAGATTAGGAGAGTTTGGTGTGACATTAAGCTTTGTCTTGTGTTGTGTCTTGCAGTGAACATGGATATGGTACTGAAAGATCAGGACTTCATTTCAGTCTTCATAGAGATGCTAAGGGAGCTGCCCTGTCTGTGGGAGATTAAACACCCCCATTACAAGAACCAAACAAAGAGGAAGGCAGCACTGGAGCAATTGTGTGAAATTGTGAAGCAGGTGATCCCCACGGCAGACATCACTTTTTTAAAGATTTTCATTGGTGGCCTGAGGAGCACATATCTGAGGGAGCGAAGTCCTGGATTCACATAGATCCGGAGCAGCAGGTGACATCTATGTCCCCAGGATGTTGTACTACGACAGGCTGCACTTTCTGGCAGGCCAGACTGAACCCAGGCCATCCCTCTCCAATCTTCCTTCCACGCTTCCTTCCCCCCCCGGCTGAGGCTTCTGACGCCCAACCTGGGCCTTCCAGGCCACATGTAGAGGAGCCCAGATTGAGCCAGGTATAGCATTCCTCTAAATATTTCTGCTTGTCCAATCAATGATGTGAACTAGATGTTAGTTGGGAGTACTAATTAAGGATTGTGATTGATGATGCAAAACATTACAACTATGTCCCTTTTTCATACACAGGGAAGTCTCAGCCAGAAGGTGGCCGGGCCGAGCCGGCTGGCTGATCTGCAGGTCCCTCCATCCCCCCTGGAAAGAGAAAGTGGCAGTAGGAGGAGTGCCCTAGAGGAGGCGGCTATCAGATTTTTTTGTAGGGCTACAGAGGTCCTGGGAGCACCACACACCAGGCAGGAGAACATTGCTGCATTCATTGCCTATAAAATGCAGAGGATGGAGGAGGGCCAAAAAGCCATGTGTGAGGCCCTCATATCTGAGACTCTGGCGAAAGGTGTGAGGGGCCAAATTACACCTCACACACAGCTTTGGGATGGTCCTCCTCCTCCTCCTGCAGGTCCTACTCCTCCTCCAGGTCCTACTCCTCCTTCTGCCACATCTCCAACTGCACAGCCACAGCCCGGAAGGAAGTGTGAAAGGAAGACCAGAGAGTGATTGCCCTGGATCCAGTCTGGTCGGCCAAAAGATGCAGCCTCTTGTGGTACCACAGCCTGCGGACACAGATGTCATCTGCTGCTATCCAAGTCTCTGTGAGTCCCGGACCAGACTGCCCTCCCTTAGATATGGACTCCTCAGGCCACCAATTTTGATGTTTAAGAATTAATGTCTGCCGTGGGGGTCCCAGGCTTCACTAATTTCTGCTGTTGATCCAGTGTTGCCTTCCTCTTTGTTTGGTTCTGATCCCTTAAAAAAGGATTTTTGTTTTGAATTATACTCTCCTATGTGTTTTACTTCAAAAATGACAGTTTGTTTGTGAGGATTTAGGTACATTTCAAATATACAATGTGAAATGAACAAGGGTCACCAACAACAAACAATCTCCTTGAGATTAAATAATAAAAGATATCAATGGTGTTGAGGTAACTTGACACACAAAACACACACAAAAATATTCTGGAGTAAAAATAAAAATAACATTGAACAAAGATCAGCCTTGGAAAAAATCCAAACATTAAAGAAAAAAAAAAGGCTTAAAATCAAAAAAAAAAAAAAAAAACATAAAAAATATAAAAATGTCAGATGTGACAACTAATAACAATATATTGAGGGAATCCCACTAAAAAAACACAAATAAAACTTTGTGAGAAGTGTGTGTGAATATGAGCAGCAAAACAACTTAATTCTTGTCACATTATAAAGAAGAAGAGACTTTCGTCACATTGCAGCGTGACGAAAGTGCTGTATCCATTGCGAACGCTAAGTTTACCAGAACGAGCTGTCCCGTGTCGGAATTTCTTCTGAGCATGCGTGGCACTTTGTGCGTCAGAACAGGCCACACACGGTTGGAATTGACGCGATCGGATTTTGTTGTCGGAAAATTTTATCTCCTGCTGTCCAACTTGGTGTGTCGGAAAATCCGATGGAAAATGTCCGATGGCGCCCACACACGGTCGGAATTTCTGACAACACGCTCCGATCGGAAAATGTCCATCGGAAAATCCGACCGTGTGTACGGGGCATAAGTGACAAAAAAAAAATTTGTAATAATAAAAATTGTGCCATGTGATTAAATATTAGTTATCCATGATTGTGTATATCAGCCTATATGGCCTAATTCCTCAACTCTAAGTGACACTCCAAACACAAACAAACAAACAAAAAAACAAACGTGCCATGTGATTGAATATTGATTATCCCTAATTGTGTATATCGGCCTTCATGGTCTAGTTCCTCAACTCTAATGCCCCGTACACACGGTCAGACATTGATCGGACATTCCGACAACAAAATCCTAGGGTTTTTTCCGACGGATGTTGGCTCAAACTTGTCTTGCATACACACGGTCACACAAAGTTGACAGAAAATCCGATCATTCTGAATGCGGTAACATAAAACACGTACGTCAGGACTATAAATGGGGCAGCAGCCAATAGCTTTAATCTCTTTATTTATTCTGAGCATGCGTGGCACTTTGTGCGTCGGATTTGTGTACACACAATCGGAAATTCCGACAACCGATTTTGTTGTCGGAAAATTTTATAGCCTGCTCTCAAACTCTGTGTGTCGGAAAATCCGATGGAAAAAGTCCAATGGAGCCCACACATGGTCGGAATTTCCGACAACACGCTCCGATCGCGCATTTTCCATCGGAAAATCCGACCGTGTGTACAGGGCATAAGTGGCAAAAAAAAAGGGAGTGGAGAAAAAAAAACGGGATAATCCCCTCTACCACTTCCATGTGTTTACCCAACCTCATATAATATAAGGGGCCACTAATGGCCATGGTTAAAATAAAACTAATACCATATGAAAAAAAAAATTTTGCACCCTATTTATATATGGACAAACTTCGCAACCCACTACTCCCCCCACTTCGAGTGCCAAACCTTCCACCCCCCCTTCCCATCCCCCCTCACCACCTCCACATAACGTAACTCCCTCTCTCTATCTCTCTCTCTCTCTCCCCTCATTAGGGGCAGGCATCTCACCCCACACCAAAAAAAAATTGTCAGGGGGGCCAAAGATACAGGAAGAGGGGGAAGAAAGAAAAAAAAAATAAAGAAAAAAAAAACCAACATAAATCTATCCTGGTCATAGTTCATAATTCGGCTCTTTATTCCTTTATGGCTAAAACCATATGCAGCTATGCTAGGGACCTTATGGAGCCATTACCACCCTTACCTTTCCATTCCCTATCTTTTTTCCTAGTCCATCTCATGTGCTTACTGTATCCAGCTGCCCATATCTTCTCAAATTCCCCTTTTTTGTCCCTCACTACATGAATCCACCTTTCGGCTTCCATTATCCGGTTAACCTACTTTTTTCAATCTTCTAGTGTTGGACAAGCGATCTGTTTCCAAAATCTGGGGATTAATAATTTAGCTGCATTCAATAGGTGTGGAGTAATGTTCTTCCTATAGGCTTTAATTGAGCCGGATGTTCCATGGAATAAGAAGTCCAGAGGTGTAAACTTCATAGGTCTAGGGGTCAACTTCTCGATCCATGGTGCAACTGCTACCCAAAATGCTTTGATCTTGGGGCATTCCCACCACAGATGGAGAAATGTACCCCTTTGCTCACACCCTCTCATGAACATACGAACTTATGGATGTTGAATAAGTTGATTTAACCATTTTTGTAATTTGTTCATCTGACAGTTCCTTATTTAATTCTCTTTCCCATTCCCTAATAAATTAAGGGACTGTACTCTTTTGGACACCGAGTATCAGACTGTACATCTGAGACAACAGATGTCTAGCTTCCCCCAGGGGCACACACTGGCTCTCGAACACAGTAATTGAGTTTAATGATCTTAGTGAGGGTTTCATCTTTTTAAAGAAGCTTGTCATTTAGTTGTATCTCCATACTGATATGAGTATATTCCCTAGAGCTGTAATCAGCTCCGGGTAAGTTGCTAGGATCCCCTGTGGGGTGAACTTGCCACATGTGACATCTCCATTCCTCCTCCATGCCCCCAGAAATCCCCTCCTTCCCCGGTGGAAACCATGGGAATTCCTCCAGTGGAGCTAAGGGGGGCACCTGGGGGGGAGTACTCTCCTATTTTATTCAAATTATCCCATATTGACAGAGAGTTCCAAGTCAGGGGAGACGTCCATTTCGAGAGTCCTCTTACCATACTCGGGATCCAAGGGGCTCCTGCTAAGTTCCTCTCCGCTATGGCTTTTTCTAGTGGGACCCACATTTTACTAGAGGAGTTGTGGCACCAATTCAAGATTCGAACCAGTGACATTGCCTTATAATATACTAATATATCAGGCAGCCCCATTCCTCCATCTGCCTTGCTTCTATGCAAGATGTTATAAGCCAACCTTGGTCGTTCACTATTCCACACAAATGCTACAAAAACCTTCCGCATCTGTTTAAAAAAGGTTCTTTGTAAGTTAATCGGGACTGTGTGTAACATGTAGATAATTCTAGGTAATTATTATTATTATTATTTATTATACACATTTAATATACACATTTTAATGGCACTCTATATTCTGAACCATGTTAGCTATTGTCCTGTCCATTTCTATAAGTCCCCCCTTAGCCCTGCCATTAGGGAGGCATAATTAAGGTCATATAACATTTTTTGATCTGAAGTGATATGTACCCCCAAATAGAACAGGAAGTCCTTCTTCCACACAGAGGGGTACTCCCTCCTCAACATCCTTGCTATCTTTTGAGGGACATGGCTGGGAAGGAGTATTGATTTTTCATAATTAATTTTAAAGTTAGATAAATGACCATATCTGTCCACTTCCTGCATGAGAGCTATTAAGGATGTCTGAGGTGTCAAAAGGTAGAATAGTAAATCATCAGCATAGGCTGATACTTTATGTTCCACATCCCCAATACATATCCCCGATATCTCCCCATTGCTTCTGATCCTACAAAGAAATGGCTCTAATATTATAGCAAATATTAATGGAGAGAGTGGGTACCCCTGCCTTGTTCCATTTCGTATATTAAGATATTCCGATATTGTACCATTTACTTTGACCCTTGCTCTTGGGTCCGCATAGAGAGCCATTATCCATCCCATCATACGGTCACCCAGACCCACCCCCCTCAAGACTTTATTCATAAAGCCCCAGTTCACCCTATTGAATGCTTTTTTAGCGTTCATCGATAGTTCGATCTTTGGGGCTTTCTCTGGGCCATGTTGCATCCAATGGCGCAGGTGAAGTGCCCGGATGGTATTATCCCTTGCCTCACGTCCTTTCACAAAACTTGTCTGGTCAGGGTGCACCAAATCCCCAATGTGTTCTTGCAATCTCAGAGCTAAAATTTTGCCGAGCAGTTTAGTATCCGAGTTGAGCAGAGAAATAGGCCTATAGTTGACACAGTACTGAGGGTCTTTCCCTTCCTTCGGGAATACAGTAATGTACGCCAACAGGGCTTCTGGAGGCAATGGGTTAACTGCATTAATTGAGTTAAAATAGTTGCATAGTGGTTTTATTAGCTTTGAAGAAAATTTTTTATAGTAAATATTTGTCAAACCGTCCGGACCAGGACTTTTCCCTGTCGGTAAGGCTGCTATTGCTCTACTCAACTCTTCTACTGTGATTGGATGTTCCATTTCTGCTGTAATTGTCTCTGATAGGGTCGGCATTAATGATTCCCTAATGTACTCTCGTATTTCTTCCCTTCTTTGGTCCTCCCTATCTTCTAATTGTACGGTCTCAGGTGTCTGAATATTATATAAGGTTTTGTAGAATCTATGAAATTCTGTCGCTATGGCCTGAGTTTCCACTACCTTTTTGTTATGTATTATTAGGTTATGGACATGTCTAGATTCTTGTTGCTTTTTAAGTCGTTTAGCCAGCAGTCGCCCGCATTTGGTCCCTTGCTCATAGAACCTATGAGCAAAGTATCTATATTTATTATTGATTTTTCGATCTAGGCATTGTGCAAGTTTTACTCGAAGGTTCCCTAATTGTTGGATATCTAAGGGATCTAAGTTTTTTTATGTTTAATCTCCAGTGCATGAATTTTTTCTAATAGCTCTGTCACTTCCTTCTTTCTTTCTTCTTTCTTAATATTTCTTAATTCTTAATATATCCATAAGCTATTAATTCTCCTCTTATGCCCGATTTATGGGCCTCACACACTGACTGGTCTGACACCTCACCTGGCGTATTCCTCTCAAAGTAGTCCCTTATTTTGACTAATAATTCTTCGGTTATCCTTTTGTTATCTAATATTGATTAGTTCAATCACCAAGTTCATTCTATGTAGCCTGCCTGGATCGGAGAGAGTGTGAACGTTATTGGGGCATGATCTGAGTTATAGACTCAATGGTACAATTTTGGACCTTTTCTAAATAGAATTGATCTACCATAAATACATCGATACGCGAGTACATTTTATGTGTTTTAGAGTAATAACTATAATCCTTTACTCCGTTGTGCGTTACCTGCCAACTATCAACCAGATGTTGGATGCGTAAAAGTTGTTTTAAATGCTTTAGGGCTCTAAAGGATAGGGAAGTTTTCTCTGATGTTGTGTCCAGACCTGGGTCCAGCACAATATTAAAATCTCCACCCAAGATCAAACACCCTTCCCTAAATTTCTCCAGCATCTTCAACATTTTGGCAAAAAAATTAACTGTCCCTGTATTTGGAGCATAAATTGCAGCAAATGTGTATCGCTGGCTATGTATTGTACCTTTAACAAATAAGAAGCGACCTTCTCTGTCTGCTTGTACAGACGTCAATACCCATGGGCAAGTTTTCTTAAACGCTATTGTAACCCCCCTTGCCCTAGCAATAGGTGATGTTGTATGGTACCAGTGGCTGAACATGTGTCCAGGCATATTAGGTATAGACCTCTCCCTGAAGTGCGTTTCTTGTAGAAAAGCTATGTCCGCCGCATGATATTGTAATTCATGCCAAAGTTGGCCCCTTTTATGCTGTGAACCCAGTCCCCTCACATTATATGATACAATCTTTAGTGATGTAGCCATCTCTCAAAAATACCAACCATATATTGTACTCTGCCATTTGCCGGGCAAAAAGAAAGTAAAAAAAAAAAGAACAACTCTGTAACACCCCTCCGAAGACACTGCAGATTTCCATTATAGTTTTGTCTTTAAAATGCATCCTATTATAGGGTTCCTCCCACCCCATTTATACTCACATCACTAGTGCTCTCTCACTGTTCCTGCCTCTGTTGCCAAATGCCAATGTCAATACCCAGTTCTTCTGGGTATGAGAAGTATGTGAACTTCTTCAATGTGATAGTGTTCAGGTCTAGCAGACAATCACTAGGGCCTGAGCACTGTCACGTGAAAGAAGGAGTGAATGAAGGAGTAACAACATAGCTCCCCTTAGTCTCAACTCTCACCTAGGATTTTAGGCAGGAGCTGAAAAGAAATTACTGGTAAGGTGAAAATAACTAGGGTAGGAGTGAGCATTTTACAAAGACACTATCAGTTTGCCATGCATGGGAGCACAATCTAGAACCCCTGAAGTTCTTTGCTTTGGCCAGAATACACCCCTATCCACGTGGGGGTGAGTTTGACCAACATATTCTACAAATAGAGGCCAGACGGATCCATAGTCTATGCTCCACTGTTCCCCATGGTCTCAATGAATCCCTTTGCTTTGTACCTTTCTTGACAGACACATGATAATTTTTTCTCTATGTTTTCTTCTCTTTATGGGGTAGTTAGCTGTTAAAAATGTATTATAGGTTTTTTGAGTGTTTTGTTTTCATTTTTTTGTATACATTTTCCCCTTTAATTGCTGATAGAATGTAAGCTCTATTTGGGTAGATATTATTTTTTAAAATTTTTATTTATTTATTTATTTATTTATTTATTTTTTATTATCATTATTCTTAATATGATTGATTATTCTTTATTTTATTTTGTTTTTACCCCACATTTTGTGCTTGTTTTCTGGCTTTTGTTGTTGGTTGTGTTTTTTGCTAGTGTAGAAGAGACTTTGGTTTGGCTCTGGCTGTGTGCCCGTTGGTTAGATATAGGGTGATTTGGTTGCTGCATTTCCCTGGGTGAAGTTTGTGCCATTTCCAGGTTGGTGCCCCTGATCCTCCAATAGCAAAAGTGGCGTTGGCACATAGGTGCCACTTGACGTCACTTCTACCGGGACAGTATTAAGTCACCTCCGGCGTGTGGGACAGCAGAGTAGCTCACCAGCAACTAGGAGAAGTGATTTGGCCCTTTTTTTTGGACTGCGCACTAGTCTCTGCTTGGGTGGCAGAGGATGAGGAGGATGAGCATGGTTTAGTAAGCCAGTCCGCCACCTCCTCTGCATGCTGTGGCTGAATAGCACTGGCAACATCACTAAACCAAGGAAATTGTGCCCTGCCTGAGGACAGACCATGTCCACTTTTGCCTGTGGACACGGACGCTGCTGGCCCCCTCAAAGTGCCATGGGAATGTCTGTCTCTCCTTGTTGGCCTCCCAGACATGATGGGGGGCTTAATCCTGAAATGTAATAGAGGTGGGGAAATGTGTACTTGGAAACTGCACTCAAAACTGCACTAACACACTTCAAAATACTGCCGTAAAAGTGCACTAAAGCACTTCGATATACTGCAATAAAAGTGCACTATTATATAAACACAAAAGATGCAGCGCTAAAATTATGTGAAAAAATTGTGACTGAAGAAAACTAAGGCAGAGTTTTATAAGCATATCAGCATGTGATCAATGGTGAAATGAGGCATAATCTAGTAAACAATGATAAAAAAACATATATAAAACTTAACATGTGAAAATTGCAAAAGGGAAAAGTCCCATCAAAGTATTAGTCCATGAATGAACAAGGAAAAAACACCCATCTGTGAAAATGCAAGGAACCAGAAAAAGGAAAGGGAAATCTTCCATGTAGCGAGTATTATAATCTGCTTACCAGATGGCGATGACTGCTGTTACGGAAGTCTCGCCCAGCTCAGGGAAATCGGTCTCCCCAAAACCAAAGGCACAATACTGGAACAGCAGCTAGCGGTGGATAATTCTCGGGAATATGAAACAAAAAACTTCCATAGTGTAGTATGTACAAATAAGGTGATTTATTAAAGTTAAAGCGGTTGTATACCCGCAATTTTTTTTTTTTAACCCTGTAAAGCAAAAGGCATAATGAGCTAGTATGCACCGCATACTAGCTCATTATGAAATACTTACCTAAGAACGAGGCTTCGGTATCTTACCTGGTCCATGCCGAGGGAGCTGTCATGTTGCCTCGGCGTGTCTTCCAGGTATCGCGGTTCCAGCGCTGTGAGTGGCTGAGACCGCAATGTCGTCACTCCCGCGCATGCGCGTGGGAGATTTCTTACTCGGCAAGGTCCGGCAGTTGCCGGCCTTCAGCCGAGAATCCCCTGTACGCATGCGCCGCTGCAGTCAGCGGCTCATAGCAAGGGGAATATCTCCTAAACCTTAAAGGTTTAGGAGATATTTTTTTACCTACAGGTAAGCCTTATTATAGGCTTACCTGTAGGTAAAAGTTAAAAAAAAGACTATACAACCACTTTAAAAAGAATCCCACTTACAATGTTGCAGTCAATTAAGAGCAGTGGAGTATGGCATAAGAACAAATAGCGGTGTCTCCATCTGTAGAACTTCACTTCCTATGTTCGTTTGTTAGCCCATCCGAAAACATAATGATGTCACCGTTGCAGGCTCCTCCCTACGCGTTTTGTCACAATAGGACATCGTCTGCACTATTGCAGTTCAATATACTGTAGTAAACGTGCCCTAATGCATGTCCATATACTGCAGTAAACGTGCACTAACGTAGCTCAATATACTGCAGTACACGTGCACTAACGCAGTTCAATATACTGCAGTAAACGTGCACTAACACACGTCCATATACTGCAGTAATGGTGCACTAACGCAGTTCAATGTACTGCAGTAAATGTGTACTAGTGCACGTCAATATACTGCAGTAAACATGCACTAACGCACCTCAATATACTGCAGTAAACCTGCTCTGAAACACTAAACTGACATTAAAGTATTACTAAATCCACAACAATAAAATCAGTCCGTATATGCAGTATATCATGCTTGTTATACTCACTGTGGAACTTAAGGGGTTAATCCTCTGCATTGTGTAAAAAGGCTGATTTATCCTGTATGCACTGATCATCCCCCTCCTGCACTGTCTATCTGGAGAAAGCCAGCTAACACAGGCAGAGTAGCCGACCTGCACATGCTCAGTTGTTTCTTTTATGCTGGAGAAAATAATTACTTGTTCTCAGAGATAGCCAGGTCACATGATATTGACATCATACATGTAAGAGTGTATACAGGCTGAAGTGGAAGTCACCTCCTACCTGAATTCTCAGCACTGGAGAAACTGTGCAGTTTATCACTGACCGTGGTATACAGATCAGCTAAAAAGGTATATAGTGGCAATATTTTAATGTAAAAAGATAATATAAGCTATGGGCACTGTGGGGAGAGGGGGGGGCAGATAAACTATTTTCATATTACTGGGTTTAGTAACACTGTAAAGTAAAAATGAATGGTTGTACTACACTCACACTGAACCATTATTATATTCACACTAAACTGACACTTACACTCACAATAGAATCACAATAGCACACTATAGCACACTAGCTCGCTAGTAACAATGAATAGAGCCCTGTTATATCTATCTCCACTCCAATATCACACTGCAAAGGACTGCTGTGGGAAGGATCCTTTTATAGAGGGGGTGGGTCTATGAGCAATGAGCCATGAATGGGCACAGTCATCATTACTTTCTCCAATCATGGTTCTGATGTTGTTCTGTGGCCTGATTGGACAAATCCTTCATTGCTTCAGCCAATCAGGGCTTCCAATGCACTGCGTGGTGTGCAGCGCATTTCGGCACACTCGGAGGGCCAAACAAATGGTCAAATGCACCTACAATTTGTGTGTTCATTGAACAGGCAAACAGCCAATGTTCGGCCAAATTCATGCTTGGGCCGAACTGTTCGCCCAAAACTAGTAGTGAATACAGGAAATACATAATTACACTGCTTGTCACTCAGATTAGTAATAATTATGTTCTTGTGGTTATTGACAGGTGGCAGTCAGAGACGCGCTTTCTGTGCCAGATTTCCTGAATGATGATGATGGTGGATTTTGCTTTAGGTCAATGGAAAATTACACTGACCTTGGAGATTTTCAAGTTCAAACTGCTTTACTCATATCATACTGTATATACCTCTATGCCTCTGACAAACTAACATCCTTTGCCAGTCAAGGTATAATTAACAGTAAACCCCACCAGAACTGCTATATACTGTTCACAATAATACAAAGTAGTAGAGACAATAGGTTATGAGAAAGACAAACCTGTCACACATTCTACAATTCTGACAACTTAACCTATTCAATGAGGTGCAAATATTCCAACCATACATTTGAACCTCAGGCATTTTTTTCAAAAAACAGTTATCTTTGGAATGGTTTCTTCTTCTGTGTAAGTGTCCTGTATTTTTGTGTTTTCTATTGTTCTCTCCTTCATCAACGCTGTCAGTGCCCTGGGCTGCTATGTTGTCATGTCACTCCTTTGTAACTGGTCTGTTTGAATTAGCTAGATGGGCAGAGAGGAGACAGTTCTACTTCTAATCAACTATCACTATGAGGGGACAGAAAGTGAAGCTCTTTCTTTGTGGTTGCTATCAAAGTGCTCTGTCCCCAAGCTGCAAATAATGAACTAAACATAATGAACCATCCACAGATTCAAGAATAATAAGCACTTCTCATACTTAGCCCATTTTGTGTCCATGACTTTATGATGCACATTTATTTAATACTTCAGTTCTTCAAAGATAACACACTTTAACCTTTAGCAAGACCCTGTAAAGTCATAATGATATTTAAACTTAAATAGAAATGCCAGACAGCCTACTTTGTATACTGTGGATAAACAACCCATAGCTCAGTATAAATGCTACTTAGCCTGTAGAACACTTTTCAGATAAATATTATGCTATAGGAAAAAATATGAATTTATTGTTAATAATCATATGAAATAACAGGAATGATAGTACATTTAACTTCCTATATTTAGAACACTTTTACTATATATTTACTATATATTTTATTTTTTCCTAAAATAATAATACATATTGGTCTGTAAGAGTAAATGTACAGTAAAAGGTGTTTTATGTTTTATCAGCTTCACCCACCCTAAAACAAATTCACAGGAATGATTGTACATTTAACTTCCTATATTTAGAACACTTTTACTATATATTTACTATATATTTTTTTTTTTCCCTAAAATAATAATACATATTGGTCTGTAAGAGTAAATGTACAGTAAAAGGTGTTTTATGTTTTATCAGCTTCACCCACCCTAAAACAAATTGCTCAATAAACTAACAAACATATGCATAGGTAGTTGCATTGATGTGCCTGTAAAGCAGGCAAAGCAACCTAATCATATTCTCATAGTAATTTCCTATGCACATGTGATGCATATAAAGATGTTCATAACATTGAGCTGATTCACTTGCAAATGTGGCTTGCCTAGCTATACAATCTCTAGTTTTCGAATGTATGCCTGCTAAGTGCAGGCATACCTAAAATAAAATTAGGAGTTTTTCTACTGTGAAGCTTTTTTACATCTGTTAGGGAATATGAATATACTTTTCATATACAGCACACAGACATGATCAAAGGTCCCAGTGAAAAAAATAATGAAACTAAAACAGTTACAGTATAAGGCATTTTTTGTAATGGGTACTTTATCACATCGACACTTCAAATTAGCGTCTCTGTGACTCAATCAGGGTAATATGTGCAATCAATAGTAGCTATGTCACTCCAAACTTGCCTTTTTCCCTGTATCTTCAGCTTCCATCGGGTGCATGCCAAGGAGCGCATCCCCGCTCAACTGTGCTGCTTGTCAAATAGAAATGATTGGGACACACACTGATGCTGTCACCAGCTTTAATAGAATAAATAAAGTATCCTTAACATATAGTCTTGCCTGTCCACCTCCTGCTCCAATGCACTTCATCCTACAAAGGGCTTAATCATGTAGACCCATGGAGGTGAAGTCATTTGTGGGATAAAATGCATTGGAGTGAGAGGTGGACAAGTGAGACAATATGTTGTGAATTCTTATGTATTATGTATTATATCATATTGTATTATACTACAGCTGGTTTACATCAACAATGACATCAGTGTGTGGTCCATTAATTTTTTACTTCACAGGGTAATATGTGACTACATGGCATTGTCTCAATAAGACTTTATACAACAGAAAGTCAAGCTGAGAATCATTACATCAGTAAAACAGTAAATAAACAAAGTAAATCCTCATAAACATTATCCCTCACAGTGAAATCTTAAGTAGTTCTGGTAATACAGGTGAACAGCTGGAGACATCCAAGGTCCAAAGACGAATGGATACCCCACTGGGACTGGAATACCCTGGTAACATTTTGGGAGGGGCCCCCCACAGACGTTGGGCCTCCTAGAGAAGTTGCATGTCATTGTGCCCTGGTGTGACTGCCCTCACAGTGGTTCTGAATGTGGATGGCCTCTTACCTGGCTGGAGATCACTTGTATTAATAACTCTACTTAAGTTGCCATATCTGTAAGGTCAGCACAATGTACAGATTTTTAGAGCTGTACCTTTGTATGGCACATGTGCCTTCAAACTGTGATTTTCGGGTGGCGTGGCCTGCTGCGGACCGGGATGGCTTCCTGAGTTCAGAGCTTGGCAGCACAGCAGCAATACACAGCAACCACAGGTGACTTTCTCTTCCCCTCTCCTTAATCATGACAGGGGAAGACTCTGGGACACCCACCGACATATCGAGGAAGCATCATCCACGGCCACCACCGTGCTACCTCACGCAGTATTTCAGCTCCCTGTTAGGTAATATGAATATACTTTTTATGTAGAAAAAATACAGCACACAGACATGATCAAAGGTCCCATAGAAAAAAACAATGGCTCCCTGAGTTCAGAGCTTGGCAGCGCGGCAGTGATACACAGCAACCACAGGCGACTTTCTCTTACCCTCTTCCTCATCCTGAGAGGGGAAGACTCTGGAACACTCATGACATATCGAGGAAGCATCATCCGAGGCCACCACCGTGCTACCTCACGCAGTATTTCAGCGCCCTGGCAATGCGACCTGCCCAAGATGGTTCTGGCCCAGAGTCTCTCCTCCACCCCATGCGACCATGCACACAAAAAGACATAGCAACAACAGCAGAGGTGGCATGACACACCACCAGACATTGATCAGGGGGACACCCTCCACAGTAGCTCCTGAAGCTCTAACATCTGACAGAGGTAAGAGGATTGCATTCTTTCCAGCAAGCTCACAAAGCAAAACACCCATAGCCAAAAAACATCACTGGGCTTCCTCTGATACCAATAATCAGGGCTCTAATCACACAATCTGGCCTCCACCCCAGTCACTGACAACCCTGTATCAGAAAGCATGTTAAAATCCATGCTACTCACACTGCAGAGAGATTTACACAGGCAGCCTTCTCTCTCCCAGATCCATGACAGGGTAGGCTGTCTGGAAGAAAAAGCGGAGATGTCAGAGGAGTACATTAGAGGAACATGTCAGATGCACATGACCACCACTCAGATGAAATCCAAAGAATTCAACTGAAACTTGCAGATTTCGAAGATCGGTCAAAACAAAACATCAAATTCAGGGGCATCCCTGAATCAGTGCATCCTAATGAGCTAAAAGGGTACCTGCATCACTACACTACTTCCAAACCTTTCCTCCCGTGATCTTCTCATAGACAGGGCAAACAGGATTGCAAAACCTGAACATCTCCCTACAGACGTACCCAGGAATGTTTTAGCCCAGATACATTTTTTTTTTCATATAATGGAGCAGATCTTTTCCACTGCAAGAGCTACTAATCATTTATCTGCACCTTGCTCCAATATATCTCTTTTTGTGGATCTGTCCCCTGCCACAATGGAAATACACAGGGCTTACACTCCCATCACCTCAATTCTAAAGGAGCACAAAATCACCTACCAGTGGGGTTTTCCCACCAAGCTGCTAGTCACTTACCAACAGAAGTTCATCCCGTTCTTGACGCCTAAAGATGGCTACAAAACCCCAAACAAAATGGAGTTTACTCCCTATTCTGCCTACCTCCTCAGCTTCATGCAGCTCCAACAGCACTCCACCTCCTCCACGGTCACACTCAAACAGGGTGGACACAGGCTAACCAGTATTCCAAGATCAGCTGTCCCATGCACAAATGTATCGTGTCTGGGCATTATGCGTGATTTACACTTAATGCATAAATGGTACACGCACTACTTCTTTGCTAATGCCCCCCCCCCAAAAAAAAGTGGGGGTTATGATAGCCATCCGTGCAAAAGTATCCTTCATGCTGAATCACATAGAAAAATATGAAGAGGGCAGATTTTTAATCCTCTCTGCTGTTATTGACAATCACCCCCTGACCTTGGTGAACATTTATGCACCCAACACATCTCAATTCGTAAATTCTATAAAGCCTTGATGCATAAAATAGCTCCATATAAGCACACCCCTTTTGTATTATGCGGTGATTTTAACAACATTATTAACCCCACATTGGACACCACCAACCTATTCTCACTCCAATGTCTCTTATTCTCAGATAGATCTCTTTCAAACAAACAGCTCCTCCTAGCTATTTCAGAATCGCGCGTAGGCCTCATTACCTGGTCAGATCCTGCTCCAATATCTATCAAACTATTCCCTCAACCTCAGTAACCAAAGCATTCCCTATGGCGACTGAACACCTCTCTTTTAACTAACCATTATGAGAAACAGATCAAATCCAAGCTTGAGAATTATTTCAAAACCAATTGTAAATCGGTAAGTGATTAGTCAACAGTATGGTTTGCCCACAAAGCTTTTCTGCGAGGTCAAAATTAGGGCCCACAAACGTAGACTGCAAATGACCATGATAGACTCACTTCTGAAACAGATCAAACTCATAGAACAGAAAAACAAAATTGCACCTACCCAGATACTCATAAACTAACTCAGAGAACTTAAATGTAAGTTAGGTGAGTTGCTACACTGAAGGTTTTGATTACTATATTAAACGTCTAAAGTTAAACTCTTACCCTTTGAGTAATACATTTGGAACATTTTTGGCCAAACAGGTCAAACGCTAACAAGCTTGTGCAAAAATTCAATTTCTTTTGAAACTACAAGGGAAATGAATGACTAGTCCTCTTGACATATCTATTATATTTGGATCTTTCTACTCAAAACTGTACAACCTAAATAATGCAGAATCTGCCAACCAAATCAAAGATGTATTCCTCTCATCCATACAACTACCATAAATACCTCCCACTTAACTGGCATACTGTGGTTTTCAGTCTTGATACTTATCTAGAAGAGTAACTACAGGCAATGAGGCTCCATATCAAATTTTTGATGTGACTACTAGCAACCTCTCTCAGTGCACCTTGTAGTGTCAACTGTGACAATTTGTGTCACTGATCTCAACATAAAACATGCATAAATATAGGACAAGTAGCAGGAGAGCTGTTAAAGCAATCAATACAGGTCTTACATTTACAGGTCACAGTATAGCAAGTAATAGTTACTCAAAGTCAATCAAACTTGTAATATTAGGGCAACAGAATGAGCAGAAGAAAAGTGTCTCCATAGAATTGCCCCCCGATACCCCTTTTTCATTTGAATTCACTTTTTCTTATGTCGTATAGATTAGAATAGTAAAATAATAAATTTAATTCGGAGGCTTCTGTGCTGACTAATTCTTCTTCAGGTGGTAAGTTGCCTGATTTTTCTTGGAAGATATGTATGTGAAATGCAGATGTTGCTGAGCAGGGCTTCAGACAGCTGTGCAGTGGATTGGTGGATGCATTTTGTGGCAGGAAACAACTGTCTCTCTCTTTATATATTTTGGTTACTGGATGTTTTTCAGCAGGTACGCTAGGATTGGCAGGTTTTAAATCTGGACTTTCGGATCTGCTCCACCACCCACCCTCCCTCCCCTCTATCTTTTTATTGTGCCTCATTGAGGTTTTTTATAACTGTGTTATAACCTCAGGAGGCACACAGGGTTAATTTTAGAGTGCTTGCTGAGTTACAGCAGAAGCTAAAGACACTAAATTGACTTGCATATGTAGAGGAAGACTGGACTGAACTGTTTAAAAATCAACAGCAGCTAAGCAAAGGATGTGTGTAACCCAGATGAAGTGCAGGAAAGTTGTGACAACCAATATTCCAAAGACTCCACATGTGCCTCTGACATCATCTCTTTTTTGACTGCATCACAGGGAGTCAGTGTTAACTGCGATCCCTCCAACTTCAAAAGATTGCAAAGTCTTGGTCAGAAGAATCAACAAGTTCAAACAAAGAATATTGTTTTTCCGTACTCTTACAACTTACTAAACATTTTTTAGAAAACACGCTTTATATATTATTTTATATGTTGTAAAATGTTTTTTGATTGGCACAGCTAACATTTTTTAAATATAATGCTGCATTTATATGCAGGAGCCTACAATATCAATAGGTAAATATTATGTTATAATGATATGTTATATTTTGGCCTAGTGTATAAATGTGACTCATTCATTACTACATAACCATTTCCCAGGTGCAAAATCTATTCTATTACCACAGGGATGCTACATAGCTTTGAGCCTTATGTGTCAGTTTGATTGTTGTAGCAATATCTAAAATACAAGAAAAAATATAATAATAACAATAGTAATAACTATGTTGTATTACAAAAATCAGTCAATGTTTTACACTGAAATAGTTTAACAGCACTTTTAATGTATAAACAAAATTTAATGTACAGTATCTATATAATTTTGAGTGTGCAAAATTGTCTTTGCAGCATAAAGCTAGTATGTTTAGGCAAATGTACTTAAATTATGCAACAAATAACAAACAGTAATAACAAACAACAGTCCCAAAAGGTCTGAAAAGTCCCACTCTAGACACATATACCCTCACTCCTCCAGCTCTGAGTGCAAGCTCCCAGCAGTCATTATTCACTACAAGGGATGTGCCGAACACCCCCCGGTTCGGTTCGTACCAGAACTTGTGAACAGACAAAACATTTGTGCGAACATGCTAACACTGTTAAAGTCTATGGGGTACAAACATGAAAAATCAAAAGTGCTCATTGTAAAGGCTTATATGCAAGTTATTGCCATAAAAAGTGTTTGGGGACTCGGGTCCTGCCCCAGGGGACATGTATAAATGCAAAAAAAGTTTTTAAAATGGCCGTTTTTTTTCAAGAGCAGTGATTTTAATAATGCTTAAAGTGAAGCAATAAACATGAAATATTCCTTTATATATCATGCCTGGGGGGTCTCCTTAGTCTGCCTGTAAAGTAGTGCATTTTTTCCATGTTTAGAACAGTACCGCAGCAAAATGACATTTCTAAAGGAAAAAATGTCATTAAAAATTGCTCACGGCTGTGATGTATTGCCAGATTCTGGAAATATACATTAAAAAATCATAAAAAAAACAGCATGGGCTTCCCCCCAGTCCATACCAGGCTCTTCGGGTCTGGCATGGGTATTAAGGGGAACTCCATGCCATTTTTTTTTTAAATTGCATGGGGGTCCCCCCAAAATCCATACCAGACCCAAAGGGCCTGGTATGGATGGGGGAACCCATGCCGTTTTTTTCTTAATTCTGTCAAAGGGGTCCCCTTAACCACTTCAATACATTATATTATACATTATATATTGTACACTCCACTATATACCCTGCACTGTATTATATATACTACGCTGACTGCATTATATACTCTGAACTGCAGTATATATAGTATACGAACTGCACTATATACTCTGCTGAAAAATTGGGCCTTAGGTGTTGGTGGTGGCAGAACATTGTAACCCCTCACAGTTACTCTTGTTGGGTGCAGGAACGGTCCCTGCTGTTAAATATTATTTCAAAAATTGTAATTACCTGCCCCTGATAAACAGGGGCAGATACATTGGGCCTTAGGTGTTGTTGGTTCCAGAACATGGTAACCCCTCACAGTAACTCATGTTGGGCGCATGAACGGGCCCTGCTGTTAAATATTATATCAAAAATTGCAATTACATGCCCTTGTTAAACAGGGGCAGAAACATTGGGCCCTAGGTGTTGGTGGTGCCACAACACTGTAACCCCTCACAGTTACTCTTGTTGGGCACAGAAAGGGGCCCTGCTGTTAAATATTATTTCAAAATTGTAATTACATGCCCCTGTTAAACAGGGGCAAAAAAATTGGGCCTTGGGTGGTAGTGGTGCCACAACACTGTAACCCATCATAGATACTCTTGTTGGGCGCAGGAACGGGCCCTGCTGTTACATATATCATTTCAAAAATTGTAATTACATGCCCCTGTTCAACAGGGGTAGAAAAATTGGGCCTTGGGTGGTGGTGGTGCCCTAAACCAAAAATATTGTTGGAAGCTAGCATTACAAACCCTCCAGCAGCACTGAATGTGCGTTCAGAAAACACGCTAGATGCAGGACAGGCCAGTAGCTCAATTGCAAATTGAGCAAGTTCTAGCCAGTGGTCCAACCTCAAGACCCAGTAACCCAGTGGATGTTCTGTTGGAAAGGTCTCAAAGTCTGCTCTTGCTCCTAGATATTCCTGCACCATATAATACAGATGCTGGCGATAGTTGCTGGAACTTATCAGACCTTAGCGCTGAGGACTGAAAAATTGTGCAAAGGGGTTGTAAACCCTCGTTTTTTTTTTTTTAAATAACAAACATATCATACCTATCTCCACTGTACAGTTCATTCTGGACAGTGTGGCCCCGAACCTTGTCTTCTGGGGTCCTCTGGTGGCACTTGCGGCTCCTCCAAACATCGGTAAACCCCCTGGGAGAAGCACTCTCCCTGGGGGTTACCTTGCAGTCGCAGTCCTGAGTCCAGCATTTGCATGCATAGGCACAGAATGCCGGACTTGGACTGTGTCATTGGATTTGATTGACAGCAGCGGGAGCCAATGGCTACGCTGCTATCAATCTATCCAATCAAGAGCCGAGTAAAACCTGTAAGGCGAAGGCATAATGAGCTAGTATGCACCACATACTAGCTCATTATGAAATACTCGCCTTAGAACGAGGCGTCTGCATCTGATCCCGGATCATGCCAAGGGAGCTGACATTTTGCCCTCAGCGTTTCTTCTGGGTTCGCAGCTCTGGCACTGTGAGTGGCCGGGGCCACAGTTACGTCACTCCCACGTGTGCGCGCGGGAGTCCTTTTTCCGGCAAGGTCCGGCAGCGTCTGCCAGACCTTCAGCCAGACCTCAACAGCGCATGTGCCGCTGACATCAGCAGCTGCATGCAAAGTGAATATCTCCTAAACCGTACAGGTTTAGGAGATATTGATTTAACCTACAGGTAAGCCTTATTATAGGTTTACCTGTAGGTAAAAATGAAAACAAAGGGTATACAATCACTTTAATACCACGGATCCTAGGGTCCTTTTGCAGGCTTTGAATCAGGGAGACCATGCAGCGTAAGTTTGCAGAGGCATTTGATTCTGAGTCCTCTGGGTCAATAAGGATCACATTATCCATAACTACCTCCTGCCAGCCACGTACAACTCCTTGGGTTTCTGGGGACTGAAAACTATCCCTTGAAGACTGCTGCATGTTATCCTCAACATCCATGCTGACACAATCCTCCTCCTCTTCTTCCTGTGTGTTTGGTGGACCCGCAGGAATGCTATCTGGATAAAGGGGGCCTTGAGAGGAAAGGAAGTACTCCTCTTCCTCCCGCTGTTCTGCCTCAAGTGCCCTGTTCATGGTTCCACAAAGTGTGTGCTCCAGCAGGAAGACTAGAGGGACAGTGTCACTGATGCATGCAATGTTGCTGCTCACTATCCTCATGGCCTCCTCAAATGGTGACAGGACAGTGCATGCATCGTTGATCAGTAGCCACTGGCGTGGCAAAAAGAAGCCAAGCTCCCCTGACCCTGTCCTGGTGCCATACTCGCACAGGTACTCATTGATGGCTCTCTGCTGTGTGTGCAGCCGCTGCAGCATTGCCAACGTTGAGTTCCACCTGGTGGGCATGTCACAAATGAGGTGGTTTTCTGGGCAGGTTGCATTCCCTTTGAATGTCAGCCAGCCGAGCACTGGCATTGTATGACCAGCGGAAATCACCACAGACTTTTCTGGCCTGCCTCAGGAGATCTTGTAAGCCTGGGTACCTGGTCAAGAAACACTGCACCACCAAATTCAGTACATGTGCCAAACATGGAACATGGGTCCAGTGTCCCTGTCGGGGGGTGGAGAGAAGGTTGGTGCCATAGTCGCATACAACCATTCCTGGCTTAAGCTGGCATGGTGTCAACCACCTCTGAGCCTGCCCCTGTAGAGCTGACAGAATCTCTGCCCCAGTGTTGCTCCTGTCCCCTAGGCAGACCAACTTAAGTGGCTGCTGTTTTGGCCACGCTTGTTCAGGTCCACATCCCTAATACAGAATGTAAAAACCAGGTTCCGCAAAA
This sequence comes from Lithobates clamitans, assembly GCA_037952925.1. Classification (NCBI taxonomy): domain Eukaryota; kingdom Metazoa; phylum Chordata; class Amphibia; order Anura; family Ranidae; genus Lithobates; species Lithobates clamitans. The sequence continues at coordinate 3,552,186 of JBBGZY010001149.1, read as the reverse complement.
GTAGGACTTTAGAGGACCATGAATACTCAGAACAGTAGGAAATATATAGAAAAATATACAAATTTTTTACAAAAATTATAAGACATAATACAAAATATGAATAAAACTGTTACACATGATATGGAGAAGCAGTCCGAGGACAGACAACTGGAAAAAGGCCCAAGTCGACTGTCGAGAAGACAGAGGAAAACCAACGTGTTTCAACAGGTGAGGTGAAGGTCTTCTTCAGGGTAAAGTGGGCTGAGAGTTTCCAGATGTATACATACAATGTCATGTGTTATGTACTTCAATCAGAAAAAAACATAACTCATAAGATAAAGGAATCTGAAACGCCAAAACAGCGCCATGAAGACAGAGCACAATGAAAATAAACCGTATCCAACAAACAAACACCCCAGATCTGAAATGTATCTCCCAACAGGGGGCCAGAGCAGTGTCAAGGGATAGACCTACAAGGATCTATCAATTTGAGGTTTGTGCAAAAAATCTTTCCATGTAAGAATTCATTCTATAAAGATACTTCTCAGAAACCCGTTCTGGCTAAAATTGGCCACTGTAGTTGAAAACAAGGCTGTACCACAGATAAAGCCATGAGAGCATATCATGCCTTAAGGTTATATGGCAGATGTATGGAGAGGGGCTTAGTAATTACCATCCAAAAATTCTTTGTAAAAAATCTTTGTATCATCATGGAGACATAGGGAGCTGCGGCATACATGACATCTACAAAACTTGGATGCTGACTACTGTGTACACCGCCTGCACTGTATTAGAAACGGTACACCAGCTGCACTGTATTATATACTGTGTACACTGCCTGAAGTGTATTAGAAACTGTACACACTGTATTATATACTGTGTACACCACCTTCACTGTATTAGAAACTTTACACACTGTATTATATACTGTGTACATCGCCTAAAGTGTATTGAAAACTATACATTGGCTGCACTGTATTATATACTGTGTACATCACCTAAAGTGTATTAGAAATTGTACACACTGTATTATATACTGTGTACACCACCTGAAGTGTATTATAAACTGTACACAACCGAATGCACTGTATATATAGGCTACACTGAACGCAGAGTGTATATATATATATATATATATATATATATATACATATATATATAGTCAAAACATGAAGCCCTCTGTCCCCGAAGATCTGCATTTTGTTTTTCGAAACGCGTTGGACGTTCTGTCTGTCTGACAAAGCTCTGGGCTTTTCCTTGCAGCTGGTTTCCATTTCTGCTCCCAATATTTGTGTTTGTTGCGTATATCCCCGTGTTCGTGTTGCAATATATTATCAATGTGCAATAAAATGTAATATTCTTTTTACCATTAAACTGTTTGTGGCCCGGTCTAACATCCCAATCTGAGGAATTCATGTTTTGACTCTATGTATCAGAGACGTAGTCCACAATCAGTTTAGGCAATTAGCTGAGGCAGAGGGTCTCTTTAAAAAAAAACTATATATTATATATATATATATATATATATATATATATATATATATATATATATATATATATATAAAGCTCAAAGAGTGAGGTGCACGTCAGTCACAGTAGCATGTGCAAAAGCAATCAAGCCTTCCCAAGGGCTTATATCATAGAAAAAATCAAGAGGGAATGTGCAGCAACCCCTCTTGATTTATATTTCAATAGGGGTATTGATTTATACCCCTCTTGATTTATATATATATATATATATATATATATATATATATATATATATATATATATATATATATATATACATACACATTTACTAGACTGTATATGTACCTTAGTTAAAACATCTGACTTACAAAGGAATCCTACTTACAAATGGAGGGAGACAACAGGAAGTGAGAGGAAATCTACCCCTAGGAAGGGGACCTACTTCACTAAGAATGGGAAAAAAGGTGTCTCCACTGATGCTTTATCACCAAGGCTTGTTTCCACAACAGCCCATAATTTTCAAAATCCAATTGTCATTGGGACAGAAAGTGAAGTGAAATCTTCTGAACAGGGGCACAGACAGCAAAACAAACATTACAGGGGTGTTAACCCTTCCCTATGCTATATTTTGTTTGGCTGGAGCTACACTTACAAAACGCATCTGTTATGACTTATCCTATCTACCTATCTTGTTTGTAACCCGGGAACCACCTGTATATATGAATACACATCCTGAAGTGTATTATATAATGTACACCACCGAATGAACTGTATATATATATATATATATATATATATATATATATATATATATATGCTACACTAAATGCAGAGTATAGATAAATATATATATACTAGACTATATATATACACAGTGTATTATATAATGTATATTATATAATATAAGTATATTAAATAAGTGTATTATATAATGTACACCACCGGATGAACTGTATATACTGTATATGCTACACTGAATGCAGAGTATATATATATATATATATGCAGAAAAGGTGTGTAAAATGAGGCCTATAAAACACACGTTCAGTGCCAGATCAATCCTACGGTTCTATGTGCAGTGTAAAAAAAAAAAAATAAACACTTAAGAATTTTAAATCCCACAATATTATGTGCAGTATTAAATAAATAAATATTCAAAAGTATAAAGCAGCTGTTTAAAAAGAAAGAAATTGCATAAATAATTAGTAAAAAAGTCCAGCAATCAAACCCTGGATCGTAAAATACTAAAAACAGTGCTAAAATAAAAGCCACAAAAAAAGTGTCACAGTAAGTGGATAAAACACAAATGTGAGTTTCTAAGTAGAAGGTAATGATGACGACAGTTCAAGGTTTTTATAGGTGTGGAATCACTGATGTCCAAGCGTGAGCCTTTCACCAGAAAGAAAACATGTTCCACCACGTGATGCACACTCCCCCAGGGGGTCAAACTCACCAGAAGCCACTATTAAAAGAGCATTGAGTGAGGTATTCAGCATCCACTTCAATAGTAAGTCCTCATCATCAGCAGGAATCAGGGAAACATCCTGGACGGCTAGACATGGTGACAGCGCCCTCTGGGCTTACTTATTTGCTTGTTTCAATATGTTACAATGTACGTAGTTAGGATTAAGGGGAACACTGTTGTATAGGGGATTTTTACATGAATAAACAGGATTACGCTATGTCGGTGTTACTCTTGTGTTTTATGATATATATGGAGCCCCTTTACCAGTGATTCCTGCTGATGATGAGGACTTACTATTGAAGTGGATGCTGAATACCTCACTCAATGCTCTTTTAATAGTGGCTTCTGGTGAGTTTGACCCCCTGGGGGAGTGTGCATCACGTGGTGGAACATGTTTTCTTTCTGGTGAAAGGCGCACGCTTGGACATCAGTGATTCTACACATTTGTGTTTTGTCCACTTACTGTGACACTTTTTTTGTGGCTTTTATTTTAGCGCTGTTTTTAGTATTTTATGACATTACAATGCCTGTGCTGCCTGAATATAGAGTATAATATAGTCTACACTAAATGCAGAGTGTATATATATATATATATTAGACTGACTGTATATATATATATATATATATATATATATATATATATATATATATATATATATATATATATCAAATACACTGCAACTAACTAACCTGCCTGCCTAATCTAGATCAAACTATCTCTGTCCACAGTCACACACTATACAAGGCTGCTATGTAAGCAGCCTTATATAGTGTGGGGCATGGACTTAGTCTCCCTGAGCCATGATTGGCCAAAGGCACCCTGCCTTTGGCCAATTATGGCTCTCTCTGCAGAGTGTGCTGTGATTGGCCAAAGCATGCAGGTTACGTGCATGCTTTGGCCAATCATCAGATACTAATGCACTGTAATCTCGCAGTACATTATGGGGCGTTCCTAAGCACTCAAATTTCCCACGAACGCCCCATATTGTTCTCTGTTCGGTGAACGGGTGAACACCCGATGTTCGAGTCAAACTTACATTTGACTCAAACATAAAGCTCACCCCTAGTCACAACATAAGTTCCACTCCAAATTACAGAAAAAAGAAAGAAGCCTCTCTTCATTTAAAGCCCCATGTATATATATATATATATGTTCTCTGTATGGAGTTCCAAACTGAGAGCTCAATTAAACTTATTTTGTGATTTTTCAGCCTAGACAGAGGTGATGGAAAGAAACTGCAATGTTACCCATATACTGCATATCTCTATAAATAAGCTTTGAATTGATTAAACCACTTTAGGGCTTGCAGTATCATTTGGAACAGTTTGAGCATCAGACTTGTGAATACAAATACATGGGGATTTAAATGGAAAGCAGTTCCCTTCTCGTTTCTTTCTTTTTAAAGTGGAGCAATATCTCAAAGTTTATGGAGATGTCTCTATCATGATATATCAATATATTTTTATTAAACATAACACATACATGTACAAAAAAAAAAAAACGCATACATACATACACATAAAAATAACACAAACATTAGAATTGCCTGTAGAGCATATCCTTTGTCAGAGCTTTTATAAAAAAAAAAAAAAAATTATAATGTCTCTTATTTTGAACTATGAAACCCCAAAAAAGCCCAGAATACAAGGTCATCTCAAGATCCCAGTTGTACAACGGGCAATTGTTTTTCCAGATGGAGAACAAAATGTATACAGAACAAACGGTATCAAAGATACAGCCAATCTGTGAACGATGGGCCATGTTGATCAGTAAACATCTTAACCTGAAACCATATATGGAAAATACCCTCTCCATTAAGGTACTTTCTATGTTTGACAAGCATTGGACACAGAAAACATAGACCAGTGTTATAGGGGGAGAAAAACAATACATAATACTTTCTATTTACCCAGAACAACCTAACCTTGTCTATTCAGCCGCTTGCCATTGTCTCAATGCTGGAAAAGTAAGCAAGAGGTGAACCTTACTAACGGTTAGGAACTGCTTGCAAAGGTATCTACAGCTCAAATTATTCACATAACATATGTTGATTTATTGGACTATATTGCAAGTCATAAGGTTAAGACCTTATGACACAGTTGTAATATATATATACATATCCATGCAAGGTATCATATCCCCTACAGAGAACTGTTTATGAGCTAATGTACGATAAACTCTTTTACCAGGCAAAATAACTGTAATTATCATGGCTATATTCATAGATAATAACTTTAGTTTAATTAATTTTTATTGAAAGATTAATACAATATCATACAGTACAACAGGTAATTAGACAAGTGGTACCCAGAAGGGTAAACTGGACATAAGTTGTCGAGGAACCAGAGGTTGGTTTCATTGTATTTAGGTGTGAGGTACATGTTGTACAGAAAACATACATACATATTGATTAAGCGGCTGCTCATTTGTAATTTATGTGTTTTTGCTCAGATATCCTTTATGATTTTTGATATACATACAGTACATTACCATAAAGTTGTAGCTGTATAGTCGCCAGAGTAGTGAGAAATTAAACAAGCAAAGTAAATTAGGCAAAATAAAACATCAGAATAATAAAACAATAAAACAATAGGGTACTAGAACAGTAGTATATCTGTTGGTATTTGAGTGTTGTCTGACCAGGTATGATAGACATAAATCAAGAGAGTTGTTGGCATATCATACAATTTTCAATTCAAAATTAATGGGGGTGGATCTTTGAACTCTTGGGCTCAAAAGGAAGAAAGCCAGAGCTGGATGACTGGAGAAATGAGTATGTAGGGGTCAGCACCAGAGAAAATGTGAGTATTACAACAATAGCTGAATTTTTTTATTTAAAACTCTGCATGGCTAACACTGGGCTTTAGACTTTCTAACTGGCCAAAGCTATAGCTGGGTGTTAAAGGCTAGAATGCTTGACACCCCTATCTTAGATTACTGTTTTTTTGCTGTAATTATATCTAACTATTATTAAATCATAATGTTTTTGTAGGATTTATTAAAATGAAATCATGTGGTAGGGTGTTTGACAAATAAGGAAACATGCCTAATTAAATGTTTTTTGTAAAACTATGACAACAGAGGGTTAACTTTCATATGAATTAATTATACATTTGTAAGGAGCATATTAATAATAACATTGCCAACATTTTAAAATAACGTCATCTTCCAATTCATGAGACTAGTAGAAAGAAACAAAAGAGAGTGAATTGACCCCATTATTTATACATTTATAGAGTGCTCCTGTTGCTGTACAGCTCAATGAACATACTAATTACAAAGATAACAACCTCATCAAATGCAGAATATATGCCATATAATAAATACTATGCAAGTAGTAAAGTACATTATTAACAAAATAAATATGTTGGCCCGTGACAGTTGCCATAATGTTTGTACTTCTTTACCATATAACGAGCTACATAGTGTAGATCAATTAATTTGCTCACTTAGGTAACTGTGGGATGGGGTGCAGGCCAAGATCTAATCAGAAAAATAACTTGACAGTGGGGTTGATTTACTAAAGAAGTAGAGAATGTTCACTTTGCAGAGTTGTAGAGTAATGTTTATAATTATTAGACACAATGTAGCGCAGTTTAAGGCTCGATTCACACAGGGCCAACACGACTTCAGCGCGACTTTGCAAGGCGACTTCAACGCGGCTTCAATGCGACTTCAGCGCGACTTTAAGCAATTTAGAACGCGACTTCAAGTCGCCTCCAGGACAGGCGACTTTGGCTGTGGCCAATCACAAAATAATCAGCTCTCTGGGAGGGAGGGGTTTGCCTGGGCAAACTAATTTTTTTAACTGTATAAAGTCGCTTCAATATAGATGGAGATCCGACGTAGAGGTGACTTCCATTGAATTCTATGGGTACAGGTCGCCTAGAAGTCGGATCCAAGTAGTACAAGTAGTACGCTCTGAAGTCGGAGCGACTTCAGTAGTGTCAATTAAGACGCTCTCATTCACTGTAATGCAAATCTCAGAGTAAAGCGACTTGGGGCGACTTGAGGGCTTACAAGTCGGATCCCAAGTCGTCCTAGTGTGAACCGACCCTAACAGGTTGTGACTATTCACCATGTATAAACATTTCTTGGGAGAGCGTGTATATTAAGATTGACATTTATCCAATGGAGAAGAGAAGATAATGTTTCATGCTGTGCAGAGAAGTAAAGTGAGTGCCTATATCTTGCATGAACACGGGCTCATCTACTACTCAGTGAAAAAAAAAAGCAGAAGGTGGGGAAAAACATGATCCCAGGTATAATGATATCGGGGAAGTTTAGCTCAGTGGTGATGACAGTTTTCAGTGAATCATGCCAGTACGAACTTGGGCTTGGAGGCCCACTTTATTGAAAAATGAAAAGAAAAGTTCAAAGAAAGGTGCCTATGCTGTATTTTCTCCAGCAAGTAGATACCAGTAGCACTGCTGCCCTTGGCACTAGTCCCTCAGACTATATCCCTAGCTCTCCTGGTTCTCTCCTGGCTCATTCAGCCTTATAAATTGCAGCACCCTGCTGGGGAGATAGGAGATAAAAATAATAATTGCTATTATTATGGAAATAAATATGTACTAGAGTCTAGAGAAAGTAGCTATTTTTTTTTTTAAATTTCAACAATACAAGGGGTAATTTTGGGTTTATTTGTGGTTGTAAAGATTTTGTTTAACTGCAATAACAATTGGATTCTCTTACAGTATGTGGTCTATACTAATGAAGAGTAATGGACTTAAATTACTGAAGGCAAAACTTTTTTGTTTTGGACAAACTGGAGAGGAATTAGAACAATGATCAGTGTTTTACTGCTATCTATGCTCCCATAAGGAAGATTCGGTCTCTCTAGTGGAGATGTTCAATATTATTGCCGAAAGTGAAAGTAAAAAAAGCCAAATTTTGGGTTGTCCCAAGAATTCCAACGAGGACACAAGCTCGTTTGCTAGGTGGGCATGCCCTGTTGATGGACACACACACATGCTGATTATATCCCTGGCCAGGTGGATGTGGGTATCTGTGGGGGGGGGGGGGGTGTATCAGAATCTGAAAAAGGAAAATGTAAATAAATACACCCTCACCAAGTATTTATTAAAAAAGAAAGGAAAACAAAAAGTCATATGGTGTAAATATATCATCAATAACTTCATACGGCAATATAGATCAATCATCAATCACACCCTATTGACCCATTGATACAAATATGGCAGCCCTCTCTGCTGGACTCTTGCTGCAAATGAAAACTCCCCCCTGGTAGCTAAATGTTCACAATCCAGTCAGCAATGCTTGTTGATGTCATTCACTAAATAATTGGTTAATGATGTCACCCAAGATAATCACCAGCTTGTTTACTATGTAAAACAAGTAGATGGGCAGGCAGGGAAGTACTTTATTTAAAAGCCACTAAATTAATCATTTCCGAGAGGGGCGTGACCGGATGCGGATGCGGCTGTGAGCAGAGGGATGTGAACTCTCTCCCCACCCAGCCCTTTGCTGCAACCCCCAGCTACACCTAGCGAGGAGACCCAGCGTCATGTAGCCACCACCCTCCTTTTCCTTTCCTTCGGCTTGCTATACCTCCTGCTCCTCCGCTTAAAGCCTTCCTCACAGCTCACAGCTCATGGTCCGTCGGGGGTTTCAGAGGTGAACAAGCTGGCATCGTATTGAGGAGGGCGTGAAGTAGACTGGCGCTGAGAGGGGCTGGACGCCTGACCCTGAGTGACGGGACTCCAGGCTCCATGCGTCGGTGGGTTGCCTGGCAACGCCCCCTGCACTCTCGCGAGAGGGAACGCTGATGAGAGAGCTCGACGAGCAGCTGGGCTAACCAAACGCCCCGGGTGATGAACACACTGTGAAGGCTCTGGGTGCCAAGTGCCGGGTTCCGTGAGTAAATCACTGCGGGTTGCCCGGTTTAAACCGCCGGACAGCTACACTGTATTGCTGGGCAGACACAGCGGAGAGTCGGCTTACCTTTTTCCGCACCTCCCTACATTATATTTTATGGTGCTCTATGCTGTGGGATAGGGTATAGAGGAAAGCCTTGGATATTCCTAGTGAAATGCGAGGAGAGAGGGTAACCGTGGAGTAGTGGAGTAGAGATAATCTGATTTGGTTAAGGGCTCTGGGCTGTACCTCTCCCTGGAAGGAAAACTGTGTCTGGAACTGTGCCTGGAAATTACTCTTGTTCCTTGTCTTTCCCTTTTTTTTTTCTTTTTTTTTTTTTCTCTTTTACCCCAGTACCTCTTATATTATCTCTGAATTCTTTCCGTGTTACCGTTACTGTTGCGGCTACTACTGCAATATATTACTGTTGTAATATGACTAGGAAGAAGGGGGAGGAGCAGGCTCAACATACACAGGAAAGCTTGGTGGCCCAAGCTACCTGCTCACTTAAAGAAAAGGGGAGTCAGGTGTCATCTGCAACAACGGCAGCAGCCAATCTAGAAAAGTACGCGCATACCCCCCAGCATTCTCCAACCAAAGGCAACTTGGTAACCCAAGAAAAAACGCAGACGGGAGGCATGAGTGACAGGAAAAGCACAGGGAAAACCCTATCCGCACCACCGATCCCTGCTAAAGGGGCGAATAAAAAAAGCCCTGAGAAGGGCCCATTGGAAAAGACACCAAAGGACACTCTTGCCTCTAATGAAACAGTCGAGCCCGAGCCCACACTAAAAGAGGTGTTGAAAGCAGTAAACTCCTGTAGGGGCTCATTAACTAGCCTAAATGATGAACTAAGGGGCCTTAAAGAAGAGGTGCGCTCCATGAGCCACAAATTACAAAAAGCTGCAGACAGGGCCTCAATACTGGAGGAGAGGTTAAGCCAAGCTGAGGATGTATTACATCCAATGCAACAGGAATTTAAAATTATGCAAGCTCAGTTGGATATTTACAAGTCTAAAATAGACGAAATGGAGAATAGATCACGGAGACAGAACGTGAGGGTACTGGGTCTTCCAGAGAAAAGTGAGGGCTCCCACCCTGAAGAATTTATGGAGGGATGGTTGAGGGAGGTCTTTGGAGCCGAGACTTTTTCACGTTTTTTTTCCATAGAAAGGGCGCACAGAGTGCCTACCAGGGTAGCTTCATCGAGTACCCGCCCTAGACCGATGATTATGAAATTGTTCAATTATAGGGACAAGGTCATATTAATGCAGAAGTCCAGGGAGAAGGGGGACATCTTCTATAATGGAGCCAGAGTCTCATTATACCCAGACTACTCCCCCGAGTTACAGAAGAAGAGGGCGGGCTTTGTAGAAATAAAGCGCAGTCTGCGGACTTTAAAAATACCATATGCGCTATTGTACCCGGCGAGATTGCGCATTGAAGCTCTTGGGTCGATCCAATTTTTTGACACTGCAGAAAAGGCCACTAAATGGCTTGATGACAATAAGAGGAACTTTTAGAGTTTGAGCATATTGTATAAAAATAGTGTTAATTCTTTTTCCTTTTTTTGTGGCTGGGGGAGGGGTTTTTTTTTGTTTTTTTTGCAGCAAGGGTTGAAGGGGGAGGGGTGGGTTGACGGAAGTGGGAAATGAGAGTTAGGAAGGAGTGGTGTGTTGGGGATGTTTCTTACTTGAGAGCACTGAGGAATGAAATTCGGACAGGGGTTGTGGGAGGGATAGGGGGGGGAGTACGTTTGGATAGGGGGAGGGAATGTCGGTTTGAATATAGAGTTGGGGTTCGTATGGTAACAAAACAAGCCCTCAGGGCGTACCAAGATAGGTTTGGGGGGAGAGGGGGGGGAACACATGAGGGTAAGGGAGCACAGCGAGTTAAAATAACTAAAAAAAAGTTCACATTGCACAAGACCAAAAGTTGGGGAGTGAAAAGATTAATAGGACTTATAGTATATCGAGATGCACATATATTGTTTGGAAACACCAAGTAATGAAGTCAGAGGAGGGAATTAGTGATATAGGAACGAGTGCACAAACATATAGACACATTAGAGAGGGTGAATATGGCAGAGAGGTTAGGAACACCTTTAGGTATTTGGACCAGTTTTGCCGTCTGCTTTTTTTTTTCTCTTCTTGATTTTCTGATGGCATAGGTGGTACTTTTCTTAAATGTCATTTAGTGTCCTAGGTATTAGTTCATGGAACTTTAGGGGTATGGGAGATCCTGTTAAGAGAGCAATAGTATTTGCCGAGTTGGAGTCGCACGACTCGGGTCTGGTGTGCCTCCAGGGGACCCACCTGACCAATGAGACCATACCGTTGACCAGAAATAGGAAGTTCCAGGCCCAGTTCCATTCAGTATATTCGTCTTATTCAAGGGGGGTTAGTATTTGGGTTAAAAAAGGAGTGACTTTTTTTGCAGAGATGTTAAGATTGATACATTGGGCTGCTATGTGTTTTTATATTGTCTCATAGAGGGCCACCCATTTGTCATAGCCAACCTGTATATTCCTCCACCTTCCAAGCTGGAAATTTTATATCAGTTATTGGAGTATGTGGAGGATAAAGCTGACGTTCCAACCATAATAGTGGGTGACTTCAATATGGTCCTCGACGGCCGCCTGGATAGGTTTCCACCTGGGACTAGGCTGACAGGAGTGACTGGGGGGCGGCTGGCCCAGTTTCTGGAAGAGGTTGGGTGGTGCAACCTTTGGAGAACCTGAAACCCAGGGGCTCAGCAGTATTCTTGTTTCTCGGAGTCATACCACACACTTTCTAGGATCGACTTAGCGATCGGTAATGGGGTGGTGCAGTCCCTCGTGGCCAGGATAGAATACCAGCAGAGGGGGATTTCAGACCACTCACCTCTAATGCTGAAGATAAAGCTACACGATAGATGCATCCGTAGGGCTTGGGCACTGAATCCAGCTTGGTTGGAGATTATGGGTGGAACAGAAGATATCTCTGGGAAAATAGAAGAGTTAATTGGAAACAATCAGGGTACAGCGTCGGAGGGGATGGTCTGGGATTCCCTAAAAGCATTTCTTAGGGGGGGTGCTTATACAGCAGGTAGCGTGGACCAAGAAAAAATCACAAGCGAATAGCGAGCGAATTAGGGACGAGGTGTCAAAATTAGAGAGGCAGTATGTTAACCACTTAAGGACCGCCTCACGCCGATGTATGTCGGCAAGGCGGCACGGGCAGGCAAAATCACGTACAGGGTACGTGATTTGCCTCCCGCGGGTGGGGGGTCCGATCGGACCCCCCCCGCCGCCCGAGGCGGTCCCGTTCTGTCCCCCGGCGATCAGAGACGAGGGGGAGGCCACCCGTTCGTGGCCCCCCCCTCGCGATCGCCGCCGGCCAATGAGAACACTCCTTTGCTGCTGTATGCTAAACAGCAGCAAAGGAAGTGATGTCATCTCCCCTCGGGTCGGTATTTTCCGTTCCGGCCCGAGGAGAGAAGACATCTATGTGAGTGCACCAACACACACACACACACAGTAGAACATGCCAGGCATACAAAACACCCCGATCCCCCCCCTGATCGCCCCCCGATCCCCCCCCAATCACCCCCCCCCCCTGTCAGTCACAAACTGACACCAGCAGGTTTTTTTTTTGTTTTTGTATTTTTTTTTCTGATTACTGCTAGGTGTCAGTTTGTGACAGTTACAGTGTTGGGACAGTTACTGTTACCCCCCTGTAGGTCTAGGGTACCCCCCTAACCCCCCCTAATAAAGTTTTAACCCCTTGATCACTCCCTGTCACCAGTGTCGCTAAGCGATCATTTTTCTGATTGCTGTATTAGTGTCGCTGGTGACGCTAGTTAGGGACATAAATATTTAGGTTCGCCGTCAGCGTTTTATAGCGTCAGGGACCCCCATATACTACCTAATAAATGTTTTAACCCCTTGATTGGCCCCTAGTTAACCCTTTCACCACTGATCACCGTATAACCGTTACGGTTGACGCTGGTTAGTTCGTTTATTTTTTATAGTGTCAGGGCACCCGCCGTTTATTACCGAATAAAGGTTTAGCCCCCCGATCGCCCGGCGGTGATATGCGTCGCCCCAGGCAGCGTCAGATTAGCGCCAGTACCGCTAACACCCACGCACGCAGCATGCGCCTCCCTTAGTGGTATAGTATCTGATCGCATCAATATCTGATCCGATCAGATCTATACTAGCGTCCCCAGCAGTTTAGGGTTCCCAAAAACGCAGTGTTAGCGGGATCAGCCCAGATACCTGCTAGCACCTGCGTTTTGCCCCTCCGCCCGACCCAGCCCAGCCCACCCAAGTGCAGTATCGATCGATCACTGTCACTTACAAAACACTAAACGCATAACTGCAGCGTTCGCAGAGTCAGGCCTGATCCCTGCGATTGCTAACAGTTTTTTTGGTAGCATTTTGGTGAACTGGCAAGCACCAGCACCAGCCCCAGGCAGCGTCAGGTTAGCGCCAGTACCGCTAACACCCACGCACGCACCATACACCTCCCTTAGAGGTATAGTATCTGAACGGATCAATATCTGATCCGATCAGATCTATACTAGTGTCCCCAGCAGTTTAGGGTTCCCAAAAACGCAGTGTTAGCGGGATCAGCCCAAATACCTGCTAGCACCTGCGTTTTGCCCCTCCGCCCAGGCGAGCCCAGCCCACCCAAGTGCAGTATCGATCGATCACTGTCACTTACAAAACACTAAACGCATAACTGCAGCGTTCGCAGAGTCAGGCCTGATCCCTGCAATCGCTAACAGATTTTTTGGTAGCATTTTGGTGAACTGGCAAGCACCAGCACCAGCCCCAGGCAGCGTCAGGTTAGCGCCAGTACCGCTAACACCCACGCACGCACCATACACCTCCCTTAGTGGTATAGTATCTGAACGGATCAATATCTGATCCGATCAGATCTATACTAGTGTCCCCAGCAGTTTAGGGTTCCCAAAAACGCAGTGTTAGCGGGATCAGCCCAGATACCTGCTAGCACCTGCGTTTTGCCCCTCCGCCCAGGCGAGCCCAGCCCACCCAAGTGCAGTATCGATCGATCACTGTCACTTACAAAACACTAAACGCATAACTGCAGCGTTCGCAGAGTCAGGCCTGATCCCTGCAATCGCTAACAGTTTTTTTGGCAGCATTTTGGTGAACTGGCAAGCACCAGCACCAGCCCCAGGCAGCGTCAGGTTAGCGCCAGTACCGCTAACACCCACGCACGCACCATACACCTCCCTTAGTGGTATAGTATCTGAACGGATCAATATCTGATCCGATCAGATCTATACTAGTGTCCCCAGCAGTTTAGGGTTCCCAAAAACGCAGTGTTAGCGGGATCAGCCCAGATACCTGCTAGCACCTGCATTTTGCCCCTCCGCCCAGGCGAGCCCAGCCCACCCAAGTGCAGTATCGATCGATCACTGTCACTTACAAAACACTAAACGCATAACTGCAGCGTTCGCAGAGTCAGGCCTGATCCCTGCGATCGCTAACAGTTTTTTTGGTAGCATTTTGGTGAACTGGCAAGCACCAGCCCCAGGCAGCGTCAGGTTAGCGCCAGTACCGCTAACACCCACGCATGCAGCATACGCCTCCCTTAGAGGTATAGTATCTGGACGGATCAATATCTGATCCGATCAGATCTATACTAGCGTCCCCAGCAGTTTAGGGTTCCCAAAAACGCAGTGTTAGCGGGATCAGCCCAGATACCTGCTAGCACCTGCGTTTTGCCCCTCCGCCTGGCCCAGCCCAGCCCACCCAAGTGCAGTATCGATCGATCACTGTCACTTACAAAACTCTAAACGCATAACTGCAGCGTTCGCAGAATCAGGCCTGATCCCTGCGATCGCTAACAGTTTTTTTGGTAGCGTTTTGGGGAACTGGCAAGCACCAGCGGCGTAGTACACCCCGGTCGTAGTCAAACCAGCACTGCAGTAACACTTGGTGACGTGGCGAGTCCCATAAGTGCAGTTCAAGCTGGTGAGGTGGCAGCACAAGTAGTGTCCCGCTGCCACCAAAAAGACAAACACAGGCCCGTCGTGCCCATAGTGCCCTTCCTGCTGCATTCGCCAATCCTAATTGGGAGCCCACCACTTCTGCAGCGCCCGTACTTCCCCCATTCACATCCCCAACCAAATGCAGTCGGCTGCATGAGAGGCATTTTTATGTCCTCCCGAGTACCCCTACCCAACGAACCCCCCCAAAAAAGAGGTAGTGTCTGCAGCAAGCGCGGATATAGGCGTGACACCCACTATTATTGTCCCTCCTGTCCTGACAATCCTGGTCTTTGCATTGGTGAATGTTTTGAACGCTACCATACACTAGTTGAGTATTAGCGTAGGGTACAGCATTCCACAGACTAGGCGCACTTTCACAGGGTCTCCCAAGATGCCATCACATTTTGAGAGACCCGAACCTGGAACCGGTTACCGTTATAAAAGTTAGTTACAAAAAAAGTGTAAAAAAAAAAAAATATATGAAATAAAAAAAAATAGTTGTCATTTTATTGTTCTCTCTCTCTCTATTCTCTCTATTGTTCTGCTCTTTTTTACTGTATTCTATTCTGCAATGTTTTATTGTTATTGTTATTGTTATTGTTATTGTTATTATGTTTTATCATGTTTGTTTTTCAGGTATGTAATTATTTATACTTTACTGTTTACTGTGCTTTATTGTTAACCATTGTTAACCATTTTTTTGTCTTCAGGTACGCCATTCACGACTTTGAGTGGTTATACCAGAATGATGCCTGCAGGTTTAGGTATCATCTTGGTATCATTCTTTTCAGCCAGCGGTCGGCTTTCATGTAAAAGCAATCCTAGCGGCTAATTAGCCTCTAGACTGCTTTTACAAGCCGTGGGAGGGAATGCCCCCCCCCACCGTCTTCCGTGTTTTTCTCTGGCTCTCCTGTCTCAACAGGGAACCTGAGAATGCAGCCGGTGATTCAGCCAGCTGACCATAGAGCTGATCAGAGACCAGAGTGGCTCCAAACATCTCTATGGCCTAAGAAACCGAAGCTACGAGCATTTTATGACTTAGATTTCGCCGGATGTAAATAGCGCCATTGGGAAATTGGGGAAGCATTTTATCACACCGATCTTGGTGTGGTCAGATGCTTTGAGGGCAGAGGAGAGATCTAGGGTCTAATAGACCACAATTTTTTCAAAAAAGAGTACCTGTCACTACCTATTGCTATCATAGGGGATATTTACATTCCCCGAGATAACAATAAAAATGATTAAAAAAAAAATATGAAAGGAACAGTTTAAAAGTAAGATTAAAAAAGCAAAAAAATAATAAAGAAAAAAAAAAAAAAAAAAAAAGCACCCCTGTCGCCCCCTGCTCTCGCGCTAAGGCGAACGCAAGCGGCGGTCTGTCGTCAAACGTAAACAGCAATTGCACCATGCATGTGAGGTATCACCGCGAAGGCCAGATCGAGGGCAGTAATTTTTCCAGTAGACCTCCTCTGTAAATCTAAAGTGGTAACCTGTAAAGGCTTTTGAAGGATTTTAAACATGTATTTATTTTGTTGCCACTGCACGTTTGTGCGCAATTTTAAAGCATGTCATGTTTGGTATCCATGTACTCGGCCTAAGATCATCTTTTTTATTTCATCAAACATTTGGGCAATATAGTGTGTTTTAGTGCATTAAAATTTTAAAAAGTGTGTTTTTTCCCCAAAAAATGCGTTTGAAAAATCGCTGCGCAATTACTGTGTGAAAAAAAAAATGAAACACCCACCATTTTAATCTGTAGGGCATTTGCTTTAAAAAAATATATAATGTTTGGGGGTTCAAAGTAATTTTTTTGCAAAAAAAAATAACTTTTTCATGTAAACAATAAGTGTCAGAAAGGGCTTTGTCTTCAAGTGGTTAGAAGAGTGGGTGATGTGTGACATAAGCTTCTAAATGTTGTGCATAAAATGCCAGGACAGTTCAAAACCCCCCCAAATGACCCCATTTTGGAAAGTAGACACCCCAAGCTATTTGCTGAAAGGCATGTCGAGTCCATGGAATATTTTATATTGCGACACAAGTTGCGGGAAAGAGACAAATTTTTTTTTTTTTTTTCTGCACAAAGTTGTCACTAAATGATATATTGCTCAAACATGCCATGGAAATATGTGAAATTACACCCCAAAATACATTCTGCTGCTTCTCCTGAGTACGGGGATACCACATGTGTGAGACTTTTTGGGAGCCTAGCCGCGTACGGGACCCCGAAAACCAAGCACCGCCTTCAGGCTTTCTAAGGGCGTGAATTTTTGATTTCACTCTTCACTGCCTATCACAGTTTCGGAGGCCATGGAATGCCCAGGTGGCACAAAACCCCCCCAAATGACCCCATTTTGGAAAGTAGACACCCCAAGCTATTTGCTGAGAGGTATAGTGAGTATTTTGCAGACCTCACTTTTTGTCACAAAGTTTTGAAAATTGAAAAAAGAAAAAAAAAAATGTTTTTTCTTGTCTTTCTTCATTTTCAAAAACAAATGAGAGCTGCAAAATACTCACCATGCCTCTCAGCAAATAGCTTGGGGTGTCTACTTTCCAAAATGGGGTCATTTGGGGGGGTTTTGTGCCACCTGGGCATTCCATGGCCTCCGAAACTGTGATAGGCAGTAAAGAGTGAAATCAAAAATTTTCACCCTTAGAAATCCTGAAGGCAGTGATTGGTTTTCGGGGTCCCGTACGCGGCTAGGCTCCCAAAATGTCCCACACATGTGGTATCCCCATACTCAGGAGAAGCAGCTAAATGTATTTTGGGGTGCAATTCCACATAGGCCCATGGCCTGTGTGAGCAATATATCATTTAGTGACAACTTTATGAAAAAAAAAAAAAAAGTATCACTTTCCCGCAACTTGTGTCAAAATATAAAATATTCCATGGACTCAATATGCCTCTCAGCAAATAGCTTGGGGTGTCTACTTTCCAAAATGGGGTCATTTTGGGGGGTTTTGTGCCACCTGGGCATTCCATGGCCTCCGAAACTGTGATAGGCAGTGAAGAGTGAAATCAAAAATTTACACCCTTAGAAATCCTGAAGGCGGTGATTGGTTTCGGGGCTCCGTACGCGGCTAGGCTCCCAAAAAGTCCCACACATGTGGTATCCCCATACTCAGGAGAAGCAGCTGAATGTATTTTGGGGTGCAATTCCACATAGGCCCATGGCCTGTGTGAGCAATATATCATTTAGTGACAACTTTTTGTAAATATTTTTTTTTTTTTGTCATTTTTCAATCACTTGGGACAAAAAAAAAAATATTCAATGGGTTCAACATTCCTCTCAGCAATTTCCTTGGGGTGTCTACTTTCCAAAATGGGGTCATTTGGGGGGGGTTTGTACTGCCCTGCCATTTTAGCACCTCAAGAAATGACATAGGCAGTCATAAACTAAAAGCTGTGTAAATTACAGAAAATGTACCCTAGTTTGTAGACGCTATAACTTTTGCGCAAACCAATAAATATACGCTTATTGACATTTTTTTTACCAAAGACATGTGGCCGAATACATTTTGGCCTAAATGTATGACTAAAATTTAGTTTATTGGATTTTTTTTATAACAAAAAGTAGAAAATATCATTTTTTTTCAAAATTTTCGGTCTTTTTCCGTTTATAGCGCAAAAAATAAAAACCGCAGTGGTGATCAAATACCATCAAAAGAAAGCTCTATTTGTGGGAAGAAAAGGACGCAAATTTCGTTTGGGTACAGCATTGCATGACCGCGCAATTAGCAGTTAAAGCGACGCAGTGCCAAATTGGAAAAAGACCTCTGGTCCTTAGGCAGCATAATGGTCCGGGGCTCAAGTGGTTAAAGACCCAAACCCGGAAAATCAGGCATTATGGTTAAAAAAGCAACAGGAGTACAGGATGGATACAATTAGAAAGGCCGAGAATAGGAGACTGTTCCAGAAGCAGAAGTACTTTGGAGAGGGGGAGAGAGTGGGCCGAACGTTGGCAATGTTGGTCAACACTAACTCTTCCTCCTCATCACTGCCCATGATCAGGACTCCTAATGGAGAAAATTCATTCGACCCCCAGAAAGTAAAGGAAACATTTTTTAATTACTACAAGGATTTATATAAATCACAGGGTAGGCTAGAACAAAAGGTGGCGGAAAGCTTCCTGGAGAATGCTAATCTGCCGATTCTCCCTGATGCAGATAGGGCTGGCCTGGAATCCCCTATAACCCTGGAAGAATTAAAGCAAGCAGTAGCAGATATGCCTAATCAAAAATCTCCAGGCCCGGACGGATTGCCCTTAGAAGTCTATAAATACTTTGGGGCGGTACTACTCCCTTTTCTTTTGAAAACATTGAACTGGGCAATAATAGAGGGAAGGCTGCCCTCTTCGATGTTAGAGGCCAATATAATACTGATACCGAAAGAGGGGAAAGATCACCTTGATGTATCCTCATATAGGCCAATTTCACTGCTCTGCACAGACATCAAAATTCTGGCTAAAATAATGGCAACCAGACTAAATAAATGCATCTCGGGCTTGGTACACGTGGACCAGTCAGGATTTATCCCGAATAGGTCTGTTAGTGTAAACATCAGACGGACCTTCCTGTGTCTTCAATCTCCAATCGGGGAAAACGCCTCTAGAGCAATATTGTCCTTGGATATCGCCAAGGCGTTTGACAGTATGGAGTGGGACTATCTGTGGTGGGTGCTGGAGAGATTTGGGTTTGGCCCCACGTTTATAAGATGGGTGAAAATTCTATACTCCCACCCAAGAGCTAGATTAAAGATAAATAACAAATTCTCTGAATGGATGCCTCTCAAGAGAGGGACGAGGCAGGGGTGCCCACTGTCACCCCTGTTGTTTGCCCTGGCTATGGAGCCGCTGGCGGAAGTAGTTAGAACAGCAACCGGAGTGCAGGGATTTAGGAGAAGCAACGGGGAGGATAAGATAGCGCTTTTTGCAGACGACATGCTATTATTTTTGGGTGACACTGGACCATCACTGGAAAAAGCGATCCAGCTGGTGGAAAGGTTTGGGAACCTATCGGGACTTGTCGTGAATTGGGGCAAATCCACGCTCCTACCCATAGATTTAACTGTTAGTCCCCCGATTAGTGGTATGCCCCGGCTAAAGACGACCGAGAAAATGAGATATTTGGGAATAACGGTATCCAGTGACCACCAGCATTATATTGAAGATAACCTAACCCCCCTGTTGGAAAAATGTAAAAGAAAAAGCGACATTTGGGGAAGGCTCCCTTTATCAATGGCAGGCAGAACTAACTTAGTCAAAATGATATGGTTACCACAGCTTCTGTACGTACTACATAACTCCCCAGTCTGGATTGGGAAGAAATAGTTCTCAAAAATAAACACCTTGTTTAGAGAACTAATCTGGAGGAAAGGACAGGCAAGGATTAGCCTGCAGACATTACAACGCCCTACCAGAGAGGGGGGACTGGCAGTGCCTCATCCATATAACTACTTCCTGGCAGCCCAGTTGCAGCATATAGGGGGATGCGAGACCCAGGGGTGGAAGAATACTAACGGGGAAATCATGCTACAGAATAGCCCCCATAAATCTTTGATAGAGGCATTGGAGGCCGGGTCATTACAGGATGGGCCTCCAACAAACAGATTAGTAAAGAAAGTTTGGCAGTCGACCAAACGGATTATGGATTACAGAGGGTTCACCGAATTTTCACCTATATGGCAAAATAAATTTCTGCAGGAATTGATGACCTTGGAAAAAAATAGGTTTTGGGAACTCAAAGGAATTAGTAGGCTAGTCCAACTATATGGAGACAATAAAATATTAAAATCTTTTATTGAGCTTAGGACTGAATATGGTATTCCCAAAAAAACATTCTACTATTACCTACAGGTTAGGCATGCCTTGGATAGCCAATTCAGGAATTGCCCGCCTGTGTGGTGTAAGGTTTCTCTCCTTGAAAGCATTGTAAAAACAAATAGCACCAAGGGCCTGATAGCAAAGGCATACGGGCAGCTGGTTGAAAAGCTACTTGCTCCACAGTCGTCTATGGGAGTTAGGGCAAGGTGGGAGATAGATGTGGGGGAGATCACGGACCATCAATGGACGAGGATTCTGGAGTATTGCCCGTTGGTGTCCGTCTTTCCATCACAGCAGGCCTCGCACCTTTTTCTATTGCATAGAGCCTATTATACCCCAAAAAGAATGCATAAATTTGGTAGTAGGCTGGATGATAAATGCCCTAGGTGCCTGGACACAGGAGACCTTATCCATATGATGTGGAGATGCCCAAAATTAGTAAGGTACTGGAGAGAGATAATAAAAATCATAGAAACTAGGTGGAAGATCAAACTAGCACTAGAGGCCAGGGTATGTATTCTTGGCCTGATAAGCGAAAATATAGGGTCTACCAGTACTAATATCGCCGTGCGGAGGTGCCTCTACCAGGCAAGGAAGTTGATAGCCCAGTCCTGGCTTTCTGCTATACCCCCAATTCCGGAAGACTGGGTCGAAGTAATGAACAAGTTAGTGTGGACAGAAAAAACAACATATGTCAGAAGGTGTAGCTATGGTAAATTTGTAAAGATATGGAGCCCACGGCTTGATTGGGTTGGTATTCCCCCTTGAAATTTGGAGGAAGCTAGACGGTAAACTACATCAATGTGAACGTGGGAACATAGAGGTATCGGGATGGGCGGGAACAGAATAGAGACAAAATTAGTTGGATTTAAGATACTCCGGGTACTTTTATTATATGGGGGTGGTGGGGGAGGGAGACACCTGGTGGGTCAAGGGCGGGAGGGGGGTGGGTGGATGTAAGGGCCTTGGGGAGGGTGGGAGGGAAAAGGAAAAGAAAGGAGAAAGGGGGTGGGAAAAAAAAAAAAAGAAAAGGGAGGGCGGAAAATCAATATAACTGGGACTTATACCTAGCCACGGGGGTGCTTACTAGTTAACAATGTAAAAATTGTACGTAAAAGGGTATGTTTTGGGTATGTGTGTTTTATATCAAAACTAATAAAAAAGAAAAAAAAAACAGAACTAAAAGAGGAAAACATACACCACAATGATGTGAACTGGTGAAGGCGGCAGCTAATGAACGTTAATCTGATTCTGCCCTCAAGTGGTTTTCGCTGATGTGGTATAAAAAAATAAAAAGAAAATAAAAAAAATTAATCACTTCCAAGTGCAGCAACAGCCAGAGTGGGTGAACAGGCATAATCTTATATTTATTTTGCACAGCTAGCTTTCAAGTTGAACTCTTCGTCAACCTGACCCCAAAGCTCATCCCATTCACTGCTAACGAGCTGCATGCGTTTCTTTCACAGGATTTGTCAGCTGCAAATTTTAAAATTTTTTTGGAAAAGCAATGTAATATTCCTGGGCAATGTGCTTCAGCACAGAAGCTTATTTCAATATTTAGGAATGCATGGGTGGGCATAGCATTGTGATTTGATGACAGAAAATCATGGGAGACATGGGGCAGAACATTGTCACCTCATACTCAAATGTATCAAGCAAGAACCTTTATATCAGTATTACCAGCTGTTAAAGCTTAAATGTGATTTTATTGATTGGGTTTTTTTTTACTTTAACAAACTATGATTGAGGTTTTTTTTAAATCGTAGTGTGAGGATACATTTACTCATATAAAAGATAAGATAAGATAAGAAAAGATAGAAAAAAGAGAGGGTGCACCAGCCTAGTGCATTATCCCAATTACATATATTTATTGATAAAAACAAGGTAAAAACTGTTACTATTACTACCTATTTGTGGCACTTAGTCCTGAAACCAACATTCTCCAGATGGCAGTGGGGAGGACATCAGGACTGCTACTGGTTGATGCGTTACGAAGAAGTACCTTCTTCCTCAGAGCCTCACATTTACTCATATGCCTTGTCTCCATGCAAAGAACTGTACATTTGGTAATGTCAGTGCATCAAATAGTTGTTGCTGTCAGTTATTCTAAGCCTTTTTTGCATCATTTGAAGGAAAAATATAAAAGATAAGTGACTGTGCCACTGGCATTGGATTGTTTAAGCAAAGTCAATTTGGGTATTCTCATCAAAATCTTCATCTTTGTCTGACAAGGGAGTGATAACTGCTTTGGTAATCAGAAAAGGTTTATGAGCTTCGAAAGTAACAGAATGAGTTAGCAAGGGAAGAGGTTTCCCTTTGTGAATAGAGTGGTTGACATGAAGGCTTGCCATCTCCAGGAGAAACGATTTTTGGAACAGGAGTTAAATAAAACAGTGTCCAATTTTTCTCGATACAGTCAATTTTCAGTTCCCTCATTACATTTCAAATGCTTATATGGATAGAGGTGGTTCATTTTTTTCAAACTGGCTCTGTGTACCACTAAAAGACAGATGAGGATCCACGGTAAGTGATGTGAGCTTGCCTTATCAGGTGTTGGAGAACGGGGTGGAGGGGTACTATAGCCACAGAGTAGAAGAAGGGGATCTTTTGGAAGGGGATGAAAAGCGACCCCATATATGAAAGCGATCACTTGGTCCCAAAAATGCTAAATTGTCAGGCATAAACATAGAGGGTATGAGAGAATAGGCCTTGCATGGCTACAGAGAGGTCAGAGAGCTGACTGAGGTGTAGATTTGTCAGAAAGAAACGGGATGAAGGCTTGATGCATACCATTAAGATGTCTCTCTCTCTCTCAACGATTTTTTGGTGATCAGCTGTAAAATCTTGTACCCCCTCAGCATTTTTTTTTATTACAAAAGCTTTGATTAAAAGATCAATAACATACATTCAATGTGTCAGATAAAGTCAAATAACTTAAGTAAGGTTAAGTAAAAAGGGATCAACATCAAAAAAGCGTTCAGTTTGCAATATGTTTTGTATTGTATGGACAATGTGTATCTCTAATGGAAAAATCTCTGATGGACATTACAAGGTTATAGAAATACGGTATCCCAATATTTCCATTTATTATCATGAATACGCATAGTATCATATAAGGTGTGGTGAATGCGTTCGGATAGTTTGATTGCTTCCATTCTGGCTAGCACTTGCGACCAGGAAAGAGCTGAGGAACGCCAATTTAGTGCTGTGACCCAATGTATGGCAACAAAAAGCGTGTGGATTAGCTTTTCGCAAGGTGCAGGGATATCAGGAATTGAGGTGGAGCATAGGCACATTTGTATAGTAAGGGTGATTAAGCGACCTGCAATGGTGGATCCCTTCAAACGTCCAGGAAGAAGCTACGCTAACGAGTACAGCGAAACGCGTTGACGTCATCACGACACCGCCACGTCCCATCGGGCGGATCGTGCTGGAGGAGCGGAACAGCTGCGATCATCAGCTGGGTGTCAGCTGGGTGTCAGCAAACACAGATCATGGATGCCTGCCAGACTGGACAGAGGACAGACGCCGTATAGACTCCTGGCTTACAACACTACATCTGACTCCCCTTATCAGCAGAGGTTACACTGTCGCCCATATGAGTCTGTGAGATTACACTCAGTACCTAAAAGGACTTCCATTGCAGAGTGTCTGAGTTCCTCCTCTCTCAACCAATCGGGCTGGTAATGTATGAACGTCATTAATCAAGCCAATGTTCAAACGTATGCATAGTAATTTGCGACTGCCACTTGCATGATTGATCTTCATATAGTACCTACATCTCAATCTTAAGCAGCTGATTAGAACCCTGCCAATAGGATTTATCTGCAAACCAGCGTTAACCCACGCTATATGGACAATTCTATGTTACTATCACAGGAATAGTCTCTCCACACAGCGCACTCTGCTATACACACTTGATGTGTCAGCTTATGTCAATCAGCACCATCTTGCGCCTACAGGAACAGCCAGACCATCTATCCATGCTGATCGTCCATCCCTGTTAGCCGGCCAACAGGCAACCATCCCCGCCTGGCCACCCTTGAGTTCCCCTCCCCCTTCCCTTCCTGCCCCCCCTCATGTATACTCTTCGGCAGCATTGTCATTTAATATTGATGCCCACAATCTTAACCAAGCCATTGTGCTTGACCATCCCCAATTTGACCCACTAGCTGCCGAACAGTATACCAGTCCGGACAGTGTTGGTGTCGTATTGTATGTGTGTTTGTCGTGTATGTTACCTAAGGTACAGCAATACCTTAGTCACTTTATTGTTTTCTCCTTTGCCATTTATTTTACACTGTTAGATGTAACTTATGTTTTGCCTCCTTTGCCAATTGTGGAATTTATAGCATTCAATAAATCGTATTTTTAATGTACATACCTCTGGTCACTCATTGCTAACGAAACTACTGTCCCACTTGATACTTTATATCAAGAATCCCTCCCCACCCTTCCCCAGTACATGTCCCGATTATAGCATACTGTTTATAGTTCATAGCAATAACACCGACTTCGGTGTGTTACCAGAGGCTGACCAGCCATTAGACTGATCAATTGGACACTCAGCATTTGCCCTCATCCCCACCCTTCCCACCATCCCCTATATATAGTACCTGGATCCCTTCAAGGCTGCTTTTTGCCAGATGGGCTTAAGGAGTTTACAGCTCCAAAAGATATGGGTTAGTGAGCCAAGCTCGTTACAGCCATGAAAACACAGAGGAGACACCACAGGGTAGATCAAATGTATTCTCGTGGGTGTCATGTACTACCTTGTGTGGAGTTTGACAGCTGTTTCATGGATTGAGTGTGACCTTGTGTTTTTAAACATGTTAGTTAGCATTTCCTCCCATTCGGGTGGCCCAAAGGTAAGGCCTGTCGCTCTCTCCTAGCTAAGCATTGGTTTAGTTTTCTCCTGCAAGGCAAATTCATTAAGTAAGCTGTAGAGTTTGGAGATAACACCTTTGTCCCTGGATGAGTGTGTACATATGTGTTAATATTGTGTGGTATGTGTTCGGGATTCCAGGGTGCCTCTGCTGTGGTAAAAGTGCTTGATTTGCGTATATCTGTATAATTCAGAGGGGGGAAATTTGTGTTCTACTTGTAGTTGAAGAAATGGTTTAAAATGATGACCTTCTTTGAAGGATTGGATACTCCAGCTGCACACCATTGTAGGAACCTGGTTCTATCGTGAAATGCTGGGGGGAAATCTGGATCTCCTAAAAAGGAGTATAGGGGGGAGAGGATAGAGGCTAGATGGAATTTCTTACTGTATAGTGACCAGAGGTATATTGATTGGTATACAATTGTGTTTAAAGAAGTGAATTAACTAGGTTTGGTTGATCTAGACTACAGTAACCTGGAAAGGAGGAAGGGGAGGATAGCATTTGTTTCGAAAGAGAGCCATGGGATATTAGTGGGGGGGGTGCCATTGGGCTGTCTGTGCTAATCTGGCCGATAAATATTAACACCAGAGATCCGGGAGTCCCAGTCCTCCGAGAGATTGGGGTCTGTACAGTAAAGATTTATGGAATCTCGACTTTTTATTATGCCAATTAACATCCCTTCGGATTGAGTCAATGTAGGTCTTAGAGACATAGATGGGGAGAGATCTAAAAAAAAAAAAAATTTTTGGTAAAATTGCCATTTTAATGGCTGTGACTCTGCCTAGAAACGAAATATGGTATTTATCCCAAATTTTTAGTATTGATCTGACATTGGAGACTATAGGGTGATAATTCGCTTGAAAAAGTGTCTGAAACGAAGGGGTGAGCTGTATACCTAAGTAGCAAAATGTCTGAGTGCACTAAGCGAATGGGAAGTGGCGCTGCAAGGAAGATACAAGGTCATTTGGTATATTTATTGGCATGGCTGAGCATTTAGCTAAATTAACCCCTAGTCCTGATATCTCGAAGAACGAGTCCAGCAAGGAAATTAGGTTGGGTAGTGCTATCAGTGGGTTTGTTAGGAACAGGAGGACATCATCAGCTTAGAGACTAAGTTTAAATTAATTGGGACCTTTATGATAACCTTTAATATTAACATTTTCTGAGATGGCACGGGAAAAGGGCTCTATTGCCAGGGGGGGGGGTAAAGGGCACCCTTGTCTGGTGCCTTTTTGTAGTAGGAAGAATTGGGAGTTATTACCTGGTAATTTTATACGAGTTTGGGGACCCCTATATAATGCGTGAAAACCTTGCATGAATTCACCGGTGATGCCAAATCTGGGTAATAAATGGTTTAAGGATGACCGACTAACGCTGTCGAATGCCTTATGAATATCTAGGCTGAGGAGAAGTGCCTGTTGTATTACGTTCGTGACTAGGTGGATATTGTCCGTTATTCGTCTATCGGGAATAAATCCAGTCTGGTCAGGGGAGATCAGGTTCGTTATAACTAAGGCTAATCTGTCCGCCAGCAATCTGCCAAAGATCTTCAAGTCATTATTGATGACAGAGATTGGACGGAAGTTTTGTGGAAGAGAATGATCTTTGTGGGGTTTGGGGATAAGGGACATGTTAGCTAATAACATTTCTGTGGGGAAATCGTTGCCTTGTAGAATATGGTTAGCCAATTTAGGTGATAAGATGTGTGAGAATTTTTTGTAATAGGAGGTGGAATAACCATCTGGGCCCGGAGCTGTAGAGGTTTTGAGTGATTTAATTATAGATGTTATTTCAGCCACAGTGCAGGGAGCATTTAAGGTCTCTAGTTGCTGGCGTGACAAAGTAGTCAGTGCTAGGTTTGAAAACCAAGACTGGGTTTTTGGGTCACTAGTTGGTTGGGACTTTGCAAAAAGATTTTTGAAGTAATCTACAAAAATGTCCATTACGTTATTTGGGTGTGAAATTAAGACCCCGGCTGAGTTGCGTAGCTTATAGGTGTGGGATGGTTTCATGGCCTGATTAAGTTTACGTGCAAACAACATAGAAGCTAAGTTACTGTATAACATAAATTTAGCTTTAGCTCATCTCAGAGCTTTCTCTGTTCTGTCAGAGAGCAGGAGATCTAAAGCTTGCTTCTTGCTATTTGTTTGTTGAAGGAAATTTGGGGTGGGGGATTGGTTATAATGTTTATATAGCCTGTGGCTACGTGTGACACGTCACCGATCTCTGCTCCCGATCACAGGGAGCAGAGATCAGTGACACTGTCACTAGGCAGAATGGGGGGATGCTTGTTTACATTAGCATCTCCCTGTTCATCCTCTCCGTGAGGTGATCGCTGGTATCCCCACGGTGATCGAGTCTGCGGGACCCGCTACCCGACTCACGGAGCTCCCGGCCAGCGTGCGCGCACGCAATGGCATGGCGGCACATTCAAAGGGTACAGCCATTTGCCCAGCTGTGCCATTCTGCTGACGTACATTGGCGTGCGCCGGTCGGGAAGGGATTAAGGTATCAATGGTGGAGGGGTCTGTCAGCAGGGAGTCAATATGTCTCCACGTGTAAGTTGTTTAAGGCCTATTCTGGGAACTGTAAAAGCTACCATATGATGGTCCGACCAGGGACAAACATGTATATCAGCTCTAGATGAGTTTGCTAATGCCCCGTACACATGGTCGGATTTTCCGACGGAAAATGTGCGATCGGAGCGTGTTGTCGGACATTCCGACCGTGTGTGGGCTCCATTGGACATTTTCCTTTGGATTTTCTGACACACAAAGTTTCAGAGCAGGCTATAAAATTTTCCGACAACAAAATCCGATTGCGTCAATTCCGACCATGTGTGGCCAGTTCCGACGCACAAAGTGCCACGCATGCTCAGAAGAAATTCCGAGACGGAACAGCTCGGTCTGTAAAATTAGTGTTCGCAATGGATACAGCACTTTCGTCACGCTGCAATGTAAAAAATGGTTTAATACAGCACACTCTCTTCTTCTTTATAATGTGAGAAGAATGAAGTAGTTTTGCTGCTCACATTCACACAGACTTCTCACAAACTTCTTTCTTTATTATTTCTCGTGATTCCCTCAATATATTTTGATTTGTCACATCTGACAAAATTTCTTTTTTGTTGTTTTATTTATTTATCTTTCAAGGCTGTTTTTTTTTTTTGGGGGGGGGTTGTATTTTTTTCAAGGCTGATCTTTGTTTTATTTTAGTTTTAGTTTTACTCCATAATATTTTTGTGTGTGTTTTGTGTGTCAAGTTACCACAACACCATTATTATCTTGTATTATTTAATCTCAAGAAGGTTGCTTGGTGTTGGTGTCCCTTAATTTCACATTGCATTTTTGAAATGTACCTGCCTCCTCACAAACAAACTGTCCTTTTTTAAGGAAAACACACACAGGCGAGTATAATTGAAACAAAAAATCCTTTATTAAGGGCTCAGAACCAAACAAAGAGGCAGGCAACGCTGGAGAAACATCAGAAATTGGTGAAGCCTTGGACCCCCAGGGCAGACATCAAATCTTTTCCTGCAAAATTGGTGGCCTGAGGAGTCCATATCTAAGGGAGTGCAGTCTGGTCCAGAAGTCCCAGAGATCTGAAAAGCAGCAGATGACATCTGTGTCCCCAGGCTGTGGTACTACAAGAGGCTGCATCTTTTGCCAGACCAGACTGGACCCAGGGTCATCACTCTCTGGTCTTCTTTCCACGCTTCCTTCCCGGCTGTGGCTCTGGTGTTGGAGATGTGGCAGGAGGAGGAGTAGGACCTGGAGGAGGAGGAGGAGGAGGAGTAGTAGGACCTGGAGGAGGAGGAGGAGGACTATGTGTGAGGTTACAAATGTGGGTAGCAAATGTTATTTGGCCCCTCAACCCCTTATTGTGAGCTTCCAAAATTAAGGACTCACACAGGAGTCGTTGTCCCTCCTCCATCTGCAGCATTTTGCAGGCAGTTATGCCAGCAAAGTCCTCCTCCACACTTTTGTGGCTTCTCAGGGCCTCTGTAGCCTTCCAAAAGAGGCCTATGACAGCCTCCTCCAGGTTACTCCTCTTCCTGCCACTTTGTCTTTGAAGGTGTAGGGGAGGGACCTGGATATCAGGCAGCCTGCTTGGCCCGGCCACCTCCTGGCTGAGACTTCCCTGTGTATGAAAAAGGGACATGGTTGTAGTTTTTGCATCATCAATCACAATCATAAATTAGTACTCCAAACTAACATCTAGTTAACATCATTGATGGGACAACCAGAAATATTTAGAGGAATGCTATACCTGGCTCAAGCTGGACTCCTCCACATGTTGCTGCCTGGAAGGCCCAGGTTGGGCTTCAGAAGCCTCAGATGGGGGGAAGGAAGCCTGGAAGGAAGACTGGAGAGTGCTGGCCTAGGTTCAGTCTGACCTGCCAGAAAATCCAGCCTGTCATAGTACCACAGCCTGGGCAGATAAATGTCATCTGCAGCTCCTGATCTCTGGGAATCCTGGACCTTCTTGTGCTCCCTTAGATAAGTGCTCCTCAGGCCACCAATTAGGATCTTCAAATAGGTGATGTCTGCCATGGGGATCACTGTCTTCACAAATTCCAACAAATTATCCAGCGCTGCCTTCCTCTTTGTTTGGTTCTTATATTCAGGGTGGTTTATCTGCCATAGACAGGGCAGCTCCCTGAACATATCAATGAAGATGTCAAATGTCAAAATGTCAACTTTCATGTTCATGGGCACATTATTCGTTCGTATCAAACATTTTTCTTTTGGCCTATAAAACACCATTGTTTTGGCCATATGCATTTGCCCACATTTTTTAGGGCCTACTTGTCTGAAAATAATTTGGTTGTGTAGATGGGTTTGTTACTAGAATGAAATGCAAACTAGATTCTGTGTAAGGAGAGGACACTCAGCAGCTGTTTAGACATCTGGATGCTGGAGCACTAGTGTGGGACACAAGAACACCCTTTTTATTAGGGGGCTCACACAGGTGCTCCAGTGTCTCCATCTGTGAAGCTTGTACAAAACAGGTAAAGTATTGAAGCTTGACAAAGGACACTAAAAATTCTACATCTTGGAACTCTGCCAAAACAGACAATTGTACCCCACTTCCAAGCAATGTTTCATATTTATAGTTCTTCCCTAAAATATCTGTGTGCTAAGTACATAGGGGAGAAAAGACTCGGAGGACACCCCTCATCCGAGGAGACCAGAGACCCCCCTACTCTGGAAGAAGGGGAAATCCACCCAAGACAAACAGAGCAGGAGGAGGAAAATGTGGTGGAAATTGGCACCACAACAGGTGAGTGTCTGCGACCACAGGCTCAGGTAAGAGATGGATGCCAGCATATTTATAATACATTGCTTTTTTTGGTTTCAATCTTTTTAAGTGATCGTGATGTTGTGGATCCAGATCCTTTCACCTCAGAAAGTGCACAGATCCTGATTGGGGAGATCATGGGGTGTAATAGGGACTTGGAAAACATGAAGAAAAACATCAATGATGTTCTTCAAAAAAATAAGAACATCATTGATGTTTTGGGGAGAGTTTAAAACCCCTCCAAATCCCTTTGTTTTATGGTGTGCTACAATTTTAACATTTTTTGTCAAATTGGAGAAAAGCCACATTTTGAAGAGGCACACAGAGTTTCAACATGTGCTATCTGCCATCACGGGAGATCAATGGACGCGTTTTGCGGGTGCAACCCCTTCCTCAATAATAAAGTAGCTGAGAGGAAGAGGTTGCTCCCCCAAAACACGTCCCTTGATCCCCCATGATGGCAGCTAGCACATGTTGACATTCGGCTTTTTGTGTGCATCGTCACAATTTGGCTTTTCCGGGGGTGACTTCACCCCATCTGAACGCAATATCAAACACAGTTTCTAAATACTCATGTCTGATATTGCCTTCAAGTTCTACCAAATGTGAACTTTGTAAGTTCAAGATTTGTGTCTTTCTTGTTGGTTTTAAACATGCCTGTTTTATCTTAAATGGACATTTCTACTTTTTCTAATGTGACCCCAAAAATTGTTATACAACAAACATGTTGGTTTGTTTTAAAAACCTTTTCTAAATGCACATGTGATTGTGCAGGTATTAAAAAGATTGTTAAGCAAGAATGTGTGGATTATTGTCTCAACACTACCACACTTTTGGGTGCTCTAATTGCTGCTTTCTGTGACAATGGGTGTTATTTCCTAAGGGCAAATCCACTTTGCACTACAAGTGCAGTTTCAAGTGCACTTGTAGTGCAAAGTGTCTTTGCCTTTAGTAAATAACACCCAACAGTGCTTTGTAAGGTTACACAATAATGCCATTTTCAGGACTCACCATATTTCTGTCAGGGTCAGCTAAAACAAACACAAGCAGTAAATGTCACCAAAGATTTGCTTATTTTGTTTTTTTTATTTGAAAAAGGTTTTACACATTGTCTGGCATATTGATAGCCCCCCTACCCGCAAAAAATTCAAGGTATCTTAGCCGGACATCAAGGGCACTCAGGGGGGTCAAGCCAGGACGGCCACTTTCAAGCGCCGTCAAGGTTGGTTCATTTTGAATTCCAGCCTCAGGCCCAACTGAGCCAGCATAGTTGGCAGAATGTTGCCATAAAAAGTTGTGTAGAACACAGCACGCCAGGATAATGTGATTCAGTTTGTACTCCGCCATATGTATGGGTGTAGGAAATAGGCGGAACCGACAGGCCATGATTCCAAACGTGTTCTCCACCACTCTTCTGGCTCTGGCCAGCCGGTAATTAAAAACCCTCTGGTCCGGGGTGAGGGTCCTCATTGGGAATGGCCACATAAGATGGTCCCCCAGTGCAAAAGCTTCATCCGCAACAAAGACGAATGGGAGTCCTTCCACATTGTCTTCTGGAGGTGGCAAGTCCAAGCTGCCATTCTGGAGACGCCTGTAGAATTCCGTCTGGGTGATGACTCCACCATCGGACATCCGTCCATTCTTCCCCATGTCCACATACAGAAATTTATAAGTAGCCGACACCACCGCCAACATCACAATACTATTGAACCCCTTATAATTATAATAGTACGACCCCGAGTTGGGTGGTGGGATGATGTGGACGTGTATAGGTCCCTCCCAAAAGGGCGCGGCACTCTGGAAACCAGGATTATATTCCCAGGCCCAGTACCAGTGCTGCCGCCAGCATTAGGCCCCGGGAACAAATGCCCAGTACCAGCAATGCAGCCGGCGATAGGCCCCAGGAACAAATGCCCAGACCCAGTACCAGTCCTGCCACATCATGCCTGAGTATCAGCACAGGAAATTCCAATCCAACTACTGGAGTGCCACACCCCCCAAAAGCCAGGGCCTCTACATACATGCCAGATGGTCTTGCCAACCCAACATGGCTGCCTTCCAACTCGGCATCACCAATTATTCCCCCTTTCACAGCACTGCCAGGTGTGCAGACCAACACCCAAAATTTCTCAGAGATTGATTTCTTTCATATGTTTTTGCCCGACACTATGCTGCAATTTATTGTGGACTAGACAAATTTATATGCTCAGAAATATATTGCCAACAACCCCCAATCTTCATATGCCCGTCCTTTTGAATGGAGAGATCTGAATTTGGAGGAGTTCAAAGTGTTTATGGGCCTCACCCTAAACATGAGGATTACAAAAAAAAAATTCAGGACATGCCTATTGGTCCACCAACCCTATCCACAACATGCCCATTTATTCTGCCGTAATGTCCAGGTCCCGATACAAGATGATAATGCGCTTTCTTCACTTCAGCGACAACACCCAGTGCCCTCCCCACAATCATCCAAATTACGACAAGTTATACAAGATTTGCCCACTGATAAATTCCTTTTCCCAACAATTTGCAGAACTCTAAGTCCCCAATCAGAATATATGTGTCGATGAGTCCCTGGTACCCTTTTCAAGCTGGTTAGGAATAAAGCAATATATTCCTAGCAAAAGGGCCAGATACAGAGTCAAATTATACAAGCTATGTGAGAGAGCCACAGGATATCTGTATGCGTTCTGCATATATGAAGGAAGAGATTCCCAGCTCCAGCCCCCTGAATGCCCGGCCTACATGGGCACAACTGGAAAGATTGTATGGGACCTGGCATACCCACTTCTGAACAAAGGATATCACATATACGTTGACAACTTTTACACAAGCCTGCCCCTTTTCAAACACTTTTACATTGCAAAAACCTTGGCCTGTGGAACCTCCAGAAAAAATAGGAAGGGCTTCCCACAATCTCTAGTGAACAAAAAGCTGCAAAGGGCGAAAGAGCATCATTGAGATGCAACAAAGTGCTGGCCTTGAGGTGGAAGGATAAGAGGGACGTGCACATGATGTCCACCATCCATGACGACACTACAATAGAGGTACAAAGAAGACGAGGTCCCATTGAAAAGCCAACATGTGTCCAAGATTATAATCTCTACATGGGGGGTGGATTTTAATGATCAAATGATTCAGCCCTATTTGTCAATAAGGAGGTCCTGATTCTGGTATAAGAAGCAATTTATCTCATCCATTTGGCCATTTACAATTCCTACGTAGTCTACACCAAATCCATTGAAAGCCCCGCCCCCTTCCTAAAATTCATAGAAGAAGTTGTCACGTCCCTCATCTATCACCAAAGACAACCCCCAGAAAACCTTCGCTCTGAGGCTATTTGCCGACTTCATGAGTGCCACTTCCCCTTCAGCATTCCACCATCTGAAACAGGCCGAAGACGGCAAAAAAAAGTCGCGTGTGCACCAAAAGAGGATTTAGAAAAGATACCAGCTACCATTGACCCCAGTGTCCCTCCCAACCTGGCCTTTGCATTAGTGAATGCTTCCAACTTTATCATACATCCCTAAAATATTAGCCCATATTTTTAACCATTTCCCCATTTTCATCATCTGTGCTGACCATTTTCCATTCTTCCCCAAATAACCATGCCACTGCCTTCCACGTGAACTGACCCTGGCCTGTTTTTTTACCATGCCTCTGCCTACCGTTTGGACTGCTTCCACATGAACTGACCCTGGCCTGTTTTCTGACTATTCCTCTGCCCACTGTTTGGACTGCTTCCACGTGAACTGACCCTGGCCTGTTTTATTAACTACGCTACTGCCTAACGCTTGGAATGCTTGCACGTGAACTGACCCTGGCCTGTTTTATGGACTATGCTTTTGCCTACCGCTTGGACCGATCTGTTGCCCTGCTACTGTAGTACACAGGGGTCTCACATATGTGAGGGGCTCCAGAATTGTTTTTCCGGATGGAGAAAACAATTTTTTTTGTTTTCTCCGGGTTTCGGAATTTCCAGATTAGGGTCTGGAGTCCGGAGGCTTCATAGAGATTTGGGTGAGTCGAAGCCTCTACCCCGTGCCCCTGTGCACAGGTCTTACCTGATTGTGGCCCTCAGCCTGCTGCTGACTTACTGCCACCATGCCTCTGCCTGTCGCATGAATGGACCACACCGCTACCTGGACTATGGAGTGTCTGGAGGTAACAGTGTACCAGGACCAATATTATGGCTGTTCTGGCTGTCTCTGCCTGGATAATTTCTATGGAGTGTGCTGTGCTGACTATAGGCAATATTCCTGGCTGCTGCCTGGATAATTACTATTGCTGTCGATAAGCACATCCCTGCCTGCTGCCTGGACCAGTGCTCTTCTCTGGGGATACTACTAAAAGCACAGGTAATGCTTTTTTTTTTACCCTTTCCGCAATAGAATTTATTTTGGATTGTAATTCTTGGTATGTGCATGCTATGTGTTAGAAATATGAAGGGTTTTCAAAAATGATAGGTTGCCAGGAAATTATATATGTCATTTATGCTCCTAGAACATCTATAATTTTCTTTTGGTGAATTTGGTTTATATACATTTTATTGTTAAGTGGCAGCTTTGGTAGGGTTTTGACATTTATTAACATAGCGCGGAGGTGGTAAAACAGGTCAGGGGTGGCGTAATTTGCACCTGGTTATCTCCAGTTTCCAATATGCTCCTAGAATGCCTGATGGCGCTACTTGGATGTTGGGCCTCTGTATGTGGCCAAGCTGTGTAAAAGTCTCACACATGTGGTATCGCCATACTCAGGAGGAGTAGCAGAATGTATTTTGGGGTGTCATCTTTGCTACGTACATGCTATGTGTTGGAAATATCTGATAAATGGACAACTTTGTGTAAAAAAAAATGTGTTTTCATTTTTTTCCACATTTTCCAAAAACTTCTGGAAAAAAATGAACCATTCAAAAGACTCATTATGCCTCAAAGATTATACATTGGGGTGTTTGCTTTCCAAAATGGGGTCATTTTGGGGGCAATTCCATTGTCCTGGTGCTCCAGGGCCTTCAAAAGTGTAAATGGTAGTTGAGAAAGGAGATGTGTCATTTATGCTCGTAGAACGCATGAAGATGCTACTTCAATGTTGGGCCTTTGTATGTGGCCAGGCTGTGTAAAAGTCTCACACATGTGGTATTGCCATACTCTGGAAGAGTAGCAGAATGTATTTTGGGGTGTAATTTGTTGTATGCATATGCTCTGAGAGAGAATAACCTGTCAATTTTGTAAAAAAAAAAAAATCTTCATTTTGCAAAGAATTGTGGGAAAAAATTACAACTTAAAAAAATTCACCATGCTACTTACTTAATACCTTGGAGTGTTTACTTTCTAAAAATGGGTCATTTAGGGGGTATTTGTACTTTCCTGACTTGTTAGTGTCCCAAGAAATGAGATAGATCGTCAGTACATCAGGTGTGATCAGATGTGATCAATTTTCAGTGATTGGCACCATATTTTGTAGACTCTATAACTTTCACAAAGACCAAATAATTTACACTAATTTGGGTTAATTTTACCAAAGATATGTAGCAGTATAAATTTTGGCCAAAATTTATGAAGAAAAATTACTAATTTGCAAAATTTTATGACAGAAACAAAGAAAAGGGCATTTTTTTCACAAAATTTACGGTCTTTTTTATTTATAGCACAAAAAATAAAAAACCCACTAGTGATTAAATACCACCAAAAGAAAGCTCTATTTGTGTGAAAAAAGGACGCAAATTTCATATGGGTACAGTGTTGCATGACTGAGTAATTGTCATTTAAAGTGTGAGAGCGCTGAAGGCTGAAAATTGGTCTGGGCAGGAAGGGGGTGTAAGTGCACTGTATTGAAGTGGTTAAGCATCATTAAAATCACTGCTCCCGAAAAAACGGCCGTTTTTAAAACTTTTTTTTGCATTGATACATGTCCCCTGGGGCAGGACCCGGGTCCCCAAACCTTTTTTAGGACAATACCATTCCAATTAGCCTTTAAATTTAGCACTTTTGATTTTGAACGTTCGAGTCCCATAGACTTCAATGGGGTTCTAAAGTTCGTGCAAATTTTCCGTCCGTTCGCAGGTTCTGGTGCGAACCGAACCGGGGGATGTTCAGCTCATCCCTAATCAGGACTTTCCAAACAGTTATTAGGCAGTTCTGCCTTTGACAAATCCAGATTGTTCAGGGTGAATCAATGAGGGCATGATGTCAGCTAATCAAGATGCTTCAATTTTAGAGAGAATTTTCACATTGAGATTTAACAATGAGATGGGTCAGTATGAGCCTGGTTCTAATGGATCTTTGCCTTTTTTTGGGGGGGTAACTTGATAGTAGCTTGATAGTACCAGTAGGCAAAAAAGGCCCACCTAATCATATCCCATTGTAGACCTCTAATGCCGCGTACATACGACCGGTTTTGCCGTCGGAATAAACTCCGAAGGTTTCTCCGACGGAACTCCAATGGAATTCCGCTCAAGCAGTCTTGCCTACACATGGTCAAACCAAAGCCTGACCAAAGTCCGACCGTCCAGAATGCAGTGACATACAGCACGTACGACGGGACTAGAAAAAGGAAGTGCAATAGCAATCGCGCCACCCTTTGGGCTCCTTCTGCTAATCTCGTGTTTATCTCGTGTTAGTAGAAGTTTGGTGAGAGACGAATCGTGCTTTTCAGCTTTCATGCTTTTCAGTCCATTACTGCTCTTCAGTTTGTGCTTGTGGGTTTGTATCTGCTTTTCAGAGCATGTAGACAGTTCGTATCTGTTTTTTCAGTGTGTTCTTGTCCGCTCGTTTCTGATTTTCAGCTCGCTCTTCACAGGCCTTGCTGTTCTTCAGTGCGTTTAGTGCATTCTGATTATTTCAGGAACTTTCTCAGGATGACGGATCCCATTTTTCACCGTTTGTGGGCTTTGCTGACCCCTTATATTAGCAGGCAGGATACCTGCATGCGGCAAGCCATCACTCCGGAGCAGAGGTCAGTCACCATGTTGCGGTATTTGGCGACTGGGAGAAGCCTGCAGGACCTCAAGTTCTCAACAGGCATCTCTCCCCAGGCTCTGGGGATCATTATTCCAGAGACCTGTGCTGTTATTATTCAGGTCCTGCAGAAGGACTATATTAAGTTTTGTCCTTTAACATCGCATTCTATTGTATTTAATGTTTGCTAATGTTTTGTATTTCTTTCATCATTCCCTAATTACCATGATTGCATATTTTCCTTCACTAACCTCTCCAGCATGCTATCCTGGGCCTATATACACCTATAGCCTAGTCACTTAACAATGTATTTTGTCAGCTCCATTGTAGTGCTTTACCCTAAACACCCCCTAAAATCTGTACAAATGTTATTGTTGTCCTTAAATTCAGGCAGAGTGCCAGAGGCTTTTTTTGGGGGGCCCAAACTCATCTCGAACCCTACCTACCCTCCTAAAATTTTTACAATTGGCCACCAGAGTGGTGGCCTGGGATTGCCACCTGATGCGGACAAAGTTGATGGACTCCCGTTCGTCTTTCTTGCTGATGAAGCGTTCGGTCTGGGTGAGCACCTGATCAGGCCATTCCCCCAGAGGACCCTTACCCCGGAGAGGAGAGTTTTTAACTACCGGCTGGCCAGAGCAAGAAGAGTCATGGAGAATGCCTTCGGGATAATGGCCATCCAGTTCCGCCTGTTTCTGACAGCCATACACATGGCGGAGTATAAACTCAACCACATAATCTTATGCTGCTGCATATTGCACAATTTTTTACATAAAAATTCACATAATTATCTTGCCTCAGTTGGGCCTGAGGCCGGACTTACTTCCAATCCTCTTACGGGCCTGGATGTTGGCCATCCTGGCATGGCACCCCAAAGCGCCCGTGAAGTTCAGGAGAAATATTTTAATTATTTTACGGGTAGGGAAGCCATTGCAATGCCAGACAATGTCTAATTTTTAATAATAAAAAAAAAAGATCTGATAAAATCTTGAAATTTCTTTAATGCTTGTGTTTCTTTTTGGCTGTCTCCTAGGTTCTCCTAGTGCACTTGTAGTGCCAAGTGGATTTTCCTTTAGTAAATAAGCCCCATTGTCACTGTAAACACAAAATGACTTACAAAATTGGTATTGAGCATGGAAAGAAGAAGCCACACATTGTTGATTATCAAAATTTTTACTCTGTGCACATTCACATGTGCGTTATAAAAATTTTTAGAGAAATATATATTTTTTCTCAATTTTTTTTTTTTTAGAAACAGGCTTGCTTTAAAACATAACATACACAACTCTGGAACTTACAAAGTTCAACGTTGAAAAACTGAAGGCAGGGGGAGATGGGCGGAGTCTAGCGGAGCAGACATGCATTGTTAGAGCTCCGCACCGCTGAGGAGAGAAGAGAAGGACAAAGCGGAGCCTGCAGGATCAAAAGGTATCCATTTGAACCTTTTTGCCCCAGGGAACAAACTGTGAAAGTTTGAGCAGGAAATATGGTACTGGGAGGAAGCCGTGGCAGAAATAAAAATTACCTCACAAAGAGCTCACAGGCACTCACTGCAACTAAAGCAGCTCCGTCACCTCACAATATACAGCATCAGGGCGCTCTCACAGACAGAAAATGTCACAGCAAGACTCTCCATTTGAGTCAGATACAGAACAAATCCTCTCACAAACTTCTCCACAAGCCTCCTCAGCATCCCCAGTAATATTATTACAATTTGAAAAGATGCTTCATAAGGCTTTAAAACAAACCTCAGACCAAATAACAAAAAGCCTAACCAAAGAAATAAGAGAGCTGGGAAACCGCACCGCAGCCTTAGAAATAAAAATGGATGAAATTGAAATTACAACCCAAGAAAATATAACAGAATTGGAACAATTAAAAGAAGAGAATTTATTACTTCAAACTAAGCTCGAAGATTACGAAAATAGAGCCAGACGTTCAAACTTGCG
Source organism: Lithobates clamitans (assembly GCA_037952925.1). Lineage (NCBI taxonomy): Eukaryota > Metazoa > Chordata > Amphibia > Anura > Ranidae > Lithobates > Lithobates clamitans. The sequence continues at coordinate 3,512,480 of JBBGZY010001149.1, read as the reverse complement.
CATAAGGGGAATACCTGAAACTGTGACAGACCTGCAATCTACTATTACTGCTCTATTACAAGAACTAAAGCCAGATATCCCTATTGAACGTTTAGAGCTGGACAGAGTACACAGAGCCCTCACAGCCAAAAAGAAAGATGGACCCCCACATGATATAATCACAAAATTTCATTATTACAGAATGAAAGAACAAATACTAATTGCTGCAAGAGAAAAAAAGGAACTTAATTTTCAAGGACTCAATTATCAAATTTTTGCTGACCTATCCCAACTTACTATTACTAAAAGACGATCCATGAAACCCCAACTAATGGAACTGCAATGCCACAACATTATGTATCAATGGGGCTTCCCCTTTTCAGTCAGATTTAACTACCAAGGTACAATTTACAGAAGCAGATGAACTACAACAAACCCTTTTAAAATTAAATCTGACAGAACCCACAAGCAGCAACTCTCGCATATGTAGAAGAATGGCATCATCTTCACCTTCAGGCAGCACCCAGAAAATTTCAGAACAAAATGGGAATCATCATTCTCACAAAAGAGGCCGTTATGCCACATCATCCATGGACCAAGAAGATTCAATGGTCTGACATCCTATTTCCTGATATCTCTTCATTTATTATACTAAGAGATGGTTCTCTATAAAAACCTGTATTTATAACTGAATGTAACTGCATTCTGATAGTCACACACTGTGTGGGATCATGTTACGTTCCAGTTATATTTCTTATTACTTCTGATTCATATAGCCTTAGAATATATAAGTGAAATAAGGAAATTCTTGTTCACATATATATTTTCAGGTAATAACAATAGATTTATTACTTTTTAGGACAAATATGTTCAATAATCCAGAAGTAATGGAAGTTTTTTCTTTCTTTTCTTAAAACAAATATATTATTACCTAACTAGTTCCTAGAACTATGTTTTTGTTTATTCTAATCTGAAGCAATACAACCTCAATTTTATGAGTTAACATATCTAAACAGTTACATATGAAAAAAATATGTAATTGTTTACTCTAAAAGGGTTAAAATCCCAAAATAATTCAAACTATCTTCATCAATACCAAAGTTATTAACAGTACCTTTCTAACTGAATTATTTAGCCTAGGGCAAGACTAACCATATAAAACCACCCTGGAATAAATAATTTCAACAAAAACAATATTCTGCACTCTTATAAATGAATCATCATTTTGACATAGCACTTCTCTCCTGTAAGCGGAAGATCCGTGTACCCCCATTAGCCCTCCTCATTCTTCCAACCATATTATGTGGGAGTGTGACAAAGGCACTTATTCCCCTGAGAGAGATATTTATTCTCTTTCACGGGTAAATTGTGATTATTTGCAAAAAATAATTTATACAATGTATCATCTAATCTCATATGTTTTTTGTTTACTCTTTACTCCAGAATTCACTGGTTTCTTTTCTATCTTTTCATCTCTTCAGTCCACACAGGTTAATCTGCGCAGTCAGCTCTGCATAACAAAAAGTAAGTCAAAACTATTTGATCTGTTGCCATGGCACCACTGAATATACTTTCCCTGAATGTTCAGGGAATAAATGTCCCTCAAAAAAGGACCAAAGCCTTCCGTACTTTCCATAACAAGAAGGCTCACATAGTATGCCTCCAAGAAACACACTTCACCAAAGATTCTACTCCAAAATATATTTCTCCTTTTTATCAACAAATTTACACGGCTTCTGCCTGTACCAAACAAAGGGGTACTCTAATTGCATTTCACCGATCCACACCATTCACCTTATCATCAGAAATTAAAGACCCAGAAGGTAGATACCTGATACTCATGGGTTATATAATGGATACAGCAATCACTGTGATTTCCTACTACGCTCCTAACAAACAACCTACACCATTCCTCTCACATATATTACAAGTGATTAATACACACAAAATAGGAACAGTGATAATGTGCGGGGATTCGAACCAGGTCCTCCTCTCATTTCTAGATAAATCACCTTTTACACCATCCAAAATAACCTCTAGATTACCTTTTTCTCAACTTCTTTCCAAATACAATCTGGTAGATTCGTGGAGAGAAAGTAACCCAATGAAAAAGAAATTCACTTATTTCTTGCACCCTCATCAAACCTTCACCAGAATAGATCATATTTTTCTAACAATAGGAATGATACCAGAAATTATTGCATCAGATATAATTCCAATTCCGTGGTCTGACCATAATGCAGTATACACTACTATAGCCTCAGCCATACCAAAAGCGCATGACCCAACATGGTACTTACCGGACATAATGCTCAAACACCCACTACATCAGATGGCCATTGAACAAGCTTTAAAGGAATACATATCAATTAATAATACAACATTTCCCCAATAACACTGTGGGAAGCTCATAAGCCTTTCTTGCGTGGTACAATACAAAGACAAATGGGAATGCAAAAATCTAGCAAAAAAACTAGAACTCAATTTTAATGCAGCCTACATATCATTCCAAGATAATCCATCTCAGAGTACAAAATCTCATCTGGAAAAATCTAGATTGGAATACGATCTATTTCTCACTGAGTCAGTTGATAAATCCCTTAAATGCTCCAAACACAATTTCTACATGAATACAAACAAACCAGGTACATATTTGGCTCGGGCATTAAATTCAACTAACAAATCTTTCAAACCAATACGTTTGAAATTATCAAAAAATGTTTATACTTGTAATCCAGTTAAAATAGTCCATAAATTTCACTCACATCTCGCAACTTTATACAAGACAAACAATGAAATTAATCCTACAGAGGCTGAATCCTTCTTCTCAAAAATAACCTTACCTGAGTTGTCTCAGAATCAAAAAAGCAGTTAGGATGAGCCTATAACTATAGATGAAGTTGCTAAAGCCATAAAAGACCTAAAACTTAACAAAAGACCAGGCCCAGACGGCTACTCGGCTTTATACTATAAAACATTCTCAGAAATACTCTCTCCCATTCTCACTGAAACTTTTAACAAACTTCTAGAAGGACATTCTTTTCGGCAAGAAACACTAATGGCAATTGTTTGTATGATCCCAAAACCCCTTTCTGATAATACTTCCTGTGTGCATTATCGGCCTATCTCTCTGTTAAACCTTGATATTAAATTATTAGCAAAAATAATAGCAAAACGCCTCAATAGCATTATAGGAAAATTAATACATAGAGATCAAGTAGGCTTCAAGCCAAATAGACAGGCAGGCGATAATATACGCAGGGCAGTGTTATTGGCACATATTGCTAAAAAATGGAAAATCCCTTTATGTTTTCTATCTCTCGATATTAAGAGGGCATTTGACACAGTATCCTGGCAATATATGCAATATTCATTACAAAAGTGGGGTTTTGGACCCCACTTTTTAACATGGATCAAAGCATTATATAATAAACCCAAAGCCTATATAAAATATGCTGGATACAAATCTGATGCCTTTAATATCGAAAGAGGTACCCGACAGGGTTGCCCATTATCTCCCTTATTATTTGCCCTTATACTCAAACCCATGGCCCAATACATCAGAACAAACCAAACTATAACTGGCATTGAAGTAGGAGGTATTACACACAAATTATGTATATTTGCAGACGATATATTACTTTTTCTATCATCACCACAGGTCTCTGGTCCTAACTTAATACCAGCTCTTGATGGATTTGCAGCCCTATCCGGCCTTATGATTAATCCTAAGAAATGCCTAGTGCTTAATATTTCGCTCACAAACATGGAATTGATCCCGGCTAGGGCTGCACTCCCATTCACATGGGCAGAAAAATCAATCCCATATCTTCGAATTCATTTAACAGCATCTCATTCTGACTTATTCTCAACCAATTATCCTCCTGTATTAAGACAGATCACAAATCTAATAAAACAATGGTCGCAACTTCCTTTATCCTGGATAGGGAAGATTAATGCAATCAAAATGACTATTCTACCCAAATTGCTTTATCTATTCAGAGTCCTCCCTATTCCAATTCCTTCCTATTTTTGAGAATAGTACAAAAAAGAGCAACTTCGTTTATATGGGGCTCTTCTAAACCACGTATACCTATACACACACTACATCTTCCCAAAAATAAAGGAGGCCTGGGATACCCTAATTTTACTAACTACTACAGAGCAGCACATTTGGCCAGTCTGTCCAAATACCATGCAAAACAGGAAATCCCATTATGGGTATTTATAGAGGCTTCAGAAAATGACCCTCTATTAATATCAAACTTGTTATGGCTTGATCCTAAAGACCGCTTTAAAATTCATAATCCCATAACTAAACACTTCTTCTCTCTGGGATAAACTAAAAACCAAATATCAGTTACAATCTCCACACAATCCTCTCCTTTCTTTTATCAGAAATCCGGCCTTTTATCCGGCATGGATCTACCCCAATTCTTTTAAAGCTTGGACAACATCAGGCATTCAGACACTAAATGACTTCATAGCATCTAAATCATTCCTTTCATTCCCATCGCTTAGAGAAAAATATGATCTACCAAACTCTGAGATATTTAGATATCTCCAAATCAAAAATTTCTATACACCATTCCTAAAGGGGGATACACCATTATCCCAATTATCCATTTTTGAATCAATCTGTACAAAAGATCCATTTGCTAAAGGTACAATTTCATCACTTTATAATCAATTATATGGAGTAGTAAATCTTAATAGACCCTCTTACGTTCAGAGGTGGGAGGAGGACCTGGGACGAACTTTAGAAGACACGGACTGGTCTAACATATGGCTCACATCTAAGTCATCTTCACCCAACATCTTAGCACTGGAGACAAATTATAAAGTCCTAACTCGCTGGTACCTTGTACCCGCTAGAGTGGCAAAATATTCACCTAATACCTCAGCTCTTTGTTTTCGAGGATGCTCAGAAATAGGCACACATTTACACATATGGTGGACGTGCCCAGTAATCCAAACCTTCTGGAAGGAAGTCTTCGTGATTGCATCTAAAATATTTAAAAAAATAATACAACCAGATCCATATATAACTTTACTTAATCTAAAACCGAAATGGTTAACACTCTCTCACTTCAAACTTATGATCCAACTAATAACGGCTGCAAAACAAACAGTGGCCAAGGCATGGAAATCTCCTACATTGGTACTAGCAGAAACAATTCACAGAATGAATAATACAATGTCCCATGCTAAGATGGTAGCCATCGATCAAAATCAAATTCCAATATTTGAAAAACTTTGGCATCCTTGGATAAAACAACAGTTCCTGTCAAATTTCAATGACTCTGTCCTGTTGCCATGGTAACAGATTAAATGACTTACAGAGACACCCATTCTAAGGCTTTAAAGAGAACTAAAAAGAATAATAAACTGACGAGCGGGACAACCTTGTGGACCATACCTCTGCCTTTCTACCCTTTTTCTTCTTTCTCTTTCCTTTTCTCCACCTTACGATTAAAGCTCATTATCAGAATTTATTTGACCTATATACACTCTACCTGTAAACAATATGTATAGTAGGTATAAATCATTTAAATACCTACTAAAGTAACTAAGGAAATGATATATATCTTTAATTTAGGTTTACGTGAACCCAATGTTTAATATTTGAAATTTCATGATATATACCTATATAAACCCTACTGTAAAACAATGAGCTTACTTTATAGATCCTTGTAAACTTACTTTATGTATCTTTATAATATTGTATACTCAATAAACTTCTTTTGACAAGGAAAAACTGAAGGCAATATCAGACATTATAGTGTCAAAAATGTCTTGATATTGCCTTCATCAGATGTTGTGATGTCACCCCTGTAAAAGCCAAATTTTGAAGATGCACACAAATTGGGAGTCCAAATGGGTATTTCCCTCCTGATCCCATGACTAATGTCAACATGTGCTATCTGCCATCATGGGAGACCAATGGACATGTTTTGGGGGTGCACTCCCTTCCTCTCACCTACTAGAGTTACGAGGAAGGGGTTGCACCCACAAAACGTGTACATTGAGATCCCCTGATGGCAAATAGCACATGTTGACACACCGATATTTGAGTTCAGAAATAGGAATATGAAACATTGCTGGGCAGTGGGGAACAATTGTCTGTTTTGGGCAGAGTTCCAAGCTGAAGACATGATTTTTTACCTTACCAAAGCTGGAACACTTACCTTTTTGTGACAATTTTCACACATGGAGACACCCCAAGTATCCACTGGAGCACCTGTGTGGGACACCTTAAAAAGTTTGTTCTTGTGTCCCACACTAGTGCTCCTGAGTCTAGATGTGTAAACGGCTGCTGAGTGTCCTCTCCTTACATTACACTGAATCAAGCTTGCATTTCATTCTAGTTACAAACACATCTAGACAGCAATGCACAAAATGTAATTTTATACAAATAAACATGACCAAATGTATTTAACCTGTATCTGCCCAAAACATCATATTTAATGAGCGAACAATGTTTCCTATGACAGATTACTGTGCCCACGAACATGAAATTCGCCATTTTAAAATGTACAACAGTAAAGAAAAGCACATGGCGCAGCATGCAAGCAATAATAATGAAAGGAACACACGACAAGTACTTACTTTTTATAAGCCCTGTCTTTATTCTTCTATACTGATCCGGGTCCCTCAGTTTCAGGTCAGACCAGCGTTTCCTTATTTTCTCCTTGGAGTTGCGTACCCCAAAATTCTGCCGCAGACTCTTCACAACTTTCGTCATGATCTTGGCCTTTCGCAAATTAGGGTTTAGGTACAGTCCATCCTTCCCATGATAGTCATTCCTCCCCAAAATGTACACCATCTCCACCATCTCTTCAAAGGCCATTTTGGATGCCATAAATCTCCTCTTCCAAGATTGTGTTGTTTCGTGCTCTGGGCTTTCCTCCTCCTTACTGGAATAATTTCCACACACGGGGAATCTTCGAGAAAGAATGTCAGGGGAGGGCAATGCGGGCAGAGTTTCACGCATGCGCAGTCTATATCAAGGCAACACGCATGTGGCGAGCGTCCTAAACGAAGGTAAAATTTGAACTTGATATGGTATTAAGTACTTGTGCGCAGACCAAAAATAAAAACTCAAACAATAAAAATATATATAATAAAAATACCTTAAAAAACGTTAAATAAGAACAGAGTAGCAGCCACAAATAATAGTGTTCACACACCTAAATCAATTGCTAAGAAGGGTTAAATCTGCGGTGCTAATCTAAATAAATAAATTCCTGAGATGTAAAAAATGTAGGCTAGTGTGAAAGAAGCCAATAAAAGACTCAAAGAATGACCATGGTTTTAAGGTGCGTGGATAGCTAATAGTAATATAAAATTACTGCTAAGTGCCAAAGCCAAATACAGGATGATTACAGCAACAATAATATATAGCAAGCTCGTGGAGGAGCAAAGAAAAACGACCCCTGATGATAATGTTCACACACCTACAATTAATAAGGGAGGTAAAACTACGGCGCTTAAATCAATGAGTAAATTCCTGGGATACCAAAGGAAAAAAAAAACCATGAACACCAAAAAAAGCCTGTAGGAGGATGCAGGTAGCAATTTAAAAATTCTTATGATACGTGAATAACTAATAATGCCTTGACGGGCGTGGCCAGCACCTGGGATGTGAGGACGTGCACAGCCTGAGCTCCGTCCGCACCGCACATATCCTGCTCAAATCCTGAGATCCAGGCCGCCATCCGAGGGTCCTATATATCCCCACAGCACCCAGAAAGCACTGACACCGTCCGGGGATGGTCAAATACGGCCCACCGATGGAAGAAGCCCCAGGAATCGGGCCGTCGATACCGCCATGCAGGCCGCAACAAAATGGCGCCGATCAGCATGAGGGAGACACACAGCGACAGGCAGCCTCCACATCCACACCCTGGAAGCAGCTCATGGGGAAGGGTGAGTCACAAAGATCCCCCCCCACCCTAAGCCCTGAAGACCCTCTCTTATTCTCCCCTGTGGAGGGACATGATCCTCAATCCACCAGAGCAGACAGGGATGATGCAGGCCCTGCAGAGCCATCACTGTCCCAGATCATGGCAGCCATCCAGCACAGCCATGCATCTCTCACCACACAAATGGACACTATCAAAACAGAACTATCCTTTCTGAAACAAGATGTCCACAATATTCGCCATAGAGTGACTAATGCAGAACAACGTATTAGTGATATGGAAGATGAGACGCGTCCCTTACAGGGCTCTGTGAGGGAACTGCGGCAGGCCCATGAATACACTACAGATAAGCTCACTGATATGGAAGACCGCCTCAGAAGGAACAATTTGCGCTTTCTGGGGTTCCCTGAGGGTGCTGAGGGCAAAACACCAGAAATATTCATGGAAAGATGGCTGCTGAATGAATTTGGGGCTAACACCTTCTCACCAATGTTCGCCATAGAGAGGGCACACAGAATCCCCATGCGCCCTCTACCACCTGGGTCCCCACCACGGGCCATGATCATAAAGCTGCTACACTTCCGCGACAGAGAGGCTATACTCAGAGTAGCTAGAGAGAGGGGCAAAGTCTCCTTCAATGGCAACAACATCACCATCTTCCCAGATTTTTCTGTAGCCACACAGAAGCAAAGAGCCACTTTTCTGGCAATTAAACGCAGGCTACGCGAGCTTCACCTTCCGTATGGCATGTTGTATCCTGCACGTCTGCGCATCATCTACCAAGGCAAGGCCTATTTCTTTACGGATCCTAGAGAGGCATCACAATGGGTAGACACTTTAGCACATCCGAATCGCAGGAACCAGGAAAGGAGATCTCCCCCCCGGTAGTGCCTTATTATGCATGAAGCCCACCTGGAGGCCTTCATTATACCCCATTGCAGCTGATATGGGACTTTCTTTCCTACATCCTCAGAGGCAGAAAATACAAACACAGCTACATCTGCACGCAGTCGAGACGGGACTATAAATCCTGCATATCTCTGAAGGAGAAGACATATCCCACGCTACCCTCGGATGCCACTCAGCGACTTAACATCCTCCCTGACTTATATTTTTCATTCTTCATTTTTCTATTATTCTTAGTATTACCATTATTATTATTATTATTATTTTTTTTTTTTTTTTTTCTTTTGCCAAGATTTTTCAGGCCAAGAGACACCACACATTCTTTTCTTTTGTGCGGACGAATGCGGATGGAGGTCCAGAGCTGCGGGCCTTTCCGCATCTCCTAAGATTAGTTGGCTAAGGGTTTGAGCCATGGCCCTCTTGCCTAATAGGTTTGATTATGGGAATAAAGCTCTCATATGTTGGGGGATGAGAGCCGGGAGGGTTAGGGAGGGGGGAAAACTTGTTGGGGAATACTTTGAGGGGTTTTGTTACAACGTTATGGTTACCTACAAACAGCATTGGTGTTCAATGGTATATGCATACTTTGAAAGTAATTTTCTGGTTCTACAATTTGTACAATCTAGGATTGTGAGCTACAGATTGATGAGTAACACAACAGAGATATTTGTGTTTGGGTCTATTTCTCAGGGCTCGCTGGACCTCGCCCAGAGTGGGGCTCTGCCGGGCAACGGGAAATGGACTCGAATAGTTATGATTTGTTTATACGCATGTCTAAGCTCCGTGTAGTCTCATGGAATGTTAGGGGGCTTAACTCCAAGGTCAAAAGGTCGCTGATGTTTGATTATTTGGCAAGACACAATCCACACGTGATCCTCCTCCAGGAAACCCACCTTCAAGGATCAAGAGTAATGGCTTTAAAGAGAGCTAAAATTGCCTATGCAATACATTCCACTTATTCCACGTATGCCAGAGGCACATCTATCCTAGTAGCAAAATCGGCCCCTATCACCATAAAGCATGTTAAAACTGACCCTAACGGATGCTTTGTTATTGTGGTATTCGAATTATGGGGTAAGCCCTATACGATTACAAGCTTATATGTCCCACCACCCTTCACTAAGCTGTTCTTCGAACGGGTAATGAGTTCCATCCTAGCAATCGCAGAAGGCCCTCTGCTGATAGCAGGGGACTTCAACACAGTACTTGACAATTCCAAAGACAGGTTTAAGTGCTCTACATTGCCCCCCACACCCTTGTGCTCTTTTCTAACCCAATTTGATCTGGTGGAGACCTGGAGGTGGAAGCACACAGACGGGAGGGAGTACTCGTGTCAGTCCGAAACGCACGGTACTCTGTCCCGAATAGACCTATGTTTAGTTTCATCTGAGCTATTGAATAGAGTGACTGAGGCCAGATATCTCCCAAGGGCGGTGTCTGATCACTCCCCTTTAATGGTAGATCTTGCCCTGGGCCCTCCCACCTCATACCGCATGTGGCGATTGAGCCCTCTGTGGCTAGCAGATCAGATGGTGGTGGATCAGGGCACAGTGGAAATGAAAGCATACTGGTTACGCAACCGTCAAAGTGCCTCTGTCCCACTGACCTGGGATGCCTTTAAGGCCACCACGCGCGGCATCTTTGCGGCGGCGATTGGACAGGCCCGCAAGGCATCCCAATCCAAATTAAAGGACGCGGAGAGGGATCTTAGAGCAGCTGAGGCTGCTTACTCTGCCACCCCTTCCCCCGCAACGCATAATACCTGGAAACACAGATCTAGAGACCTGGATCTAGTCCTATTAGAGCGTACTCAGAAGAAATTACTATATCAAAATCAGCGAATCTTTGAGTTTGGAGACAAAAATAGCCGATTACTAGCGTATTTATCTAGGCCTGATTATCAACCATGCAGTATTCCAAGAATTAGGAACATGCTGGGTACAGTGGTGGAACAGAGCGGGGAAATAGTCGATGCTTTTGTGAAATTCTATTCTTCATTATATGCTACCAAAGCCCACTACACTATTGTAGAATTAGACGATTATTTGGCCGGTATCTCGCTACCGAGGCTCCAAGAAGAACAGGCCTCATTCCTTGACGATCCTCTGACAGAGGAGGAGATTGGAGAAGCCATACAGTCCTTTGCCAGAAACAAAACACCGGGACTGGATGGCTTCCCCATAGAATGGTATATGCAATATAAGGAACTTTTGATACCCCATCTACTGAGAGTTTATAATTTTGCTATAAAAACAGGACAGTTACCACCCTCAATGTCAGAGGCACTGATTGTCCTCATCCCCAAACCTCATAAAGATCACCTATTATGTGAATCATATAGACCAATATCATTAATTAACTCAGATGTCAAGATTTTAGCTAAAGTGCTCGCCCGGAGACTGAACTCAGTTATCACCACCATTATTGGGGCGGATCAGACTGGATTCATTCCAGGACGATCAACATCCATAAACTTACGGAGACTGTTCACAAACCTACAGGCCACCCATGATGTTGTAGGGACTAGAGCGGTGCTGGCCTTAGACGCACACAAGGCATTTGACTCGGTCGAATGGCCTTATTTACTGGAAGTCCTGGCGAAATTTGGGTTTGGAAATACCTTTATTAAGTGGGTTCAACTACTATATTCACAGCCTACTGCTAGACTGCGGATAAATACATCAGTAACTGATCCATTCCTGATTAAACGGGGTACTAGGCAGGGTTGCCCCCTATCACCGTTGCTATTTGCAATTGCGATAGAACCTCTGGCAACACTGATAAGATCCAGTGGGGAAATAAAGGGACTGACGATTGGGGGCCTAGAAGAAAAAGTATCTTTATACGCTGACGACATGTTAATATACCTGGCGGACCCTCAATCGTCACTCCCAACCCTGCTGGAAATTATTCGACAATTCGGCCTCTTCTCAGGGTTTCAAGTCAATTGGGATAAATCTCTTATGTTTAAAATAGATCAGGAAGCAGTATTTACACCTCCTTCCTCTTGCCCGCTACAAATAGTTGATTCCTTCAGATACTTGGGGGTCATGATTCAACATCCTCTATCCTCTTATAGTAAACATAATCTAGATCCACTTATTGGCAGAATGAAGAACACGCTGAAGACATGGACCAATCTTCCCCTAACGATATTAGGTAGGATAAATATCTTTAAAATGATATTCCTCCCACGTTTCCTATACATCCTATGTAACTCACCAGTATATATCACCAAATCTAAATTTAAAGAAATTGACTCTATCCTTATCACCTTCATTTGGAAGGGGGGAGCGGTGAGAATTGCAAAAAATACTCTTCAACTGCCGGTGTCGGAGGGAGGATTGGCACTACCATGTCTTCAGACATACTACATAGCTGCACAACTGGTTCATGCCCACTGGTGGTTCTTCCCCGAAGCTAATAATGCGGCTACGTCCCTAGAAGCAGCCATACTCACCTCTTACGAATCCCTACAATATTTGATCCACCGTCTATCTCTTAGAGGGAGGGAAAGCACCAAAATCCTTGAAATGACTATAAGAATTCTTAAACTAACTAAAATGCTGCCAGATATTGAGCATCGTATCTACTCCCCAAATACTCCATTATGGGGGAACCCAAATCTGCAGGAATTCGCCCGTAGGACAGATGGGGGATACTGGTCGAAAAAAGGGGTAAAAACCATAATGCACTTATTCTCAAACAATAAGTTCAGGACATTTGAGGAATTTCGCCAGGACTACCAACTACCACGCACAGCCTATTTTCTTTATTTGCAAATACGCCACACAGCAACCACCCAGTTTGGGTTGCGTAATATGACTGTTCGACTGTCTCCGCTAGAGCAATTATTAACTGATCCTTCCCATGACAAATTAATTTCCGCATATTATAGGACTCTGCTCCACACCACAACGCATAGACTCAGTAGCACGCTCACTAAGTGGAGGGCTGACATCCCTGAGCTGACGGAGGAGATCTGGCAGGACATACTTCCCCTGCAGGTCCCCTCTGTCATCTCTTCCAGGGACAGGGTCATACAGACCAAACTATTATACAGAGCATACTTTACGCCATCCCTATTATTTAAACTTAAAAAACTGCCATCGGCGATGTGCTCCAGATGCAGCATCGTGGAGGCCACCTTTTTCCACTTGATGTGGGAATGCACCGAGATCAGGCGGTTCTGGTCAGGGGTTACTGCTTTTGTTAGCTCCTTGACTCAATTGCCTAATATCTGCAATCCCCTAAGATGCCTGCTAGGATATGTGGATGATGAGAGTATATCCCAAAACAAGCAAACTTTCCTGAGAATTGTATTATTTTATGCCAAAAAATCTATTACTATTCACTGGAAATCACAATCCCCACCTACGATAGATTTCTGGCTAAACATGGTTAACCAAGCTATACCATTATATAAATTGACATACGAAGCCAGAGGATGCCCAAAAAAATTTCACAAAATATGGGGTCTGTGGACTAGCTCTGAAAACACTATCACACCTACCATATAAAACTAATTAAGAAATTCCAGTCAATGATACCAAGTTTATTAATAAATAAAAATTGAACAGACATATATAACTATTCAATCTGAAAACATGTATGCCAAATATATACCATTGTCTTACTGTCGATATTGCAATGAGCAATGTTTGCTCGAAATATGTGTATTTATGTTTGTATGTTTGTCTTGTACCAAAAAACCAAATAAAAATTTACCTTTAAAAAAAAAATAATGCCTTGACAGAAATGAGCTATGTAACAAAGGAACTAATAACTATACCAGGAAAAAAATTCCAAGTAAGGATCTAGTTCATGTAGATTAATATTCCACCATTTCTGTGCAACCAAAAATTATAGCAAATCAATGTTGCAACAAAAAAGTGCAGCTAATAGGGGAACTAAATAATTGAAATCCAGATGATTAATGACCTTTTAAGACCTAAATTATAAAAAGCAATAAATATAGCTCGTGACTCCAACAACACAATAATCCTAAAAAATGTGTGTAAGCAATAATTCTAAAAAGGTGTGTGCAAACAGTAATCCAGTGCAGCATCCAAGGTGAAGATAAGTGAATAAATAATTAAATATAAATCAATGAAGTCCTAATAATTAGAACACAAATTTAAATAATAAATCTTAAATAAATAAATGAAATAATTTGAGGCAATGATAATCTCTGAATTGCTCTCTATAAATTAACACTCTATATATAATATTGTGCAAATGTAGCAGCATCCAAAATATATATAAATAAATAAAGAAGTAAATTCCTAAAAAAATGTATCAAGTCAGACAAATGTTTCAACAAAGTGAACAATGTTTCTTCCACAAAAAATAGGTGAACAACTAATAACACACCAGCAAAATGAAAAAATAGAAAAAACAGTGTTCAGTCACACTCAATGTGATACCAAAAAAATGTGTCCCAGAGTGAATAAAAGTGGTTTCTAAATTAAAGATATTCGCAAATCATCCCATTCATATCTCCTTCGTGATGAAACAAAGAAAAATCTTTCACATATCCCCAGTGAAGAAAAACAGGTGTATGGACAGATAAAACGGTTCCCCCAGCCTCTCACCTCCCGGCTGAGCGATAACAGCCCAAAAAATAGCCTCACACAGTCTGTGCCTGCAGGTGGTTTTGAACGCTGTCAGCTCCCAGCAGGATGATATCAGCCTTGGTATATGTGATAAAGCGTCTCCCGATCTCCAAATTTCTCAAGTAGTGTTCGCTCAAAAGAATAAGGGGAAGGATTCCATAGTGAAGTATGTGAATCATCGATTTTTATTAAATAATAACCCACTTACATTCAGAATAACAGCTTCAGCAAAAACTTTTTAAAACCGGCTCACTGACTCACCGATCCCGGCCGTGATCGGAAAGACAAGTAGCCAAGTAATACCGCCTCTCTTCTCCCTGACGCGTTGCGTGACTGTCACGTCACTTTCTCAAAGGGTATGAAGAAAGGCGGATACGGATTGTTCTTATGGAAGAGAGGTAACCATAGCAACCCCTCTGACACAAGCGTATCGGTAAATTATACGGCGCTCCTTGTGCACAATATAAATATATTAAAATATTATTCATAAACAAATCTCTAATTCCTAAATATGTTATCATACATAAAAAAGTTTACTTATAAAAATAATTGAATAAGGTTGATTAAAAGATGTTAAACATATATATATAAAAAACATTAAAAAAGGTAGTAGAAAATCTCCCTCTAGTGGTCCATCATAAAAATACAGATCCAGATAATATAGACAATGAAGAGGTAGAACCTTCAAAGTGATTAAAACTTCAAAAGTGATTAAAATATAGGCCTGCAACACATAAAAGAATCTAGCTCTAAAAATATTTTACAAAATCAAGAATCTAGTTCGGTACTAAATACAAAGGAAATCATAATACCCATTGTTAAAATTGAATGGCCCAAGGAAAATTATTTATAAAACAACACTTCTAATAATTAGAGATGAAGCAATTAAGATCAAATTCAACATTATGACCCAGAGGCGTTAAAGTACGGAGCTCATGTATCCAACGGGATTCTGCCTAATTCAATTTTATCACTTTGTTATCACCCCTCCAATGGGGTTTATATTTCTCAATTTCCCATACTTTTAGTGAGGAGGGGTCCCTATTTTGATATTGATCGTAGTGTTTTGACAAACTATGTTTCGGATAACCTTTCTTTATATTTTGGGTATGTTCTCTCAATCTCTTCCATAATTCTCTTTTTGTTCGTCCTACATATTGGATCTGACAGGGACATTCCAACAAATTCACTACTCCCTCTGTTCGGCAGGATATAAATTCTTTGATTTGGTATTCTCTATTGGTAACTGTTGATTTGAAGTTGCATTTTTTCTTTTTTGCCTCGTTTGTGTGTCTGCAGGTGTAGCAGGTCTTGCAGGGATAAAATCCTTTCCCATCAAAGAAGGAAAAATTTCTCCGCGGGGGAGGGTCTAGTACATTTTTAGCAACCAGATCCCTCAATGTGGGAGCTCTCCGATACGTAAATCTCGGTTTCTCCGGTAGTAACGTTCCCAGGTGCCTGTCTGCTTTCACTATATACCAATATTTTCTAAAGATTTTTTCTATTTGCTTATGTTGCAAATTATAATCCATCACTAATGGTACAGAGTTCATAGAGTCAGTTTTTTTACTAGAATCCTCTATAAGTTTACTTCTATCCATGACCTCCACATCTTTAATTTTCTCCTTTATAAAATCAGGGCCATATCCCTTTTGGATAAATCTTTGTCTGATAAATTCAGCTTGTTTAAGAAAAACATCTTGTTTTGTACAATTTCTTTTCAGCCTGGTGAACTGGCCCTTAGGTATATTGTTTAGCCAGGGAGCATGATGGCAACTATCTATTGGCAGATAGCTGTTTCTATCAACTTGTTTAAAAAATGTTTGGGTAATAAATCTTCCATCCTCTTTTAAAATTTCCAAATCTAAAAATTGTATTTTTTCATCATTGATCTCCCATGATAAATTAATATTTTTATTGTTTAAATTCAAGTTAAAACCAAAGTCCATCAAGCTTTCCTTATCGCCAGCCCAGATCACGATAATATCATCAATAAATCTTTTAAATAAAAGAAGTTGCTGGGGTCTGTTCTTATATACGGCTTCTTCCTCCCATTCCGCCATGTAAAGATTAGCTACGCTGGGTGCATATTTGGCACCCATTGCAATTCCACAAACTTGTTTAAAAAAATCATTTTCATGCCAAAAATAATTGTGATCCAAACTGTATTTTAAACACTCCAATAAAAACTTCCTTTGCACCGCTTTTAAGTCACTAAATTTCTTCAAGGCCCATTTTGTTGCTTGTATTGCTTCTTCGTGATCAATTATCGTATAAAGCGATGCTACATCTGCTGTTGCCAGATAGACTGATCTGTCCCCAAATGTGACAGTATCCAACAACTGGAGTAGATGTTTAATATCTCTTAGAAAAGACTCAGTTTTTCTCACTAATGGTTGTAGAAACCAGTCAATATACTCCCCTATTCTGGCTCCCACCGAGTTTATTCCGTTTACAATTGGTCTTCCTGGAGGTTTCTCTTTATTTTTATGAATCTTAGGGAGGGTATATATAACTGGGGTGCGACATCCACGTAGCTGTAAATATTTTGCCTCTTTTTTATTTAGTAGGCCCCTAGATTTTCCTCTTTCTACCAGATAGGTTAGGTCATCTTTATACTGTACTATCGGGTTTCCCGGCAGTTTTAAGTAAGTGGTGGTGTCACTCAATTGTCTTTTTAATTCCTCCTGATAGTCCTTCTTCGATTGAATCACTATTGCTCCTCCTTTATCAGCCTGTCTAACCACAATCTCCCTTCTCTCTTCTAATTTTTGAATACCGCTCTTGATCTCCGTGGGATCATTCATTTTCCTAATTTTTAGATCATGCAAATCTTTCAGGACCATTTTCCGAAACACTTCAATATTTCCCTCTGTTCCCAGTGGGGGGTTGAATAGTGATTTATTCTTCAAATCGCTATGTTTAATTTCACTTTCCACCATGTTGTTCCTTATTAGATTTTCTCCTGGTTTGCTCAACATATACTTCTTAATATGAAGGCTCCTGGCGAATTTAATGATGTCTACGTACGTACTGAATTTGTTTAGGTTCTTTTTAGGTGCAAATTTTAAGCCTTTGTTTAGTACTTTGATTTCATCTCTCGTTAACTCCACCCCACTGATGTTGATTATCCCTTCTCCTATTGGTCTCGTTTTCTTCTGTTTTTTTGCTCCTGCTCTGCATCCATGTTTGGTTTTTCGTTTCTTCCAGACACTTTTTCTGAGTCTCTCCGTGGAGATGTCTTTAGTTTCTTCTCTCGATCCCCCTCTCTCCGATGTTCTTGATTCCTTTCTTCCCTTCTTACATCTCTCCTCACTCCACGCTCTGGACTCCTCCTCGGAGATCTTCGTGGTCCATACTCCGTCCGATAACGAGAATCCCCAGATATCAATATGAAAGGGGAAGAACTCCCAGATACCAGCATGAGGGGCGTGATAGAACCCCTAGACGTTTTTTAGAGATGAGACGCCGGGATTCTCCCCGGCGTTATCGGACGGAGTATGGACCACGAAGATCTCCGAGGAGGAGTCCAGAGCGTGGAGTGAGGAGAGATGTAAGAAGGGAAGAAAGGAATCAAGAACATCGGAGAGAGGGGGATCGAGAGAAGAAACTAAAGAGATCTCCACGGAGAGACTCAGAAAAAGTGTCTGGAAGAAACGAAAAACCAAACATGGATGCAGAGCAGGAGCAAAAAAACAGAAGAAAACGAGACCAATAGGAGAAGGGATAATCAACATCAGTGGGGTGGAGTTAACGAGAGATGAAATCAAAGTACTAGACAAAGGCTTAAAATTTGCACCTAAAAAGAACTTAAACAAATTCAGTACGTACATAGACATCATTAAATTCGCCAGGAGCCTTCATATTAAGAAGTATATGTTGAGCAAACCAGGAGAAAATCTAATAAGATCTGGCTTTAAAATAATAAAAGATTATCCATGAGATCACGAGAAATAATAAAGAAATAATAAAGAAAAAAGTTTGTGAGAACTCTGTGTGAATATCCGTAGCAAAACAAGTTCATTCTTCTAGCATTATAAAGCACAAAAGAATGCGCTGCATTAAACAATCACAGATTTTGCTGCGTGAGGAATGTGCTATATCCATTCTGAACACACCGAGCGCTTCTGTCCCATACTTGCTTCTGAGCATGTGTTGTTTTTGGTACGTCGGAACAGCATACAGACGAGCGGATTTTCCCATAGTAAGTAGTTCCTTCAGAAAAATTTAGAACATGTTCACTATCTAAGTCCAATAGAATTTTTGACGGAAAAAGTCCGATGGGGAATAGACACGGTCAGAAAATTCGATGAGAAGCTCCCATCGGACTTTTTCTGACGGACATTCCGCTTGTGTGTACGCGGCATAAGAGTCTAGGTTGAATAATCTCCAGGAATGATTTAAAAAATTTTCCTGTAAAACCGTCAGGGCCAAGAGTCTTATTGTTCGCCAAGTAACTAGTGACTTTCGACAGCTCATTCTGGGAGATGGGTGAAATAAGAGACTCAGTTTGAGAGGATGAAATGGTTGGGAGTTTGAGCTGTTCTAAAAATACTGCCGCTCTGACTTTATTGATGGAATTATGTGCATAGACAGGAGTAGAACTGCTGAATGATTTTCTTGATGTCTGTGGGGAGAGACTTGACGTCTGAATGATCACGGAGAGTGGTAATATGTGTAGGACATTGAGGATCCTTGCTCTATCTCACTAATAGTTTGCCAATCTTGTTTCCAACTTTGTGTAGTATTAAGTCTGCATAATAGCATTGAATAAGGTCCAGCTTTTCTGGCCATATGTCAGAGTAGCATTTGGCTTCATGCCAATTAGTCCTGTGCTCAGGGGGTGTTGTTAGTTATAAGAGAGCATTGTGCAACTCTTAGATAAGAGCTGGCCTCCCAATAGCTCGCCAGGGTATGTTTCCTATAGGAGGCCGTAGGAGATAATACGGCCTTAAAATATGCTTTTCCCACCTCCCAGAAAAGGTTAGGGTTGTCCTTACAAGTATACTCAAAGTTGTAACCTCTTCCCATGCCTTGATATAAAGTGTTTAAAGTCATTGTTCTTCACAAGAAATGATGGGAAATGCCATAAATATAGGTTAGATTGGGAACTGGGGTCCTCGATGATAACTACAACCTGGGGATGGTCTGAAATAGGTATGTCATGTAATATGGCTTCCCTAATAGGAAGCAGGACAAGGGTATTGGTGCAGGAGAGGTAGTCTAGACTGGTAAAAACATTATGTGGGGGGGATAAAAGGTGAATTCCCTGTCTGCCAGATGAAAAAGATGCCAAGTGTCAATCAAATTAAGGGGTTCCATTGTAAGGGCAAATACAATTGGCCTGATATCATGTGCTTGCCATGGGGTCTGCTTAGAAAAGGACCTATCTGCATTACAGTGTTAAAATAACTGCCAATGAGATGTGGGATAGGGGGGATTTTAGGAGCTTAGTGAAGTTTTTACAAAAGAACTGTTTACCCAGAGTATTAGGTGCATACACATTAGAAATCTGAAGTTCCCTGGATGTAATACAGAGATATGCAGAGACAAAACGTGCCTGATCATCAGTGTCTATAGATTTTTTTATGTTTTTTTGCAGCTTTGTATTTTTTAATAAACATTTCTTTAATGCAACCAGTTTACGTACCTATGTTTGATGTGGTATAAGCCTATTGCAGTTCCCTGTACAGCACAGCTCAGATAAGGGGAGGGAAAAACAGCACAAGGATTAATTTGGGTTTGTTGCAGTGACAAAAGGATGAACCATTAGTGTGATGCTTTTCCTTTCACTGCACAGTCTTGGGGCAGGGGAAGGGGAAATCCTTTGTGCAAAAGTTAAACTGTAGCAAAGAAAGATCAGGCCCCCTTCTCAACCAAACAGACTTGTGCAGTGTGGAAGAGACACATACATCTCAGGACTGGGTGAGCAGAAATCCTTTTGACAGGTTAAACAGCTCCCATATATGTATTTATTTTTCCAATATATTTATTGAGCTTTAACATATGAAAAAAAGTGAACAACTGATTTATCGGACTGCAGAGCCCAGAAGTGGAAATAAACAATTGTATAAACAAGATATATTAGGTTGAAGGCCTTTGTAAACACATATTCATGATCAGGCAAGGTTCATAACAGAAGAAATATATAAGACAGATAAACGCTACTCTAAAAAGAGAGTTGGCGCTCCCTCCATTGCCCAGGGCCTGTAAGAGTCAGGGAATGGACAAAGTCTGATTAGGTAGAACCACCCCCCGCTGTGGAAACAATTTGTGGATGTTGGAATTCCTTCAAGCTAGCATGGGGGTCAGGGCCATGTCCACACCGAGCTTGTCCAATCCTGAGTCAATGAGCCGGGCTGGGTCAAGGCGAGAGACATCTGTAAATTGACTCATGGGCTCTAGAGAGCATACTGGTCAAAACCCCTTGTTCTGGATAATGTGTGTATCCTTCTAACCTCTAACATTAACTAATTAAACGTCACATGAGGAGAGAAGACTCCCCCCCATAGAACAATACTGCAAAAAAAAAGGAAAAAGAGAAAAGGACACAGGCAGGGAGGAAGGGGATTTTAAGATATCCCATAAGGAAAGAGGAGAAATCAGAGAGAAGAAGGGAAAGGTTGAGATGCCAGGAAGACCCTATAAAGAAGATGTGAGCCCAGAAAGAGGGGTATTTTGATGTAGGTTGCCCAGGGTTCCCAAATTGCCCCAAAGGACTGAGTTTTATCTTGGAGCCTAGCCACTATTTGTTCCTGAGTCATAATCCAGGAGATTGTCCGCTTAGTTGCTAAAAATTAGATCGATGATCTCTTCCAAGCCTGTACACGTTACGCTCTCTGATGAGCTTCTTCAGCTGCTGACCTGCTGAAGAAGCTCATCAGAAAGCGTAACAGGTACAAGTGTGAGGTGTCGCCATTCAGGACGTTTTCTCCATTCACATCATGTTTGATGATATGCTTGTTTTTCACGTTTGTATGTGAGTATTTTATCCCTAAGTTACAGTTTTAATAAATGTTAGAGAGCACTATGGCTTGCCTTTGTTTTATATAGCCACACATTACTGAATAAGATCCTGGGAGGAGGTCTGAGCTGTCTAGGTGCACTGTGATGAGGATTTGTGTTCCCGAAAAATCCTGAGAGATATTACACTAAGTGCGTGTGACTCTGCAGTGAGGTCTACATAATGAGAACACAGGATGAGGTCTGTCTTGTCCAGGAACACCAGGAGGAGTTGTTTTCTCAAGGCATCCTGAGAGATGTAAACACAGGTGTGTGTGACTCTGTAGTGGGGTCAACTTTTGGAGATCAGCAGGCATTCCAGCTAGAGGTGGTGGTCACTGAAGTCACTGGAAATTTATGAACTGTCACTGAAAGTTGCACAACGGTGGAATTTTGCTATGTTTGGACTTGTTGTATTTGTTTTTGGTTGTGCTACACTATATTTTGTTTTGGTAGTTGCTAACCACACTCATATTTTTCCCAGGTTTGGAGATGAGATATAGGCAGAGTTGAGCTCTCTGTCAAGACTGGCTCCATACTTGAGAGAGTTAAAGAACCGAGCCATATAGGGGGATAAGTAGCAGCCAAGTTTCTTATAGTAACAGACTGAGAACGCATCAGGGCCTGGTGACGAGCATGACTTTAGGGATCTGATTGTTTCCAATACCTCCTCTGACAAGATTGGTTTCTCAAGGAGCTCCTTGTGATTTTTGGCAATTTTGGGGATGGGGATATCCCAGAGAAACGTCTCCAACTTACGAGGAGAGCAGGGAGAATTGGAATTGTATAAGTTTGAGGAAAAAGCATAACATGCTACCATAATCCGAGTTGGATTCTGGGTCAGATCACCTGTTGGGGTGAAAATTTTTGGGAAGGCTATGATACGGGTTTTAGGACTAAGTTTGGTTGCTAGGTTAGAGCCTATCCTGTCTTTCTGTAAAAAGAATCTGGTGCCTGTCCATTTCAGATGCTTTTCTGCCGCAGTGGTTAAAGCTAGGCTAGGATGTACCCGGGCTGAATCGAGCGGAGCTAGAGTGTCAGGGGTAGGGTTACGTTTGTGTCATTTACTCAAAGAGAGGAATTCCTCCATCCGCTTCTCGATTTCAGCTTTGTGTTCACATTTCAATTTGGAAGAAAGCTGGATAAGCTTTCCTCTCAATACTGACTTGTGAGCTGCCCATCATTGTCGTTATCTACAAAGTATTCCTTCAGGGCATTTTCTATGAGTGTGCATTGGACTGGGTCACTCAATAAAACTTAATTGAGTCACCATTTGGGGGGCTCTTCTATTACTAAGAGGCGTCTGATAGTTACGTTAGTTAGTTAGTTAATGGAGTGGTCCGATAAAGATGTGTCTCTGATTTTGGATGATAAGACTATGGTAATTGAAGCAAACTGCATGAAGATGTGGTCAATCCTGGCATAGGTGTTATGTGGGGCCGAAAAGTACATATAGCTTTTGCCATGTGGGTTTAATTCCCTCCAATATCTATCAGTCCAAGAGAGTGGTGTAAAAGCTGTGCTATTTTTAACCTTTATCTTGGGGGGGGATTTGGATTTTGGATTCCCGTTCCCTGATTTGTCTAAGGAGAGGGCAAAGGCTATGTTAGAATCGCCCTCGAAAAGTACAGTACCCTTAAAATAGTGCTTTAGGGATTGAATCAAAACTTAAAAAAATAGGCATGGATCAAAGGTAAGGACAGCTCGAATAGAGGTAATTTCTTACCAAATTTATAAAATTCACCTGGCAGTGAGGTTCATTAGCCATGGTTCTTAAAATCCGACCCTGGAGATTGGTGAGCAAGGACTTCTCAGGATATCCTGAAGAATGCTGTCAAGAGGAAAGAGTGAGAAAGAGAGAAGAGTAAGTGAAATAATGAAGGAAGATAAAGATTAAACAACATAAACCACAAACCCCAAACCCACCCGGGGTAACCTGAGAAGGTTGATATCCCCTCATTGGGGGAGCATCAATCCATCTCTGAGAAGATGACACACTCCCCTCAGAGACAGATTGAGGTGCATTGCGGCTGCTACGGTCACCCCGCCTTTAGAGGATAATAAAAGTTATCAAATGAACAGAAAGCCACCTCCTAAAGTGTAGGGGGAGAGGCCCGGTTAGTAAGTCCCCCACAGCTCCAAAAACCCCCATCAGGTGGACCACATGAAACATGGGGTCCCTCCCAGGGAGACCTGGGGCCGGGAGAGAACAAGGCCCTCTATAAAACTTTGGTACAATCGGCTATCTGATGACAATTGACAGGTTCCAGTGCTCCCTCCTAAGAAAGGTGAGGGAGCCCTGGGAGCCCGTATAAAGGGTATTTTGAACAGAGACAATAGTTAAACAAGGATATAACTGGTTGCAGTTAGAAACACCCGTAATTGTAACATAACAAACAACTATGGTCCATAGAGTAAGGTAAAACTTTGGGCTTAAGCCCTTCTCCCTTTCCCATCCCCTAGAGATGCCCCCATGGATTGGAGAACCAGTCAGGGATTAGGAATGGTGTCAAGTGTGGTATGAGAGAAGTCTCCTAAAACATATGGTCCAGGGAGAGCAAAGCAGGACAACGTGGTCTTTGTCTTGTGTGACAGCATGAAGGGTGTCGAGAGTCCCTTGACCTCTTGGATTGCTGTTTCTGCCACACCGGAGTAAGGGGACTAGGAGGAGATGGTTTCTTCGTAGAAGAAGAAGAAGATCCTCTGTTGTTTGGAGGTAGATGTATCTCCTGTGTTATCAGGCCCAGGTGTAGAAGTAGGCGTTCACCTTCCAAGAAGGATGAAAAGCCATAGCCTTTATTTCGGTAAAAAAAGTTCAAGAGAAGTGGAAAGGACCATCTGTAGGTATTTCTTTTTGTGCCAAGACTTGAAGAAGAAGTTTCAAGGAGCATTTATTTTTCACAGTATAGGGAGAGAGATCTGCATATACTTGAACAGGATGACCCTGGATGACAAGCCTGTCTAAGGTTCGAGACAATTTCATCACCTCCTGTTTGACAGTGTAAAAATGCGGTTTAACTATGATGTGCCCCGGGAGACCATCTGTGCGTAACGGTTGTAAGGCTCTGTGGGCCCTGTCTAACTCCAGGCAGTGTTCTCGGATGTCAGGAATTAAGTCCTTAATAAAGGATAGGACTGCTGGATGAACTTCTTTCACAGATTCAGGGAGACTTTTGATTCTGAAGTTGTAACATCTGGATCTGTTTTCCAGGTTGTCAATTTTTGATAAAGCAGTCTCTAATTGGACTTGGATATCCTGTATTCTAGCAGAATTTTGATTAATTCTGGCCACAGATTGGTCAGCCTTCTTTACTATGACTTCAATCTTTGCACCCAGTTGCTGCAGGTCAGCATGGATGGAGGAAGTGATCTGGGCAGTGGTTTGGGCTAGGACTCTAAATAGCATGTTGGAGAATGTGGAAATCATGGAAGGAAAGTCAGTGGGAGTAAGGGGATAGTTGTGGGCCCCATTACCACAGGCCTCCAGGTTGTCCAGCGGATCGTTCAAGGGTGTCAGTAAAAAGCCATAAAATGTTCTCCCAATCAGGGTCTCAGTAGAAGCAGGGGAAGGTGCAATCATGTGGGGATCACTCACTGTGATAGGTTTTGGTAGGAGAGCTGCAACCACTGCTGTGTCCTGGTCTGCAATTTAATCCTCTGTCCAGGCCTCGTGCAGCCGCAGCCACCATCTTGGAATAGCTGGTAGGTCTCATGGCTGAGTCCAGCTGGTGGATGAGGTGACTGAGCCCATAGACATCAGGCTATGCCCGGGATGTTCCCCAAGCGATCGCTGGTGGAGCGTGCCCGGAACGAGTGGTCTGAAGGCTGTGGCGGGGCTTAGGAGATTGGAGTAGTGCAGAGCTTCAGGGCTTAGTGGCCATCTTGGAAGCTACCACGCATGCACCTCCATGTCTATAGATTTTATCTCTCATGAGAGGTTTTTATTAATTAGGATAAGGACTTTGGCCTTTCTCCCAATGGCATCAGATCTGATACCCATGCTTGGGTCCCTTTACTCTGGTCGTGGGGCCCTTTATTAGGGTCCCACAGCGGCCTTCTTCCTGCAATCTTGGGGCCCCCACACGGTGGTAGAACACCAGTGTCCAGTTGCAAGTGCAACCTTTGTGGCCCTGGTAGTTCCGCCACTGTGTTCCACATGCATTTAGGTACTGCCATAAATGTTATATATTTTACCAGCATGTAGAGGCCTGCACTTCCAGCAACTGAAAGACTTTTAAACAGGATGTTACTGACAGGCTCAATAACCCTTCTCCCACCTCCAGCACAGATCCTCTCCTCCAGGTCCTCCCTTCCAGCAGAACCTCCCACCCCCTTCCCATACTGGGTCAAATCCGCTCCCCCCCCATCCTCCCAAGCACAAATGCTCTTTCCCCTATGCCAGAATAAGTAATCTCCCCAGTTATGTCACAAATCCTACTACCCATATCCCACTTCTAAGTACAAACCCCGAAAAACACAACGTGTTTGTTTCATTTCAAATCCATTGTGGTGTTGTATAGAGCCAAAAAGATTATAATTGTGTCTATGCCCCAATATTTATGGACCTGACTGTATTTGTGTGTGGCCGGCACCAAGGGGTTAATGACTACCCAAATGCAGGTTGCAAATGCAGTGTTTGACTGCACCAGAATGTATGATCAACAATACCATGCGACCCAGTTGCTGTGCATTTTGTAAAGTAGTGCATGCACAGCTCTTGGTGCAGACTGACACAGTTTCAGCCCATTCAAATGAAAGGGCTGAAAGCGCACAGCACCTGGAAGACATGTGAATTGCAAAGGAACACACAACACATTCCTATGTGATTTATGGTGTGAACCGGCTAACTTGCCTGACAGGGGGGCACTAGCATAGGCACCTGGAGCAATTGCCCTGAATCTCTAGCAAGGTACCCAGGATCCCAGACACTAGGATTGTCCCCTGAATAGCAGCCAGTTTGTCTTTGAAGATGGGAGAAGGGAGCAAGTTGTCAAAGAAGAATACTTGCAGTGATTTGGGGGGATAATAGCATGTTGTATGTGCAAGACGGCACTTTGGGAGGGGAGAGAAATTGTGCTAGAAGGGGGGTTGAATAAAAAATCTCATCCCCCCCAGCACAATTTCTCTCCCCTCCCAAAGTGCCCAGTAACACATACAGCATGCTTTTATCCCCCAAATCACTGCAAGTATTCTTTTTTGACAACTTGCCCCTTCTCTGTGTCTCCTTCCCCTGCAAGTGCCAAGCATTAAGATTCAGTACAAAACTCAGATCAGCACGTCCCGTCCTGTTGATGCTGAGTGCTGTGTCCATTCTCCCCCCCTCCTTCTCCTGTCTGTGACATCCGAGCCAAGGAAAAGGGGGAGGAGACTTCAGTTTGTGTGTTAGTGTGAGGTGGGCAGGAGGGGGGAGGAAGGGGTAGAGAGGGAGAGATGCCGTATAGTGTAATTGCAGCATGTAGGAACAGAAACTCCCCACACAAACTGCAAGCCAGCTAAGCATTGAGTAATCAGGGCATTCATTTAAAACAAGAAGGAACAAGCAACATCATAATATACTTATCAAAGAGGCACATCTTCTGCCTGTAGAATGGGCTAGTGAAAGTTCTATACAAAGCTCTATTACCAGCATATTTTAGAGCAATTATTGAGGGCAGAGAACCTGAGATATTTCCTGGGGCTCCAGTGGTTCAGAGGATAGGAATTGGAAGGTTTACGTATGGTAAAGTTGTTTGGGCATCTGAATTTAAAGATTGTACAAAAGTTTTAGCCCCAGAGGGGTCATGATAGGTGAGCTAAATGCTACTGGGTGAACAGAGGCAAAGTACAGGTCTGCTGATAGGTGGAGACCACAGGTCCCCTTGTAGGGGGCACAAGCACACGGGGGGATTAGTGATGGATGACAATTTCAGAACTCTTCCTCCAGCAGCTGAAAGCTGGTCTCTCCTCCTCCGCCTGCTGCCAGCTTTTATCTGCTGAGAAAGAGACAGTGCTGGCTCTAATGTTAGCTCTGCTCCTGAGTTTGTTATCTCGATAACTTTTTTTTCTCTCCTTCTGTCTCTTTGATCCTGGACTGTCCAACTGTCCAGCCTATATATTTTTTTTTTCATCTCATCTTCATTTTTATTTATTAACTCAGTTTTATCTTTTTAGATTTAGCAGGAATTCTGTGAGTTATGTATTATTTGTGTCTGCTAATAATGATTTTATTGTATTATTAGCAAAAAATAGCTTTAATATTTTCTTGGGGGGGGCTGTCAGGTAGTCTGTAAGGGGGCCTGCGATTTCTATCAGCAGCACTGACTGCCAGGTAGGCCAGGGTGAATCTGATGTGTTGCTGGAACAATGCAGAGCAGATATGTTTTTGGTGTCATTGAGCTGAAGAGAGTGTGTTTGGCGATACTTCTGTAAGATGTCTGATTCGTCTGCACAATTTAGGTCTTTAACAATAATCGGCTGAGGGGAGATGGGATCACTGGAGATAGCACCTAAACGGTGTTCCCGTTCTGCAACGCAAGGCAAGGTGATCCCCAGTGCCTCCAGCATGCGTGTTGCACAGAGTCCGAGGAGAAAAGACGGTTGATAAGATTCAGACACCTACAACCCACAGGTTATTGTGCAGTGATCTGTTCTCTAAGTCCTCCAGTTTCTATAAGATGTATTGACGGGTTTTTTCCCCCTGTTGCTCATTAGATTGTACCTGATAGAGCTTGTCCTCTAAAGTAGAGAGTCTGATCTCTGCTTCATTGAGGCAGGCAGAGTGTCCCCCAGCTACTTTTTAATCTGTTTCATATCCACCTAAACAGCTTTCTCCACTGCTGAGGCAATGGTGGGGTAGAGGAGAGCTGCCACTGCTTGAGCTAGCCACCCATGAGACTGGTCTTTAATCACTGTAGGCTGTGAAGAAGACTGTGTTGGGTGGGGACTAACCTCCATGTCAGTCAGAGCCTACCATGTTGGGCTGCAGAGTCGTATCAGAGAGATCCTGAAGGCAGGGAGGAGGCTGTGAGCGGTGGCAGCCTGTATCTAGATACCGCTCCATGGATCGATCCCTAGTGACGGGGGGGGGAGACCGAGCAATGCAGGTGCTGGCAGAGTTTATAGGCTGATTTGCGGAAAGCTCAGCAGGAGCTGTGGAGGAAAGCAGCTAAGCCATGCGTTCTTCATCGATAGACACTCTAGTACCACTTCTATAAATTGAGGAGGGGGCAGAAAGGGAAGGCATTGCTGGCACTATTGAGGAGTACTTAAAGCAGGTCCAGCAGATGTATTAATTCTCACAGCAATGGAAGTGGCAGAAAAGGGCAGAGGATTTCAACTAAGACAGCAGTCACATATTTTGAGAGTCCAAAAGTCCATCATCCATCTCGCAGTACATTATGGGGTGCTCGTCGCAGGGCAAACGTCCCGCGAGAGCCCCATATGTTTGTTTGTTCTAAGAACAAACGAATACCCGATGTTCGAGTCAAACATGTTTGAGTCAACTTTCAACATTGGACCCATCTCTACCCAAGATGACTTACCCATCAAAAATTACAGACACCAATACAACAACTATGATCCTTCTTTGAGATGAATGACATTCCTGATGTTTTCCACATGCGTGTTGGGAGGCATATAAATATTATATCAAAGGGAAACTTGTATAATTGGCTATGAAAATCAAGAAAGAGAAACAAACCCTTTCAAAGAAGCTATAAGATAAAATAATCCTAGCTAAAGTTCAATAGAAACAGTCCTTGGTAGCACAAGCATTGCCAGAATTTACAAATGCTAGACATGAATATCTAAAGCTGTCTTCTATAAAAAAAACCTTTGACATATGAACTGCTACTTTTTCGGATATGTTTTTTATTTTTTGAAAATTGTAAAACAATTTGAAAAAACAAACAAGTTTTTCTTTATTTCTGTTACATAATTATGCAAATAAATAATCTTTCTTCATGAATTTAGGCCACAGTGTATTCTGATACATTTCTTTGGTGAAACTAACCCAAATCAAAATCAGTGTATAGTATTTAGTCTGTAGGAATGTTATAGAGTCCACACACTATGGTATATATCTTAAAATTATTAGATCCTTATGTACTAACATCTCACAAATTTCTTGAGACCCAAAAATATCAGGACAGTACAGATATCCCCAATTGACCCATTTTTTGCAAAGTAGACAATCCAAGGTATTTAATAAGAGGCATGGTGAGTTTTTTTAAGTTGTCATTTTTTGTCATAAATTTTTCGAAAATTAAGAAATTAAAAAAAAGTTTTTTTTTTTTTTTTTTTTTTTTTACATACTGTCACCAGTAAAGTACAGGGTCATCATATAATGGGTGTTGCAGTGATCAGGGAAACTGATGTGACAGTGCAAAAAAAAAAAAATCTATAATTTTTTTTTTTTTTTTAATTAAATATTTTTTAGTATTTTTTTTTACGATTTCTAACACACTTTATGTTTGCATATAGCGGCGCATTATATTGCCATATGCAAACATTTTACTGAATGAAATCAATTAATTCAATTTCTTTTGTTGTGGTTAGCTGTGATTGGTTAAAGATAATCACGTGGTACAGATGGGCTGTGATTGGTCCAGTCTGTACCATGTGATCACACTGCCCAATCACAGTTAGCAACACAATTCTATATAACAGATGGCTTGAAAGGAAGACATCCATTGTATACAACTGTCATGTGACCTGATGTGATTGGTTTCATCGGTCTCATGGTATTCGCAGCGGGCCAGTACAGTGATCAGTTATCGGCTGTGTCCGGTGGACGCAGCCGGTGACAGATCCGGGGGACGTCATATGACGTCTGACCGGATTGATGAGAGGTTCCTGCCGGTGTCATTATGCAATATGCCAGACGGGAACCAGTTAGGCAACCTGGGAAAAGACTAGGACCCAACGGGTTTATGTCATAAGTACTATAAAATGTTCAGAGCAACATTAGCCCTGTATTTTCTGAAAGCATTCAATAGCCTAAACACTGGGATTTTACCTCCCCCTCAAACATTAGAATCACAAATATTGGTCATTCAAAAAGAGGGTAAAGACCTGTAATTACTGTAAGTTCAAACTACAGGCCTATTTCTAGTGGACCTCAAAATTTTGACCAAGATCCTGTTGAACCATCTTATCCCACCAATTCTGTCCTTAATGCATACTGATTAAGTGGGCTTTGTCCCAGGAAGAAGCCTGAGAGAGAATTCACACTTAATGCAATTATATGGGCACAGAAGCAAAAAGCAGACAGTTATTATTTAAGTAATGGTACTAGCCAGAACTGCCCCCTGTCCCCTTTAATATACATCCTTTCACTTGAAACATTCCTGAGACTTCATTTCATTAGAACACACCCAGACATTAAGGCTGGGTTCACACTATTGCAAATTGGATGCAGGTTTCTCCGCATCTGATTCACATAGCAGGAGATTATGACCGGCTCTCTATGAAGAATTGCACAGGAGCCCTGTGTGTCTTTTGGTCCATTTCAGGTCAGAATTCATCTCAAAATTCAGGCTGAAATCGGACCTGAAGCGGTGAATGGAGATACACTAGACTCCTGCTGTGAGCCGCTGCATTTTGTAGTGTGAACCCAGCCTAAAGGTTTTAACATTTATAAGATTACATAAAAAAGTGACCACCTATGCAGATGACATGTTATTTTTCATCTTGGCCCTCACAATCCCTACTCTTCTCCGAAAATTTGATCTTTTAACTCAATATATAACCTAAAAATCAATTTTGAAAAATCAAAAACCATGAGAATATTTTCCCACAACCAAGTTTCTCAGGATATCTAGTGACAATACCTATTCAGGATAATGAAATCACTACACTAATCCCAGATGCTTCCTTGCATTCCACAGTGGTCTTCTAAAGGCAATCTTGCACAAGAGTGCCTTAACATCTCTCCACACTGCCCACCAGATAGGAGGCTGCCATCCACCAGAGTTGTGTGTATGCAGTATTTTCACCTCTCACTTGTAATTGCATATTTGTTTTTAACCTTCACGTTGTTAATAAATGCTTCAATAAATCAGGGGCACCTTTGTTCTCCTTTACTTTTGCCTTCTACATACTTAATATTCTTCTTTTTCACTCTATGGTCTCTTACTCTCTCTCCCCTATTACTCTGACTCCACCTCCCACATTCTCCTGCCAGATGAAACTCGGCTTTGGGCAATGTTGCAGGAGATTGTTTTTAAGTTATTTAGCCAGATGCTTGGTTAAGAATGGAGAGTGAGAGAAACACTGGATGCAGATACCCCTTGTAGCTGCTGCCCTACAATGCTGAACTGGTTAACAGCTATATTACCTGCTGAGCAGGAAGAGTTCAGCGCAGCACTGCACTGAGGTAACTGTAATCCAGAAGAGAGAGAGACTCTCCTGTAATCACGAGAATTTCATTGGATTTCCAAGAGAGAGATTGCCAGTAGGAGGTGAAAAAGCTAAATTTTCTCAAGCTGTACAGAGCACAGATTCCTCTTACCATGAGGGAGCCTGGAGAGTGCACATCACTGCCCTGAACTGCGAACCCTATTAAAGTCTATAGGACCCAAACCTAAAAAATAAAAGTCCACATTTTTAAGGCTTATATGCAAGTTATTGGACATAAAAAGGGTATGGGGGCCTGGGTACTGCCATGGGAGACATGTATCAATGCATTTTTTTAAAATATCTTTTTAAAGGAGCAGTGATCTTAATGATGCTTAAAGTGAAACAATAAAAATAAAAAATTCCTTTAAATATAGTGCCTGGGGGTCCCTTTAGTCTGCCCCCCACCCCAAAGCACCTTGTCATCGTGTTGATGGGGATAAGGGCCTCTTCCCCACAATCCTGCATGGTGGTTGTGGGGATCTGCGGGCAGGGGGCTTATTGGAATCTGGAAGCCCTCAGATCTAAGCCCCCCATTTGAATGAGTAGGGGTACATTGTACCCCTACTCATTCACCAAAAAAAGTGTGAAAAAGAAATAAAAGCACACACACAGTTTTTGACAATTGTCAATGTGTTTTACTTCATTAGGAATAGAGATGGGCTGAATGGCCACCTATTTGGTTCGTGCCAGAACTCTCAAACATTGTGAAAATTCGGAGCCAAATAACCAAACCCCATTGAAGTCTATGAGACCAGAACTGGAAAAATCAAAAGTGCCCATTTTGAGGGCTTAGATGCAAGTTATTGGGCATACAAAGGGTATGGGGTCTGTGTACTGCCCTGGGGGACATGTATCATTGAAAAACAGTTTGTAAAAAACATAATTTTTAAATGAGCAATGATTTATTGATGCTTAAAATATAGTGCCTGGGGGGGATGGGACTCCTTAGTCTGCCTGTAAAGTGCCACATCTGTACCATATATAGAACCTGCTGCAGCAAAAATTATATTTATAAAGCCAATAAAATTACATTTTTCCTATTTTATAAACAACGGCTTGGGGAGTCAGTCTGTATGATGAGGCCACAATTTAGTGGAACACGATTAGAAATTTTTTGGATAAATTGAATAAATTCTGGTGTCTGTTTTGCAGACTTTGGATAGAAGTAACAGGTGTGGAAAAATTGGGTTTTGGGTGTTGGTGGTCACTTCACACCTTAACCCCATAGAGGTACTCTTGATGAAAGCAAGATTGGCCTTGCTGTCAAATGAAATGATATGCACCTGTCAAACAGGTTCAGAAAAACTGGTCCTTGGGTGTTAATTGTGCCCATGAAACCTATACCAAAAATGTCTTCATGATAAAATCAACACCCACAAAGCTAGGCAGCCTAGACAGTCTTGCAGAGATTCCACATCCCAAAAACACTTAATTGGCAACATTGGTATCGGAGGCTTGATAACTGCTGCTAATCCAGGAATGATTAATTTTGATAAATGTCAGCCGGTCAATGGAGTCTGTGAACGGACGCACTGTTTTATCTGTCACAAAACCTCAGGCATCACTGAATGTCCATTTGGAAAGCACGTTGGATGCAGGGCAACCCAGCAGCTCAATTGCATAATGGGCAAGTTCTGGCCAGTGGTCCATTCTCATGGCCCAGTAACCCAGTGGATCATCAATTGGAAAGCTCTCCATGTCTGTTTTCTCCCCTAGATAATCTCCCACCATATATGCAGATGCTGCCAATGGGATGTGTAAGCTGACAGCCCTGGGTGCCGAGGACTAAAAAAAAAATGTTAAATGCATCACTGAGACGGCCTCCTTTTCCACCACTCTTCTCTTGACCAACAGAAGCCTCAAAACTAGCCTTTTTATGAGACTGTAACCTAGCAGAGTCTGGAAGGGCATTACATGAACTCATCTTTAAGGTGTCCTCAAGTTATTTCATCCTCTGCTCCCTCTGTGAGGACAGGATGAGTTCTGAGACTTTCCCCCTTGTAACGGTGGTCAAGGAGAGTTGCCAACCAATAGAGATCCTTCTCCTGGATGCCACAAATTCTCGGGTCCTTTCGGAGTCTTTGGAGAATGAGGGAGCCCATTGACTTGCAAGTTTGCGAAGGAATGAAAAGCAGAGTCCTCTGAGTCACTGAGGATTACACTATCTAGAACTGCCTCCTCCCAGCCACGTACTACTCCCAAGGGTTCTGGGGATGGAAAACCATCTCTTAAGGTTTCACGTATGTCTTCCTCTGCTTCTATGCCTTCAAAACTGCCATCATCCTCCTCCTCTTGTGTGTTCTGTAGCATCATACAAATGCTGTCTGCATAAAGTGGGCCTTGAGAGGAAAGGCAATACTCCTCTTCCTTCTGCTGCTCTGCCGAGAGTGTCCAGT
This sequence comes from Lithobates clamitans, assembly GCA_037952925.1. Classification (NCBI taxonomy): domain Eukaryota; kingdom Metazoa; phylum Chordata; class Amphibia; order Anura; family Ranidae; genus Lithobates; species Lithobates clamitans. Next base: position 3,478,280 of record JBBGZY010001149.1, on the reverse strand, counting down.
CCATAATGCCAGTGCAGAGTCTGATCCAGCAGGAGCACAACAGGGATTGTCTCACTGATGCATGCATTGTCACAGCTCACCATCCTTGTGGTTTGCTCAAATGGTGACAGTACAGTGCATGCATCCTTTATAAGCAGTCAATGGCATGAGGAAAAAAGGCTGAGTCAGCCTGAGCCTGTTGTTGTGCCATACTCACACAGGTACTCGTTGATGGCCCTCTGCTGCATGTGCAGCCACTGCAGCATTGTCAAAGTTGAGTTTCATCTGGTAGGCATGTCACAAATCAGGAGGTTTTACGGGCAAGTGGAATTCCCGCTGAATTTCAGCCAACCGAACACTGGCTGTGTATGACCGCCTAAAATGGCTACAGACTCTCCTGGCCTGCTTTAGCAGATCTTCCAACCCTGGGTACCTGTTTAAGAAATGCAGCACCACCAAATGTAAGACATGTTCCAGACATGGCACATGTGTCAACTTTCCCTGTTCAAAGGCAGACAAGAGGTTAGTGTCATTATTACACATCACCATTCCTGGCTCCAGCTGGCATGGCGTGAACTGCCTCTGGGCCTGCCCCTGCAGAGCTGAAAGAATCTCTGTTCCAATGTGGCTCCTGTCCCTTAGAAAGACCCACTGAAGCACTGTATGGCATCTTTTAGCCTGACTCATTGAATAGCCCCTTGAAAGCTTAGGTAATATTGGTGGTTCATAGGACAGTTCAGTAGAGGAGGGCATGGAGGAGGAGGAGTGGGTGGAGCTGACAAATCTCACATTATCACCACTAGCTGTATGGAAACATGGTGGCAAAACAAGCTCCAGGACTGAGTCCTGTCCTGCATCCTTCTGAGTTACAAGCAGAGTTACCCAGTGTGCTGTGAACAAAATATAGTGTCCCTGACCATGCTTGCTGGACCACGTGTCAGCAGTAACGTGGACCTTGCGGCTAACTGCCTTGCCCAATGATGCCACAACATTGACTTCTACATTATGGTACAGAGCTGGAATGGCCTTATGTGCAAAGAAATATTATTATTATTATTATTATACGAGATTTATATAGCGCCAACAGTTTACTCAGCGCTTTACAATGTATAAGGGGGACAACACAATTACAGTACAATAAAAAAGGTACAGGAGGGCCCTGCTCGTAGAGCTTACATTCTATAAGGGAGGGGGTGGTGGTACAAAAGGTAATAGCTGCAAAGAATGATTTGATGGGGGTGGCTCAGGGACAGTTATGTGGGTGTGGGATAGCGACTGGGAATCTGCTATTGTGGTACAGCACATTCTGCAAAATCACCAGACAGAAAGGCAGGAGTTGTAAAGCCAGCAGCTTTACCGAGCTTGAATTTAGACACTGGACATGTGGGTGGCAGTGACTGTATTTTTGTTTTATCGATGCTACAGCTGGGGCATAGAAATTTGCCCTCTATAGTCTACAGCTGGTTGTGTGATGCTGGCAGATGTGTTGCAAAGACCTGTGACACGCTTTGCTATTGTCAGAGTCCTGGATGTGAGGCCGGATTGCAGAGGGGGCGCCCCTTGCGGCTAAGTGCAGCGTAACCCTGGGAGTGAGACAGGGAGTATGGTGCCCAAAGGTGCACGGGTTGCCAGAGCGCTGTTACTGAGTAGCAGATAGCAGGGAGCTGCTGGGGTGCGCTGGTAAGGTTGAAGGGCAACCGTGCAAGGAGGGATTCCAAGTATGGAGCCGCGGAGCAACCAGGAGCGGAGTCAGAGTCAGGCCAATGGTCATTCAGCACAGGAATCAGTCCTAGGTGAGGTACAGCAGGATAATCAGGAACAGAGAAGTTAGCCGAGCCAGGGGTCAAACACAGGAGGACGAACAAGGTACAGATGCGGAGCCGAAGAATAGTCAGGTCCAAGCTGGGGTCAATGCAGGCGGAACACTGGAGCAGTCAGGCAAGCCGAGTAGGAACAGGAAGCAGGTATCACAATAGGAACAAGGAACACAGGAAGCTGATGATAATCCAGCAACCAGCATGCACCAGCAGCAGGCTTAAATAGGCAGAAGGGCGCCATCATGAGGAATACTGGCAGTATTACCCGTCCTACGGTTATCACCCTGACAGTGCCCCTCCTAGGGGCATCCTCCATATGCCCAATCTGGCCCATTTTTCAGGGTATCGGGCTTGAAACCTCTGCAACAGTCTAGGGGCATGAATGTTATCTGCTGGTTCCCAAGAATTATCTTCTACAGAGTAACCTTTCCATTTAACAAGAAATTGAACAGTCCTACCTCTCCGACGGCAGTCCAGAATGGCTTCTACTTCGTATTTTGTTTCATTGTCCACCAAGATTGGAGGCGGTGGAGCTTCTTCTCTCCCTGGAAAAGGACTGGAGACAGATTTTAATAAAGAAACATGGAATACTGGGTGGATTTTATAGGAACTTGGTAAAGACAATTCAAATGCCACTGAGTTAATTTCCTTCTTAATTGTGAATGGACCGATAAACCTTGGTCCTAACTTCCGGGAGCGGCAAGGAAGCTTAAGATTTGTTGAGGAAAGCCACACTCTATCTCCAACTTTAAAAACAGGATCTCTCCTCCCCTTGTCATAATGTTTTTTATAATTCTCTTGGGCCTTCTGCATAGTTGCCTGGAGAGTTAGGTAATTAGCCTGAAAGTATTTATCCTGTCCTGGACTGTGGGGACTGAGGTCTCTGGTATAATATTAGGCAAGAATGAGGGATGGAAACCGTAGTTGGCCCAGAAAGGTGACTGATTGTTACGTTGACAAATGGTGCAGGAACTGACATATTCCCTGTAGTCAGGCTTCAGCGTGGGCCACCAAAAAGATCACTGAACAAGCTCCAAAGTCTTTCGTACCCCGAAGTGACCAGCAAGTTGGTGGTCATGTAAAGTCTTTAGGACCTGGGCTCTGGCTTGCTGCGGAACAAAAATTTTGTTCTGATACCAAAGAAAACCTTCCTGGTTTCTTAAAGACAGTGCTTCTGGTTCAGAGCATTGGGAAGAAGCTTGTTTCAGTGAGAAGCTCAGGTCGGTTTGAATCATGAGAAAATTCTGTGAAGACAATATAGTGCTAGGAGTGATTTCTTCGGCAGTGTCAGGAAACATCCGGGACAAGGCATCGGCCTTCCCATTTTTAGACCCGGGCGGAAGGAGATATGAAAATTGAATCTGGCAAAAACAAGGCCCACCGAGCTTGTCGGGGTCTCAAGCGTTTAGCAGTGCGAAGATACTTCAGGTTTCTGTGATCCGTGAATATCATGATGGGATGCTGAGCACCTTCAAGGAGGTACCGCCATTCCTCCAGGGCAGTTTTAATAGCCAAGAGCTCTCGATCTCCCACGTCATAATTCCTTTCAGATGGACTCATCTTCCGTGAGGAGAAGGCCACAGGATGGAGTAACGACTTAGGACCCTGACATTGGGATAACACTGCCCCTGTGGCAACTTCAGAGGTGTCAACCTCTAAGATGTAAGGGGGACCGGATCAGGATGTTGCATGATAGGTGAGGAGGTAAAGAGGGATTTGAGCTTATCAAAAGCTGATTGGGCTTCTGAAGACCACAGGAACCAAGTATGTAAACGGGTAACTTGGGTGATAGGTGAGATGATGGAGGAAAAGTTCTTTATAAACCTCCTATAAAATTTTGAAAACCCCACAAATCTTTGTACTCCCTTTTTATCCGATGGAGTTGGCCAGTCCAAGATTGCCTGTACCTTTTGCACAATCCAAATGGCATCACTAAGTACTCAAAATGTCCAAAGCGAGTTCTAAATGCTGTCTTCCATTTGTCACCCTCTCGGATGCGAACGAGATTGTAGGTTCCTTGAAGGTCAAGCTTAGTAAATATTTGGGCAGTACGGAGTCTCTGGAAAAGTTCCGGAACTAGAAGAAGAGGGTAACGTTTTTTTATAGTGATTTTATTGAGCTCCCTGTAATCCACACATGGTCTTAGGGATTTGTTCCTTTTTTCGACAAAAAAGATTCCGGCTCAAGCAGGAAAAGAGGAGGAACGGATGAAGCCTTTCTCCAGGTTTTCATCAATGTATTGTCGCAATGTTCCTAGTTCCATCTCTAAGAGGGGGAATATGCGACCGAATGGGATTTCGGCTCCTGGGAGTAATTCAATTGGACAATCGTATGACCGGTGTGGTGGCAGGACATCAGCCTTTTTCTTGTCAAAGACGTCTGAAAACTCCTGGTAGGCTGGTGGAATACTCTGGTTGTTGACAGGTACAGGTTGAACTGACAGGCAACTGGCTACATTACTGGTTTCAGGGGCAAGACAGTGCTGTAGGCAATAAGGTGAAGTGAATGAAATTTCTTTCCTGATTCAGTTGATCTGGGGGTTGTGGGCTTGGAGCCATGGGGTACCCAAGATGACGGGGAACATAGGTGAGCTTAGAATGTCGAAACGTATAAATTCCTGATGACCATCAGGAGTAGTAACCAAAAGAGGAACGGTCTCTTGTGTCACAGGACCGGAACTAGGCAGGGTGGCATCAGCCAGGAGAACTTTCAACCTACGTTTCTTGGGAAGTAGGGCCAGACCGAGCTTTACTGCTAAGTCCAAGTCCAAGAAACAACTGCATGCCCCGGAGTCGACTATGGCCTGAAGCTGAACCCCCTTGTCGGCCACCTGTAGCGTGATGGAAAGGATAAGGTGAGAAGTTGAAGTTCCGGACATCTGGAAGTACACTGGAGAGTTCTTGGGTACCTTGCTGGGCCTTATGGGGCAGTTGCTCGGGAAATGTCCCTTTCGGCCACAATAGAGGCAGAGATTGGCTTGACGCCGATGCTGTTTTTCCTCAGGAGTCAGTGCGGATTGCACCAAACCAATGGGCATAGCGCCGATCTCTGGTACCAGCACTTTGGGAGTCTGAGAACGTTCAGCCTGGCGCTCCCGAAGGCGTCTTTCCAACTGGATGGATAGTTGAATGAGCCCCTCGAGGGTAGCAGGGATGCCGACCCTGGCCAACTCGTCCTTAAGGGATTCAGAAAGCCCCAGGCGAAACTGGTATTTCAACGCAGCCTCATTCCAGTCTGTATCGGCAGACCACCGGCAGAAGTCCACATTATAGTCTTCCACCGGGCGCCATTTCTGTTGAAGAGAATGCAGAGCGGCCTCAGCGGTGGCTGTACGCTGGGGGTCTTCATACAATTGCGACAAGGCCGTAAAGAACGTTTCCACTGAACTAGTAGCTGAGTCCTTCAGTTCCCATAACCTGTGGGCCCATGCCTGGGGTTCATTGGTCAGCAGGGAGATAAGAAAGCCAACTTTGACAGTCTCAGTGGAAAAGGTACGGGGTTGCAGAGCCAGATATAACAGGCAGGCATTCTTGAAGGATCTGAATTTCTGCCAGTCTCCAGAGAAAAGTTCAGGTGTAGGTACCTGCGGTTCTGGGGGCAAAGTCAGTACTGAAGAGGCCATAGTAGGGAGATTGGTGGAGGAAGAACCAGGATCCAAAAAGGCAGATGGTTTCCTTCTAATTGAAGGTATCCTTCCTGAAGAACTTGGACCGCTCGTGTAAGGGTTGCGGCCTGTTGGCATAAAGTCTCTATTGGGGGCGCACCTCCGCCGGCCTCAGTCATGGCTGGATTATACTGTCAGAGTCCTGGATGTGAGGCCGTATTGCAGAGGGGGCGCCCCTTGCGGCTAAGTGCAGCGTAACCCTGGGAGTGAGACAGGGAGTACGGAGCCCAAAGGTGCACGGGTTGCCAGAGCTCTGTTGCTGAGTAGCAGATAGTAGGGAGCTGCTGGGGTGCACTGGTAAGGTTGAAGGGCAACCGTGCAAGGAGGGATTCCAGGTATGGAGCCATGGAGCAACCAGGAGTGGAGTCAGAGCCAGGCCAATGGTCATTCAGCACAGGAATCAGTCCAAGGTGAGGTACAGTAGGATAATCATGAACAGAGAAGGTAGCTGAGCCAGGGGTCAAACACAGGAGGATGATTGACAGAGTCAATGCAGGCAGAACACTGGAGCAGTCAGACAAGCCGAGTAGTAACAGGAAGCAGGTATCACAACAGGAACAAGGAACACAGGAAGCTGATGATAATCCAGCAACCAGCATGCACCAGCAGCAGGCTTAAATAGGCAGAAGGGCGCCACCATGAGGAATACTGGCAGAATTACCTGTCTTACGGTTATCACCCTGACAGCTATGCCATCATCCCTGTCAGTAAAGGCTACTGAGAGGTCATGAGACCTGAAAGGTGAGGAGTGAAGAAGAGCAGAATTGCGTCCCTTTTGCGTAGCTTTCAGGTGCTCTTGCCAATGGGCCAAGTGGTGGGAGCTTAAAAGCATGTGGTACCCAAATGGCTGGTGTTTTGCCACGCTTGATCTGCTTGAGGCAAAGTTTGCAAATTGCAACAGTGTGATCGGGTGCACATGCATTAAAAAGGCCCAAACAGCTGAGCTGTGGGAAGTAGGCCTGAAGATAACAGCTCCATAATATGATGGAATAGGGTGGCTGCTCGCTACTCTTCCATGATGGCTGCCTCATTGGGGTTATGCCTCACCCTTACTTTCCTCCTCTGCTCCATCTGGCACCCAAGTCATGTCAGCGACCTCATCATCATCATCCACTCCATCCTCATCATCACTGGAGCCAACTTGGCAATACCCTGCAGCTGGGGGAACATGACTGCCAATTACTTGTTTATCAGTGTTCTCACCTCTCTGTAGGCTCATGCTACTACCTTCCTCAACCTCAGAACAAACATCAGAATCAAGTAATGCCTGTGCATTGTCAAGGAGCAAGTGGCTGACACTGTGTTCAAATAACTCAGTTGACTCCTTCATGCATGATGCTGGGGCTATGGCAGGAGTAGCTGTGGACAAGGAGGAAGAATAAGCCACTCTGGCAACTGCAGTGAACTGTGCACTAGTCTGTTTGGGTGACAGAGGATGAGAAGTATGAGGATGGTTTAGTAAGCCAGTCCACCACCTCCTCTGCATGCTGTGACTGGATAGCATGGGCAACATCACTAAACAGAGGAAATGATGCCCTGCTTAAGGACAGACCACGTCAACCTTTGCCTGTGGACACAGACGCAGCTGGGCTCCTCACAGTGCCATGGGAACACCTGCCTCTCCTTGTTGGCCCCCCAGACATGATGGGGGGCTTATTACCAAAATGTAATAGAGAAGGGGAAATGTGTACTTGGATGTAATTTAATAAATGGAAAGTGGTGTTTGGTGCACTTTAACTTGAGTACTCACTACACAGACACACTCCACTGACACACTAGTATATACTGTAGTAAATCTACACTGACGCACTTCAATATACTGCAGTAAAAGTGCACTAACGCACTTCAATATACTGCCATAAAATTGCACTAAGGCACTTCAATATACTGCACTATGTGTACTAACGCGCTGTAAAAGTGTACTAACGCACTTCAATATACTGCAGTAAACATGCACTAACACACCTCAATATACTGTAGTAAATATGCACTAATGCAGTTCAATATACTGCAGTGAACATGCACTAACACACATTAATATACTGAAGTAAATGTGCACTAACAGACTGCAATATACTGCAGTAAATGTGTACTAATGCACCTTAAAATACTACTGTAAACGTGCATTAACGCAATTCAATATACTGCAGTAAATATGTTCTAACGCACGTCAATGTACTGCAGTAAACGTGCACTAATGCAGTTCAATATACTGCAGTAAATGTGCACTAACGCAGTTCAATATACTACAGTAAACTTGCACTAACGCACGTCGATATACTGCAGTAAACGTGTACTAATGCACCTCAATATACCTCAGTAAAAAATACAGGGGATAGTTGCGCTAGCATTTGGTATGAAATGATAAAAAGAGTCCATAAAACAAGTCCTTGTTATGAGTTCTTTACAAAGATGGAGAACGATAAAAAAAACTGGAAATAGCAAGCAAATGGTGGGGAGAGGGAAGGGATAAAAGGACCTGTATATTATTAGCAGCAACAAGTCCGTACACCAGGGCAAGCCTTCAGGGGGAAGTTGAAAGCAGACTCCAAAACATTTAAAAAAAGATAGAGCAGAAGAGGCACCTCCAGATTAGAGTCATTTGCTTTTAATGTACTAACAGGTGCATTAATCCACTTACATAAGAGAAAAGGGACTTCCAGCGCATGTCCTCTTAGGTGTGGCGTCCGTCCATCGCTTTATCGCCTGATTGCAGCTAATCCAGTATGTGAGGAGTCCTGTTCAGCAGGGTTTCCGGATGATCTGAGAGAGCTGGGATCGAGGCTTGGCCCTGGTCAGCAGTGGAACGCAGGCGTCGGGCACGGTGACGTCACAGGCAGTCGCAACAAAGTTTCGGAGCATGCGCTCTGAATATACCAACAGGTGCACAGCTCTCTCAGATCATCCAGAAACCCTGCTGGACAGGACTCCTCATATACTGGATTAGCTGCAATTAGGGGATAAAGTGCTGGACGGACACCACACCTAAGAGGACATGTGATGGAAGTCCCTTTTATCTTATGTAAGTGGATTAATGCACCTGTTAATACATTAAAAGCAACTGACTCTAATATGGAGGCGCCTCTTATGTTCTCTCTTTTTTTATATATACCTCAGTAAACCTGCCCTGAAACACTAAACTGACACTAAAGTAAAAATGAATGGTTGCACTACACTCACGCTGCACATCACTATATCCACACTATACTTACATTCTACACTCACAATAGCACATCAACTTGCTAGTAGCAATTAACCAAGCCCTGTTCTATCTATCTCCACTCCAATATCACCCCACTGCAAATGGCTGCTCTGGGAAGGATCCTTTTATAGTGGGAGTGGGTCTATGAGCTATGAGCCTTGATTGGGCCCAGTCATGATCACTATCCAAACATGGCTCTGACAGTGTTCTGTGCCCTGATTGGGCAAATCCTTTATTGCTTCAGCCAATCAGGGCTTTCAATGCACTGCGCGCAGTGCATTGTGAGATGCTTGGCGGGCTGAACGCCTTGACAATTCGGGTTTTACCTGAACGGGCGAACAGCCAATGTTCAGCCCAAATTCTTGCTCTGGCTGAACCGTTCGCCCAGCACTAATTAGGAATACAATACAAACGAAGAAGATAAATATTTACAAATCCATAAGAATGAAGAAGGACAAGCCTTTCTCTCATAGTTAAAACAGATGATAATATACTGTGTATAGTAAATACTCATATTGCTACAGTATATACAGTAGAAGTAATAAAAAGTATATGTGCATACACACCTTTATGCATAACAACAGACCTTATATTGAACAATAGGGATGAGCCGAACACCCCCCTGTTCGGTTCGCACCAGAACTTGCGAACAGGCAAAAAATTTGCTCGAACACGCAAACACCATTGAAGTCTATGGGGACACGAACATGAATAATCAAAAGTGCTAATTTTAAAGGCTTATATGCAAGTTATTGTCATAAAAAGTGTTTGGGGACCTGGGTCCTGCCCCAGGGGACATGGATCAATGCAAAAAAAAGTTTTAAAAAAGGCAGTTTTTTCGGAAGCAGTGATTTTAATAATGCTTAAAGTGAAACAATAAAAGTGTAATATTCCTTTAAATTTCGTACCTGGGGGGTGTCTATAGTATGCCTGTAAAGGGGTGCATGTTTCCTGTGTTTAGAACAGTCTGACAGCAAAATGACATTTCAAAGGTAAAAAAGTCATTTAAAACTACTCGCGGCTATTAATGAATTGACGGTCCGACAATACACATAAAAGTTCATTGATAAAAACGGCATGGGATTTCCCCACAAGGGAAACCCGAACCAAAATTTAAAAAAAAAAATGATGTGGGGAGTCCCCCTAAATTCCATACCAGGCCCTTCAGGTCTAGTATGGATATTAAGGGGAAACACGGCCAAAATTTAAAAAAAAAATGGCATGGGGTCCCCCTCAAAATCTATACCAGACCCTTCAGGTTGCGTGCTCGGATAAGGGTCTGGTATGGATTTTTGGGGGGACCCCACGCCAATTTTTTTTTAAATTTTGGTGCGGGGTTCCCCTTAAAATCCACACCAGATCTAAAATTTTGGCCGGGGTTTCTCTTAATATCCATACCAGACCTGAAGGGCCTTTAGGGGGACCCACATGTCATTTTTTTAAACTTTGGTGCGGGGTTCCCCTGTGGGGAATTCCCATGCTGTTTTTATCAATGAACTTTTATGTGTATTGTCGGACCGGCAATACATTAATAGCTGCAAGTAGTTTTAAATGACTTTTTTTCCTTTGAAATGTCATTTTACTGCCAGACTGTTCTAAACACGGGAAACATGCGCCCCTTTACAGGCATACTATAGACACCCCCCAGGTACGAAATTTAAAGGAATATTACACTTTTATTGTTTCACTTTAAGCATTATTAAAATCACTGCTCCCGAAAAAACTGACGTTTTTAAAACTTTTTTTTGCATTGATCCATGTCCCCTGGGGCAGGACTCAGGTCCCCAAACACTTTTTTTTATTTCAAAAGATTTTTATTTTGGGAAAAAAAAGCAGTTATACAAAACAGAATTATACTTTGTCAAGTGTAGGCATTAAGAAACAGAGCAGAGTCTAAACAGTAAATACTGAAACAGTTTCCTGCAGCATGGACTACATGTGATCAAGGACTCCAGGGCTCTATAAGTAGGCTAGCACAAAAAAAAAAGAGTGTCAGAGAAAGCTACACCCTGCCGCCCATGGGACATTCCTCTACCCGGCACCCCACATGGGAGCACACTGTGCCGGGGCGAGGAACCCCCCAACTATCTTGCAGGCCCGAGCTCTCCCTAAGAAAGCCCCCACCCCAATAATATTACATCTCTGAGAGCCGAGGGGTAATGTAGAGCTACAGGGGAAGTGGGAATTGATTAATTCCCTGGCCCGCTACTGTGGTTGACACTGAATATGAACAAATCTGAGCAATCAAAGTAACCATGTAACTGATATAATACCAAGGTCTAGAGGAGACCTGAAGAAGAGGGAATAGTAGGAAGGAAGAAAGAAAGAGAAGGAGGGAGGGGAGGGGGAAGGAGAGGAACATCACTTATGTATTTAGGATATGCTTTATGTGGGTCTATTAGGAGGGCCTAAAGTTACTACCACCAATCGAGCCCATGGATTCCAGATACCCTCAAGTTTCTTCACAGTGTCCTGGAGTATACTAGTGAGCTTTTCCTGGGACATTACCCAGGATATTTTCCTTTTGGCTGCTGGGAGAGACACTCCCGGCTGTTTCCAGGCTCTGGCGATTGTGAGCTTAGCCCCCAGCAGCACAAAGTGAACCAGTCTGCAGGAGGATTTTGGAATCCCCGGGATTGGGGCATTAAGAAGGGCCACCAGAGGAGTTCTGGGAATCCAAGACTCCACCAGCTCTTCCAACATATTGAATATTCTTTTTCAGAAGGGACGAATTCTGGGGCATTCCCACCAGATGTGAGACATTGTGCCCTTGAGTTGACAACCTCTAAAACAGAGAGGGTCTGCCTTTGGAAAGATTGAGGCCAGTCTAGTCGGGGTATAGTACCATCTGGAGATCACTTTCAGGCTGGCCTCCACTAAAGTGGTATTGAGGACACCCTGAAAGGATCTGAAACAGGATCTCTGGCAACTTTCCAAGTTCCAATTAAAGTGGAGCTCGCACTCCCAGGTCTCCATAAAAGTCGTTTTTGAGCATGACAATGTAAGTGACGAATAGATCACTGAGATCCCACCCCTCTGGTCTCTGGCTTGACCACACCACATTTCATAGTCAGAAAATTTTGGGGGGGAATCTTTGTCTTTACATAGCGATTGCAAGAAATGGGAAATTTGGCTGAACCGAAAGGTTTCGGATAAGGGCATATCTAGCGTTTTGGTGCAGTGTTTTAGAGTGAAGGGGCCTGCAGCCGTGAAAAATTGTCCTATCCTGTACAGGCCTTTATCTACCCACCACTTGAAGGCCATAACATTTTTCCTCGGAGGGAAGTCTGGGTTATTATAAATATGAGTGAGGGGTTTGTATGCCAAAATGAATGCTTCTGAAGAACGCAAGGAGTCCCATAGAGCAAAAGAGTGGGAAAGGGTCGGGGCCAATATAGAGGGTCTGTTTCTTGAGGGTATCCAGAGGAGGAAGTCTAGCGTGAAGTTAGGAACTGCCTGTTTTTCTATTGCAATCCAATCAGGTTTTTCGAAACTAAAATAAACTGTTGACATTTGGGCCAGTCTGGCAGCTTGGTAGTACTTGTAAAGGTGGGGTAGACCCAGCCCTCCTTTTTTCCTATGTAGGTAAAGGGTTCTTTGAGGGATTCTGTATCCTGCCTTACCCCAGATGTACTTTAGAAGTTTGCTTTGGAAGGATTTAATATGGTCCTTCTGGAGAGGGATAGGTAAGGCGTGAAACAGATATAGCAATCTGGGAAGTAATGTCATTTTAACTGAATTTACCCTCCCCAACCAAGAAATATTATTACGGGACCAGGTGTTTAGGTCTGTTTCAAGCTTACGGTACATGGGAGGGTAGTTATGGCTGTATAGAGTTTCAGTTTTAGCTGTTAAGTTAATACCTAAGTATTTGATGGAGGAATCACTCCATTTAAAGGGAAAGTTTTGTCGTAAGAGATTAACAGTCTTGGGTTTTAGTGAGATGTTGAGTGCTCGTGACTTTGAATAATTAACTTCTAAACAGGACAGTTTGGCGAAGGCATCTAAGGTTTTGCATAAGTTGGGAAGGGAGGTTACGGGAGAAGTGAGAAAGAGCAGGACGTCGTCCGCATATAGCCCGCATTTGTGAGTTTGGGAGCCGCAAGTCACTCCCTGGATGTTTGGGTTTTTACAAATTGCAATAGCAAGTGTTTCAATGGCCATTGCAAATATGATCAGCGAGAGTGGGCACCCTTGTCTAGTCCCTTTTTTAATTGTGATGGATTTTGAGTAATATCCTTGCAGGCGTATACTGGCACTGGGGTTGGAGTAAAGCGCCTGTATCAGTCTGAGAAATCTGTGTCCAAAGCCCCAGCACTCCAATATGGCAAAGATATATGGCCAGGAGACAGAGTCAAAGGCCTTTTGTAGGTCCAACGACAGGAGCGTTCCAGATTGTTTAGGACCTCTCGCCCAGTTGGTTTGAAGGATGGAGACCAAGTCTATGGCCTGCCTTATTTGGTCTGGGCCTTGTCTGCCCGGTATGAAACCCACTTGATCCTTATCTATATAAATATTGATGAAGGAAGCCATGAGATTAGCAAGAATCTTAGTCAAGATTTTGACATCACAGTTAATAAGTGATATAGGGCCATAGTTTCCAACATCTTCCAGGTTCTTGTCCGGTTTAGGGATCACTGCAATGTATGCAGTATTAAGTTGTGGATCAAGTGGGTTCCCCTGTGTTTTAGAGTTGAAGAAGTGTGTTAGATGTATGGCTAAGGTGTAGGAGAAGGTCTTGTAATAGGCGTTGGATAGACCGTCCGGGCCGGGGGCTGACCCATTTTTTAGTGATTTTATTTCTCCAAGTACCTCTCCCTCCGTGAAAGGAGCTTCAAGGCTGTCTCTATGTTCCGCTGAAAGCGATGTAAGAGAGAGACCGCCCAGGAATGAATCCAGTGTGGTATCCTGCGGGGGAGATTTTGGCGTGTAAAGGTTGCTATAGAAAACCTGGAAGGCCTCTAAGATTTTGGAGGGATCAGCCGTGGAGCCCTGACCTGGGATCTTTATTTTTGGCATGGTATGTGATTTAATACGGGGTGTTAATTTGGCAGCCAGCATGGAACCCACCCTATCCCCTTGGGTATAGAATTTGTGTTTGTTCCAGCGAATTTGTTTTTCCTCCTTAGCTGTCAGGGCTAGGTTGAGCTCCAACCTGGCCTTGTCTAGCTGGGATATCGAGAAGGGGGAGGGGTTAGATTTGTGAAGTGTCTGAAGTTTGGAGAATTTGGCCTCCAGGAATTTTATGTCAGCCTCTCTTTCCCTCTTAAGTTGGGAAGCGAGTCTGATTAGCTCCCCTCTAATAAAGGCTTTGTTTGCTGCCCATAGTGTTTTTGGTGAGATGCCCTCAGTTTTGTTTAGGAGGAAATATTCCTTTAAAGATTTGTTCAGCATAGTGACATGGATTGGATCTGTGAGAATGGATTCGTTAAGTCTCCATTGTCCCCTGCCCATTCTGCGGTGGTGTGCGTGCATTTCCATGACGACCAATGAATGATCAGACAAAACAGTGTCTTTGATATGGGATTTTATGATCAAAGGGATGGACTGTGTTTTGACAAGGAGGTGGTCAATCCTAGCATATGAATTGTGGGGGTGAGAGAAGTGGGTATAGTCCCTTTTAGTAGGGTTCAGTTCCCTCAAGACATCCGCAAACCCATGGCCATGATTGAGTCTAGCTATTTTGAGGCTTTGTTTGGTAGGGCTGGTAAGTCGGTCTGCGGGGGGCTTGGATTTGTCCAGCCCTTGATCAAAGGCGGTGTTTGAATCACCACCAAAAATAACCCTACCTTCTAATTCCGGTGAGAGGACACTCAGAAGGTTCTGAAAAAAAGAAGCTTGTCCCTTATTAGGGGTATAGTAGGAGACTAGGGAGTAAATCTGTCCCTCTATTTTACCCTTAACTAAGAGAAACCTGCCGTTTGGGTCTTTAATTTCTGCAAGCCAGCTAAAGTTGCAAGATTTGGCAAACGCTATTGCCACCCCTTTGGACTTATTTTCGGCACTTGCCAGATAAAAATTTGGAAAGTGGGAGTGGAGGAACTTGGGACAGTATTTGGCCGGGAAATTAGTTTCCTGCATTAGAATAATATCTAATTCGGAAGATTTAAAGAAGTTAAAAATCTTACTTCTTTTAATGGGGGAATTTAGGCCCTGTACATTGTGGGTGGCAATCCTTAAAGTGTCAGGTGTGAGATCAGCCAAGAGACCAGAGAGAGTGAGTGCTATCGAGTCCTCCATCACTTAACAGTGCTGGGGCCTTAGGAAGCCGCGCCGAAAGGGGATGTGGTACTATGTCCAGGATAGGAGCCTCCGATCGGGGGGATAAACCTCTGAACTGGATGGAAATGAAAAAAAATGTTAAGTGATGTTCCGTGAGTTGGGTAAGGAAGGGAGGAGATAGGAAAGACGAGAAGAGGAAAGAGCAGAAAAGGAAGAAACGGGAGAATTCTCTCCCCCCCGGGGCCACAGAGAGCCCAAGGAGGAAAGGAGACCCCTCCCGACAACTCACTGTAACAGGTGAGAAAAATCATTGTCAAAAGTCCAACTGCAGTTGGACTTCCTATCCCCCAGAAACTCATTGGTGACTAAGGGATAGGAGGAGGCACATGCATTCCGCCCCAAATCAGGGCGCCCTACAACCTGTGTTAAATGTTAAATTTAACACTGAAACCAAACAGGCAAGAACAGGTTGTAATAAATGAAACTAAAATATGAGCTTTCCGAACCCTGAATATACCCCATCTTGAGTGCGTCGCTCTCCAATTCTCTACAGAGCAGAGTGGAGGCGGAGCAACGGGGACCTGAGCTTGAATCATAGAAAAAAAGGAAAAATAAAGGAAGAAAATTGTCAAGCTAGAAGACTTTAAACTTTTCTATTGTCCCCCATCAGTGGAGGGGCATCAGATAGTAAAATTGCTCCAAAGGAGAGGGAGAGAGTCAATTTCTTCTATCAGGAAGTCAGTCAAAAGCGATAGAAATCGACATCAGGAGACACAAAGGATGTTGCGGCCATGGTGGACCATAGTGGGAAGATCTTCTGGATTTATTCTTTATTCCATAGAGGGTTTGGGGATCCGGCCGGAGGAGGACGCTTATTGGAGCCAGAGGAGGGGGGGGGGGCTTCCGTGTCCATTTCCTGCAAAATTATCTTCAGGTTGAGTAGTAGCTTCTCTCCCGTTATAAAGCTGGAGAAGGAGTGGTTCTGTCCCTTGTGGGAGAATTTGACCACAAATGGAAAGGCCCATTTGTACTTGATGTCCTTCTGAGCCATAGCAGATAGTAGGGGTTTCAGAGTTCTTCTGCGCTGTATGGTGGAGGGGGAGATATCCGCGTAGATTTGCACTATGTGGCCTTGACAGAATACTTGGGAAAGGGTCCGGGCCTGTTTCATAATAGCTTCTTATATTTCGTAATAATGTGGTTTGGCAATAACGTCCCTAGGGGACGTTAGCTTCTCTCCCATTATAAAGCTGGAGAAGGAGTGCTTCTGTCCCTTGTGGGAGAAT
Source organism: Lithobates clamitans (assembly GCA_037952925.1). Taxonomy (NCBI): domain Eukaryota; kingdom Metazoa; phylum Chordata; class Amphibia; order Anura; family Ranidae; genus Lithobates; species Lithobates clamitans. Next base: position 3,462,110 of record JBBGZY010001149.1, on the reverse strand, counting down.
TTGACCGCAAACGGAAAGGCCCATTTGTACTTGATGTCCTTCTGAGCCATAGCAGATAGTAGGGGTTTCAGAGTTCTTCTGCGCTGTATGGTGGAGGAAGAGATATCCACGTAGATTTACACTATGTGGCCTTGACAGAATACTTGGGAAAGGGTCCGGGCCCGTTTCACAATAGCTTCTTTTATTTCGTAATAATGTGGTTTGGCAATGACGTCCCTAGGGGAACCGTCTTTCCTGGGGGGCCCCAGAGCCCTGTGAACCCGGTCCAGTTCCAGACGTGCTGTTGGAATGTTTGGGATCAGTTCTCTCATAAGGTCCTGCGTGGCCGCTGCGACATCTGTAACTGATTCCGGTAGGCCTCTGATCCTAAAGTTCAGCCTCCGAGATCTGTTCTCCAAATCATCTATGCGGGAGTTTGCTGTATCTAATTGGTCTTGGAGGGATTGAATCAGGTCAGAGTTCTGGTGGGAGGCTGCAGCAGTCTGTTCAAGCCTTTCTTCAATGGCGTCTATTCTGCCTATATTCTGCAGGTCCGCTTTGATGTCTCCTGTGATTTTAGCTGCCGTGGCCTCTAGACCCCTTTCAAGGAGATTAGAGAATTTAGAGAAAAGGTCTTCCATCAGAAGCTGGATGTTCTGGGTCAATGGACTGAGGGGGATAGGAGCAGCATAAATAGATGCCATCGGGCCTGCCGGGGAGAAGGCCTGCTCTCCAAATGTGTGGCTGAGAAGGGACTCTGTGGAGGCTGGCGAGGGAGTCTGAGCCTGCAATCCTGCATTGTGAGGGCCAGGGGTGATGTGGAGAAGGGCAGGGGTCAGCACTTGCCTGTGTACCGGAGTCTCTTCATTGAGGGAAGCATGGTGCTGTGCTGCAGCAGCGGCTGCCGCGGCCATCTTGGTACACCCGGCGCGGGTGGAGGCAGCGAATTCAGGGAAGCCTGACCCCGGATCCAAGCATATGGGGTTGTTCTCTGGTGCTTGGGGGGTTCCTGAGCCGTATCTGTGGCAGTCATGCGGGGTTGGAAAGGTTCGCTGGGCTCAAACGGCCATCTCGGAACTCTCGCGCATGCGCACTCCCCCAAACACTTTTTATGACAATACCATGCATATAAGCCTTTAAAATTAGCACTTTTTATTTTTACTATAGACTTTTAAAGGGTTTTCCGCGGCTTTCGAATTTGCCGCAAAACACCCCAAATTGTTCGCTGTTCGGCGAACTGGCGAACAACCGATGTTCAAGTCGAACATGAGTTCAACTCGAACTCGAAGCTCATCCCTATGGAACAACTATAAGCCTCATCTATTTGTAGCTTCAGTTTGAATGTGTATTATTTGTAAAAAACATAAACAGTATTCATAAGTGAAACAGAAATACTTTGAAAGTAAAGCCACATTGCGCTTTGTTCCTCTTTCACTTATTAATACTGTTCATAGTATATGTCATATTTTATGTAAACAGAATCTTTACTCAAACATTTCTTATACAAAGAAACTGTATATTAGATCAGTTTTAGCATATGTTTCCTGAAATCCATCACTCATATGTTTTCATTACTTTTTGCATGCAAACTTTTAGGCTAATTAAAAAATATATATCAAAGGGATCCGCGCTTAGGAATAAATGACTGCTGCCTCCCTCTAAAAAAGTTACACTTGGGTGAAACCTCAATGGAAATGCATAAACGTGAGAAAAGGGAATTGGCGCTGTGCTAATAAAAACATATAGGTGTATATACCTGTGAATGTCTGTGTGTGACCATGTGTATAAGGTATACAAACGTCAAAAATCAATCAAGTGATGCCTGCCACGTGTTAAAAGTGGCATATGCTTAAATAGTGCAAGGAATTAAAAAATAGGTGATGAAGGTGTATGCACCATAAACAATCAATAATAAAATTGCATCAGCTAGTATGATGTCAAACCAACGCTGTTACAAGAAAAACATATACGCTAAATAAACTGTGCAAAAATGGTATCCAAAACCTTAAAAATAATATATGTGCAATATCTATATAACAAAATGTCCGTATGAAGTGCAAACCACTAATACCCAAAAATATCACTGGTAAGAATTAGAAAATAAAAATAAAAAATAAAAGCAATGTTCCTTAGAATAAACGGTGAAAAAAGTGTATAAAAATATGTGTATAAAAATAAAAATACAAATAAAAAAGTGTTCATATAAAGTGACTTTGTGCTTTCTTCAGTAGATGACAAATCTTCAAAACAGTGCTGGCAAAAGTGAATGTGCTCCCCTTATGTGTTTCCACTCACCAGAGCGCTATCCCCCTGCAGGGGTACAAGCGTGTAGAAAATGAAATAATCCCTGTCTCAGGATACAAAATCCCCCTGGTCATCCACGGGCGGAGGAGAGGAGACTCCAATGTCTCACCTCTACAGTGTGACTCCCGGCCGGGTAACCACCAGTTGGCTTTATAACTGTAGGATGTTGATTGAGGGTTTCTTCAGTGGTGATCACCTGAAGTCAGCGTGTGTTCCCACTCCTCGTGTGTGTGAATAGATATTGCACATATCTTATTTTTAAGGTTTTGGATACCATTTTTGCACAGTTTATTTAGTGTATATGTTTTTCTTGCAACAGCGTTGGTTTGACATCATACTAGCTGATGCGATTTTATTATTGATTGTTTATGGTGCAAACACCTTCATCACCTATTTTTTAATTCCTTGCACTATTTAAGCATATTCCACTTTTACACGTGGCAGGCATCACTTGATTGATTTTTGACGTTTGTATACCTTATGCACATGGTCACACACAGACATTCACAGGTATATACACCTATATGTTTTTATTAGCACAGCGCCAATTCCCTTTTCTCACGTTTATACATTTTAGGCTAATTAATTTACAAACTTTTTTACTCATTGTTCTGAATGACAGGTATAAAGTATTTGTCCAGCATTTAAGTTGTGATCCCTTTAAGGGGGATAGTTTGCAGACATTGCTGAGTACTCAAGGGTTCTCACCCATGCAGGGTTAGGGGTTCTGGGGTAATCTAATTGGAGAGGACTGATTTTCAAAACTCTAGGAACCCATCACATTTCTGAAGCACAAAGGAAAGGGGTGTTAGAGGAAGTTTGGAAGATGCTTGAACTCATTATCATTGAGGAATCACAGACTGAATGCTTGAGCCCAAAATGTGTTGGAACCAAAGCCCAACAAGACTTTGTGGCCTGTAATGATTTCCGAATGAGATATTGAAGTCGTATGCATATCCAATGCCCCAAGTAAACAAGCTGATAGAAAGGTTGGGACCAGCCTGGGATACCTCATTAGACATCACCAAAGACTACTAGCAGATACATTGCTAGCAGATACATACAACTAAGCCATGGAAAAAAAATGCATTTTCTACTCCAGAAGGTAATTTCCAATATAAAAAAAAGAATGTTGGTTGGCTTGCATTCAGCTGCTTTCCAGAGAGCCATGGATGAAATCTTACACCCACATTGTCAATGTCATCTTTAGTACTGATTTGGAATCCCATCTTCCACGAGTCCAGGTGGTCTTAGATTCTCTAAAACAGAAGGGATTTACTGTAAACCCAGAAAAATGTGCCATTGCTATGGAAGAAAACAAGTGCATGGGGTACATTGTAGGCAGAGGTTTGGTGAAACCTCAGATGAATAAGGTAGAGGCTATTGAGGCTCGGCCCTGCCCAGTCATGAACAAACAGGTCTGAGCTTTATTGGGCATCGTATGGTACTACCATAGGTTTGTCCCCAACTTCACTACTATTGCTGTACCTTTCATTGACTTGACAGTGGGTAAGAAGTTGGTTATGGTCAAGTGGAATGAAAAGCCTGAAGAGGCTTATGCCAGCATCTGGTCGCTCCAGATTTTAAAAAAGTCCCAGTGAGGGCTTAGAAGCCGTTCTGTCACACTATAGTCTTTCTTAGTAGAAAATTAACAGCAATTGCACTGTCCCTTGGTTCAAAAAGTTTTGGGAAGGAAGAACCTCCGAACCCTGACTACTTAGACTCTATTCCTCGTTTTAAGAGATCAATAAAGACTATTTACTTTTACAAGTGGCTTGCTGGTGATTTCGGGACCCCCATATGACATTAATTAACCACTTGAGCCCCGGACCATTATGCTGCCTAAGGACCAGAGGTCTTTTTCCAATTTGGCACTGCGTCGCTTTAACTGCTAATTGCGCGGTCATGCAATGCTGTACCCAAACGAAATTTGCGTCCTTTTCTTCCCACAAATAGAGCTTTCTTTTGATGGTATTTGATCACCTCTGCGGTTTTTATTTTTTGCGCTATAAACGGAAAAAGACCGAAAATTTTGAAAAAAAATGATATTTTCTACTTTTTGTTATAAAAAAAATCCAATAAACTAAATTTTAGTCATACATTTAGGCCAAAATGTATTCGGCCACATGTCTTTGGTAAAAAAAATGTCAATAAGCGTATATTTATTGGTTTGCGCAAAAGTTATAGCGTCTACAAACTAGGGTACATTTTCTGTAATTTACACAGCTTTTAGTTTATGACTGCCTATGTCATTTCTTGAGGTGCTAAAATGGCAGGGCAGTACAAAACCCCCCCAAATGACCCCATTTTGGAAAGTAGACACCCCAAGGAAATTGCTGAGAGGCATGTTAAACCCATTGAATATTTATTTTTTTTGTCCCAAGTGATTGAAAAATGACAAAAAAAAAAAAAAAAAAAATATTTACAAAAAGTTGTCACTAAATGATATATTGCTCACACAGGCCATGGGCCTATGTGGAATTACACCCCAAAATACATTCAGCTGCTTCTCCTGAGTATGGGGATACCACATGTGTGGGACTTTTTGGGAGCCTAGCCGCGTACGGGGCCCCGAAAACCAATCACCGCCTTCAGGATTTCTAAGGGTGTAAATTTTTGATTTCACTCTTTACTGCCTATCACAGTTTCGGAGGCCATGGAATGCCCAGGTGGCACAAAACCCCCCAAAATGACCCCATTTTGGAAAGTAGACACCCCAAGCTATTTGCTGAGAGGCATATTGAGTCCATGGAATATTTTATATTTTGACACAAGTTGCGGGAAAGTGACACTTTTTTTTTTTTTTTTTTTCATAAAGTTGTCACTAAATGATATATTGCTCACACAGGCCATGGGCCTATGTGGAATTGCACCCCAAAATACATTTAGCTGCTTCTCCTGAGTATGGGGATACCACATGTGTGGGACTTTTTGGGAGCCTAGCCGCGTACGGGACCCCGAAAACCAATCACTGCCTTCAGGATTTCTAAGGGTGAAAATTTTTGATTTCACTCTTTACTGCCTATCACAGTTTCGGAGGCCATGGAATGCCCAGGTGGCACAAACCCCCCCCAAATGACCCCATTTTGGAAAGTAGACACTCCAAGCTATTTGCTGAGAGGCATGGTGAGTATTTTGCAGCTCTCATTTGTTTTTGAAAATGAAGAAAGACAAGAAAAAACATTTTTTTTTTTAATTTTTTCAATTTTCAAAACTTTGTGACAAAAAGTGAGGTCTGCAAAATACTCACTATACCTCTCAGCAAATAGCTTGGGGTGTCTACTTTCCAAAATGGGGTCATTTGGGGGGGTTTTGTGCCACCTGGGCATTCCATGGCCTCCGAAACTGTGATAGGCAGTGAAGAGTGAAATCAAAAATTCACGCCCTTAGAAAGCCTGAAGGCGGTGATTGGTTTTCGGGGTCCCGTACGCGGCTAGGCTCCCAAAAAGTCTCACACATGTGGTATCCCCGTACTCAGGAGAAGCAGCAGAATGTATTTTGGGGTGTAATTTCACATATTTCCATGGCATGTTTGAGCAATATATCATTTAGTGACAACTTTGTGCAAAAAAAAAAAAAAAAAAAAAAATTTGTCTCTTTCCCGCAACTTGTGTCGCAATATAAAATATTCCATGGACTCGACATGCCTCTCAGCAAATAGCTTGGGGTGTCTACTTTCCAAAATGGGGTCATTTGGGGGGGTTTTGAACTGTCCTGGCATTTTATGCACAACATTTAGAAGCTTATGTCACACATCACCCACTCTTCTAACCACTTGAAGACAAAGCCCTTTCTGACACTTATTGTTTACATGAAAAAGTTATTTTTTTTTGCAAAAAAATTACTTTGAACCCCCAAACATTATATATTTTTTTAAAGCAAATGCCCTACAGATTAAAATGGTGGGTGTTTCATTTTTTTTTTTCACACAGTAATTGCGCAGCGATTTTTCAAACGCATTTTTTGGGGAAAAAACACACTTTTTTAAATTTTAATGCACTAAAACACGCTATATTGCCCAAATGTTTGATGAAATAAAAAAGATGATCTTAGGCCGAGTACATGGATACCAAACATGACATGCTTTAAAATTGCGCACAAACGTGCAGTGGCAACAAAATAAATACATGTTTAAAAGCCTTTAAAAGCCTTTACAGGTTACCACTTTAGATTTACAGAGGAGGTCTACTGGAAAAATTACTGCACTCGATCTGGCCTTCGCGGTGATACCTCACATGCATGGTGCAATTGCTGTTTACGTTTGACGACAGACCGCCGCTTGCGCTCGCCTTAGCGCGAGAGCAGGGGGCGACAGGGGTGCTTTTTTTTTTTTTTTTTTTTTTCTTTATTATTTTTTTGCTTTTTTAATCTTACTTTTAAACTGTTCCTTTCATATTTTTTTTTTTTTAATCATTTTTATTGTTATCTCGGGGAATGTAAATATCCCCTATGATAGCAATAGGTAGTGACAGGTACTCTTTTTTGAAAAAATTGGGGTCTATTAGACCCTAGATCTCTCCTCTGCCCTCAAAGCATCTGACCACACCAAGATCGGTGTGATAAAATGCTTCCCCAATTTCCCAATGGCGCTATTTACATCCAGCGAAATCTAAGTCATGAAATGCTCGTAGCTTCCGGTTTCTTAGGCCATAGAGATGTTTGGAGCCACTCTGGTCTCTGATCAGCTCTATGGTCAGCTGGCTGAATCACCGGCTGCATTCTCAGGTTCCCTGTTGAGACAGGAGAGCCAGAGAAAAACACGAAAGACGGTGGGGGGGGGGCATTCCCTCCCACGGCTTGTAAAAGCAGTCTAGAGGCTAATTAGCCGCTAGGATTGCTTTTACATGAAAGCCAACCGCTGGCTGAAAAGAATGATACCAAGATGATACCTAAACCTGCAGGCATCATTCTGGTATAACCACTCAAAGTCGTGAATGGCGTACCTGAAGACAAAAAAATGGTTAACAATGGTTAACAATAAAGCACAGTAAACAGTAAAGTATAAATAATTACACACCTGAAAAACAAACATGATAAAACATAATAACAATAACAATAACAATAAAACATTGCAGAATAGAATACAGTAAAAAAAGAGCAGAACAATAGAGAGAGAGAATAGAGAGAGAGAGAACAATAAAACGACAACTATTTTTTTTTATTTTATATATTTTTTTTTTTTACACTTTTTTTGTAACTAACTTTTATAACGGTAACCGGTTCCAGGTTCGGGTCTCTCAAAATGCGATGGCATCTTGGGAGACCCTGTGAAAGTGCGCCTAGTCTGTGCAATGCTGTACCCTACGCTATTACTCAACTAGTGTATAGTAGCGTTCAAAACATTCACCAATGCAAAGGCCAGGATTATCAGGACAGGAGGGACAATAATAGCGGGTGTCACGCCTATATCCGCGCTTGCTGCAGACACGACATCTTTTTTTGGGGGGGTTCGTTGGGTAGGGGTACTCGGGAGGATATATAAATGCCTCTCATGCAGCCGACTGCATTTGGTTGGGGATGTGAATGGGGGAAGTACGGGCGCTGCAGAAGCGGTGGGTTCCCAATTAGGATTGGCGAATGCAGCAGGAAGGGCACTATGGGCACGACGGGCCTGTGTTTGTCTTCTTGGTGGCAGCGGGACACTACTTGTGCTTGCCACCTCACCAGCTTGAACTGCACTTATGGGACTCGCCACGTCACCACGTGTTACTGCAGTGCTGGTTTGACTACGACCGGGGTGTACTACGCCGCTGGTGCTTGCCAGTTCCCCAAAACGCTACCAAAAAAACTGTTAGCGATCGCAGGGATCAGGCCTGACTCTGCGAACGCTGCAGTTATGCGTTTAGTCTTTTGTAAGTGACAGTGATCGATCGATACTGCACTTGGGTGGGCTGGGCCGGGCGGAGGGGCAAAACGCAGGTGCTAGCAGGTATCTGGGCTGATCCCGCTAACACTGCGTTTTTGGGAACCCTAAACTGCTGGTGACACTAGTATAGATCTGATCAGATCAGATATTGATCCGTTCAGATACTATACCACTAAGGGAGGTGTACGGTGCGTGCGTGGGTGTTAGCGATACTGGCGCTAACCTGACGCTGCCTGGGGCTGGTGCTTGCCAGTTCACCAAAACGCTACCAAAAAAACTGTTAGCGATCACAGGGATCAGGCCTGACTCTGCGAACGCTGCAGTTATGCGTTTAGTGTTCTGTAAGTGACAGTGATCGATCGATACTGCACTTAGATGGGCTGGGCTGGGCCGGGCTGGGCGGAGGGGCAAAACGCAGGTGCTAGCAGGTATCTGGGCTGATCCCGCTAACACTGCGTTTTTTGGGAACCCTAAACTGCTGGTGATGCTAGTATAGATCTGATCGGATCAGATATTGATCCGTTCAGATACTATACCACTAAGGGAGGTGTACGGTGCGTGCATGGGTGTTAGCGGTACTGGCGCTAACCTGACACTGCCTGGGGCTGGTGCTTGCCAGTTCACCAAAATGCTACCAAAAAAACTGTTAGCAATCGCAGGGATCAGGCCTGACGCTGCGAACGCTGCAGTTATGCGTTTAGTGTTTTGTGTCAGTGATCGATCGATACTGCACTTGGGTGGGCTGGGCGGAGGCGCAAAACGCAGGTGCTAGCAGGTATCTGGGCTGATCCCGCTAACACTGCGTTTTTGGGAACCCTAAACTGCTGGGGACGCTAGTATAGATTTGATCGGATCAGATATTGATCCGATCAGATACTATACCACTAAGGGAGGTGTATGCTGCGTGCGTGGGTGTTAGCGGTACTGGCGCTAATCTGACGCTGCCTGGGGCGACGCATATCACCGCCGGGCGATCGGGGGGCTAAACCTTTATTCGGTAATAAACGGCGGGTCCCCTGACACTATAAAAAATAAACAAACTAACCAGCGTCAACCGTATCGGTTATACGGTGATCAGTGGTGAAAGGGTTAACTAGGGGGCAATCAAGGGGTTAAAACATTTATTAGATAGTATATGGGGGTCCCTGACGCTATAAAACGCTGACGGCGAACCTAAATATTTACCTCACTAACTAGCGTCACCAGCGACACTAATACAGCGATCAGAAAAATGATCGCTTAGCGACACTGGTGACAGGGGGTGATCAAGGGGTTAAAACTTTATTAGGGGGGGTTAGGGGGGTACCCTAGACCTACAGGGGGGTAACAGTAACTGTGCTAACACAGTAACTGTCACAAACTGACAGCAGCAGTAATCAGAAAAAAAAAAAAAAAAACGGCTGGTGTCAGTTTGTGACAGGGGGGGGGGGTGATCGGGGGGGGATCGGGGGGCGATCGGGGGGGGGGATCGGGGTGTTTAGTGTGCCTGGCATGTTCTACTGTGTGTGTAGTGTTGGTGCACTCACTCACATGTCGTCTCTCCTCGGGCCGGAACGGAAAATACCGACCAGAGGGGAGATGACATCACTTCCTTTGCTGCTGTTTAGCATACAGCAGCAAAGGAGTGTTCCTATTGGCCGGCGGCGATCGCGAGGGGGGGGCCACGATCGGATGGCCTCCCCCTCGTCTCCGATCGCCGGGGGACAAAACGGGACCGCCTCGGGCGGCGGGGGGGGGGTCCGATCGGACCCCCCACCCGCGGGAGGCAAATCACGTACATGTACGTGATTTTGCCTGCCCGTGCCGCCTTGCCGACGTACATCGGCGTGAGGCGGTCCTTAAGTGGTTAACAAACATTTTTTATGCAAAAATAGATTTTATTAGGTTTATTAATTATTGCCTGATTACTACCATTCGTGTGTGGGTGGGTGTGTGTGTGTGCGTGTGTGTGTGTGTATATATATATACAGTATCTCACAAAAGTGAGTACACCCCTCACATTTTTGTAAATATTTTATTATATCTTTTCATGTGACAACACTGAAGAAATTAAACGCTGCTACAGTGTAAAGTAGTGAGTGTACAACTTGTATAACAGTGTAAATTTGCTGTCCCCTCAAAATAATTCAACACACAGCCATTAATGTCTAAACCACTGGCAACAAAAGTGAGTACACCCCTAAATGAAAATGTCCAAATTGGGCCCAAAGTGTCAATATTTTCTGTGGCCTAAATTATTATCCAGCACTGCCTTAACCCTCTTGGGCATGGAGTTCACCAGAGCTTCACAGATTGCCACTCTAGTCCCTCTTCCTCTCCTCCATGACGACATCACAAAGCTGATGGATGTTAGAGACATCTTCCATTTGAGGATGCCCCACAGATGCTCAATAGGGTTTAGGTCTGGAGACATGCTTGCCAGTCCATCACCTTTACCCTCAGCTTATTTAGCAAGGCAGTGGTCCTCTTGGAGGTGTTTGGGGTCGTTATCATGTTAGAATATTGCCCTGCAGCTGAGTCTCCGAAGGGAGGGGATCATGCTGTGCTTCATTATGTCACAGTACATGTTGGCATTCATGGTTCCCTCAATGAACTGTAGCTCCCCAGTGCTGGCAGCACTCATGCAGCCCCAGACCATGACACTCCTACCACCATGCTTGACTGTAGGCAAGACACACTCGTCTTTGTACTCCTCACCTGGTTGCCGCCACACACGCTTGACATCATCTGAACCAAATATGTTTATGTTGGTCTCATCAGACCATAGGACATGGTTCCAGTAATCCATGTCCTTAGTCTGCTTGTCTTCAGCAAACTGTTGGCAGGCTTTCTTGTGCATCATCTTTAGAAGAGGCTTCCTTCTGGGATGACAGCCATGCAGACCAATTTGATGCAGTGTGCGGTGTATGGTCTGATTACTGACAGGCTGACCCCCCACCCCTTCAACCTCTGCAGTAATGCTGGCAGCACTCATACGTCTATTACCCAAAGACAACCTCTGGGTATGATGCTGAGCACGTGCACTCAACTTTTTTGGTCGACAACGTCGAGGCCTGTTCTGAGTGGAACCTGTTCTATTAAACCGCTGTATGGTTTTGGACACCATGCTGCAGCTCAGTTTCAGGGTCTTGGCCTAGGCCATCTTTATGTACAGCAACAGTTCTTTTTTTCAGATCCTCAGAGAGTTCTTTGCCATGAGGTGCCATGTTGAACTTCCAGTGATCATTGTGAGAGAGTGAGAGCAATAACACCAAATTTAACATACCTGCTCCCCAGTCACACCTGAGACCTTGTAAGACTAATGAGTCACATCACACCGGGGAGGGAAAATGGCTAATTTGGCCCAATTTGGACATTTTCACTTTGGTGTGTACTCACTTTTGTTGCCAGCGGTTTAGACATTAATGGCTGTGTGATGAGTTATTTTGAGGGGACAGCAAATTTACACTGTTATACAAGCTGCACACTCACCACTTTACATTGTAGCAAAGTATAATTTCTTCAATGTTGTCACAAGAAAAGATATAATAAAATATTTACAAAAATGTAAGGTGTGTACTCACTTTTGTGAGATACTGTATGTACAGTATATATACATATACATGTTCTTACTTTTATATATCACAGCAGTAGGATTTTTCTCAAATTATGATTTCTGCCTATATACTGTATATCTTATCATCTGTAACAGTATATCTATTAAACATTGGTATGAATTGGCATGTTTTGTCTCAGTGTCTGATTATACCTATCCTTCTTTTTTCCTACAAGTAATTTTGCACATTAATGAAATAGATGTTTTAGATTGTTTCGATTTTTGGTTTAATATTTTTTTTCTTTATCTCTTACGGATTTGAAAATATTTATATTGTCATTATTTGTATTGTAGCCCTAATGAAGTCTCCTACTAACTGCCAATACTCCTCATATTCCTCCTTTGCCACCTGCTGCCTCATGACATTTCACATACGTATTATTAAAAACAAATAGTAATTGTGTTAAAGTGTCACTAGTGAATAAATAAATATAAGTATTTATATTTAAAGTATCTCAGTGGCAGCCATGCTCACTATATTTCCACATATGAAATACATATAATAGTCATCCCAATTGTGTTGCACTGCTGATATATAACAAGTGCATGAGCATAAAATAAATCAATTATTACTAGATAAATACATCAAATAAAAAAAAAACTAATTCATAAGAATTCAAAAAAATTCATACATGTGCTCATGAACACAACTTAATTATAAGTCCCATATGCAGATACATGCGTAAGCTGCAGAGGCCACGTTACAGCACGCCATTATTATCTGCAGTCCTAACCCTATATATTTTACAGAAAATATAAAAAATAAGTGTCTATACTGTTTAAAATCCAGTAATACACTGTCTCACCCTGCTCTGCACATGCTCAGTTGCTTTATATTTTCAGCACTGTGCCAAAAATGTAGAGGCCGATCTGCTGATGGCCTAAACATTTACTGCTGTTGAGGGGTTTTGGGCTTCAGCAAAATGGCAGCCTCAAGAAGAAACAGGAACAATACTGGAGGCAATTTACAGCACACACTAATTTTGGTAGCTCAACTATTAATATAGAATGTATGTTCCTTTTTAAAGCTCATTATGTTTTTTTTTTTTTTTTTCCTTGTCAAAAGAAGTTTATTGAGTATACAATATTATAAAGATACATAAAGTAAGTTTACAAGGATCTATAAAGTAAGCTCATTGTTTTACAGTAGGGATTATATAGGTAAATATCATGAAATTTCAAATATTAAACATTGGGTTCACGTAAACCTAAATTAAAGATATATATAATTTCCTTTGTTACTTTTGTAGGTATTTAAATGATTTATACCTACTATACATATTGTTTACAGGTAGAGTGTATATAGGTCAAATAAATTCTGATAATGAGCTTTAATCGTAAGGTAGAGAAAAGGAAAGAGAAAGAAGAAAAAGGGTAGAAAGGCAGAGGTATGGTCCACAAGGTTGTCCCGCTCGTCAGTTTATTATTCTTTTTAGTTCTCTTTGAAGCCTTAGAATGGGTGTCTCTGTAAGACGTTTAATCTGTTACCATGGCAACAGGACAGAGTCATTGAAATTTGACAGGAACTGTTGTTTTATCCAAGGATGCCAAAGTTTTTCAAATTTTGGAATTTGATTTTGATCGATGGCTTCCATCTTAGCATGGGACATTGTATTATTCATTCTGTGAATTGTTTCTGCTAGTACCAACGTAGGAGATTTCCATGCCTTGGCCACTGTTTGTTTTGCAGCCATTATTAGTTGGATCATAAGTTTGAATTGAGAGAGTGTTAACCATTCCGGTTTTAGATTAAGTAAAGTTATATATGGATCTGGTTGTATTATTTTTTTAAATATTTTAGATGCAATCACGAAGACTTCCTTCCAGAAGGTTTGGATTACTGGGCACGTCCACCATATGTGTAAATGTGTGCCTATTTCTGGGCATCCTCGAAAACAAAGAGCTGAGGTATTAGGTGAATATTTTGCCACTCTAGCGGGTACAAGGTACCAGCGAGTTAGGACCCACCTCTGAACGTAAGAGGGTCTATTAAGATTTACTACTCCATATAATTGATTATAAAGTGATGAAATTGTACCTTTAGCAAATGGATCTTTTGTACAGATTGATTCAAAAATGGATAATTGGGATAATGGTGTATCCCCCTTTAGGAATGGTGTATAGAAATTTTTGATTTGGAGATATCTAAATATCTCAGAGTTTGGTAGATCATATTTTTCTCTAAGTGATGGGAATGAAAGGAATGATTTAGATGCTATGAAGTCATTTAGTGTCTGAATGCCTGATGTTGTCCAAGCTTTAAAAGAATTTGGGTAGATCCATGCCGGATAAAAGGCTGGATTTCTGATAAAAGAAAGGACAGGATTGTGTGTAGATTGTAACTGATATTTGGTTTTTAGTTTATCCCAGAGAGATAAAAAGTGTTTAGTTATGGGATTATGAATTTTAAAGCGGTCTTTAGGATCAAGCCATAACAAGTTTGATATTAATAGAGGGTCATTTTCTGAAGCCTCTATAAATACCCATAATGGGATTTCCTGTTTTGCATGGTATTTGGACAGACTGGCCAAATGTGCTGCTCTGTAGTAGTTAGTAAAATGTAGTGTGTGTATAGGTATACGTGGTTTAGAAGAGCCCCATATAAATGAAGTTGCTCTTTTTTGTACTATTCTCATAAAATAGGAAGGAATTGGAATAGGGAGGACTCTGAATAGATAAAGCAATTTGGGTAGAATAGTCATTTTGATTGCATTAATCTTCCCTATCCAGGATAAAGGAAGTTGCGACCATTGTTTTATTAGATTTGTGATCTGTCTTAATACAGGAGGATAATTGGTTGAGAATAAGTCAGAATGAGATGCTGTTAAATGAATTCCAAGATATGGGATTGATTTTTCTGCCCATGTGAATGGGAGTGCAACCCTAGCCGGGATCAATTCCATGTTTGTGAGCGAAATATTAAGCACTAGGCATTTCTTAGGATTAATCATAAGGCCGGATAGGGCTGCAAATCCATCAAGAGCTGGTATTAAGTTAGGACCAGAGACCTGTGGTGATGATAGAAAAAGTAATATATCGTCTGCAAATATACATAATTTGTGTGTAATACCTCCTACTTCAATGCCAGTTATAGTTTGGTTTGTTCTGATGTATTGGGCCATGGGTTTGAGTATAAGGGCAAATAATAAGGGAGATAATGGGCAACCCTGTCGGGTACCTCTTTCGATATTAAAGGCATCAGATTTGTATCCAGCATATTTTATATAGGCTTTGGGTTTATTATATAATGCTTTGATCCATGTTGAAAAGTGGGGTCCAAAACCCCATTTTTGTAACGAATATTGCATATATTGCCAGGATACTGTGTCAAATGCCCTCTTAATATCGAGAGATAGAAAACATAAAGGGATTTTCCGTTTTTTAGCAATATGTGCCAATAACACTGCCCTGCGTATATTATCGCCTGCCTGTCTATTTGGCATGAAGCCTACTTGATCTCTATGTATTAATTTTCCTATAATGCTATTGAGGCGTTTTGCTATTATTTTTGCTAATAATTTAATATCAAGGTTTAACAGAGAGATAGGCTGATAATTCACACAGGAAGTATCATCAGAAAGGGGTTTTGGGATCATACAAACAATTGCCATTAGTGTTTCTTGCCGAAAAGAATGTCCTTCTAGAAGTTTGTTAAAAGTTTCAGTGAGAATGGGAGAGAGTATTTCTGAGAATGTTTTATAGTATAAAGCCGAGTAGCCGTCTGGGCCTGGTCTTTTGTTAAGTTTTAGGTCTTTTATAGCGTTAGCAACTTCATCTAGTTATAGGCTCATCCAAACTGCTTTTTGGATTCTGAGACAACTCAGGTAAGGTTATTTTTGAGAAGAAGGATTCAGCCTCTGTAGGATTAAATTCATTGTTTGTCTTGTATAAAGTTGCGAGATGTGAGTGAAATTTATGGACTATTTTAACTGGATTACAAGTATAAACATTTTTTGATAATTTCAAACGTATTGGTTTGAAAGATTTGTTAGTTGAATTTAATGCCCGAGCCAAATATGTACCTGGTTTGTTTGTATTCATGTAGAAATTGTGTTTGGAGCGTTTGAGGGATTTATCAACTGACTCAGTGAGAAATAGATTGTATTCCAATCTAGATTTTTCCAGATGAGATTTTGTACTCTGAGATGGATTATCTTGGAATGATATGTAGGCTGCATTTAAATTGAGTTCTAGTTTTTTTGCTAGATTTTTGCGTTCCCGTTTAAATAGTGCCATTTGTCTTTGTATTGTACCACACAAGACAGGCTTATGAGCTTCCCACAGTGTTATTGGGGAAATGTCTGTTGTATTATTAATTGATATGAATTACTTTAAAGCTTGTTCAATGGCCATCTGATGTAGTGGGTGTTTGAGCATTATGTCCGGTAAGTACCACGTTGGGTCATGCGCTTTTGGTATGGCTGAGGCTATAGTAGTGTATACTGCATTATGGTCAGACCACGGAATCGGAATTATATCTGATGCAATAATTTCTGGTATCATTCCTATTGTTAGAAAAATATGATCTATTCTGGTGAAGGTTTGATGAGGGTGCGAGAAATAAGTGAATTTCTTTTTCATTGGGTTACTATCTCTCCACGAATCTACCAGATTGTATTTGGAAAGAAGTTGAGAAAAAGGTAATCTAGAGGTTATTTTGGATGGTGTAAAAGGTGATTCATCTAGAAATGGGAGGAGAACCTGGTTCGAATCCCCGCACATTATCACTGTTCCTATTTTGTGTGTATTAATCACTTGTAATATATGTGAGAGGAATGGTGTAGGTTGTTTGTTAGGAGCGTAGTAGGAAATCACAGTGATTGCTGTATCCATTATATAACCCATGAGTATCAGGTATCTACCTTCTGGGTCTTTAATTTCTGATTATAAGGTGAATAGTGTGGATCGGTGAAATGCAATTAGAGTACCCCTTTGTTTGGTACAGGCAGAAGCTGTGTAAATTTGTTGATAAAAAGGAGTAGAATCTTTGGTGAAGTGTGTTTCTTGGAGGCATACTATGTGAGCTTTCTTGTTATGGAAAGTATAGAAGGCTTTGGTCCTTTTTTGAGGGATATTTATTCCCTGAACATTCAGGGAAAGTATATTCAGTGGTGCCATGGCAACAGATCAAATAGTTTTGACTTACTTTTTGTTATGCAGAGCTGACTGCGCAGATCAACCTGTGTGGACTGAAGAGATGAAAAGATAGAAAAGAAACCAGTGAATTCTGGAGTAAAGAGTAAACAAAAAACATATGAGATTAGATGATACATTGTATAAATTATTTTTTGCAAGTAGTCACAATTTACCCGTAAAAGAGAATAAATATCTCTCTCAGGGGAATAAGTGCCTTCGTCACACTCCCACATAATATGGTTGGGAGAATGAGGAGGGCTAATGGGGGTACACAGATCTTCCGCTTACAGGAGAGAAGTGCTATGTCAAAAGACATCAAAATGATGATTCATTAATTGGAGTGCAGAATATAGTTTTTGTTGAAATTATTTATTCCAGGGTGGTTGTATATGGTTAGTCTTGCCCTAGGCTAAATAATTCAGTTAGAAAGGTACTGTTAATAACTTTGGTATTGATGAAGATAGTTTGAATTATTTTGGGATTTTAACCCTTTTAGAGTAAACAATTACATATTTTATTCATATGTAACTGTTTAGATATGTTAACTCATAAAATTGAGGTTGTATTGCTTCAGATTAGAATAAACAAAAACATAGTTCTAGGAACTAGTTAGGTAATAATATATTTGTTTTAAGAAAAGAAAGAAAAAGCTTCCATTACTTCTGGATTATTGAGCATATTTGTCCTAAAAAGTAATAAATCTATTGTTATTACCTGAAAATATATATGTGAACAAGAATTTCCTTATTTCACTTATATATTCTAAAGCTATATGAATCAGAAGTAATAAGAAATATAACTGGAATGTAACATGATCCCATACAGTGTGTGACTATCAGAATGCAGTTACATTCAGTTATAAATACAGGTTTTTTATAGAGGACCATCTCTTAGTATAATAAATGAAGAGATATCAGGAATTAGGATGTCAGTCCATTGAATCTTCTTGTTCCATGGATGATGTGGCATAACGGCCTCTTTTGTGAGAATGATGATTCCCATTTTGTTCTGATATTTTCTGGGTGCTGCCTGAAGGTGAAGATGATGCCATTCTTCTGCGTGTGGGAGAGTTGCTGCTTGTGGGTTCTGTCAGATTTAATTTTAAAAGGGTTTGTTGTAGTTCATCTGCTGATCTGCTTCTGTAAATTGTACCTTGGTAGCTAAATCTGACTGAAAAGGGGAAGCCCCATTGATACATAATGTTGTGGCGTTGCAGTTCCATTAGTTGGGGTTTCATGGATCGTCTTTTAGTAATAGTAAGTTGGGATAGGTCAGCAAAAATTTGATAATTGTGTCCTTGAAAATTAAGTTCCTTTTTTTCTCTTGCAGCAATTAGTATTTGTTCTTTTGTTCTGTAATAATGAAATTTTGTGATTATATCACGTGGGGATCCATCTTTCTTTTTGGCTGTGAGGGCTCTGTGTACTCTGTCCAGTTCTAAACGTTCAATAGGGATATCTGGCTTTAGTTCTTGTAATAGAGCAGTAATAGTAGATTGCAGGTCTGTCACAGTTTCAGGTATTCCCCTTATGCGCAAGTTTGAACGTCTGGCTCTATTTTCATAATCTTCGAGCTTAGTTTGAAGTATTAAATTCTCTTCTTTTAATTGTTCCAATTCTGTTATATTTTCTTGGGTTGTAATTTCAATTGCATCAATTTTTATTTCTAAGGCTGCGGTGCGGTTTCCCAGCTCTCTTATTTCTTTGGTTAGGCTGTTTGTTATTTGGTCTGAGGTTTGTTTTAAAGCCTTATGAAGCATCTTTTCAAATTGTAATAATATTACTGGGGATGCTGAGGATGCTTGTGGAGAAGTTTGTGAGAGGATTTGTTCTGTATCTGACTCAAATGGAGAGTCTTGCTGTGACATTTTCTGTCTATGAGAGCGCCCTGATGCTGTATATTGTGAGGTGACTGGAGCTGCTTTAGTTGCAGTGAGTGCCTGTGAGCTCTTTGTGAGGTGATTTTTATTTCTGCCACGGCTTCCTCCCAGTACCATATTTCCTGCCCAAACTTTCACAGCTTGTTCCCTGGGGCAAAAAGGTTCAAATGGATACCTTTTGAGCCTGCAGGCTCCGCTTTGTCCTTCTCTTCTCTCCTCAGCGGTGCGGAGCTCTAACAATGCATGTCTGCTCCGCTAGACTCCGCCTCCTGTCCCCCAAATCTCATTATCTTTTATCAAGTTGCTATGGGTAAAGTTCTGCTTAACCACTTAAGGACCGCCTCACGCCGATGTACGTCGGCAAGGCGGCACGGGCAGGCAAAATCACGTACATGTACGTGATTTGCCTCCCACGGGTGGGGGGTCCAATCCCGTTTTGTTCCCCGGCGATCGGAGACAAGGGGGAGGCCATCTGTTCGTGGCCCCCCCCTCGCGATCGCCGCCGGCCAATGGGAACACTCCTTTGCTGCTGTATGCTAAACAGCAGCAAAGGAAGTGATGTCATCTCCCCTCGGGTCGGTAGTTTCCGTTCCGGCCCGAGGAGAGAAGACAGGTATGTGAGTGCACCAACACACACACACACAGTAGAAAATGCCAGGCACACATTACACCCCGATCACCCCCCCGATCGCCCCCCGATCACCCCCCGATCACCCCCCGATCACCCCCCCCCCTGTCACAAACTGACACCAGCAGTTTTTTTTTTTTTTTTGATTACTGCTAGGTGTCAGTTTGTGACAGTTACTGTGTTAGCACAGTTACTGTTACCCCCCTGTAGGTCTAGGGTACCCCCCTAACCCCCCCTAATAAAGTTTTAACCCCTTGATCACCCCCCGTCACCAGTGTCGCTAAGCGATCATTTTTCTGATCGCTGTATTAGTGTCGCTGGTGACGCTAGTTAGTGAGGTAAATATTTAGGTTCGCCGTCAGCGTTTTATAGCGTCAGGGACCCCCATATACTATCTAATAAATGTTTTAACCCCTTGATTGCTCCCTAGTTAACCCTTTCACCACTGATCACCGTATAACCGTTACGGTTGACGCTGGTTAGTTTGTTTATTTTTTATAGTGTCAGGGCACCCGCCGTTTATTACCCAATAAAGGTTTAGCCCCCTAATCTGTTTAGTAGGAAGTGGGTGGAAGGCGCGTGATCAGACGCTTACATCAAGAAATTTATGGTTTATTTATGTAAAAGAATACAGACATATAGTCATATAGATATATAATCATACAAATACTACATAATATTAAAAAAAAAAAAAAAGGAAAAACAGGTAACAAAATAAGTACTAGGAAGTTAAAATTGGGGTGTGCCCATATTGAGGCAAGTATTTAAGAAAGGCTGACGCGTTTCGAGGAAAACCTCTTCATCAGAGCCAGGAGAACTGGAGCACAGTCTGTATGGGCCGGTAGGCCGACATGTGTACATGGGGAGAGGTGGTGTTGCTAGTAGGAGGATGTGTCCTGTGATGGACAATTGATTATTCCAAGTTCCATAGCCAGGTGTTCTATGGATGTAAAAAGATTGTATTTTCTTTTTGCGGTGCTGTTAGGCTGTCAGATGTGCCTGTCTCAGGAGAAGTGTGTAGACACAGCTGCAAACTGTAAAGATCCTTTGGAGTGGAGAGCCGTGTGATCCTGGCAGCAGGAAAGGTTTCCTATCCCTAGGCAGCAAGACGCTTTCCATCCAGGCATCAGCTGCCTCAAGGACACCTCCTCCCTCCTCCTCCCCCCCCTTCTGCTGCCAGGATCACACGGCTCTCCACTCCAAAGGATCTTTACAGTTTGCAGCTGTGTCTACACACTTCTCCTGAGACAGGCACATCTGACAGCCTAACAGCACCGCAAAAAGAAAATACAATCTATTTACATCCATAGAACACCTGGGTATGGAACTTGGAATAATCAATTGTCCATCACAGGACACATCCTCCTACTAGCAACACCACCTCTCCCCATGTACACATGTCGGCCTACCGGCCCATACAGACTGTGCTCCAGTTCTCCTGGCTCTGATGAAGAGGTTTTCCTCGAAACGCGTCAGCCTTTCTTAAATACCTGCCTCAATATGGGCACACCCCAATTTTAACTTCCTAGTACTTATTTTGTTACCTGTTTTTCCTTTTTTTTTTAATATTATGTAGTATTTGTATGATTTTATATCTATATGACTATATGTCTGTATTCTTTTACATAAATAAACCATACATTTCTTGATGTAAGCGTCTGATCACGCGCCTTCCACCCACTTCCTACTAAACAGTCCTTTCCAGACCACCCCTGGTCAGCTAAGGCAGCGGGACACGCTCCATCATCTCCCCCAGTCCTATTTCTGACTACAATACTACCTTTGTTTTACAGCAAACGATCTCACTAGCGCAGGAGTATTTTTCACCATATCTTGTTCACACTTTTGCATTAGTCCCCTAATTGCCCGGCGGTGATATGCGTCGCCCCAGGCAGCGTCAGATTAGCGCCAGTACCGCTAACACCCACGCACGCAGCATGCGCCTCCCTTAGTGGTATAGTATCTGATCGGATCAATATCTGATCCGATCAGATCTATACTAGCGTCACCAGCAGTTTAGGGTTCCCAAAAACGCAGTGTTAGCGGGATCAGCCCAGATACCCGCTAGCACCTGCGTTTTGCGCCTCCGCCCAACCCACCCAAGTGCAGTATCGATCGATCACTGTCACTTACAAAACACTAAACGCATAACTGCAGCGTTCGCAGAGTCAGGCCTGATCCCTGCGATTGCTAACAGTTTTTTTGGTAGCATTTTGGTGAACTGGCAAGCACCAGCCCCAGGCAGCGTCAGGTTAGCGCCAGTACCGCTAACACCCACGCACGCACCGTACACCTCCCTTAGTAGTATAGTATCTGAACGGATCAATATTTGATCCGATCAGATCTATACTAGCGTCACCAGCAGTTTAGGGTTCCCAAAAACGCAGTGCTAGCGGGATCAGCCCAGATACCTGCTAGCACCTGCATTTTGCCCCACCGCCCGGCCCAGCCCAGTCCAGCCCACCCAAGTGCAGTATCGATCAATCACTGTCACTTACAGAACACTAAACGCATAACTGCAGCGTTCACAGAGTCAGGCCTGATCCCTACGATCGCTAACAGTTTTTTAGGTAGCATTTTGGTGAACTGGCAAGCACCAGCCCCAGGCAGCGTCAGGTTAGCGCCAGTACCGCTAATACCCACGCACGCAGCATACACCTCCCTTAGTGGTATAGTATCTGATCACATCAATATCTGATTCGATCAGATCTATACTAGCGTCACCAGCAGTTTAGGGTTCCCAAAAACGCAGTGTTAGCGGGATCAGCCCAGATACCTGCTAGCACCTGCGTTTTGCCCCTCCGCCCGGCCCAGCCCACCCAAGTGCAGTATCGATCGATCACTGTCACTTACAAAACTCTAAACGCATAACTGCAGCGTTCGCAGAGTCAGGCCTGATCCCTGCGATCGCTAACAGTTTTTTTGGTAGCGTTTTGGGGAACTGGCAAGCACCAGCGGCGTAGTACACCCCGGTCATAGTCAAACCAGCACTGCAGTAACACTTGGTGATGTGGCGAGTCCCATAAGTGCAGTTCAAGCTGGTGAGGTGGCAAGCACAAGTAGTGTCCCGCTGACACCAAAAAGACAAACACAGGCCTGTCGTGCCCATAATGCCCTTCCTGCTGCATTCGCCAATCCTAATTGGGAACCCACCGCTTCTGCAGCGCCCGTACTTCCCCCATTCACATCCCCAACCAAATGCAGTCGGCTGCATGAGAGGCATTTTTATGTCCTCCCGAGTACCCCTACCCAGCGAACCCCCCAAAAAAGATGTTGTGTCTGCAGCAAGTGCAGATATAGGCGTGTCACCCGCTATTATTGTCCCTCCTGTCCTGACAATCCTGGTCTTTGCATTGGTGAATGTTTTGAACGCTACCATTCACTAGTTGAGTATTAGCGTAGGGTACAGCATTGCACATACTAGGCACACTTTCACAGGGTCTCCCAAGATGCCATCGCATTTTGAGAGACCCGAACCTGGAACCGGTTACAGTTATAAAAGTTAGTTACAAAAAAAGTGTAAAAAAAAAAATATATATAAAATAAAAAAAAATAGTTGTCGTTTTATTGTTCTCTCTCTCTCTCTATTCTCTCTCTCTATTGTTCTGCTCTTTTTTACTGTATTCTATTCTGCAATGTTTTATTGTTATTGTTATTGTTATTATGTTTTATCATGTTTGTTTTTCAGGTATGTAATTATTTATACTTTACTGTTTACTGTGCTTTATTGTTAACCATTGTTAACCATTTTTTTGTCTTCAGGTACGCCATTCACGAATTTGAGTGGTTATACCAGAATGATGCCTGCAGGTTTAGGTATCATCTTGGTATCATTCTTTTCAGCCAGCGGTCGGCTTTCATGTAAAAGCAATCCTAGCGGCTAATTAGCCTCTAGACTGCTTTTACAAGCTGTGGGAGGGAATGCCCCCCCACCGTCTTTCGTGTTTTTCTCTGGCTCTCCTGTCTCAACAGGGAACCTGAGAATGCAGCCGGTGATTCAGCCAGCTGACCATAGAGCTGATCAGAGACCAGAGTGGCTCCAAACATCTCTATGGACTAAGAAACCGGAAGCTACGAGCATTTCATGACTTAGATTTCGCCGGATGTAAATAGCGCCATTGGGAAATTGGGGAAGCATTTTATCACACCGATATTGGTGTGGTCAGATGCTTTCAGGGCAGAGGAGAGATCTAGGGTCTAACAGACCCCAATTTTTTCAAAAAAGAGTACCTGTCACTACCTATTGCTATCATAGGGGATATTTACATTCCCCGAGATAACAATAAAAATGATTAAAAAAAAAATATGAAAGGAACAGTTTAAAAGTAAGATTAAAAAAACAAAAAAATAATAAAGAAAAAAAAAAAAAAAAAAAAAGCACCCCTGTCGCCCCCTGCTCTCGCGATAAGGCGAATGCAAGCGGCGGTCTGTCGTCAAACGTAAACAGCAATTGCACCATGCATGTGAGGTATCACCGCGAAGGCCAGATCGAGTGCAGTAATTTTTCCAGTAGACCTCCTCTGTAAATCTAAAGTGGTAACCTGTAAAGGCTTTTAAAGGCTTTTAAACATGTATTTATTTTGTTGCCACTGCACGTTTGTGCGCAATTTTAAAGCATGTCATGTTTGGTATCCATGTACTCGGCTTAAAAATCATCTTTTTTATTTCATCAAACATTTGGGCAATATAGTGTGTTTTAGTGCATTAAAATTTAAAAAAGTGTGTTTTTTCCCCAAAAAATGCGTTTGAAAAATCGCTGCGCAATTAGTGTGTGAAAAAAAAGAATGAAACACCCACCATTTTAATCTGTAGGGCATTTGCTTTAAAAAAATATATAATGTTTGGGGGTTCAAAGTAATTTTTTTGCAAAAAAAAATAACTTTTTCATGTAAACAATAAGTGTCAGAAAGGGCTTTGTCTTCAAGTGGTTAGAAGAGTGGGTGATGTGTGACATAAGCTTCTAAATGTTGTGCATAAAATGCCAGGACAGTTCAAACCCCCCCAAATGACCCCATTTTGGAAAGTAGACACCCCAAGCTATTTGCTGAGAGGCATGTCGTGTCCATGGAATATTTTATATTGCGACACAAGTTGCGGGAAAGAGACAAATTTTTTTTTTTTTTTTTGCACAAAGTTGTCACTAAATGATATATTGCTCAAACATGCCATGGAAATATGTGAAATTACACCCCAAAATACATTCTGCTGCTTCTCCTGAGTACGGGGATACCACATGTGTGAGACTTTTTGGGAGCCTAGCCACGTACGGGACCCCGATAACCAAGCACCGCCTTCAGGCTTTCTAAGGGCGTGAATTTTTGATTTCACTCTTCACTGCCTATCACAGTTTCGGAGGCCATGGAATGCCCAGGTGGCACAAACCCCCCCCAAATGACCCCATTTTGGAAAGTAGACACCCCAAGCTATTTGCTGAGAGGTATAGTGAGTATTTTGCAGACCTCACTTTTTGTCACAAAGTTTTGAAAATTGAAAAAAGAAAAAAAAAATGTTTTTTCTTGTCTTTCTTTATTTTCAAAAACAAACGAGAGCTGCAAAATACTCACCATGCCTCTCAGCAAATAGCTTGGGGTGTCTACTTTCCAAAATGGGGTCATTTGGGGGGGTTTTGTGCCACCTGGGCATTCCATGGCCTCCGAAACTGTGATAGGCAGTAAAGAGTGAAATCAAACATTTTCACCCTTAGAAATTCTGAAGGCAGTGATTGGTTTTCGGGGTCCCGTACGCGGCTTGGCTCCCAAAAAGTCCCACACATGTGATATCCCCATACTCAGGAGAAGCAGCTAAATGTATTTTGGGGTGCAATTCCACATATGCCCATGGCCTGTGTGAGCAATATATCATTTAGTGACAACTTTATGAAAAAAAAAAAAAAAAAAGTGTCACTTTCCCACAACTTGTGTCAAAATATAAAATATTCCATGGACTCAATATGCCTCTCAGCAAATAGCTTGGGGTGTCTACTTTCCAAAATGGGGTCATTTTGGGGGGTTTTGTGCCACCTGGGCATTCCATGGCCTCCGAAACTGTGATAGGCAGTGAAGAGTGAAATCAAAAATTTACACCCTTAGAAATCCTGAAGGCGGTGATTGGTTTTCGGGGCCCCGTATGCGGCTAGGCTCCTAAAAAGTCCCACACATGTGGTATCCCCATACTCAGGAGAAGCAGCTGAATGTATTTTGGGGTGCAATTCCACATAGGCCCATGGCCTGTGTGAGCAATATATCATTTAGTGACAACTTTTTGTAAATATTTTTTTTTTTGTCATTTTTCAATCACTTGGGACAAAAAAAATTAATATTTAATGGGTTCAACATGCCTCTCAGCAATTTCCTTGGGGTGTCTACTTTCCAAAATGGGGTCATTTGGGGGGGTTTTGTACTGCCCTGCCATTTTAGCACCTCAAGAAATGACATAGGCAGTCATAAACTAAAAGCTGTGTAAATTACAGAAAATGTACCCTAGTTTGTAGACGCTATAACTTTTGCGCAAACCAATAAATATACGCTTATTGACATTTTTTTACCAAAGACATGTGGCCGAATACATTTTGGCCTAAATGTATGACTAAAATTTAGTTTATTGGATTTTTTTATAACAAAAAGTAGAAAATATCATTTTTTTTTCAAAATTTTCGGTCTTTTTCCGTTTATAGCGCAAATAATAAAAACCGCAGAGGTGATTAAATACCATCAAAAGAAAGCTCTATTTGTGGGAAGAAAAGGACGCAAATTTCGTTTGGGTACAGCATTGCATGACCGCGCAATTAGCAGTTAAAGCGACGCAGTGCCAAATTGGAAAAAGACCTCTGGACCTCCTTAGGCAGCATAATGGTCCGGGGCTCAAGTGGTTAAGCTGCATGTGAATAGTGCCGAATCAGCAGGTGGCCAGACTGCCCAGACAGACTGGGTCTTTGGAGGTATGGCAATGCCTAAAGTGGTATTTAAAACAGAAAAATTGTGACAAAAATGAAAAAACAGAAGCTAAACATGTTTTTCAGATGGTAGACACAAACAAGTAAAAATGTCTACTACACCTTACATAGTCAGACATTTTTGGAGTAAAGTTCATAAACAGAGAATAAAACGCATCATGTATAAACACTATGGTAGCAGAAATTAGCAGCTAGTATTTTAAATGGCTTGGTTGGATAAGTGTGGGAGAAGTAGTCCCAAATATTTTTGAGGGAAATCCAGAGGAAATAGGAAGAGAGGACAATAAAATAAAGATGTATTGGTGCAGTGGAAGAAGACCTACAATGAGTTAGCTGGGATTCAGGAGATGGAACATAAAAGCAATGAATTCAGTGGAATGGGTTAAAACTGTGTAGAATTCCATAAATGGGTTAAAGTGCTGAAAGTCAGGGCTCTTAAGAGGCAGAATCATGTTAGTGTTTTGAGTCTCACAATACTCACTAACATGTCAGCTTTATTAAAAAACAGACTTGTCACCAAGTCTGAAATGTTAAAGCAGAATTCCATTTGCATTTTTTAAATATAAATGTTGATAGATAACTTTTAAACCAGGAGAAAGGACAACAAAGCTCTTTCAGCCTTCTTCTTGTAAATTATGATACATTTTACAAAATCACAGCTTAACAGCAGCCAAACCTTTCCTCCCTTTAACCCAATCCACAGAATATAAAGTGGCAGTTTGCACCTACTAAAATTTTTATATAAGTGCACAGATCCTTTACTCCCTTGTTGTGAATTGATGTGGATGTCAGAACACCACTTTTCTGGATCAGAGGGGGTTCTTGGGATAAAGTGGAGGCCTGAACATGTCACAATAATCAAACATTCAGAAGTCAAAAATAATCAACAGCTTTGATCATCTGTCACTAATGGCATTGCCCAATTTGCTACTAACACTGATTCAGATCAAAAGGTAAACATGCAGAAATGAAATTAAATAGAAATATGTGGATGACTATGGAATTACAAATTTCTCAAAATATTAATTGCAACTAAGAACTGACTCTCTGGGTATTACTAGACATAGTCAAAAAATGAAAAATAACATTCATAAACCAATTCAGACTTACTCTGAAGCTGTTCTCTATTCATTACATGACAAGCTCCAGCAGTATAGTGGTAGTCTGACACACTGTACCCTTGAGACAGCACCGTGTGACCTACAGCAAAAGCCATTTGTAACACAGGAAATGTCTTCTAATATAAGCTTCTGTGCTATTTGCAATTAGCTTTTTGCTGCAGAAATTGAACAAATCTCATACTGCAAAGCATCTATTAAAGATGGCAAACACGATACAGCAAATAAAGATCAAGCAGCATGGCAAATAGTGCAGAACATGTTTCCTTATCATCCATGTTATCTTAGCTCTGCTTGTATTATATTCTTGGATACTGACATACAAAGCATGCCGTTTTCATATAATATTTTAAAATGGCATTGCTTGGCATTTTATTGATGTTATATCACATTAGGTCATTTGCTTGTTTCAGTGACTGAACTGAATCACGGGCCCTAATCTATATCATGTCTTCTGTAAATGTCACAATCACAGAATTGTTTTACTTGTTTAATGAAAAGAGGTTTAGCCCTGCTAGTTATCTTCCATTTCAATTATTTAAACAGATATTATATAAATTACAATTGTTGGAGCTTTCTTGCTATGTCATTTAATAGCATTGTGCTGGTTGCTGATAGGCTACTTTAAACTAAATTTGTAAAAATGTAAACAGAAATTTGACCTGGAAACAAAAACTAAAATATATATTTGATGCAAACTACTTCTTTCTTTTTTTAGCCAGTTTCATTCTCCTGCCCCCTGCCTGATGCACATGTGCAGTACAGTCTACCTTTCTATCTTCTGTCAAATACTGAATAGTAGTGTTGGGTGAATGGTTCGGGCCAAGAAAATGTTCGGCCCCAACATCGCTTGTTTGCCCATTCGGCGAACACCCAAATTTGCACGGTGCTCGGCGGGATGTTCGCCCACTGAGTGCCCCACAATTCACTGCATGCTGCACAGTGCATTCTAGGGCCCTAATTGGATGAAGCCTTGCACCTGACCGCTGGTCAGTTGGGCTCAGTTTGTTACTAGTGAGTTAGTGTGTTCACTTATTGTGACTCTAGTGCCCCGTATACACGGTCGGATTTTCCGACGGAAAATGTGTGATAGGACCTTGTTGTCGGAAATTCTGACCGTGTGTAGGCTCCATCACACATTTTCCATCGGATTTTCCAACACACAAAGTTTGAGAGCAGGATATAAAATTTTCCGACAACAAAATCCGTTGTCGGAAATTCTGATCGTGTATACACAAATCCGACAGACAAAGTTCCACGCATGCTCAGAATAAATAAAGAGATGAAAGCTATTGGCCACTGCCCCGTTTATAGTCCAGACGTACGTGTTTTACGCCACCACGTTCAGAACGATCGGATTTTCCGACAACTTTGTGTGACCGTGTGTATGCAAGATAAGTTTGAGCCAACATCCGTCGGAAAAAATCCTAGGATTTTGTTGTCGGAATGTCCGAACAAAGTCCGACCGTGTGTACGGGGCATAAATGTAGTGTGTTAGTGTAGTGTTAGTATAGTGTGATTATAGTGTGTCATTATGTCAAATACTGTAATCACTGACTTAAAAGGGGGGCAAGCAGCTGTATAATGCCCAGAATGAGCCACTGACTGCAGCTCCCATTCTGAGAGATACCTGAGTGGTGAAGCATCCCAACTCATAGCCACCAACCTAACATTTTATTATTGGTACTGGTTGAGGGAGTAAAAAACCCTCTACCCTCCAAGCCTAGTCTTCCCCTATTTTCTTAAAATGGACATCACAAACTCTTGGGATATAGTCCTTTCTTGCAGCTCCTGATTTCACGTGCCTTCTTCACCATAAACAGAACCTCACTAAGCCTGAAGCGTATCACCCATCTACTAGTTTATGTACAAAATAAACAACAGAGACTCTTCATTTCAAAGTTCAAGTATCAAGCTCACATCAGCATCAAAGTTTCCACATTAATATGTTTGTCTATGCAGCAAAATCTGAATAAAGGGCAATGGGGCAACACAGTGCCTAAATGGTTATCTTTTTGGCCTAGAAGCTCTAGGGTCACCAATTTGAATTCCAACAATGATACTACCTGCCTGGAGTTTGCAGGTTTTCTCTGGGTTCATTGGTTTTCTCCCACACTCCAAAGATATGCTGGTAGGTTAATTGGATCCTATCTAAAAGTGGCCCTAACATGAGTATGTATAAATGTGAGTTAGGGACCTTAGAGTGTAAGCTCCTAATGTCCCGTACACACGATCAGATTTTCCGACAACAAATGCTGGATGTGAGCTTGTTGGCTGAAAGTCCGATCGTGTGTATGCTCCATCGAACATTTGTTGTCGGACTTTCTGCCAACAAATTTTGGCTAGCAGGTTCTCAAATTTTCCGCCAACAAAACTTTGTTGTCAGAATTTCCGATCGTGTGTACACAAGTCCAATGCACAAAAGTTCACGCATGCTCGGAATCAAGAAGAAGGAGCCGCACTGGCTATTGAGCTTCCTTTTTCTTGGCTCATCGTACATCTTGTACATCACCACGTTCCCACGTTCGTAATTGTTGGCCAACATTTGTATGACCGTGTGTATGCAAGACAAGTTAGAGCCAACATCCTTCGAACAAAAATCCACGGTTTTGTTGTTGGAAAGTCCGATCGTGTCTACGGAGCATTAGAGTGGATGTAAACCCTCATCTATACCCAGTGAAGTGAACAGTGAATCAAATCTCCCTATATAAGTTTTACATGTATATCTGCTGTCTTCAGCTTTATTTACTGTTTAGAAAGTTCAGATCGTGTTAGGAGATTTCTGCAGGGAAGTCTGGGCATACAGCCAAGACAGCTTATTGAAGGAAAGGCACACAATTCCTCTCCTCATAGGTAGAGACTTTCAGCTCTGTTTGTTGAATCGTTCAGTATGCTGCTCATCTATTTATAGCATCCTCCTGAACACAAAACTCGGGTTTTATCATATGTGACGAAGAACTTGTCAGAAGTTATCAGGTTGATAACATAAGAACAGAGCAGGAGACAGCTACGGGACATAATGTTTTGAAGAGAGATAACAAAACACTGCAGATATATGTGCCCAGTTCAAATTTTATGAATCGGGTTTACATCCACTTTAAGAGCAAGTGAGGATGTGAATGTGCAATATATATGTAAAGCGCTGCATAAATTGACGGCACTATTTAAGTAACTGAAATAAATAAATATCTTCATTCCCATCTCAAATTTAGAGGGGAGGCAGGTTCTAAGACCCCTAGGTATAGGCACCAGAGAAAAGGGGAAAAAGGGGGAAAGAAAAAAAAAGGGAAAAATCTCCGTATCCAAGGACTGTGTGAAAAAAATAATTAAAAATATATATATATTATTGGTACAAAATCTAAAAATTCTTATATCCAGATCAATTAATAATGTGACATACTGTACAACTCATATTCACAAAAGTGAGTTTAAACATACAAACATATGTGACGCTGATAATGTAACACCCTTCCTGGTAGACAAACCCAGAGCCACATGTTTGCTTACCAGCAAGAACCGGCATATACGAGAAGCTGGGGCAAAAACGCCAGCACAGTGGGCCCGGGGGGGGGGGGGCAAAAAAAGCAGGTGCACCACCAAAAGAACTGGGAAAAGTGTATAAACAAAAGAAAAAACTAGCCGCTGTAGAAAACCATAAGGCGAAAGGGAAACAAACAATATCGGAAATGGGGATGGGGAAAGAAGGAGGGGGGGGATAGGAGGAAGAAAGGGTAGGGGGGAAAAAGAAAGGGGGAAAAGGGGAAAACAGAAAGAAAAAAAGAGAAAAAAATGAAATAAAACAGGGGGATGAAAAAGTTGGAAGAAATGATAAAGAAGAATAGGGGAAGGAAGAGGAGGAAGAAAAGAAGAGAGAATAAAGAAAAAGGGGGGGGATAAAAAACAGAGGGGTCCAAAGAAGAAAGGGTAGATAGGTAGGTAATTATGAACATCAACTAACCTTACTCCCAGTAGAACAATTAAGAAAATGTCAGGGGGTACAAAAACAAGTGGCCCCTTCAGGAGGGGTAGATCAAATACCAATGGTTGACACCATAAACATTCAGATGGATAGCTTTAGGTTGTGAAAAATGCCTATATAAGCTGAAGTCCCATGAATGGAATGATGGTCCTAGGTAACAAACCATACAAATCATAAATATGGGAGTGACAATTGCCATATAAAAAATGTCTGCAACATCATGCCCATATAGTTTATATCAAGGAAATACAAGTCCCAAAATAGAGCAAGGATCTTGAGCCACAGAGAGATGAATAGCAGCCATGCCATAAAGTGCAATATAAGACTTTTTAGACTCTAGGGTTTTTATTTTAAGGCTAAACAAAAGGGGGGTGTTGTTGCTAACAGTGAGCTTATTGGTGGTAAACACAGGGTGGCAATTTTGTAGTTTTAGGTGGGTATTTTTGATAGGTGGAACCAGAGAGATGTCCAATATTGGGACCCCCTGATTTTCATCCTTACATCGGTAATATCATTTTTTTTCTCCCTCCTCCTTTTTCTCCCTCCCTCACTTTATTTCCCTTCCTTTTGTTTAACTAGGATAAAGTAGTGCAATTGGGTAAAAGTTTTGCAAGGGGACATGATTATTTAGATGAAGCAGGTTGATAGCTATGTGCAGCTGTCTCAGTATTCACCCTTAATCAACAATTATTAAACAATTATTTCACTTTTTTACTTTAGGGGGTTTTTAAGGCTAAACAAAAGGGGTGTGTTTTTGTTTGCAGTGAGCTTCTTGGTGGTAAACAGAGGGTGGCAATTCTGTAGTTTTAGGTGGGTATTTTTGATAGGTGGAACCAGAGAGATGTCCAATATTGGGACCTCCAAGTTCCTCATCCTTACACTGTTAATATCATTGTATCCCCCCCCCTCTTTTTTCTCCCTCCCTGCTGCCCCCCCTTTTATTTCTCCCCCTTCTGGATTGAGAGAAGTTTGGAAGTAATTGTATATTAAAGGATGTTTTAAATGTTTTTGCAGTATGCATATTCTAGGAATGTCATATGTACATGTGATTGTGCCTGTTCTGTCATGTTTTGTAATGTTATTTCCTTTTTTCAAAGTAAAATAATAAAAAGATTTTAAACACATAAAGTGCAAGGTTGCTCAAAACAAATGATCATTAATAATAGTAATTAAACTTAAGGCAAGGCACTAATCAAACCACGACAGCTAAAGCAAAGAACCAACAAGGTATATGTACACACAAAACTGCCAAAAGGCAAATAGTAGTCAAAAAGAGTACCCGCCTTGAATGAATCCTGTACAGGTCATCCCCCTGGCAATAAGTACAACTTATGGTGAAATATTACCCTGGGTTTGGGTACCTGGACACCAACTACACTGTGCCTTTTTATCCACAGACTACTCAGAAGAGAGTTGATTTACTAAATACAAAAAGGCTGTTCAGTTTGAAAGGGAATTTTCCCCTAATGTTGTGACTTAGGTGAAGCTCTGCTGATTTTCATCATCCAATCATGTGCAAGCGAAGATACAGTTTTTTTTATTATTTTCCCTGAAAAGATTGGGTATTTGTTGCAAAGTGAATTTCATCACATTCACTAAGTTAAGGAAATTTTTGCTTGCAAAGTGAACTGACTATGTGCCTTTAGTAAACCAGTGCCCAATTCCAACATACTGCATCACACCACGCACATCAATATGATATTTTCTCAAAGACCACTTTACATTGACACTGCTCACTTCTATTGCCATGTGCGCACCAACCATCATGTATATAATTTGAAGGATTCTTAGGGAACAGGAATAGGAATCAAGCTAAAAAGAGGCTCACGTGATCATTTTATAACTTTACTTCTTCCTGGTGGATTGGTGCATAATCTGCCTTCTAAAATAATGGGCTTGTCGCTACAGTGATTCTAAAGAAATTGATACTATGGAGTCTATGAATGGAGACCATTATTTTAAATATCCCTCAACAGTCATCAACTAGATAAATTAACTTATACTGTATAATGGTACAGTGGCATTAACAAATTTATTGATTATGTCAGACATGGAATTCATGCTTCATACATCTTAGAAGTGTACTTCTACAAGAAAAAATAGTGAGATCATAAGTGCCTTATTCAAGTGTATAGGTTCAGGAGATTGTAGCTTTCCCAGTGTAGTGATTTTAAGATCAAGCATCAGGACAAGTCAAGATAAGAATTCAGATATGATATCAATTTCAATAACGTTGAAATAATGAGCAGTCCTATATAACACAATAAAATGTTTCACCACAAGCTTTACAGTATACACGTGTGTAAAAAAAACAAAAAACAGGAACTTCATTTTAGACAATCTCCAAGAAGTAAATAGTAGTGTGGGAACAGTTAGCCTACATTAAGATCTAAATACCTTGCAGCATCTTGGGATTGAGACTTTCTTGATAGATTTTTTTCCCAAAAATCAAACCTTAAAGTATAATTAAAGGCCAAACTTTTTTTTTTTTTAGTTTTGGAGTGGAGAAGGATTAAAATGCTTGTTGGGTTTTTTTTTTATGTCTGTGCCCCCGTTAAGGAGCTTCACCCCCTCTGTTTGTCCTGTTTACCATTATCATTGAAAGTAATAGAAAATCCCAAATTTTGAGATGTCCCTAGAAAAGTATTGGAGGGAAAATCTTCCAATGGGGACACAAGTTCTGGTGAGCTGGGGGTCCCCAAGGAATTTCCTTAATTTTTGGGGATTTCCTCTCACTTCCGGTTGGGATATGGGACAGGATGTGAAGGAAAATCTCCGCAATGGGACACATGATGAAAAAAAAAATCTGACAGGGGTTATATCACTTCCTTGCTCCAAAATGAAAATAAAAGTTTTGCTCATAGTTCTACTTTAACTAGTTACCGAACGCCCGTGGCATGAGGAACTGTGGCAAATTGGCTCCCCTGCCTGTCATTGTACTTTGGGAGTATACAGGGCCATTTGTGGGTGCGCGCCCATAAACGAGCGCGGGAGCCAACCAGCGGGTCTGGTGGACTCAAAGTCCACCAGCCATCTGCGATCGCTACAGAAAAAGGCAGAACAGGGATCTGTCAGTGTAAACAAACAGATCCCTGTTCTGTCAGGGGAGGAGAGACAGATTGTCTGTTCCTAGTGGTTAGGAACAACGATCTCTCTCCTTCTCCAGTCAGCCCAGCCCCCATACAATTAGAAACACCTCCCTAGGGAACACTTAACCCCTTGATCGCCCCCTAGTGTTAACCCCGTCCCTGCCAGTGACATTTATACAGTAATCAGTGGCTATTTTTAGCTCTGATCATTTGTATAAATGTCAATGGTCCCAAAAAAGTGTTTGATCTGTCCGACTGCAATGTCGCAGTACCACTAAAAATCGCAGATCACCGCCATTACTAGTTTTTTAACTATTTTTCTTTATTGAACAAAAAGGAGCAAGATATAGTTGTACATTACACCTAAGAAAAAGGCAATGTAGATTACACAAGAATATTAACTTAGCAAACATGGCGAGGAAGATAAGCAACCACTAAGCTTTACAACTAGGGATGAGCCGAACGCCCCCCGGTTCGGTTCCGCACCAGAACCTGCGAACGGACCGAAAGTTTGCACGAACGTTAGAACCCCATTGACGTCTATAGGACTCGAACGTTCAAAATCAAAAGTGCTCATTTTAAAGGCTAATTTGCATGGTATTGTCCTAAAAAGGGTTTGGGGACCCGGGTCCTACCCCAGGGGACATGTATCAATGCAAAAAAAACTTTTAAAAACGGACGTTTTTTCGGGAGCAGTGATTTTAATAATGCTTAAAGTGAAAAAAAAAAAGTGAAATATTCCTTTAAATATCGTACCTGAGGGGTGTCTATAGTATGCCTGTAAAGTGACGCGTGTTTCCCGTGTTTAGAACAGTCCCTGCACCAAATGTCATTTTTAAAGGAAAAATCTAATTTAAAACTGCTTGCGGGTTTAATGTAATGTCGGGTCCTGGCAATATGGATGAAAATCAGTGAGACAAACGGCATGGGTACCCCCCAGTCCATTACCAGGCCCTTTGGGTCTTGTATGGATATTAAGGGGAACCCCGCACCCAAATTAAAATAAGAAAAGGTGTGGGGCCATGGGGCCCTATATACTCTGAACAGCAGTATACAGGCGGTGCAAACAAGACAGGGACTGTAGGTTTGTTGTTAAGTAGAATCTCTTTGTCATTTTGAACGGGTACATTTTTAACGTGTTTAGCTCCAGCCAAAAAATCTTTTTTAAGCTTTTTGGAAAACATAGGG
The DNA here is from genome assembly GCA_037952925.1 of Lithobates clamitans. Taxonomy (NCBI): domain Eukaryota; kingdom Metazoa; phylum Chordata; class Amphibia; order Anura; family Ranidae; genus Lithobates; species Lithobates clamitans. Next base: position 3,426,397 of record JBBGZY010001149.1, on the reverse strand, counting down.
AACCCCTGTGACATTTGTTTTGCTGTCTTTCCTCCTCTTCAGAAGATTTCACCTCACTTTTTGTCCCAATGAAAAATGTTTTTTGAAAATTTGGGTTTTTTTGTGGAACAAGGATTGGAAAGCATCAGTGGAAAGGAGAAATGTTTTTCCCATATTAACTCTTACAGGAGAGAATTTCCCTTCCTAGGGGTAGATTTCATCTCACTTCCTGTTGTCTCCTTCCGTTTGCAAGTAGGAGTCGTTTGTAAGTTAGTTGTTTGAAAGTAGGGTCCTGCCCTATATACTCAGCAGAAATTTGGGCCTTAGGTGTTGTTGTGGCCACAACACTGTAAGCCCTCACAGGGCCCTGCTGTGAAATATTAGATCAAGAATTGTAATTACATGCCCCTGTTGAACAGGAGCTGAAAAATTAGGCCTTAGGCACTGGTGCTGGTGCCACAACACTGCAATCCCTCACAGACACTCTAGTTGGAACGCAGGAACGAGCCCTGCTGCAAAGTATTGAATCAAAAATTGTAATTACACGCCCCTGTTAAACAGGGGCAGAAAAAATGGGCCTTAGGCACTGGTGCTGGTGCCACACACTGCAACCCCTCACAGACACTCTAGTTGGAATGCAGGAACGAGCCTTGCTGCAAAGTATTGCATCAAAAATTGTAATTACACGCCCCTGTTAAACAGGGGCAGAAAAATGGGCCTTAGGCACTGGTGCTGGTGCCACAACACTGCAACCCCTCACAGACACTCTAGTTGGAACGCAGGAACGAGCCCTGCTGCAAAGTATTGCATCAAAAATTGTAATTACACGCCCCTGTTAAACAGGGGCAGAAAAAATGGGCCTTTGGCACTGGTGCTGGTGCCACAACACTGCAACCCGTCACAGACACTCTATTTGGAATGCAGGAACGAGCCCTGCTGCAAAGTATTGCATCAAAAATTGTAATTACACGCCCCTGTTAAACAGGGGCTGAAAAATTGTGCCTTAGGCACTGGTGGTGGCGCCCAGAACCAAAAATGTTCTTACAAGCTATCAGCGTGATGATTGAGGAGGAAGAGGATAATTACTCAGGGATAGTCACTCAGCTTCAGCATAGGCAGTCTTTGAAGGGATCTGAGATTTCAAAAAAAATTATTCGGTTATATCAGCATCAGGTGCTTGGTAGCTGGTGGTGATCCAAGACTGATTCATTTTTATGAAGGTCAGTCGATCGACCGAGTCGGTGGACAGACGCACCCTGTGATCGGTTACCACGCCTCCAGCAGCACTGAATGTGCGTTCCGAAAGAACGCTGGATGCAGGACAGGCCAGTAGCTCAATTGCATACTGTGCAAGCTCTGGCCAGTGATCCATCCTCAAGACCCAGTAACCCAGAGGATTTTTGGTGGGCAAGGTGTCCAAGTCAGATCTTGCCCCTAGGTATTCCTGCACCATGTAAAACAGACGCTGGCGATGGTTGCTGGAACCGATCATACCTTGGGGCTGCGGACCAAAAAATTGTCTGAACACATCGGTCAGACGGCCACCTTCTCCACCGCTGCTTCATTGACTGACCGAAGCCTCAGCAACACGTTGTCCAGAAACAGGAGTTTGTAACCTCCCAGTCTCTGGGAACGCGTTGCACAGACCTTTCTGCAAGGCCTCCCGAAGATGTTTCATCCTCTGCTCCCTCTGCGATGGCAAGATAAGGTCCGCAACCTTACCCTTGTAATGTGGATCAAGGAGGGTTGCCAGCCAGTATTGGTCCTTCTCCTTGATACCACGAATACGAGGATCCTTACACAGGCTTTGCAGGATCAGGGAGGCCATGCAGCGTAGGTTTGCTGAGGCATTCGGTCCGGAGTCCTCTGGGTCACTAAGAACGACATGGTCCGCAGCCACCTCCTCCCAGCCACGTACAAGTCCATGTGTTTCTTGGGACTGATCCCTTAAAGACTGCTGCTGATGCTGAGTTCCAGGCTCCACCTCCATACTGACACAATCTTCCTCCTCCTCCTCCTCCTCCTCGTCCTCTTCCTGTGTGATTGGCGGGCACGCAGGAACACTGTCTGGATAAAGGGGGGCTTGAGAGCTAAGGAAGTCCTCCTCTTCCTACCTCTGTTCTGCCTCAAGTGCCCTGTCCATTATTCCACGCAGCGTGTGCTCCAACAGGTGGACAAGGGGGACAGTGTCACTGATGCATGCACTGTCACTGCTCACCATCCTCGTGGCCTCCTCAAATGGTGACAGGACTGTGCATGCATCCCTGATCATGGCCCACTGGCGTGGGGAAAAAAACCAAGCTCCCCTGACCCTGTCCTGGTGCCATAGTCGCACAGGTACTCATTGATGGCCCTCTGCTGCGTGTGCAGCCGCTGCAGCATGGCCAACGTTGAGTTCCACCTGGTGGCCATGTCACAGATTAGGCAGTTCTTGGGCAGTTTAAACTCCTTTTGGAGGTCCGTCAGCCGAGCACTGGCATTATATGACCGGCGGAAATGTACACAGACTTTCCTGGCCTGCCTCAGGACATCCTGTAAGCCCGGGTACCTGCCCAAGAACCGCTGCACCACCAAGTTAAGGACGTGAGCCAAACAGGGCACATGGGTCATTTGTCCCTGTCGGAGGGCAGAGAGGAGGTTGGTGCCATTGTCGCAAACCACCATTCCTGCCTTAAGTTGGCGTGGCGTCAACCACCTCTGAACCTGCCCCTGCAGAGCTGACAGAACCTCTGCCCCAGTGTGGCTCCTGTCCCCCAAGCACACCAGCTCAAGCACCGCATGGCATCTTTTGGCCTGCATCCTTGCTTAGCCCCTTGAAGGACTACGGAGCACCGCTGGTTCCGAGGAAGAGGCCATGGAGGAAGAAGAAGAGGAGGAGGTGGAGGAGAGAGGTGTGTCACAATCATTAGCATTTTGGAGGTGTTGGGAACAACCTCCAACACTACTGCACCTTGTCCTGCATCCTTCCCAGCTGCCAGCAGAGTCACCCAATGCGCTGTGAAACTTAGGTAACGTCCCTGTCCATGCCTGCTGGACCATGAGTCAGCGGTAATATGCACCTTACTGCTGACCGCCCTGTCCAGCGAGGCATGGACATTGCCTTCCACATGCTGGTAGAGAGCCGGAATCGCCTTCCGTGAGAAACAGTGGCATTTGGGTTCCTGCCACTGAGGAACCGCACATTCCACAAACTCACGGAAGGGGGCAGAGTCTACCAACTGAAAAGGCAGCAGTTGATGTGCTAGCAATTTTGCCAAGCTAGCATTCAACCGCTGGGCATGTGGATGGCTGGGAGCAAACTTCTTTCGGCGGTGCAGCAGCTGGGGCAGGGAAATTTGCCTGGTACAATCTGACGTTGGAGTACCAAAAGCAGATTGCCTACAAGTACTTGGCTGTGACACACCTAATTCTACACCTTCATTCCTCTCAGTGCAGGTCTCAGAGAGGACTGAAGGTCTAGTGGGGTTGGAAATCTCAGCTGATGAGGAGCAAGGAGAGGTCCTCTTTGTTCTTTGGTGTGGGTCTTTTAGATAAGCTTGCCAACGAACTGCATGGCAGGTCAACATATGTCTGGTCAAGCATGTGGTACCCAAGCGGGAGATGTTTTGGCCACGTAAGATACGCTTGAGACATATGTTGCAAATAGCAGCGGTGCGATCTGATGCACTCGTCTCAAAAAAGGCCCACACCAAAGAACTTTTTGAATAACGTGCAGAGACTGCAGCGCCCTGCACACGTGGAGCTTTGGGGTGTGATGCAGTCAATGTGCTGCCCTTAGGCTGGCCCCTGGAGGGCATCCTACCTCGTTGGTGATGTGCCGCCTCCTCCTCCTCCTCCTCCTCTCTCCTATCAGGCACCCACGTTGAGTCAGTGACCTCATCATCCCCTCCCTCCTCATCACTGGAGCAAACCTGGCAGTATGCTGCAGCAGGGGGAGCATGACTGCCAGATTGCTGTCCTTCTTGGGCACCCCCTCTGTCCGTGCTCATGTTACTGCCTTCATCGAGCTCAGTATCATCATCAGAGCCTTCCAAATGCTGGGCATCCTCCAGCAGCATGTACCTAACACTGTGGTCAAACAGTTTGAGGGACTCCTCAGGAGGACATGGTGGGGCTAGGGAAGGAGTCACTGATGACATTGAGCCGAGGGAAGAGGCCGCTGCTTTGCCAGACAAATTACCCTGGGCATGGGTGAGAGAGGATGAGGAGGATGAGGACGGCTTGGTCATCCACTCGACCAAGTCTTCCGCATGTTGTGGCTCAACATGGCCAGCTGCCGAAAAAAAGGCCAAGCGTGTCCCATGGCCACGTGCTGATGAGGGTGCACCGTCTCCATGACCAGCACTAGACACAGAGCCTGCTTGCCCTCTCTTATTGGCTTGTGACTGTCTGCCTCTCCTTCTTGGCCTTCCAGACATACTAATGGCCTGTAGCTGGGATATATATATATATATATATATATATATATATATATATATATGTACTGATACTGCAGCTAGCAAAATCAACTGCCTGCCTGTAGTATGAGAACACCACCAACCTTCTACAGGTAGCTTTAGCTGAACGCTGTGAGCAGGACGCACCCCACTAACTTGTAGGTTTAGCTGAACACTGTGAGCAGGACGCACTGCACTAACTGTAAATAGTCTAGCTGCCTGACTGTGGTACTAATAGGATCAAAAGAACACCAGCAATTTTCTTCAAGTAGCTGTATTTACTGTAACAAGACAAGCCTGCCTGTCAGTAAGAAGATAACAGAAACAGATCTAGCTGAACACTGTGAGCAGGACGCACCCCACTAGCTTGTAGGTTTAGCTGAACACTGTGAGGTGGACGCACCCCACTAACTTGTAGGTTTAGCTGAACACTGTGAGCAGGATGCACCCCACTAACTTGTAGGTTTAGCAGAACACTGTGAGCAGGACGCACTGCACTAAATGTAAATAGTCTAGCTGCCTGACTGTGGTACTAATAGGATCAAAAGAACACCAGCAATTTTCTTCAGGTAGCTGTATTTACTGTAACAAGACAAGCCTGCCTGTCAGTAAGAAGATAACAGAAACGGATCTAGCTGAACACTGTGAGCAGGACGCACCCCACTAACTTGTAGGTTTTGCAGAACACTGTGAGCAGGACGCACTGCACTAAATGTAAATAGTCTAGCTGCCTGACTGTGGTACTAATAGGATCAAAAGAACACCAGCAATTTTCTTCAGGTAGCTGTATTTACTGTAACAAGACAAGCCTGCCTGTCAGTAAGAAGATAACAGAAACGGATCTAGCTGAACACTGTGAGCAGGACGCACCCCACTAACTTGTAGGTTTTGCAGAACACTGTGAGCAGGACGCACTGCACTAAATGTAAATAGTCTAGCTGCCTGACTGTGGTACTAATAGGATCAAAAGAACACCAGTAATTTTCTTCAGGTAGCTTTATATACTGTAACAAGAGAAGCCTGCCTGTCAGTAGGAAGATAACAGGAACGGATCTAGCTAAACACTGTGAGCAGGACGCACTGCACTAAATGTAAATAGTCTAGCTGCCTGACTGTGGTACTAATAGGATCAAAAGAACACCAGCAATTTTCTTCAAGTAGCTGTATTTACTGTAACAAGACAAGCCTGCCTGTCAGTAAGAAGATAACAGAAACGGATCTAGCTGAACACTGAGAGCAGGACGCACCCCACTAGCTTGTAGGTTTAGCTGAACACTGTGAGGTGGACGCACCCCACTAACTTGTAGGTTTAGCTGAACACTGTGAGCAGGACGCACCCCACTAACTTGTAGGTTTAGCAGAACACTGTGAGCAGGACGCACTGCACTAAATGTAAATAGTCTAGCTGCCTGACTGTGGTACTAATAGGATCAAAAGAACACCAGCAATTTTCTTCAGGTAGCTGTATTTACTGTAACAAGACAGGCCTGCCTGTCAGTAAGAAGATAACAGAAACGGATCTAGCTGAACACTGTGAGCAGGACGCACCCCACTAACTTGTAGGTTTTGCAGAACACTGTGAGTAGGACACACTGCACTAATTGTAAATAGTCTAGCTGCCTGACTGTGGTACTAATAGGATCAAAAGAACACCAGTAATTTTCTTCAGGTAGCTTTAGATACTGTAACAAGACAAGCCTGCCTGTCAGTAAGAAGATAACAGGAACGGATCTAGCTGAACACTGTGAGCAGGACGCACTGCACTAAATGTAAAAAGTCTAGCTGCCTGACTGTGGTACTAATAGGATCAAAAGAACACCAGTAATTTTCTTCAGGTAGCTTTATATACTGTAACAAGACAAGCCTGCCTGTCAGTAGGAAGATAACAGGAACGGATCTAGCTGAACACTGTGAGCAGGACGCACTGCACTAAATGTAAATAGTCTAGCTGCCTGACTGTGGTACTAATAGGATCAAAAGAACACCAGTAATTTTCTTCAGGTAGCTGTATTTACTGTAACAAGACAAGCCTGCCTGTCAGTAAGAAGATAACAGAAACGGATCTAGCTTAACACTGTGAGCAGGACGCACCCCACTAACTTGTAGGTTTTGCAGAACACTGTGAGCAGGACGCACTGCACTAAATGTAAATAGTCTAGCTGCCTGACTGTGGTACTAATAGGATCAAAAGAACACCAGTAATTTTCTCCAGGTAGCTTTATATAGAGTAACAAGACCAGCCTGCCTGTCAGTAAGAAGATAACAGGAACGGATCTAGCTGAACACTGTGAGCAGGACGCACTGCACTAAATGTAAATAGTCTAGCTGCCTGACTGTGGTACTAATAGGATCAAAAGAACACCAGTAATTTTCTTCAGGTAGCTTTATATACTGTAACAAGAGAAGCCTGCCTGTCAGTAGGAAGATAACAGGAACTGATCTAGCTGAACACTGTGAGCAGGACGCACTGCACTAAATGTAAATAGTCTAGCTGCCTGACTGTGGTACTAATAGGATCAAAAGAACACCAGTAATTTTCTTCAGGTAGCTTTATATACTGTAACAAGACAAGCCTGCCTGTCAGTAGGAAGATAACAGGAACGGATCTAGCTGAACACTGTGAGCAGGACGCACCCCACTAACTTGTAGGTTTTGCAGAACACTGTGAGCAGGACGCACTGCACTAAATGTAAATAGTCTAGCTGCCTGACTGTGGTACTAATAGGATCAAAAGAACACCAGCAATTTTTTTCAGGTAGCTGTATTTACTGTAACAAGACAAGCCTGCCTGTCAGTAAGAAGATAACAGAAACGGATCTAGCTGAACACTGTGAGCAGGACGCATCCCACTAACTTGTAGGTTTTGCAGAACACTGTGAGCAGGACGCACTGCACTAAATGTAAATAGTCTAGCTGCCTGACTGTGGTACTAATAGGATCAAAAGAACACCAGTAATTTTCTTCAGGTAGCTTTAGATACTGTAACAAGACAAGCCTGCCTGTCAGTAAGAAGATAACAGGAACGGATCTAGCTGAACACTGTGAGCAGGACGCACTGCACTAAATGTAAATAGTCTATCTTCCTGACTTTGGTCTAATAGGATCAAAAGAACACCAGTAATTTTCTTCAGGTAGCTTTATATACTGTAACAAGACAAGCCTGCCTGTCAGTAGGAAGATAACAGGAACGGATCTAGCTGAACACTGTGAGCAGGACGCACTGCACTAAATGTAAATAGTCTAGCTGCCTGACTGTGGTACTAATAGGATCAAAAGAACACCAGCAATTTTCTTCAGGTAGCTGTATTTACTGTAACAAGACAAGCCTGCCTGTCAGTAAGAAGATAACAGAAACGGATCTAGCTGAACACTGTGAGCAGGACGCACCCCACTAACTTGTAGGTTTTGCAGAACACTGTGAGCAGGACACACTGCACTAAATGTAAATAGTCTAGCTGCCTGACTGTGGTACTAATAGGATCAAAAGAACACCAGTAATTTTCTTCAGGTAGCTTTATATACTGTAACAAGAAAAGCCTGCCTGTCAGTAAGAAGATAACAGGAACGGATCTAGCTGAACACTGTGAGCAGGACGCACTGCACTAAATGTAAATAGTCTAGCTGCCTGACTGTGGTACTAATAGGATCAAAAGAACACCAGTAATTTTCTTCAGGTAGCTTTATATACTGTAACAAGACAAGCCTGCCTGTGAGTAGGAAGATAACAGGAACGGATCTAGCTGAACACTGTGAGCAGGACGCACTGCACTAAATGTAAATAGTCTAGCTGCCTGACTGTGGTACTAATAGGATCAAAAGAACACCAGTAATTTTCTTCAGGTAGCTTTATATACTGTAACAAGACAAGCCTGCCTGTCAGTAGGAAGATAACAGGAACGGATCTAGCTGAACACTGTGAGCAGGACGCACTGCACTAAATGTAAATAGTCTAGCTGCCTGACTGTGGTACTAATAGGATTAAAAGAACACCAGTAATTTTCTTCAAAATACTGTAACAAGACAAGCCTGCCTGTCAGTAAGAAGATAACAGGAACGGATCTAGCTGAACACTGTGAGCAGGACGCACTGCACTAAATGTAAATAGTCTAGCTGCCTGACCGTGGTACTAATAGGATTAAAAGAACACCAGTAATTTTCTTCAGGTAGCTTTATATACTGTAACAAGACAAGCCTGCCTGTCAGTAGGAAGATAACAGGAACGGATCTAGCTGAACACTGTGAGCAGGACGCACTGCACTAAATGTAAATAGTCTAGAAGATAACAGGAACGGATCTAGCTAAACTGAATACAGTGTATATATATATATATGCAACACCTGGGATGCATATATATATACACAATACACTTTAAGTGCAGCTAACTGACTGACTGTCCTGCCTAATCTAGCTAACTCAAATGAAATGACACTGTCTCTCTCTCTCTCTCTCTCTAAGCACACCGGAACACACTGCACAGGGCCGCCGTGCAGGCGGCCTTATATAGTGTGGGGCGTGTACTAAATCCCCTGAGCCATAATTGGCCAAAGCCTCCTTGGCTTTGGCCAATTACGGCTCTCTGTTAAGGCGGCGCTGTGATTGGCCAAGCATGCGGGTCATAGTGCATGCTTGGCCAATCATGCCGCAGTGAATTATGGGCCGTGACGCGCCACACGAATTTGGCGCAAACGGCCCATATCGTTCGCAATTCGGCGAACGACCGAACAGCTGATGTTAGAGTCAAACATGGGTTCGACTCGAACACGAAGCTCATCCCTATTTACAACAATCTGATAACGTAATCATATCTATAGAGTATCGACATGCGAATATTCAAAGAGGGTGGTCTTGTTTAGACTCAGCGTATAGGTATAGTAACGTATTCTAAAAGGAGAGAAAACATATCAGATCTGGGGCAAGAAAGAGGGAGAAGAGAATGCAAACCACATTCCCCTTAAGAAAGGGCCTCACTTCTGTGGTCAGCAATCCAATCTGCCCATGCAATGTAAAAGTTTGAAGTGGATAATGTAGCATTGGAGAAAGAAAATTCCAACTGAAAATCGGAATTTAATATGCGGGTGACATCTGATATCAAGGGTGAATGTGAGGACTTCCACCGCCTTGCTAACACCAGTCGGGCCCAATTAAAATATGTGTTGCCACTTCTTTGATTTGTTTTGGCCATGATGGAATTGACAAGCCCAACAGAAGATCAAGCAAGGTCAAAGGTGAGGGAACCGAGCATATAGAAGTAAGGAGATTAGACACTTCTGACCAGTAGATTTTGATATTAGGGCAGTCCCACTAGATGTGATATAGAGTTCCAATGCATCCACAGTTGCGCCAACACCTCCAGTGATCGGCTGCAGGGGGATCTGTCATGAAGGAAGAATGGTATTGTATTGATGGTGAAGATAGGTCTTGAGAAGGAGTTGTGAGTAGCATGTACACCAGGAAATCCCTCTGTCAGCAGGTTTAGGTGTGTCGTAAAACTTCAAAAGGGAGCATGGTATTGAGTCTTCTGCAGACCATTGTGTTTTGGAGAATAGGGAACGAATGCGTAGGTACATATAGAAAGACTTACATATAGAAAGAAGATATCCCATAGGAGTTTTGTAGAAAGGAGAAGATGTGCAATCCAGTAAAGGAGAATAGGAGTCCCATTGTGATGCCTGAGGACGTCCAGGTAGAGAGGGGCAAATCTGGTAGGAGAAGTCCTAAGGAACTGAGAGGTAACTTGGAGAGTATGGATAATGGCAACCCTTTAGTGATTTGTGGGATAGCCAACCATATGCAAAGTGACACTGTTATACTGTCCAAGGGATTATGGGTATATTTGAAGCAGATCAGTGATGCGCTAAGTAGTAATTTGGGGTCAATTCCCAATACTGTAGATTTGATTTGTATCCAGTTAGTTTGGTGATGGTTGGACCACCAGATTTTGATTTGGTCTAGGAGTACAGCACGGTAGTAAGCTTGAATATTAGGAGCCTCCAAGCCACCATAGCTTACTGGAGAGGTGAGGATTGACTTTTTTATCCTGGGGTGCTATTGTTGCAATATGAATGTGTTAATGATCGCCTGGAGTCTCCGTAGTTGAGCCTCAGCAAATGACAGGGGGATAGTCCGGAATTCATAAAGAATATGTGGTAACAGGTACATTTTTGCTTGAACTATTCTACCCATCTATGAACCTGAGATATAACTCCGTTTATTGGTTAATTGTAGAAGCTTTTGTACGAGGTTATTGAAATTTCTTTGTAGCATCATTTTGCTAGGGGAGGTTAAACATATTCCTAAGTAGGATAGAGAGGGGCTAGAGGACCATGCAAAAGAGGTCTGTGCAGAAATCATCTTTTTGTGTGAGTATCAAGGCCTATATTTAACATAACCGATTTACTATGGTTTACTTTGTAGAGGGAAACTAGACTAAAGCGGTTCAGAATATGTTGGATTTCGGGGAGTGATCGCGAGGGATTTGTCAAAGCTATTATGACATCATCAGCATATAGACCTATTCTGTGTTCCATGTCTCCAATCCTGATTCCTGATACTAAAGGGGCTGTGCGTATTGTTTGGGCAAGAGGCTCCATGACCATTGTAAAGATCAATGGGGAAAGCGGGCATCCCTGTCTCGTTCCATTTGTAATTAGAGAGGTATCTGATACGATACCTGAGGTCCAAACTCGTGCACTTGGGGAAGAATATGAGCTTAAAATTGCTGATAAAAATGTGCCTGAAAGGCCGAATTTTTATAGTAATAAGTCCATATAGGCCCAGTGGACCCTGTCAAATGCCTTCTCTGCATCAAAGGACAGGTACAGAGAAGGAGTTTAACGGTATTACACCCACTGTATAAGATTGACAAAGCGCCTGGAGCCATCAGATGCTTGTCTACCAGGAACAAAGCCTACTTGGTCAGGGTCAATTATTTGGGGGATGACCGTTGAAAGACGTTGTGCTAGTAATTTTGCGAACAATTTAGTATCTGAATTCAAGAGTGAAATAGGCCGATAATTGGCTGGGCTGTCTGTAGTTTTGCCCGGGTTTAGGCAGTGTGATCACATGATGCTTCAAAGGATTCTCTAGGGATTAAACCTGTGGAGGCATACTGGTTGCAAATGTTCCTAAGGTATGGGGTAAGGAGCATCGCATAGTGTTTGGAATATTCATTGGGAAAGCCGTTTGGACTAGGGGCTTTATGCAATGGAGGTTTCCCTATAGTTTTGAGAATTTCTTCCGAGGTAAAGGGTGTGGAAAGAGTTTCTGCTTGTGCTGAGGAAATTGAGGGGAGTTTAATGGAAGACAGGAAGGCCTCATTGTCTTCTAATCTTGGGGAGGAGATGATTCAGAGAGATTGTAAAGCTTGGGGTAGAAGGAGCTAAATTAATTTTCTATGTGAAGTAGGTTTGTTATACGTTTACCATGGGTGTTTGTGAGGAATGACATTTTTTATTTGACATATGCTTTTTCATTTGACGAGCTAAAAGGGCTCCCGGTCAGTTGCCTGTCGAATAGAACTGAAATTTTAAGCATTTGACATAAAAGTCAAATTTTCTCTTTAGGTGTTCATTGAGCTGGCATCTAAATTGTCTGAGTTCAGGGGATGTAGTAGATGTGAGGTTAACCTTATTAGATTGCTCTAAAGAGCAGATTTGGGATAGCAAGGACTCAGTAGTAGATGTATTTTTTGTTCATGTGCCCCAATTTTAAGAAATACACCTCCCAGAAAAGCTTTATGTGCATTCCAAATCATTGTGTGATCTGCAACGGATTGTGAATTAACAGTAAAGAAGTTCTCAATCTCAGACTTGATCTGAGTTTCATAGAGAGGATTAGTCAGAAGGGAGGTATTCATTCTCCAAACTGAGTGGCGAGGTAAGTGGTTATGGGCAGACAGCGTAATTTAAATTGGTGCATGGTCTGACCAAGTTATTAGGCCGAGTCATTTATTGTTTGTAGCAAGTGTTTATCGGTGAGGAACAGATCAATCCGAGAATAAGAATGTTGGGAATGAGAATAAAAGGTATAGTCTCGCTCTGTATCATGCAGACACCGCCATTGGTCATAAAGATCCTCTGATTTCAATAAAGAGGAAAGGGCCGAAGACCTACATCTCAATTTTTTTGTGGTGTCAAGTGTCGGATAAATGATGTCATTGAAGTCTCCACACAATATCAGTGGGGTGTTTCTATATAGGGCAAATTTAGATAGAAAAGATTAAAAAATTTCCTCTGGGTGGTATTGGGTGCGTATATTTTTACAATAGTGAGAGGGCGATTGTAGCAGATAAAATCAAATATTTGTCATCCTCATCTTGTTTAAGATGATGTAGAGTAAAAGAAACGGATGCAGTAATGGCTATCATGACACCGCAGTGTTTTTTAGGTGCATTTACATAAAAACAGTGGGGGAAATGCTTGTGCAAAAAGGAGGTTTGACTTTGTGAAAATGGGTTTCTTACACACATAACACATCGGCATGCTGAGCATGCGCTTCTTTCCATAAAAGGTTGCGCTTAAAGGGGGAATTTAAGCCTTTGGCATTGATTGAGGTAACAATGGATATGGTAGGAGATGACTGTAGAAATGTGCTAGGAGAGACTATGCCTCTTGACAAGTATCAATCAATATAGTAAGTGCTCCAAACCAGACCACAAGGCAGTTATGAAAATAGAAAGATCAGCCTGAGTACAATTTAGGCTAAGAGTATTAAGAACTACTTAGAACTAGTTTGTCAATGCTTACATAAGAAAAAAACTAAAACGAATAATAACAATAAAGAAAAAAAACAGTGGCGTGTGCACACTGTAACTTCAGAGGGTGGGAGGTAAAGCATAAACGTCGCCCAGGCTGGATCATGGTTGATATGGGACAACATACTGATGTAGATGATTTAGCCATTGTCCACCATGAGGGTCAAGTTTTGGGACTTGGTTGTCGATGCCAAGGCTTGCCTTTGATCCATGGTGTGGGGTGCAACAGGAAGCAGGCCCCAGTTTGTTAGTCACTTGTAGGGATGTCATGTTCGACTAGAACATTGGCTGTTCGCAAGTTCGCCGAACAGCGAACAGTTTGGTGTGTTCGGGGCAAATTCAAAATGCAGCGGAACACCCTTTAAAAAGCTATGGGAGAAATCAAAAGTGCTAATTTTAAAGGCTTATATGCAAGTTATTGTCATAAAAAGTGTTTGGGGATCCGGGTCCTGCCCCAGGGGACATGGATCAATGCAAAAAAAAGTTTTAAAAAACGGCCGTTTTTTCAGGAGCAGTGATTTTAATAATGCTTAAAGTCAAACAATAAAAGTGTAATATCCCTTTCATTTTTCGTAGCTGGGGGGTGTCTATAGTATGCCTGTAAAGGGGCGCATGTTTCCCGTGTTTAGAACAGTCTGACAGCAAAATGACATTTCGAAGGAAAAAACCCATTTAAAACTACCCGCGGCTATTGTATTGCCGACAATACACATAGAAGTTCATTGATAAAAACGGCATGGGTATTCCCCACAGGGGAACCCCAATACAAAATTAAAAAAAAAAAATGACGTGGGAGTCCCCCTAAATTTCATACCAGGCCCTTCAGGTCTGGTATGGATATTAAGGGAAACCAAGGCCAAAAAAAAGGCGTGGGGTCCCCCCAAAAATCCATACCAGACCCTTATCCGAGCACGCAACCTGGCAGGCCGCAGGAAAAGAGGGGGGGACGAGAGTGCGGCCCCCCCCTCCTGAATCGTACCAGGCCACATGCCCTCAACATTGGGAGGGTGCTTTGGGGTAGCCCCCCAAAACACATTGTCCCTATGTTGATGAGGACAAGGGCCTCATCCCCACAACCCTGGCCGGTGGTTGTGGGGGTCTGCGGGCGGGGGGTCTATCGGAATCTGGAAGCCCCCTTTAACAAGTGGACTCCCAGATCCCACTCCCCCTGTGTGAAATGGTAAGGGGGTACTTACCCCTACCATTTCACTAAAAAACTGTCAAAAATGTTAAAAATGACAAGAGACAGTTTTTGACAATTCCTTTATTTAAATGCTTCTTCTTTCTTCTATCTTCCTTCATCTTCTGGTTCTTCTGGTTCTTCCTCCGGCGTTCTCGTCCAGCATCTCCTCCGCGGCGTCTTCTATCTTCTTCTCCTCGGGCCGCTCCGCACCCATGGCATGGGGGGAGGCTCCCACTCTTCTCTTCTTCTTTTCTTCTCTTCTTCTCTTCTTCATTTTCTTCTCCGGGCCGCTCCGCACCCATGCTGGCATGGAGGGAGGCTCCCGCTGTGTGACGGCTTGTCTGACGGCCCTTAAATAATGGGGCGGGGCCACCCGGTGACCCCGCCCCACTCTGATGCACGGGACATGACGGGACTTCCCTGTGGCATTCCCCGTGACGTCACAGGGAATTCCCGTCAAGTCACCGTGCATCAGAGCATCGCCCGGTGACCTCGCCCCCCATTATTTAAGAACCGTCAGACGAGGAGACGCCGTCACACAGCGGGAGCCTCCCTCGATGCCAGCATGGGTGCGGAGTGGCCCGGAGAAGAAAATGAAGAAGAGAAGAAAAGAAGAGAAGAGCGGGAGCCTCCTCCCATGCCATGGGTGCGGAGCGGCCCGAGGAGAAGAAGATAGAAGACCCCGCAGAGGAGATGCTGGACGAGAACGTCGGAGGAAAAACCAGAAGAGCCAGAAGAACCAGAAGAAGAAGATAAAGGAATTGTCAAAAACTGTCTCTTGTAATTTTTAACATTTTTGACAGTTTTTTAGTGAAATGATAGGGGTAAGTACCCCCTTACCATTTCACACGGGGGGGCAGGGATCTGGGGGTCCCCTTGTTAAAGGGGGCTTCCAGATTCCGATAAGCCCCCTGCCCGCAGACCCCCACAACCACCAGCCAGGGTTGTGGGGATGAGGCCCTTGTCCTCATCAACATGGGGACAAGGTGTTTTGGGGGGCTACCCCAAAGCACCCTCCCAATGTTGAGGGCATGTGGCCTGGTATGGTTCAGGAGGGGAGGCCGCACTCTTGTCCCCCCCCTCTTTTCCTGCAGCCTGCCAGGTTGCGTGCTCGGATAAGGGTCTGGTATGGATTTTTGGGGGGACCCCACGCCGTTTTTTTTTTTTTTGGCGCGGGATTCTTCTTAAAATCCATACCAGACCTGAATAATGGACAGGGCACTTGAGGCAGAACAGAAGCAGGAAGAGGAGGACTTCCTTAGCTCTCAAGGCCCCCTTTATCTAGACAGTGTTCCTGCGTGCCCGCCAATCACACAGGAAGAGGAAGAGGAGGAGGAGTATTGTGTCAGTATGGAGGTGGAGCCTGTCACTGAGCATCAGCAGCAGTCTTTAAGGGATCAGTCCCAAGAAACACATGGACTTGTACGTGGCTGGGAGGAGGTGGCTGCGGACCATGTCATCCTTAGTGACCCAGAGGACTCCGGACTGAATGTCTCAGCAAACCTACGCTGCATGGCCTCCCTGATCCTGCAAAGGATCCTTGTATTCCTGGTACCAATACTGGCTGGCAACCCTCCTTGGGGTAAGGTTGCGGACCTTATCTTGCCGTCGCAGAGGGAGCAGAGGATGAAACATCTTCGGGAGGCCTTGCAGAAAGGTCTGTGCAATGAATTCCCAGAGACTGGGAGGTTACAAACTCCTGTTTCTGGACAATGTGTTGCTGAGGCTTCGGTCAGCCAAGGAGCGGTGGAGAAGGTGGCCGTCTGACCGATGCGTTCAGACAATTTTTTGGTCCGCAGCCCCAAGGTATGATCGGTTCCAGCAACCATCGGCAGTGTCTGTTTTACATTTTGCAGGAATACTTAGGGGCAAGATCTGACTTGGACACCTTTCCCACTGAAAATCCTCTGGGTTACTGGGTCTTGAGTAGGGATGAGCCGAACACCCCCCGGTTCGGTTCGCACCAGAACCCGCGAACGGACCGAAAGTTCGCACGAACGTTAGAACCCCATTGACGTCTATGGGACTCGAACGTTCGAAATCAAAAGTGCTCATTTTAAAGGCTAATTTGCATGGTATTGTTCTAAAAAGGGTTTGGGGACCCGGGTCCTACCCCAGGGGACATGTATCAATGCAAAAAAAACTTTTAAAAACGGCCGTTTTTTCGGGAGCAGTGATTTTAATGATGCTTAAAGTAAAAAAAAAAAGTGAAATATTCCTTTAAATATCGTACCTGGGGGGTGTCTATAGGATGCCTGTAAAGTGACGCGTGTTTCCCATGTTTAGAACAGTCCCTGCACCAAATGTCATTTTTAAAGGAAAAAATCTCATTTAAAACTGCTTGCGGGTTTAATGTCATGTCGGGTCATGGCAATATGGATGAAAATCAGTGAGACAAACGGCATGGGTACCCCCCAGTCCATTACCAGGCCCTTTGGGTCTTGTATGGATATTAAGGGGAACCCCGCACCCAAATTAAAATAAGGAAAGGTGTGGGGCCACCAGGCCCTATATACTCTGAACAGCAGTATACAGGCGGTGCAAACAGGGACTGTAGGTTTGTTGTTAAGTAGAATCTCTTTGTAATTTTGAACATTTTTTACGTGTTTAGCTCCAGCCAAAAAATCTTTTCTAAGCTTTTTGGAAAAGATAGGGAAGGGTTATTACCCCTGTGACATTTGTTTTGCTGTCTTTCCTCCTCTTCAGAAGATTTCACCTCACTTTTTTGTCCCAATGAAAAATGTTTTTTGAAAATTTGGGTTTTTTTGTGGAACAAGGATTGGAAAGCATCAGTGGAAAGGAGAAATTGTTTTCCCATATTAACTCTTACAGGAGAGAATTTCCCTTCCTAGGGGTAGATTTCATCTCACTTCCTGTTGTCTCCTTCCGTTTGCAAGTAGGAGTCGTTTGTAAGTTAGATGTTTGAAAGTAGGGTCCTGCCCTATATACTCAGCAGAAATTTGGGCCTTAGGTGTTGCTGTGGCCACAACACTGTAGGCCCTCACAGGGCCCTGCTGTGAAATATTAGATCAAGAATTGTAATTACATGCCCCTGTTGAACAGGAGCTGAAAAATTAGGCCTTAGGCACTGGTGCTGGTGCCACAACACTGCAACCCCTCACAGACACTCTAGTTGGAATGCAGGAACGAGCCCTGCTGCAAAGTATTGCTTCAAAAATTGTAATTACACGCCCCTGTTAGACAGGGGCAGAAAAATTGGGCCTTAGGCACTGGTGCTGGTGCCACAACACTGCAACCTCTCACAGACACTCTAGTTGGAACGCAGGAACGAGCCCTGCTGCAAAGTATTGCATCAAAAATTGTAATTACACGCCCCTGTTAGACAGGGGCAGAAAAATTGGGCCTTAGGCACTGGTGCTGGTGCCACAACACTGCAACCCCTCACAGACACTCTAGTTGGAATGCAGGAACGAGCCCTGCTGCAAAGTATTACATCAAAAATTGTAATTACACGCCCCTGTTAAACAGGGGCTGAAAAATTGTGCCTTAGGCACTGGTGGTGGCGCCCAGAACCAAAAATGTTCTTACAAGCTATCAGCGTGATGATTGAGGAGGAAGAGGATAATTACTCAGGGATAGTCACTCAGCATCAGCATAGGCAGTCTTTGAAGGGATCTGAGATTTCAAAAAAAATTATTCGGTTACATCAGCATCAGGTGCTTGGTAGCTGGTGGTGATCCAAGACTGATTCATTTTTATGAAGGCCAGCCGATCGACCGAGTCAGTGGACAGACGCACCCTGTGATCGGTTACCACGCCTCCAGCAGCACTGAATGTGCGTTCCGAAAGAACGCTGGATGCAGGACAGGCCAGTAGCTCAATTGCATACTGTGCAAGCTCTGGCCAGTGATCCATCCTCAAGACCCAGTAACCCAGAGGATTTTCGGTGGGAAAGGTGTCCAAGTCTGATCTTGCCCCTAGGTATTCCTGCACCATGTAAAACAGACGCTGGCGATGGTTGCTGGAACCGATCATACCTTGGGGCTGCGGACCAAAAAATTGTCTGAACGCATCGGTCAGACGGCCACCTTCTCCACCGCTCCTTCTTTGACTGACCGAAGCCTCAGCAACACGTTGTCCAGAAACAGGAGTTTGTAACCTCCCAGTCTCTGGGAACGCGTTGCACAGACCTTTCTGCAAGGCCTCCCGAAGATGTTTCATCCTCTGCTCCCTCTGCGATGGCAAGATAAGGTCCGCAACCTTACCCTTGTAACGTGGATCAAGGAGGGTTGCCAGCCAGTATTGGTCCTTCTCCTTGATACCACGAATACGAGGATCCTTACGCAGGCATTGCAGGATCAGGGAGGCCATGCAGCGTAGGTTTGCTGAGGCATTCGGTCCGGAGTCCTCTGGGTCACTAAGGACAACAACGTCCGCAGCCACCTCCTCCCAGCCACGTACAAGTCCATGTGTTCCTTGGGACTGATCCCTTAAAGACTGCTGCTGATGCTGAGTGCCAGGCTCCACCTCCATACTGACACAATCTTCCTCCTCCTCCTCCTCCTCCTCGTCCTCTTCCTGTGTGATCGGCGGGCACGCAGGAACACTGTCTGGATAAAGGGGGCCTTGAGAGCTAAGGAAGTCCTCCTCTTCCTGCCTCTGTTCTGCCTCAAGTGCCCTGTCCATTATTCCATGCAGCGTGTGCTCCAACAGGTGGACAAGGGGGACAGTGTCACTGATGCATGCACTGTCAGTGCTCACCATCCTCGTGGCCTCCTCGAATGGTGACAGGACAGTGCATGCATCCCTGATCATGGCCCACTGGCGTGGGGAAAAAAAACCAAGCTCCCCTGACCCTGTCCTGGTGCCATAGTCGCACAGGTACTCATTGATGGCCCTCTGCTGCGTGTGCAGCCGCTGCAGCATGGCCAACGTTGAGTTCCACCTGGTGGGCATGTCACAGATTAGGCGGTTCTTGGGCTGGTTAAACTCCTTTTGGAGGTCCGTCAGCCGAGCACTGGCATTATATGACCGGCGGAAATGCACACAGACTTTCCTGGCCTGCCTCAGGACATCCTGTAAGCCCGGGTACCTGCCCAAGAACCGCTGCACCACCAAGTTAAGGACGTGAGCCAAACAGGGCACATGGGTCATTTGTCCCTGTCGGAGGGCAAGGAGGAGGTTGGTGCCATTGTCGCAAACCACCATTCCTGCCTTAAGTTGGCGTGGCGTCAACCACCTCTGAACCTGCCCCTGCAGAGCTGACAGAACCTCTGCCCCAGTGTGGCTCCTGTCCCCCAAGCACACCAGCTCAAGCACCGCATGGCATCTTTTGGCCTGCGTACTTGCGTAGCCCCTTGAACGCCTACAGAGCACCGCTGGTTCCGAGGAAGAGGCCATGGAGGAAGAAGAAGAGGAGGGGGTGGAGGAGAGAGGTGTGTCACAATCAGCATTTTGGAGGCGTGGTGGCGGAACAACCTCCAACACTACTGCACCTTGTCCTGCATCCTTCCCAGCTGCCAGCAGAGTCACCCAATGCGCCGTGAAACTTAGGTAACGTCCCTGTCCATGCCTGCTGGACCATGAGTCAGCGGTAATATGCACCTTACCGCTGACCGCCCTGTCCAGCGAGGCATGGACATTGCCTTCCACATGCCGGTAGAGAGCCGGAATCGCCTTCCGTGAGAAAAAGTGGCGTTTGGGTACCTGCCACTGAGGAACCACACATTCCACAAACTCACGGAAGGGGGCAGAGTCTACCAACTGAAAAGGCAGCAGTTGAAGTGCTAGCAATTTTGCCAAGCTAGCATTCAACCGCTGGGCATGTGGATGGCTGGGAGCAAACTTCTTTCGGCGGTGCAGCAGCTAGGGCAGGGAAATTTGCCTGGTACAATCTGACGTCGGTGTACCAAAAGCAGATTGCCCACAAGTACTTGGCTGTGACACACCTAATTCTACACCTTCATTCCTCTCACTGCAGGTCTCAGAGAGGACTGAAGGTCTAGTGGGGTTGGAAATCTCAGCTGATGAGGAGCAAGGAGAGATCCTCTTTGTTCTTTGGTGTGGGTCTTTTAGATATGCTTGCCAACGAACTGCATGGCAGGTCAACATATGTCTGGTCAAGCATGTGGTACCCAAGCGGGAGATGTTTTGGCCATACGAGATACGCTTGAGACATATGTTGCAAATAGCAGCGGTGCGATCTGATGCACTCGTCTCAAAAAAGGCCCACACCAAAGAACTTTTTGAATAACGCGCAGAGACTGCAGTGCCCTGCACATGTGGAGCTTTGGGGTGTGATGCAGTCAATGTGCTGCCCTTAAGCTGGCCCCTGGAGGGCATCCTGCCTCGTTGGTGATGTGCCGCCTCCTCCTCCTCCTCCTCCTTCTCCTCCTCCTCCTCTCTCCTATCAGGCACCCACGTTGAGTCAGTGACCTCATCATCCCCTCCCTCCTCATCACTGGAGCAAACCTGGCAGTATGCTGCAGCAGGGGGAGCATGACTGCCAGATTGCTATCCTTCTTGGGCACCCCCTCTGTCCGTGCTCATGTTACTGCCTTCATCGAGCTCAGTATCATCATCAGAGCCTTCCAAACGCTGGGCATCCTCCTGGAGCATGTACCCAACACTGTGGTCAAACAGTTCGAGGGAATCCTCAGGAGGACATGGTGGAGCTAGGGAAGGAGTCACTGATGACATTGAGCTGAGGGAAGAGGCCACTGCTTTGCCAGACAAAGCACCCTGGGCATGGGTGAGAGAGGATGAGGAGGATGAGGACGGCTTGGTCATCCACTCGACCAAGTCTTCCGCATGTTGCGGCTCAACACGGCCAGCTGCCGAAAAAAAGGCCAAGCGTGTCCCATGGCCACATGCTGATGAGGATGCATCGTCTCCACGACCAACACTAGACACAGAGCCTGCTTGCCCTCTCTTATTGGCTTGTGACTGTCTGCCTCTCCTTCTTGGCCTTCCAGACATACTAATGGCCTGTAGCTGCACTAAGCTGGGATAGAACACCTGTAATTTTCTTCAGGTAGCTTTATATACTGTAACCAGACAAGCCTGCCTGTCAGTAGGAAGATAACAGGAACGGATCTAGCTGAACACTGTGAGCAGGACGCACTGTACTAAATGTAAATAGTCTAGCTGCCTGACCGTGGTACTAATAGGATCAAATAGAACACCTGTAATTTTCTTCAGGTAGCTTTATATACTGTAACCAGACAAGCCTGCCTGTCAGTAGGAAGATAACAGGAACGGATCTAGCTAAACACTGTGAGCAGGACGCACTGTACTAAATGTAAATAGTCTAGCTGCCTGACCGTGGTACTAATAGGATCAAATAGAACACCTGTAATTTTCTTCAGGTAGCTTTATATACTGTAACCAGACAAGCCTGCCTGTCAGTAGGAAGATAACAGGAACGGATCTAGGTGAACACTGTGAGCAGGACGCACTGCACTAAATGTAAATAGCAGGAACGGATCTAGCTGGACACTGTGAGCAGGACGCACTGCACTAAATGTAAATGGCAGGAATGGATCTAGCTGAACACTGTGAGCAGGACGCACTGCACTAAATGTAAATAGCAAGAACGGATCTAGCTGAACACTGTGAGCAGGACGCACTGCACTAAATGTAAATAGCAGGAACGGATCTAGCTGAACACTGTGAGCAGGACGCACTGCACTAAATGTAAATAGCAGGAACGGATCTAGCTGAACACTGTGAGCAGGACGCACTGCACTAAATGTAAATGGCAGGAACGGATCTAGCTGAACACTGTGAGCAGGACGCACTGCACTAAATGTAAATAGCAGGAACGGATCTAGCTGAACACTGTGAGCAGGACGCACTGCACTAAATGTAAATAGCAGGAACGGATTTAGCTGAACACTGTGAGCAGGACGCACTGCACTAAATGTAAATAGCAGGAACGGGTCTAGCTGAACACTGTGAGCAGGACGCACTGCACTAAATGTAAATAGCAGGAACGGATCTAGCTGAACACTGTGAGCAGGACGCACTGCACTAAATGTAAATAGTCTAGAAGATAACAGGAACGGATCTAGCTGAACACTGTGAGCAGGACGCACTGCACTAAATGTAAATAGCAGGAACGGATCTAGCTGAACACTGTGAGCAGGACGCACTGCACTAAATGTAAATAGCAGGAACGGATCTAGCTGAACACTGTGAGCAGGATGCACTGCACTAAATGTAAATAGCAGGAACGGATCTAGCTGAACACTGTGAGCAGGACGCACTGCACTAAATGTAAATAGCAGGAACGGATCTAGCTGAACACTGTGAGCAGGACGCACTGCACTAAATGTAAATAGCAGGAACGGATCTAGCTGAACACTGTGAGCAGGACGCACTGCACTAAATGTAAATAGCAGGAACGGATCTAGCTGAACACTGTGAGCAGGACGCACTGCACTAAATGTAAATAGCAGGAACGGATCTAGCTGAACACTGTGAGCAGGACGCACTGCACTAAATGTAAATAGCAGGAACGGATCTAGCTGAACACGGTGAGCAGGACGCACTGCACTAAATGTAAATAACAGGAACAGATCTAGCTGAACACTGTGAGCAGGACGCACTGCACTAAATGTAAATAGTCTACATAGAAGATAACAGGAACGGATCTAGCTAAACTGAATACAGTGTATATATATATATATATGCAACACCTGGGATGCATATATATACACAATACACTGTAAGTGCAGCTAACTAACTGACTGTTCTGCCTAATCTATCTAACTCAAATCAAATGACACTGTCTCTCTCTCTCTCTATCTCTCAGCACACCGGAACACACACTACACAGGGCCGCCGTGCAGGCGGCCTTATATAGTGTGGGGTGTGTACTAAATCCCCTGAGCCATAATTGGCCAAAGCCACCCTGGCTTTGGCCAATTACAGCTCTCTCTACTGACGGCGCTGTAATTGGCCAAGCATGCGGGTCATAGTGCATGCTCGGCCAATCATCAGCCAGCAATGCACTGCGATGCCGCAGTGAATTATGGGCCGTGACGCGCCACACGAACTTGGCGCGAACGGCCCATATCGTTCGCAATTCGACGGACGGTCGAACAGCCGATGTTCGAGTCGAACATGGGTTCGACTCGAACACGAAGCTCATCCCTACTCTTGAGGATGGATCACTGGCCAGAGCTTGCACAGTATACAATTGAGCTACTGGCCTGTCCTGCATCCAGTGTTCTTTCGGAATGCACATTCAATGCTGCTGGAGGCTTTGTAACCGATCACAGGGTGCGTCTGTCCACCGACTCGGTCGATCGACTGACCTTCATAAAAATGAATCAGTCTTGGATCACCACCAGCTACCAAGCACCTGATGCTGATGTAACCGAATAATTTTTTTTGAAATCTCAGATCCCTTCAAAGACTGCCTTATGCTGATGCTGAGTGACTATCCTGAGTAATTATCCTCTTCCTCCTCAATGATCACGCTGATAGCTTGTAACAACATTTTTGGTTCTGGGCGCCGCCACCAGTGCCTAAGGCCCAATTTTTCAGCCCGTTTAACAGGGGCGTGTAATTACAATTTTTGATGCAATACTTTGCAGCAGGGCTCGTTCCTGCGTTCCAACTAGAGTATCTGTGAGGGGTTGCAGTGTTGTGGCACCAGCACCAGTGCCTAAGGCCCAATTTTTCAGCCCCTGTTCAACAGGGGCATGTAATTACAATTCTTGATCTAATATTTCACCGCAGGGCCCGTTTCTGCGCCCACCAAGATTAACTGTGAGGACTTACAGTGTTGTACCACCAGCACCACCACCACCACCAAAGGCCCAATTTTTCAGCTCCTGTTCAACAGGGGCATGTAAGTAGAACTCTTGATCTAATATTTCACAGCAGGGCCTATTCCAACGCCCACCAAGAGTAACTGTGAGGACTTACAGTGTTGTGGCACCAGCACTACCATCACCAAAGGCCCAATTTTTCCAGCCCCTGTTCAACAGGGGCATGTAATTAGAATTCTTGATCTAATATTTCACAGCAGGGCCCATTCCAGCACCAACCAAGAGTAACTGTGAGGACTTACAGTGTTGTGGCACCAGCACTACCATCACCAAAGGCCCAACCATGGGTTCGACTCGAACACGAAGCTCATCCCTAGTCTTGAGGATGGATCACTGGCCAGAGCTTGCACAGTATACAATTGAGCTACTGGCCTGTCCTGCATCCAGTTTTCTTTCGGAATGCACATTCAATGCTGCTGGAGGCTTTGTAACCGATCACAGGGTGCGTCTGTCCACCGACTCGGTCGATCGACTGACCTTCATAAAAATGAATCAGTCTTGGATCACCACCAGCTACCAAGCACCTGATGCTGATGTAACCGAATAATTTTTTTTGAAATCTCAGATCCCTTCAAAGACTGCCTTATGCTGATGCTGAGTGACTATCCTGAGTAATTATCCTCTTCCTCCTCAATGATCACGCTGATAGCTTGTAACAACATTTTTGGTTCTGGGCGCCGCCACCAGTGCCTAAGGCCCAATTTTTCAGCCCGTTTAACAGGGGCGTGTAATTACAATTTTTGATGCAATACTTTGCAGCAGGGCTCGTTCCTGCGTTCCAACTAGAGTATCTGTGAGGGGTTGCAGTGTTGTGGCACCAGCACCAGTGCCTAAGGCCCAATTTTTCAGCCCCTGTTCAACAGGGGCATGTAATTACAATTCTTGATCTAATATTTCACCGCAGGGCCCGTTTCTGCGCCCACCAAGATTAACTGTGAGGACTTACAGTGTTGTACCACCAGCACCACCACCACCACCAAAGGCCCAATTTTTCAGCTCCTGTTCAACAGGGGCATGTAAGTAGAACTCTTGATCTAATATTTCACAGCAGGGCCTATTCCAACGCCCACCAAGAGTAACTGTGAGGACTTACAGTGTTGTGGCACCAGCACTACCATCACCAAAGGCCCAATTTTTCCAGCCCCTGTTCAACAGGGGCATGTAATTAGAATTCTTGATCTAATATTTCACAGCAGGGCCCATTCCAGCACCAACCAAGAGTAACTGTGAGGACTTACAGTGTTGTGGCACCAGCACTACCATCACCAAAGGCCCAATTTTTCTGTCCCTGTTCAGCAGGGGTAGGGGTGAGCTTCGAGTTTGACTCGAACATTGGCTGTTCGCAAGTTCGCCGAACAGCGAAAAATTTGGGGTGTTCGCGGCACATTCGAATGCCGCGGAACACCCTTTAAAAGTCTATGGGAGAAATCAAAAGTGCTAATTTTAAAGGCTAATATGCAAGTTATTGTCATAAAAAGTGTTTGGGGACCTGGGTCCTGCCCCAGGGGAGATGGATCAATGCAAAAAAAGTTTTAAAAACGGCTGTTTTTTCAGGAGCAGTGATTTTAATAATGCTTAAAGTCAAACAATAAAAGTGTAATATCCCTTTAAATTTCGTACCTGGGGGGTGTCTATAGTATGCCTGTAAAGGGGCGCATGTTTCCTGTGTTTAGAACAGTCTGACAGCAAAATGACATTTTGAAGGAAAAAACCCATTTTAAACTACCCGCGGCTATTGCATTGCCGACAATACACATAGAAGTTTATTGATAAAAACGGCATGGGAATTCCCCAAAGGGGAACCCCGAACCAAAATTTTTTAAAAAATGACGTGGGAGTCCCCTTAAATTCCATACCAGACCCTTCAGGTCTGGTATGGATTTTAAGGGGAACCCCGCGCCAAAAAAAAAAAATGGCGTGGGGTCCCCCCAAAAATCCATACCAGACCCTTATCCGAGCACGCAACCTGGCAGGCCGCAGGAAAAGAGGGGGGACGAGAGTGCGCCCCCCCTCCTGAACCGTACCAGGCCACATGCCCTCAACATTGGAAAGGTGCTTTGGGGTAGCCCCCCAAAACACCTTGTCCCCATGTTGATGAGGACAAGGGCCTCATCCCCACAACCCTGGCCGGTGGTTGTGGGGGTCTGCGGGCGGGGGGCTTATCGGAATCTGGAAGCCCCCTTTAACGAGGGGACCCCAAGATCCCGGCCCCCCTCTGTGTGAAATGGTAAAGGGGTACTTACCCCTACCATTTCACTAAAAAACTGTCAAAAATGTTAAAAATGACAAGAGACAGTTTTTGACAATTCCTTTATTTAAATGCTTCTTCTTTCTTCTATCTTCCTTCATCTTCTGGTTCTTCTGGTTCTTCCTCTGGCGTTCTCATCCAGCATCTCCTCCGCGGTGTCTTCTATCTTCTTCTCCTTGGGCCGCTCCGCACCCATGGCATGGGGGGAGGCTCCCGCTCTTCTTCTTCTCTTCTTCTCTTCTTCTCTTCGTCATTTTCTTCTCCGGGCTGCTCCGCGCCCATGCTTGCATTTAGGGAGGCTCCCACTGTGTGACGGCGCTCCTTGTCTGACAGTTCTTAAATAATGGGGGACGGGGGCCACCCGGTGACCCCGCCCCCCTCTGATGCACGGGACATGACGGGACTTCCCTGTGGCATTCCCCGTGACGTCACAGGAAAGTCCCGTCAAGTCACCGTGCATCAGAGTGGGGCGGGGTCACCGGGTGGCCCCGCCCCCTATTATTTAAGAACTGTCAGATGAGAAGCGCCGTCACACAGCGGGAGCCTCCCTCCATGCCAGCATGGGTGCGGAGCGGCCCGGAGAAGAAAATGAAGAAGAGAAGAAGAGAAGAAGAGAAGAAAAGAAGAAGAGAAGAGCGGGAGCCTCCCCCCATGCCATGGGTGCGGAGCGGCCCGAGGAGAAGAAGATAGAAGACGCCGCGGAGGAGATGCTGGACGAGAACGCCGGAGGAAGAACCAGAAGAACCAGAAGAACCAGAAGATGAAGGAAGATAGAAGAAAGAAGAAGCATTTAAATAAAGGAATTGTCAAAAACTGTCTCTTGTCATTTTTAACATTTTTGACAGTTTTTTAGTGAAACGGTAGGGCTAAGTACCCCCTTACCATTTCACACAGAGGGGGGGCCGGGATCTGGGGGTCCCCTTGTTAAAGGGGGCTTCCAGATTCCGATAAGCCCCCCCCACCCGCAGACCCCCACAACCACCGGCCAGGGTTGTGGGGATGAGGCCCTTGTCCTCATCAACATGGGGACAAGGTGTTTTGGGGGCTACCCCAAAGCACCCTCCCAATGTTGAGGGCATGTGGCCTGGTGCGGTTCAGGAGGGGGGGCGCACTCTCGTCCCCCCTCTTTTCCTGCGGCCTGCCAGGTTGTGTGCTCGGATAAGGGTCTGGTATGGATTTTTGGGGGGACCCCACGCCCTTTTTTTAAAATTTTGGCCGGGGTTCCCCTTGGGGAGTTCTGTGATTGTGTAGACTGGGGAGTGTGGTATCTGAGCTTTGCGCCCCTTGTGTTTCTCTTTTTCTGTGGATGTCTGGAGTGTTTAACAACTTAAGGTGATACACTGCTGGAGTAGTACGGTCATGTCAGAGTATACAACTTACCCGGAACAGCCATAAGGATCGCACGGAGCAGAGGAATGGAAGCACTTTAGAAGTGAACATCATCCACCCTGAGGCACCCACTTTGTCGCTTGGTACCCCTGCAGGGGTGATTATTTCTGGTGAGTGGGGTAGCATAGGGGTGCGAGCACTTCAAGTCACTTCAAGTCACCCTATGAAAAAAAAACGCACAGAAGTCACTACGTTGTACCCTCTTGGATGAAATAAACAGCATTTCAGCTGAACTCTGTCTTCCCCACCTGCTTAATAACATTTGTTCTGCATGGATCGTGTATATGAACTTTTTTAACCATACTACCTGTTTCAAACAAGAGTAATTTGAATCAATTGTAAATACCTTTATATGAAATGTAATTCAATATTGGGAGTGGTTGATCATTATTTTGGCTATTACATAGGAGGATAATTCACGTTTTGCACAAAAGGATATTTCACATCTCACGTCCCAAAGCGCCATATTGTCCCAATACTTTTGAATATTGGGGCCTAACATCACTATATTTAATACCTTTTGTATTTAAACATATAAGGGGACACATAGTCACCACACAGACTACATATAATACACTTATCCGTTTAATATTTATTTATTTATTATTGTCCCAATACTTTTGAATACTGAAGTCAAACACAACTCTACTTAAATATTTTCTGCATACAAATATGGAAGGGGACACACAGACACCACACTGATATTATTAAGCACATATACCCTTATAGGAACTAGGTTCCCTTTGGCGCCATCTTGTCCCAATATTTATGAATTTTGGGAAATAAGCTGTTTTAAAATAATTTTCAAAATATTTTTTAATTTGTTTCCTTTTACACACTATTTTGTATTTACACTGTCCAACGTACAATTCTTTTCACTCAAATTTTTCACTCAGGTATTATATATTTCACTTTGGATGATACTTATGCCCCGCTGGGGGAACACATCTTATCTAGCAATTTTTAAGCACTGATGTTTTTTGATGCTATTTTGCCCATAGTATGTTTTGATATTGGTGGTGTTTTTACGTATCAGAGTCATCTGTATTCAGTGCAGATCTTGTGATATTTTTGCCTGATACCCATTAATATTATAGAGGGCAGCGCCGCTTATGGTCTCATTTTACTTATCTAGAAGGGATAGAAGGGTGTGAAGGGTAGGTAGGACATGAGGGAGGGGGAGGGAGGGATGGTACAGGGGGGTCTGGGAAATCTCTGACTCCTCCAAATGAGGGTGGGGGTGGCTGGGAGTATCCAGAATGTGTGAGTATAGAACAAATCGGGGATAAGACCTCAGCGAGGTGGGGGCAACGGATAAGTATATCTAATCTGTATGTGTGTGTAGCGTGAGTGGTAACCTTATATAACCTAGTCACTTTATGTAGGAGAGTTCAGGATGGACTGGTAGACCGGCAGAGTCTTAAAGTGGGTCCAACACGCCCACTTGTGGCTAAATTTTGTTGGAGTATCTTGAGCAATATGTATGAGTTTTTCCATTTCTTCTATTTTGTTTATTCTGGCGAACCATTCAGCCAGAGTGGGTGTCTTGTGTGATTTCCAGTGTATGGGGATACATTGTTTTGCTGCATTGATCAAGTACATCATAAGTGACTTATGGTATGTGCTGTGTGGGTGGGAAGAAAGGTGAAGGAGGAATTGAGCTGGGGCGAAGTCTAGGTTGTAGGTGGTGATCTGCCCAATAATTTTGTGAACCTCTGACCAAAAATTTTGGAGAGGGGCGCAGGACCACCACATATGGAGTAGGGTGCCCTTTGCTTGGTGGCACCTCCAGCATGTTTCGGGAATATTGGATTTGAATTTGTGTAATAGTGCTGGGGTATGGTACCACCTCGACAATATTTTGAATCCATTCTCTTGAGTGGAGACATTAATTGAGCCTTTATGTATGTGCGAGAATATACGCTCCCAGCTCTCTTCTGTAATTTGTATAGAAAGATCCTTCTCCCATTTTTTGCAGAACTGACTGTCGTTTGCTTTGAGATCAGCAAAAAGCATATTGTGTATCTGCGAAATAAGGTGTGTTTGTGGTGTTGATTTGGTGCATAGAGTTTCAAAGGGTGTAAGTTGCCTGGAGCATTGACCTGTCTTATCGAGCGTTCGGAGGTAGTGTGCTATCATTAGATATGTCCACTGCGGGATAGGTGTTTTTTCAGAGCGTGTTGCTAGTTGCATTGCGGGGGATGATTTTGCCCTGGTAGAGGAAGTGATATGCTCTGGTTTGTCCTTGAGGTAGATTGTCATCTAGAAACTGGTGATGCATACCTGGAGGGAAGTCCGGGTTCAGTTTTATTGGTGTCAGTGGGCTGGGAGTAGAAGAGAGCGAAACCATTTTACAGGTTAAGTGGAAGTATCGCAGGGTGGGACCAATCGTCGCGTGAGTTTGGATCTCTTGTGGGATTTGGTGAAGAGAGATCCACGGGAGTGATTTACATTCTAACTTCGTAAAGGAGGCTTCAAGGGAAACCCAGTCTTTCTGTTGGGTGTGAACATTCCAGTCCACTATCCTGGTGAGATGGGTAGCTATGTGGTAATTGGAGATGTTGGGAAGGCCTATTCCTCCTAAGTTTTTCGGACAGGAGAGCAAGAGATGGCTAATTCTGTGTCTGTGTTTACCCCATAAGAACTTAGAGCTGATCTGTCTGTATGACTTGAAAAATAGAGGGGGAATCTGTATCGGGATCGTCTGTAGTAGATATAAAATCCGGGGGAGAGCGTTCATTTTTACTATGGCCGCTCTGCCAAACCACGAAAATGTCAGTTTATTCCAAGTTTCAAAGTCAGAGGCTAATTTGTTTAAGAGGGGGAGAAAGTTTTTACTGTATAGGTCTGAGAGTGAGGATGGGAGCTGTATCCCTAAGTATGTTAATGCGTCTTGATTCCATTGGAATGGGAAGTTGTGTTTGCATTGGTCTACTATGTTTTGGGTTAGTGATATATTAAGGGCGAAAGATTTAGAGAAGTTAATCTTCAGATTGGATAGGGATTGAAAGAGCTTAAATTCCGATAGTAATATTGGCAAAGTTGTTAAAGGTTGTGAGAGGAATAGTAGTATGTCGTCCGCGTAAGCAGCATACTTATATTCTTTTACTGGTGAGTGAATTCCTTTTATGTCAGGGTTGAGTTTTATTTTCCTTAGAAAGGGTTCTAGAGTTAATACAAAGAGGAGGGGTGACAGTGGGCACCCCTGCCTCGTTCCGTTACGGATCGGGAAGGCGTTCGACAGAGTACCGTTGATCCTTACTTTCGCTGCTTTAGTGCTATAAAATGACAAAATGAAGCCAATCATCTGAGGACCAAGTCCTATGGCTTGTAAAACTGCAAGCATGTAATCCCAGGATACTCTGTCGAACGCCTTCTCCGCATCCAGTGACAAGAAAAATCCTTTTTGTTTGGTGCGTGTGATCAGGTGATGTAGATTAATTGCTTTGCACGTGTTATCCCTGGCTTCTCTTCCAGGGATAAAGCCAACTTGATCGTGGGATATAATGGAGGGGAGAAGTGTTAATAATCTGTTGGCTAGAATTTTGGAGAAGATTTTGATGTCCACATTTAATAGGGAGATCGGCCTATAATTATTTGTGTGGGAGGGGTCCTTGCCTTCTTTTGGAATAACTACTATGTGGGCTTCTAACATTCCACTAGTGAGGGAGTTAGTGGGGGAGAGAGAGTTAAAGGTTCTTAGAAATGGAGCTTGGAGGGTGTCTGTAAACCTTTTGTAATAGGCGGCCGGGAGGCCATCCGGGCCCGGGCTTTTACCGGGTTTAAGATGTTTGAGGGCCTGGGACCATTCCATAGAAGTAATTGGTAAGTCAAGAGATGCTGATATCTCTGGGGATAGTTTCTCAGGGACATATAGATCTAAGAATAATTTAATATTTCGGTTTCTTACTGGTGTAGGGGTAGATGTTGGTTCTGATGTATGTAGGTCATAAAGGGAGGAATAATAGTTCGCAAATTCCTTTGCTATTTCTTCATTTTGTGTGAGGGACTGTCCGGAGGTGGATTGTAATTTGTATATTGTGTTGTCAGTTTTTTGTTTGCGTAAGGCCCTTGCTAACAATCTGCCGCTTTTGTTACCAAACTCATAAAATAGTTTGTGTGAGAGGATGAACTTTTTCTTAAGATTAGAGTAGATTTCTTCTTTGATAAGTGTACGGATCTCTGTTAGTTCTGTTTGGGTGTCTTGTGCTAACGTTTGTTTGTGGGATGCTTCTAGTTTTTTAAGTCTCGCAAAAAGGTTGTGTAGATTGGCTTTTTTGGCTTTTCTAATGGAGGCTGTAATAGATATTAGTTTCCCTCTTATGACGCATTTGTGCGCTTCCCATTGCGTCAGGGGGGATGTGTCTGGGGTATTATTCTCTATGAAGTAATCCTTCAGACAGGAACGGATTTCTGCTACCTGTATTTCATCCGTCAGGAGTGTGTGATCTAATTTCCACAAGTAGGGTCGTTGGGGGGTGTCAGAAAGATTGAGTGACATAGAAATGGGGTGATGGTCTGAGAGTGACATCGGGTCTATGGTCGCAGTGGAGAGGGTAGGGAGGTCTGGTTGTGATAGGAATAAGTAGCCGATACAGGAATATTTATTGTGTGGGGCCGAGAAAAAGGTGTAGTCCTTGTCTGATGGATGTAGGGTTCTCCACGAGTCGTGCAGTGATAGGTCTTGTAAACATTTTTTGATCTGTTTTAGGGCTCTGTACGGAAGATGGGATTTGCCTGTTGAGGAATCTACAACGGGGTCAAGGGGGACATTAAAATCCCCCCCCAGGATCAGGAGACCTTCCTGAAAGGATGATAATTCTCTCGTTATTGTGCGGAAGAATGGAACTTGAGAGGTGTTAGGGCTATAAATGTTTGCTAAGGTGATTGGTCTGTTGTTGAATGTGCCTTTGATGAAGATGAATCTGCCTTGTACATCTGTTAAAGTATCCGAAATTTGCAGGTGTGTATTCTTGGAAAGAAGAATTGAAACTCCTTTTGTCTTTGAAGAAGGTGTAGTGGCGTGATAGCAATGGGGGAAGAAGTGGTTCGTCAGTTTAGGGATGTTAGCGCTAGAGAAGTGAGTCTCCTGTATGAAGATTACATCTGCCTTTGAGCTACGCATTTGAGCAAGTAACTGTGAACGCTTTTCAGGGATGTTTAGGCCCTTTGCGTTGATAGATATGACTTTCAACGGGTGGGTGAATGATTGCGCCTGACGAGGGGCCATTGTCACTCTTAAAAGGCTTGGATACCTAAGTCTATGAAAGTATTTAGGAGGAGTCAGAGATTGGGTTTTGGGTGTGTTTGGGTTGAGGGCTGAGGGATATTAGCGTAGTAATGAGGGTAAGGGTGGATGTAAGGGAATGGTGGGAGGGTGTGTGGGGGAGTAACTTCAGGGGAAGTACACAAGGATACCGGTTGTGTGGGCTGGCCGGCAAACCCACTTAATAATTATGGGGGGACCGGTATGAGTCAGCTAGAACCACTGGGTTCTGCTGTGTGCGGGAGTGGAAGGTGACGTTCAGAGAAGGGAGGTCGTCCTGTGTCCCAAAGAGGTCATGATGGGCAAACTATACGGTTGCTTAATATGCGGGTCGGGGCTCCACAGTGGATGTTAAGGAAATCCCACTGTGGGCCCGAATGGTAACTTAAGTGTTGTCTGACTATGGTGTGTTGAAGGTAATATTGCATCCTTACCATAGGAGATCTATGAGTTGTGAGGGTAAATTTAGGTCACGGGAGTTTTAGAGGCTTTTGATTTGGGCAGTGTATTTTAGAGAGTGGTCAGTTTCACTATCGTGTGTTATTTATTTGTGGAGTGGTGATAGTGACTTACTGCCTCTTATGCCAAGAGGACTGTAGTTGGCTGGTGTTAAGATGAGTAATATAGATGTTTTTGTCAACAAGTATAAAACTATACAGGCCTCGGGTAGCGTTCTTGAGAGTGTAGGCGTACGAAACCCAGTGGGCCTGGAAACATTCAAAGTATTTAGCAAACTTGCTCCTTTGTAAACTTAACAAACTAAACGTAACAAAAGGTTAACGGAAATAATCGTACCTGTAAAAGAGAAGATGGATCTTCAATAAGATCTCTCTGGTATCGAGAGGGGCATGCTCAGTCACGATCTCTGGGTAAAATCATTGTGAATTGCCCTCTACTGGTGGTTGAATGATATGTAGTATAAATTTTGTGAGGGAGGGTCAGGCTGAGGTTGGAGTGTGCGGAGTATGTGGGTAAGTATTTTTGGTATAGATCGCTTACCTGAGCCCGCCCCTGTTGATCTCCAGAACGATTACGGCATTCGTAGTTGTCTAAGATTTAAAATTTTAGAGTTATATACCAGAAAGGAAAACATAAGAGAAACTAGGGAGGGGCAGGGTTGTATGACATTACCTCTGCCCGTATCCCAAACATTGGTACTATTATTCACATATATTCATTAAAATGGTTTTGTTAGGATAAGGAACACTTGCTCATGAGAGTATGCTATGGGGTGAAGCTCTGAGCTATTTATCCTGAAGGGAAGAAAGTTCGAGAGGAGGCCCTGAGATATGAAAATAATAAAATGGAGGGAGAGAAGCAGGGGTATATGGAGAAGGATAAAAATAGAAAGACATATATATTTACTGCAGGAGTCCTTAATTTTATGTCAGAGCAGCTTCTCTTGATCTTCTGTTTGGGTATCCTCTGAAATCCAGGCCTGTGTGGGAGGGCATTGCATAGATTACTAGCCGTATCCTTCCTTTCATATGAGTGATGATAAATGTGTTGGGATCCAGGTAACAAGGGGGGTCTTTGTCCAGGACTCTGCATAGCACTTTATGGTTAGGGAATGTGTCATTGTCTCACGGTGATGTTGCCCAGACGAAAGTGGCGAGGGATCAATGGAGACAAATCGGATCTAAAGCAATGGTAGGGTTGACCACCATCATAGTGGTGTGCGGAAAGGGGTGTAGGCCTGACTGGACTGCTTTTGCGGGTAGTTGTAGTCGTGTAGCGGGGAGGAATGATCAGCAGGGTTTCTTTCAGTCAGTCTCATGGGTCATACAAAAGGATAAAAAGTACTTTACCAGACCATTAGGTGATCCTGGCTCTGCGATGTGCAGGGGAGGCTGTGGGGCTGCCGTTCCTCGGCAAGCCTGGATCTCGTTGCGGGGAGAGGTGTGGCCCTTGGTGGTGTCGGCGGCGTCCAAGGTGGAAGTTTCCTGCTTCTGCTATGCCGTCCATTGATGTGGCTCTGTGCATCTGGGGGAGACGAAAATCGCTGTACCAGTCCGGCAGGGCGACAATCGGGATATCTAGTGTAGAACAGAAGTGGTCTAAGTCCTCTGGGACACTGAGGAGGGCTGTGCGGCCTTGGTGCGATGCAGACAGTCCAAAGGGGAATTTCCATCGGTATACAATAGATCTGGCTCGCAGAGTGTCAAGTAAAGGCCTCAATTCACGTCTCCTCTGCAGGGTAATGTTGGAGAGATCCTGGTAGATCTTGATGTTTGAGCCTTGAAAGATTATCTGGTTACGATTTCTGGAAGATCTCAGAATATCCTCTTTTAGGGAGAAATCTATAAGGCAGCAAACGGTGTCTCTGGGGGGGTCTGTGTCTCTCCCTCTTGGTCGTAGTGCTCTGTGTATGCGTTCAAAAACTACCGGGGCATCTTGGGGCCTGTCCAGGAGTTCATTCACAATGGTAGTAACTGCTTGAGATAACTGCTGTGAATCGATCGATTCTGGTATCCCCCTAAATCGGAGGTTGCGGCGTCTCCCGCGATTGTCAAGGTCCTCCATGTGTCGATTTATGTCTCTCAGGTGTATGGCATGAGACTCAGTGAGCTGCTGTACATGGCACAGGGAAGCCTCGTGTCGCGTCTGGGTAGTTTCAACCTCTTCTACTCTGAGTGAGATTGCCTGGAGATCAGACCGCATGTCTGAGATGGCCGCCATCAGGGTGTTTGTTATATCTGCAGCCACAGTATGAAGGTCATCTAGGTTTACTGTGGGTGGGTGTCTCTGTTCTGTCCCCATGCTTGCTCTGCTCTGTGTGCCTGAGCTGGGGGTGCTGGCGCTCTGGGGCTGCGATTTACTCAAGGCCGCTGGCTGAGCGGCCTGCATGGCGCCTCTGGGCCGGGAGCGGAAGATCTCGGGAATATGTTCTCCCCGCGGGGGATTTTGGTTCCGAGGGGATCTGGATCGGGATGCTGAGGTACTGCGGGCTGTCCTTACCATAGCAGAGAGTTGTATGGTGGCGGATCGCTAATGAAGTTAGACCTCATGGACGGGAGCTTCAGCACAACGCGTCCATCTTAGAGCGGCTCCAAACCACGCCCCCTCCCATGCCGTTTTTATCAATGAACTTCTATGTGTATTGTCGGCAATGCAATAGCCGCGGGTAGTTTATAATGGATTTTTTCCTTCAAAATGTCATTTTGCTGTCAGACTGTTCTAACACAGGAAACATGCGCCCCTTTACAGGCATACTATAGACACCCCCCAGGTATGAAATTTAAAGGGATATTACACTTTTATTGTTTGACTTTATTAAAATCACTGCTCCTGAAAAAATGGCCGTTTTTAAAACTTTTTTTGCATTGATCCATGTCCCCTGGGGCAGGACCCAGGTCCCCAAACACTTTTTATGACAATAACTTGCATATTAGCCTTTAAAATTAGCACTTTTGATTATTCATGTTCGTGTCCCATAGACTTTAACGGTGTTCGCGTGTTCAAACAAACTTTTTTCCTGTTCGCATGTTCTGGTGCGAACCGAACAGAGGGGTGTTCAGCGCATCCCTAAACAGGGGCACGTAATTACAATTCTTGATCTAATATTTCACAGCAGGGCCCTGTGAGGGCTTACCGTGTTGAAGCCAAATTTCTGCTGAGTATATAGGGCAGGCCCCTACTTTCAAACATCCAACTTACAAACAACTCCTACTTGCAAACGGAAGGAGACAACAGGAAGTGAGATGAAATCTACCCCATAGGAAGGGAAGTTCTCTCCTGTAAGAGTTAATATGGGAAAAACTTTTCTCCTTTCCACTAATGCTTTATCACCAAGCCCTTGTTTCACTAAAAACCCCAAATTTTCAAAAAACATTTGTCATTGGGACAAAAAGTGAGGTGAAATCTTCTGAAGAGGAGCACAGACAGAAAACAAATGTCACAGGGGTGATAACCGTTCCCTATGTTTTCCAAAAAGCTTAAAAACTGATTTTTTGGCTGGAGCTACACTTTAAAAATATACCAGTTCAAAATTACAAACAGATTCTAATTAACAACAAACAGGACCCGGGTCCCCAAACCCTTTTTAGGACAATACCATGCAAATTAGCCTTTAAAATGAGCACTTTTGATTTTGAACGTTCGAGTCCCATAGACGTCAATGGGGTTCTAATGTTCGTGCAAATTTTTGGTCCGTTCGCAGGTTTTGGTGCGAACCGAACCGGGGGGTGTTCTGCTCATCCCTAGTGAGGATGTATAGTAACGGGGATAAGGGACATCCCTGTCTGGTCCCATTATGGACGGGGAAGGTGTCTGACAGGTGGCCGTTTACTCGAACTCTAGCCCTGGGCCTGGTGTAGAGCGCTTTAATAAAGGTTTGCATAATGCTCCCCAGTCCCAGGGCTTTCAGGACCGTGTCCATGTAATCCCAGGCCACCCTGTCAAATGCCTTCTCCGCGCCCATCGCTAAAAAGCAGCCCTTTCTATTGGTCGATGTAAGCCATTGATACAGATTGAGAGTCTTAATGGTATTATCTCTGGCCTCTCTTCCAGGGACAAAACCAACTTGGTCAAGACCTACCCAGGCCAGTATGTGAAATTTGGCGATTAGCCAGGATCTTAGCGAATAACTTCACATCGACATTCAGGAAGGATATGGGTCGGTAGTTGCCCATTTCTGCTGGGTTTTTATCCTCCTTAGGGATCACCGAAATATAGGCCTCTAATAGGTTACCTGAAGCACATGGTGAATGAGAGAGGGCGTTGAAGGCTTTAAGAAAGTTCAGTGCCAATAGGTCAGCAAAGCTTTTATAATATTGTGCTGAAAAGCCATCTGGCCCTGGGCTTTTGCCATGTTTCGTGGCCTTCAAGGCTCTCTCCCACTCTTCCAAGGACAATGGTGTCTCCATGGCTTGCCAATCAGCCATAGATAGCGGCCGGTGGTTGAATTTGGCTAAAAATCCTTTTATGAGCTCCGAGCGTGCATCCGCTGATATGGGTCTGTGTTCGTGTGATTCGAGATTGTATAAACTGCTATAAAAATGGTGAAATTGGTTGTGAAGAGCGGTGAAGAGCGGGAGCCTCCCCCCATGCCATGGGTGTGGAGGGGCCCGAGGAGAAGAAGATAGAAGACACCGCGGAGGAGATGCTGGACGAGAACGCCGGAGGAAGAACCAGAAGAACCAGAAGATGAAGGAAGATAGAAGAAAGAAGAAGCATTTAAATAAAGGAATTGTCAAAAACTGTCTCTTGTCATTTTTAACATTTTTGACAGTTTTTTAGTGAAATGGTAGGGCTAAGTACCCCCTTACCATTTCACACAGAGGGGGGCTGGGATCTGGGGGTCCCCTTGTTAAAGGGGGCTTCCAGATTCCGATAAGCCCCCCCACCCGCAGACCCCCACAACCACCGGCCAGGGTTGTGGGGATGAGGCCCTTGTCCTCATCAACATGGGGACAAGGTGTTTTGGGGGGCTACCCCAAAGCACCCTCCCAATGTTGAGGGCATGTGGCCTGGTGCGGTTCAGGAGGGGGGCGCACTCTCATCCTCCCCTCTTTTCCTGCGGCCTGCCAGGTTGTGTGCTCGGATAAGGGTCTAGTATGGATTTTTGGGGGGACCCCACGCCGTTTTTTTTTTTTTTTGGCGCGGGGTTCCTCTTAAAATCCATATCAGACCTGAAGGGTCTGGTATGGAATTTAGGGGGAAGCCCACGTCATTTTTTTTTTAAATTTTGGCCGGGGTTCCCCTTAATATCCATACTAGACCTAAAGGGTCTGGTATGGAATTTAGGGGGATTCCCACGTCATTTTTTTTTTAAATTTTGGTTCGGGTTCCCCTTTGGGGAATTCCCATGCCGTTTTTATCAATGAACTTCTATGTGTATTGTCGGCAATGCAATAGCCGCGGGTAGTTTAAAATGGGTTTTTTCCTTCAAAATGTCATTTTGCTGTCAGACTGTTCTAAACATAGGAAACATGCGCCCCTTTACAGGCATACTATAGACACCCCCCAGGTACGAAATTTAAAGGGATATTACACTTTTATTGTTTGACTTTATTAAAATCACTGCTCCTGAAAAAATGGCCGTTTTTAAGACTTTTTTTGCATTGATCTATGTCCCCTGGGGCAGGACCCAGGTCCCCAAACACTTTTTATGACAATAACTTGCATATTAGCCTTTAAAATTAGCACTTTTGATTATTCATGTTCGTGTCCCATAGACTTTAATGGTGTTCACGTGTTCAAACAAACTTTTTTCCTGTTTGCATGTTCTGGTGCGAACCGAACAGGGGGGTGTTCGGCTCATCCCTAAACAGGGGCACGTAATTACAATTCTTGATCTAATATTTCACAGCAGGGCCCTGTGAGGGCTTACCGTGTTGAAGCCAAATTTCTGCTGAGTATATAGGGCAGGCCCCTACTTTCAAACATCCAACTTACAAACGACTCCTACTTGCAAACGGAAGGAGACAACAGGAAGTGAGATGAAATCTACCCCATAGGAAGGGAAGTTCTCTCCTGTAAGAGTTAATATGGGAAAAACTTTTCTCCTTTCCACTAATGCTTTATCACCAATCCCTTGTTTCACTAAAAACCCCAAATTTTCAAAAAACATTTGTCATTGGGACAAAAAGTGAGGTGAAATCTTCTGAAGAGGAGCGCAAACAGGAAAACAAATGTCACAGGGGTGATAACCGTTCCCTATGTTTTCCAAAAAGCTTAAAAACTGATTTTTTGGCTGGAGCTACACTTTAAAAATATACCAGTTTAAAATTACAAACAGATTCTAATTAACAACAAACCTACAGTCCCTGTCTTGTTTGCACTGCCTGTATACTGCTGTTCAGAGTATATAGGGCCTTGGGGCCCCACGCCTTTCCTTTTTTTAATTTGGGTGCGGGGTTCCCCTTAATATCCATACAGACCCAAAGGGCTTGGTAATGGACTGGAGGGTACCCATGCCGTTTGTCTCACTGATTTTCATCCATATTGCCAGGACCCGACATTACATTAAAGCCGCAAGCAGTTTTAAATGACTTTTTTTCCTTTAAAATGTCATTTTGTACAGGGACTGTTCTAAGCACGGGAAACACGCGCCACTTTACAGGCATACTATAGACACCCCCCAGGTACGAGATTTAAAGGTATATTTAACTTTTTTTTTTTTTTACTTTAAGCATCATTAAAATCACTGCTCCCGAAAAAACGGCCGTATTTTAAAGTTTTTTTTTTGCATTGATACATGTCCCCTGGGGCAGGACCCGGGTCCCCAAACCCTTTTTAGGACAATACCATGCAAATTAGCCTTTAAAATGAGCACTTTTGATTTTGAACGTTCGAGTCCCATAGACGTCAATGGGGTTCTAATGTTCGTGCAAATTTTTGGTCCGTTCTCAGGTTCTGGTGCGAACCGAACCGGGGGGTGTTCTGCTCATCCCTAGTGAGGATGTATAGTAACGGGGATAAGGGACATCCCTGTCTGGTCCCATTATGGACGGGGAAGTCGTCTAACAGGTGGCCGTTTACTCGAACTCTAGCCCTGGGCCTGGTGTAGAGCGCTTTAATAAAGGTTTGCATAATGCTCCCCAGTCCCAGGGCTTCCAGGACCGTGTCCATGTAATCCCAGGCCACCCTGTCAAACGCCTTCTCCGCGCCCATCGCTAAAAAGCAGCCCTCTCTATTGGTCGATGTAAGCCATTGATGCAGATTGAGAGTCTTAATGGTATTATCTCTGGCCTCTCTTCCAGGGACAAAACCAACTTAGTCAAGACCTACCCAGGCCAGTATGTGAAATTTGGCGATTAGCCAGGATCTTAGCGAATAACTTCACATCGACATTCAAGAAGGATATGGGTCGGTAGTTGGCCATTTCTGCTGGGTTTTTATTCTCCTTAGGGATCACCGAAATATAGGCCTCTAATAGGTTACCTGAAGCACATGGTGAATGAGAGAGGGCATTGAAGGCTTTAAGAAAGTTCAGTGGCAATAGGTCAGCACAGCTTTTATAATATTGTGCTGAAAAGCCATCTGGCCCTGGGCTTTTTCCAGGTTTCGTGGCCTTCAAGGCTCTCTCCCACTCTTCCAAGGACAATGGTGTCTCCATGGCTTGCCAATCATCCAAAGATAGCGGCCGGTGGTTGAATTTGGCTAAAAATCCTTTTATGAGCTCCGAGCGTGCATCCGCCGATATGGGTCTGTGTTCGTGTGATTCAAGATTGTATAAACTGCTATAAAAATGGTGAAATTGGTTGGCAATGTCCTTGTTTCTGGAATGGGGTGTTCCTCCCGAGTCCACTATGTGGTGAACATTGGATATAAGTGTACGTCTCTGTGTAAACCTTGCCAGTAGCCTTCCTGGTTTATTGCCCTGTTCATAAAATAGTTTCCGAGAGAGAACCAGTCTCTTTTGTGCCCGTTTGAATAGTTCCCCTAGGAGGGCCGCCCGGGTGTCAGCTAGCTCCCGTGTTACCTTTACTATTAGAGAGCGCTTATGTTGTGCTTCCAGAAGGACTATTCTATCAGTCAGGGTTCGGATCGCGATCTGTTGTGCTTTTTTCTTCCTGGCAGCAATAGCTAAAAGAAGTCCCCGTACAACGCATTTATCTGCTTCCAATTGGGTCATGGGAGACACGTCTGGAGTGTCATTAAGTTGGAAGTAATCTACAATGGTCTTGGTAATTTCGGCGAAATCTCCCGTCGGAGAGGAGAGAAGCATCCAGTCTCCAGATCCTGGTAGTCGCTTCCCGTTGCGGAAATTGTAAGATCAGAGTGATCGGGTGGTGGTCGGAAATGTACAAACTTTCTATGGTCGCGTCCTGTAAAAAAGGTCAAATCTGTCTGGTGTATAAATAGATAGTCTAGCCTAGAGTATCGATTATGTGGAGATGAGAAAAATTTATAGTCTTTCCCCTGGGGCTGCAGTGTTCGCCAGGTATCGTGTAGCGCGAGAGAGGCTAGTGCGAGCTTGGCTTGGCGCAAAGCAGAAAATGGAAGTGAGGAGGTACCCGTGGAGGTGTCAAGAAGCGGATCTAGGGCTCACCTTACTCTTTCCTACACTTGATTTTATTGTTTTACACGTGATCACGTTTTTATATCATTTGTTGATTATTGGTTATATCCAATAAAATACGTCATTTGATCTGCACTATTGGCGTCCTATCTATCTTTTTGGGAACCATCCATGCTCTGGAGACTTGTTTGTGGCGGAGAATTCCCCCTCGGGCTTCTGAGCGGACAGTCGTGACATGGACCATAGAGGATAGATAACCCTCGAGATCCGGGGTTTCCAGGACCAACCATCATCCAACCATCGTCCATTAAGGATCTCAGAGCCTGTTTGATTCGGTGTCACCGGCATCCGAATCCACTCCTGCTGGTAAGCGTATTCCATCTATTCACTTCCTATGATCGTACAACTCATGATATACAAGAGAAGATTTCTACATCAGTCCAACATTCATATTTAGCCTATGTTTGGGACTCTCTTTTATCAGATTCATAGCCATACATTGGGACTTTACTATATCTCATCTAATATTCAATTTTTTGGTATTATGCTTCATGTGTTTCAGCTATGTATATATTGGTAATGGTCACCATGTCTGATGTGCCTTTTAGCATTCGTTATAATTTTTAGCGCTGCATTTCACTTTTACTTCTTTTTACAATATTGGTTATATTTTATGTAGCTGCTTTTCACATTGGGTTAGCGCAGTGTTATTTATATTTTCTTTTTAATCAATAAAGAGACCCCTTTTGTTTTGGAGTCGGAGCAGGTCGCGTGGTATACTTCTGAGAATCGGATATTGGTTAAGCGAGGGATGGAGCCTGATTTAAAATGGGTTTCTTGCAGAAATAACAGCTGAGCCTTGAGACGGTGTGCTTCAGCAGGAATACTGCTCCACTTCCCCGGAACGTTAAGGCCTTTTGCGTTCAAAGAATAGACCTTGAGGGATAGAGGAGCCGATGAGCGTGTCACAGAAGGCATGTTACAGAGATTATGAGCGCTTATCAGTGCTACCCCTAAGTTTCAGGGGGAAGGGGTCTAGATGTTAGAGGGGAGGAGAATAGGGGATAAAGATCAAGGGAAGTGGGGAAGGGGGGGAAAGAGAGGGGAGAAAGAAACAGAAGGGAGGAGTAGTGAGATAAGAGGAGTTACAGTTCAGGTTGAGCCAGTCCCAGGAAGGCACTCTGATGTAGCCAGTAACCCCGGAGAGGCCCACTCCCTAATCAATCAAGTTACCCCCTATGTGGGGATCACAATCAAAATACCGGAGGTAATACAGTCCAGCTGAGTAACCTAGTGAGGGATAAAATTAAAGACAAAAGTAACGTGAAATTTTTCCGGCTAGTTTCAAGGGGGAAACCTGCCTCCTTGAGGTAGGGAAGAGGCCTAGCACCTAAGCAACTATCTGGGGAACCAAGCATATGTGCTTTAAGATTTAAACAAGACCTCTACTCTATTGGGTGGGGTGAACCCGGGCAAGCCCCCCCACAGTAGATGGGGAATGCCCGCACTGTCTCCCCCCCACCCGTAACCTAGGGGGCCGTGACGTATAAAGAATAGCACTCTAAATCAACATGTTGCATTGTAACCTTGGCCCATCCGTATTTAAACATAAAAATAATAACGTATAATAGCTTAAACACCTAACAGTGTATCATAGGACCATTTCAACATTTGAATCAGTTATATTGTCTACCTTTTAACAAAAGAGGAACATCCAAGTCTCCACACCCAGATCCACCACAAACTGTGATGGATCCAGGTATTAGGGGCCCCAAGAGTCCACAAAGGGGGATACAGATCCCCATACCCCCTCGCCGCAAGAACACCCCTGGAACCACCATGTGCAATGTGAGCTGGGTAAGGACCGCACCCATCTCCAGGGTTTCTGGGGCATCCTCCCCCATGTCCATGGTCAGTCATGGGCATAGGGGTTGGAATGCCCCGTCCTTAGAGCCACCGTACAACATGTTCTGTAAAATAAAAGGAAGTGACATACTTTATAACATTAAACCAGGATTAAGTGAAATACTAACTGAATGAGCCA
The DNA here is from genome assembly GCA_037952925.1 of Lithobates clamitans. Lineage (NCBI taxonomy): Eukaryota > Metazoa > Chordata > Amphibia > Anura > Ranidae > Lithobates > Lithobates clamitans. Next base: position 3,382,335 of record JBBGZY010001149.1, on the reverse strand, counting down.
TGTTTGGCTCCTATCCCCAATACACATTCAGATAATAATCTGAGAAAGTTCCTGAGATGCCAGCATGTGCACTATAATAGTAAACTGGTGATTCCAGAACCTCCCTGTTCTCCCGCATAGGGAAAACCAGGGCGATGGCAGGGGGGAAAGGGGGAAGATAATGATAAAGTGATGCCAGGAGCAAAGTGACCAGTACTACCATCACTAACAAAAATATGCTCGATGGGGGGCAAATGTTCACCAAACCTATTACCCAGGTACTGCCCATAGTTAGCGTAGACAGTCAGCGTGGTTTTTAGGAGGGGGGGAGGATACGCTTCTTCCCATAGCTCGATTGCCACCTTGTATGGAAAGACTCTCATATTGAAGAAACCGTAACTAGAAATGATGCGGAGATTGCAAGGATTCTGTGGAGGTGATCACATACCTCCATTTAGTACCAGTTCAAAGATTTTGAGTAAAGTCACCTGTCTCATTCTCTGATGATAGTACTACATGAGGAAGTTCTGCAAGTTCATGGGGTGCATGAGAGAGACAGTTTCTGCCAGAAAAAAATATGGGGTAGCGAGGTATATAGCGATCAGGGGGAAATCAGGTGCCAGTTAGTTCTGTATCACTTGTTTGCTAATTGTATACACTACTATTAGCGTTGGTTCTCAGCTTACCTTGCATGACATGCTGAGGAGCATATAAGGGGACAGGTACAGGTAACAACGCAGTTCACCATCTGGGTTATTGAGAACTTAATGGTCAGTCTTGCGTCTGGCTGATGATGGGGAAACACGTGGGCTTTCGTCAGTTTCCATATCTCCCCGGCATCTCGGCGGCGAATCAGCCAAAGGTCTGCGGTGATGTTGCCTACTTTGAGATCTTGGGGTGTCTCCAGGTTGTGTGGGGATCCAGGGTTCAGGTCGTAGAAAGGCTCCATACCAGTCTGGAACTGGGATCATCGGGATTCCTAGAATGTCGCAAAATGGTCTTAGATCTGCTGGTGTACTCAGCTGGGCTGTGTGATTACCATTCGTTGCCTGAAGGCAGAATGGGAACTTCCAACAATAGGGAATGTGTCTCTCACGCAGACCTTGAAGAAGAGGGCGGAGATCCCTCCTGTGTTGTAAAGTGATGCCGGATAAGTCCTGGAAATTGGTACTAAATCTTTGAACTGGTACTAAATGGAGGTATGTGATCACCTCCACAGAATCCTTGCAATCTCCGCATCATTTCCAGTTATGGTTTCTTCAATATGAGAGTCTTTCCATACAAGGTGGTATTTGAGCTATGGGAAGAAGCGTATCCTCCACGCAGCTGAGTAGGAACATTCCAGCGATGTTCTGAACTCAATGCACAGATCCACAGGCCGCATCTCAAGCCGCGGACTGTAGTTACACAAGCCACGCGGCCTCTGCTGACGCTCCCGCAGCCTCTCAGATGGGCACGTCCTCGAGAGGCCCCTCTCCCTTCCTATGCCCTGAACAAGCATTTAGCTAATGCGTGTTCCTTCATGCTCCAGGTGGGCATGATTGCGGTCCAGGTGCAGGATCTCTTCCTTCTGTGTAAAGCTGACAAGACAGCAGACAGTATCTCTGGGTGGGTCCGTATCCCTACCCCGTGGCTGTAGTGCATCCATCTCGATCGGTGCATCCGGCGGTCTGCCTAGTTGGGTGTTGAAGATTGTCCAAACTACTGTTTGCAATTGGGGGGCTTCCACAGACTCAGGGATCCCCCTAACACGGAGGTTGCGCCTGCGGCTCCAGTTATCGAGATCCTCCATATGTCTATGCATATCAATTAGATGTCGGTTATGCACAGACACTGTCTGCTGTACCTGATGTATGGCCACGCCATGTGTCATGGCCGCCGCCTCCAAATGTTCCACGCGTGTGGCAACGGCTTTGAGTTCTGTTTTCAGGTCCGCGATTGCCGCTGTTAAGGTGTTCTTAATGTCCAGCGCTACACTCTGGAGGTCCACCAGGCATAGGAAGGGAGAGGGGCCTCTGTAGGACGTGCCCATCTGTGAGTCTGCGGGAGCGTCAGCTGCGGCCGCGTGGCCTGTGTAACTACAGACCGCGGCTTGAGATGCGGCCTGTGGATCTGTGCATTGAGTTCGGAACTTGCTGGAATGTTCCTACTCAGCTGCGTGGATGGGTCTATCTAAGAGCGGGTGGTTGAGTGACTCCTACCCATCATCTTTAGTGCTTGCTGGTGAGGTTTCAGCTGCTGAAGGGCTTACTTATAATCCCAGACGGCGGAGCTCTCTCCCTAAGCGGCCATTTCACTCCGGTGCCAAGCCACATCCCCTGGGGACTAACAGTTTAGCTGGAAAGCCCCATCTGTAGATGATTTTGCTCTCTTGATGGATCTAAGTGATTGGGGCAAATGCTCTGCACATTTCCATTGAGGTGGGGGATAAATCTGTGAAGAGTAGAATGTTGGAGTAAGGAGCTGGGAGGGGTTTCATATTTTTCGCGGCACGAAGAATCTGCTCCTTAATGTGAAAAAAATGTATGCGGGCTAGGACATCTCTGGTGATATCTGCAGAGAGATGAGGAGGTTTAGAGATCCTATGTGCCCGGTGTCTTGCCGAGAAAGTTCCCTCGGCGGATAAGGACCCCCCTGTACTGCGCAAGCGCTGCGCTTGCGCAGTACGAATGACTAGGAGCCGCCGAAAATAGCCGAAGAAGAAAAACTTCAATCAGCTGTACACAGCGCCTAAGCCCCACCATCCAAGTGGACCTAGAGGGAGAACATAAAAGTGTCGAGTGCAGCGAGGCCATGCTCGAAGCGTGGCGAGCGAAGCGAGCCCGCGAGGGGCCCTCTTACAGGCGCCGTGTACAGCTGATTTCTTCTCTATTTCGGTTCGGCTATTTCCGCCGGCTCCTACTGCGCAAGGGGGGTCCTTATTCGCCGAGAGGAACTTTCTCTGCAGAACACCAGTCTATAATTACATCTTTGGAAGTTAGACGCAGCAGCAGAGTGGTAAAAAGCTGTTGTAAATAGTTGGTGAGGTCCGCAGGCTTCACTGATTCAGGTATCAGGTGATGGTCGTGAGCATTCAAGAGCTCATTATGTGCTTTGGTATATTCACTCATATTCTCCTCTATAGAATCTGCTTTCTCCTCCAAACAATCCACCCTGTCATGGATTTGCTATTCTTTATACGTCACGGCCCCCTAGGTTACGGGTGGGGGGGGAGTCAGTGCGGGCATTCCCCATCTATTGTGGGGGGGCTTGCCCGGGTTCACCCCACCCAATAGAGTAGAGGTCTTGTTTAAATCTTAAAGCACATATGCTTGGTTCCCTGGATGGTGGGAAACGTCCAGATAGTATGCCTAAAAGGGGGCATACCCAAGTATGAAATTAAATGAAATGAAAAGAAAAAGAAAAAAGGGAATGGGTGGGTGGGACACGAGATCCTACGACCACAAGGAAGGAGGCAAAGGAGGGCAGGCTTTATGCAGCCTGACTCCTCCTACAATTACCTGCGGTCAGCCTTACATTTGTACTCGGAGTCAATCTGTGGATAGTGTGGGAAAGGAACAAAGAGCAACAGAGAACATAGACCTGAAGTGTGCCTGGGTCACGTGATCAGTATGCCTAAAAGGGGGCAAAAATAACCCAGTAGGATGAAAGCTTGACAACCAGATTTATTACCCACTGAACTAACGTACAATCTGCCAAACTGGCAACCACTTGTGGCATCTCAAAAGTGGCTCAGGGACATACCCAGAGAATCAAGATGACCTCCAAATAATAAGGGACGGGGCCCCCTGGCGCAAAGTCACAGAAGCTGCTCCTATCTCGAATGAATGCCAAAGTATACCTTAGGGTCCAGACCCTGAATGGCCAAAAAGGGGGCGGCAATGAAGTATGCATTGAGCTACGGAGAGGGGAGCGCTAGGATAAGGCAACAGAGGACCATCCCTGGGTTTATCAGAAGTAGCACTGCTGAGCTGGTTTAAACCAACACCGGGCACCACGCCTTGCCAGGCTCCAAGAACGTGATGACAGTGCCGCCTCCCAATTGCTGCGTCTTGCGAGCATGCAGATGTAACAGAAAAGGCCGGTGTGCAAAACCAGTTGATTGGCCCAAAGTAAGCGAGACCCTGGGCCAGAAGAGCAACTCCCCTGGCCTCAGGACCCCCAAAAGTACAGCTATAGCATTGCCTTGAACACCAAGCTGGTACCCAACACAAAGAAGACCTTGAGAGCCTCACAGATACGTCACGAAAAATATGACCCACGATGAGAAGTCTGCTGAGCACAGCAGGAGGGCTACTCTTCAGGATCCCTGAGGATGGCTTAAATAGAGTGCGCAGAAAATAAAGAAAGGCCTGTTGGGGTATTCCAACATGAAATTCTAAATCCCAGCCAGATACAAGCAAATAGGAACTGGATGTTAACCGTCAGGACTAGGAAACCTTGACTGGAAAGCCTGGAAAACATCCCAAGCAGTGTCACGAGCCTTCCTGGTATTCAAAATAAAAACTTAACAATCAAGGCTGCTGCGTCAGCCAAATAGATACCCAATCCATCACAAAATACTGGAAACCGAAGAGAAGGCATGACGCCAGCATCTGCGTCCGAGACCTGGGCCTACTGAAACCTGCCTAGGCACTGAGTAGGTTCCTAAATTCACTAAAGCCCCTAAGCCAATAAAATCTGCTGGAGCTGCCATAGGCTGACTTACCAATACTTGCATACTATTGCCACTCCTGGCCGGACGTAGCTAGGAAATTAAAAGGTAGTGTGCATTTGGGACAGGAAAGAAACCGTAGTCCACTGGGTAACCTGCTCCGCACTCGTGCTTGACGAGCAAGGTAACAGTAACTAAAAAAGCTGAGCATTCCATGCCGAAGCCAGGAAAGCAATCCACTGCGTCAAAATACTGCCATCGGGTCAAGAGTTGAAGCTAGCTAAGTGTGAAAAATGAAGCCTTGGGACGGACCAGGTTCTGAGAGAGGGTGAGCTACTGTGCTCCGACCCAACCAGTTGGAGAAGGAGAGATAGAAACAAAGTCCCCAATATCCGCTGCTTGAGGCATGTCTTGCATAACCAGAACTTGCAACCTGAAGACGTGACCGAGTGCTGAAGTAGATGGTAAGATGTAAATTTATGAAACAAAACCAAGATACAAGAATGTAACCTGGATGAGAAGAATTACAGCTGCCCATGCCAATGAAAACCGACCAACTCAACCGTGAAGACAAAACATATGAACGGTACCCAGCAAAATGATGAAAATAGTAACCCTGAACTGAGTGGAAATGACACACCACTGGGTCAGCAACATAAACTGCGAGAGAAACGCGAGCAGACTGAGAAACCTGTGACAGGAATGTAAGCTGCATGAAGAAAATGAAACACATGCATGGCGCGAGCTGATGAAAACGTGAGCAGCATGAGAACTGAGGCTGCAAGAAAAACTCAAACTGCATAAGAAACGCCGGATGCACGAGAACATGAATTGATGAACCGTAAACTTACCTGAAAAAAACGTAAATTACATGAAAAAAACATAAAATTGCATGAGAAAATCGTAAATTGCATGAGAACGTAAATTACAAGAGAACGTAAATTGTATGAGAAAGCGTAAATTGCATAAGAATGTAAATTGCATGAGAACGTAAATTGCATGAGGAACCGTAAATTACATGAGAAAACCGTAAATTACATGAGAAAACGTAAAATTGCATGAGAAATCGTAAATTGCATGAGAAATCGTAAAATGCATGAGAAATCGTAAATTGCATGAGAAAACCGTAAATCGCACGAGAAAAACGAAAATTGCATCAGAAGGCATAAATTGCAGGAGAAATCGTAAATTGCATGAGAACGTAAATTGCATGAGAAACCGTAAACTTACCTGAAAAAAAACCCCCATAAATTACATGAGAAAACCGTAAATTACATGAGAAAACCGAAAATTACATGAGAAAATCGTAAAATTGCATGAGAAAATCGTAAATTGCATGAGAACGTAAATTACAAGAGAACGTAAATTGCATGAGAAAACGTAAATTGCATAAGAACGTAAATTGCATGAGAACGTAAATTGCATGAGAACGTAAATTGCATGAGAAACCGTAAATTACATGAGAAAATCGTAAATTACATGAGAAACCGTAAAATTGCATGAGAAATCGTAAAATTGCATGAGAAATCGTAAATTGCATGAGAAACGTAAATTGCATAAGAAACGTAAATTGCATGAGATCGTAAATTGAATGATAATGAACATTGTATGAGAACATAAATTGCATGAGAACGTAAATTGCAAAAGAAAGCGTAAATTGCATGTTTTTTTTTTTTTTTGTCAGAACCTTGACTATGAAGTCATACAGATACTTCATGACAGGCATGCCCTGGAAGTGTAGCTAGGCTAGCACAGGAGCCAGAATTGCAGAGAACACCAGGTGGCTCTGATCACAGTTTTTTAACAGGTGTTAGAGGGTGTTTCCTGCACTGCCAATTATAAACGTACAGCAACAAATGTTTACGACATCGCTGGATGAAACTTCCAGAGTCACTGAACTGTAAAAAAGCTGAGCATAAGGGGGCAGTGAAAAACATGAGGAAACCTCCAGTACAGGCCCCCCCCGAGCCGACATTCCCCCGCGATCAGGCTGAACACCCCCGAGCCCGGGCTGGCTCCTGAGCGGGACGGGCGGCATCCGATACGGGTCCTCCGTTGATGCCACCCGCCCACACCTACCGGAACCGCAACCACCGGGAGATTCTTACAGCCAACCGTGCTGCTGCTCTGCTAACCAAAACCAGAAGTGACGTGAACTGCCCTGAACCCGGGAATGACGTGAAGGCTCACATGAGATCCTACAACCACAAGGAAGGAGGCAAAGGAGGGCAGGCTTTATGCAGCCTGACTCCTCCTACAATTACAGGCTGACCTGTGGTCAGCCTTATGCCCCGTACACACGGTCGGATTTTCTGATGGAAAATGTCCGATCGGAGCGTGTTGTCGGAAATTCTGACTGTGTGTGGGCTCCATCGGACATTTTCCTTCTGATTTTCCGACACACAAAGTTGAAGAGCAGGAGATAAAACTTTCCGACAACAAAATCCGATCGCGTCAATTCCGACCATGTGTGGCCTGTTCCGACGCACAAAGTGCCACGCATGCTCAGAAGAAATTCCAAGACGGAACAGCTCGTTCTGGTAAACTTAGCGTTTGCAATGTATACAGCACTTTCGTCACGCTGCAATGTTAAAAATGGTTTAATACAGCGCACTCTCTTCTTCTTTATAATGTGACAAGAATTAAGTAGTTTTGCTGCTCATATTCACACACACTTCTCACAAAGTTTTATTTTTGTTTTTTTATTGGGATTCCCTGAATATATTGTTATTAGTTGTCACATCTGACAGAATTTTTTTTTTAATTTAATTTTTTGGGGGATGTTAAGCCTTTTTTTTTTTAATGTTTGAATTTTTTCAAAGGCTGATCTTTGTTCAATGTTATTTTTATTTTTACTCCAGAATATTTTTGTGTGTGCTTTGTGTGTCAAATTACCCCAACAACATTGATATCTTTTATTATTTAATCTCCAGGAGATTGTTTGTTGTTGGTGTCCCTTGTTCATTTCACATTGTATATTTGAAATGTACCTGAATCCTCACAAACAAACTGTCATTTTTGAAGTAAAACACATAGGAGAGTATAATTCAAAACAAAAATCCTTTATTAAGGGATCAGAACCAAACAAAGAGGAAGGCAACACTGGATCAACATGAGAAATTAGCGAAGCCTTTGACCCCCAGGGCAGACATCAATTCTTGAACATCAAAATTGGTGGCCTGAGGAGTCCATATGTAAGGGAGGGCAGTCTGGTCCAGAATTCGCAGAGATTCAGATAGCAGCAGATGACATCTGTGTCCCCAGGCTGTGGTACCACAAGAGGCTGCATTTTTTGGCCGACCAGACTGGATCCAGGGTCCTCACTTTCTGGTCTTCCTTTCACGCTTCCTTCCCGGCTGTGGCTGTGCAGTTGGAGATGTGGCAGGAGGAGGAGTAGGACCTGGAGGAGGACTGGGAGGACCTGGAAGAGAGGGAGGACAAGGAGGAGGACCTGCAGGAGGAGGAGGAGGACCATCGCAAAGGTGTGTCTGAGCTGTCATTTCCCCCTCATACCTTTGTTAAGAGCCTCCAATATGAGCGCCTCAGACATGACTTGTTGGCCCTCCTCCATCCTCTGCATTTTATATGCAATGACGGCAGCAATGTCCTCCTCCATGGTCTGTCGTGCTCCCAGGACCTCTGTAGCCCTCCAAAAGAGTCCTCTGGTAGCCTCCTCTAGGGCACTCCTCCTACTGCCACTTTCTCTTTTCAGGGGGGTGGAGGGACCTGCAGATCAGCCAAACGTCTCGGCCCGGCCACCTCCTGGCTGAGACTTCCCTGTGTATGAAAAAAGGACATGGTTGTAATGTTTTGCATCATCAATCACAATCCTAAATTAGTACTCCAAACTAACATCTAGTTAACATCATTGATTGTACAAGCAGAAATATTTAGAGGAATGCTATACCTGGCTCAATCTGGGCTCCTCCACATGTGGCCTGGAAGGCCCAGGTTGGGCGTCAGAAGCCTCAGCCGGGGGGGAAGGAAGCGTGGAAGGAAGACTGGAGAGGGATGGCCTGGGTTCAGTCTGGCCTGCCAGAAAATGCAGCCTGTCGTAGTACAACATCCTGGGGACATAGATGTCATCTGCTGCTCCGGATCTCTGTGAATCCAGGACTTTCTTGCGCTCCCTTAGATATGTACTCCTCAGGCCACCAATTAACTTCTTTAAATAGGTGATGTCTGCCGTGGGGATCACCTGCTTCACGATTTCACACAATTGCTCCAGTGCTGCCTTCCTCTTTGCTTGGTTCTTGAAATGGGGGTGTTTAATCTCCCACAGACAGGGCAGCTCCCTTAACATATCTAAGAATACTGACATGAAGTCATTATCTTTCATTAGCATATCCATGTTCACTGCAAGACACAACACAAGACAAAGCCTTATGTCAGACAAAACTCTCCTAATCTTGTTACAATATAGGCCTCAATGTAGAAGCAGTATAGGCACAAGTTTGTCTCTTACCTTCGTTCTTACGATCGGCGCGTCCAATGCTCCTTCCTCCGCTCCGATCGTACGTAATACGCACGCGTGTTACGCTTTATACACACTGCGCATGCATGTAACTCCGCCCGCCCCTGATGTTCTTTCTAGTCTATTCCCCGCCCCTTTTCGTTTGACGCAGTGGGGGAAAAGCACATGGCGGAGTCACAGCAGGTGCGTGCTAATTGCAGGAACAAGGAGGAAAGCCCAGATCCGGACACGTCCCGATCCAGAAGGAGACGTTTTAAGGCCACAAATATGTCCTTTGGGGAGATGTTGGAGATGGTCGACATCATGAAGAAGTCCGACTATGATAAAAAGTATGGGCCTTACCCCAACCCCAATATCAGAAAGGCCAAGATCATGGCGAAAGTGATCAAAAGTCTGCAGAAGAATTTCGGGGTATGACGATCGAAAGATCAGCTCAGGAAGCGGTGGTCAAACCTGAAATTGAGAGAGCCAGAGCAGTACCGAAAGATCCGGAGAGTGCTGCAAAAAAGAAAGTAGTTGTGCTGCGTTCCGATTCTTTCTGTCTTTATTGCGTTCGTGCTGCTCCATATGCTTTAATTAATTGTAACGTTTAAAAGGGCAACTTTAATGTTCATGGGCCCATTATTCGTTCGTATCAAACATTTTTCTTTCGGCCTCTAAAACACCATTGTTTAGGCCATATGCATTTTCCCACATTTTTTTTGGGCCTACTTGGATGCCAAATAGTTGTTTGTGTAGATGGGTTTGTTACTAGAATGAAATGCCAACTAGATTGTGTGTAAGGAGAGGACACTGAGCAGCTGTTTTCACATCTTGACACTGGAGCAGTAGTGTGGGTCAAAAGAACACCATTTTTATTAGGGGGCCACACAGGTGCTCCAGTGTATACTATAGGGGGGTCTCCATCTGTGAAGCTTGTACCAAACAGGTAAAGTATTGCAGTTTGAAAAAGGGCATAAAAAAAAGACATCTTGGAACTCGGCTAAAATAGAGATTTGTACCCCACTTCCAAGCAATGTTTCCTATTTATAGTTCTGCCATCAAATATCTGTGTGCTAATAATACCATTTTTGTTTTACATAGGGGAGAAAAGACTCGGAGGACACCCCTCATCCGAGGAGACCACAGACCCCCCACCTCTGGAAGAAGGGGAACTAACACCAACACAAGGAGGAAGAAGAAGATGTGGTGGAGATTGGCACCACAACAGGTGAGTGTCTGCGACCACAGGCTCAGGTAAAAGAGATGGATGGTGGCAGATTTTTGATACCTGTTTTTGTTTTCTTTCTCTCTTTTTAGGTGATCGTGAGGTTGTACATCCAGAACGTTTCACATCAGAAAGTGCCCAGATCCTGATCGGGGAGATCATGGGGTGTAATGTAGAACTGCAAAACATACAGCAAAAAATCAATGATGTTATTAAAAAAAATAATAACATCATTGATGTTTTGGGGCGAAATTAAAACCCCACAAAATCACTTTTTGGATTGTGGTCCAATCTTTTAAATATTTTTGCAATGTTTTGAAAAGCCAAATTTGAAGGATGCACACAGTGTGCCAACATGTGCTATCTGTCATCACGGGAGATCAATGGACGCGTTTTGGGGGTGCAACCCCTTCCTCAATTATAAAGTAGCGGTGAGGAAGGGCTTGCTCCCCCAAAACACGTCCCTTGATCCCCCCTGATGGCAGATAGCACATGTTGACATTCGTAAATTGGTGTGCATCTTCCAAATTTGGCTTTTCATGGGGTGATTTCCCCCCATCTGAACGCTATATCAAACCCAGTATCTAAATACTGATGTCTGATATAGCCTTCAGGTTTTACCAAATGTGAACTTTGCAAGTTCAAGTTTTTTGGCTTTCTTGTTGGTTTTACACAGGCCTGTTTTATCTGAAATTGACATTTCGATTTTTGATAATGCTACTGCAAAAATTGTTATACAACAAACATGTTGGTTTGTTTTAAAAACCTTTGGTAAATGCACATGTGATTGTGCAGGTATAAAAAAGTTGCTTACTCAAGAATGTGTGGATTATTGTCTCAACACTACAATACAACACTTTTGGGGTGATGTAATTGCTGTTTTCTGCAAAAATGGGTGTTATTTCCTAAGGGCAAATCCTCTTTGCACTACAAGTGCAGTTTCAGTGCAGTTGCAAGTGCACTTGTAGTGAAATGTGTTTTTGCATTTAGGAAATAACAGCCAACAGTGCTTTGTATAAGGTTACACAATCACAACATTTTCTGGACTCAACACATTTCTGTCAGGGTCAGCTAAAACAAACACAAGCAGTAGATGTCCACCAAGAATTTCTTTTTTTTTTTATTATAAAAAGGCTTCACAGATTGTCTGGCATATTGATAGCCCCCCTACCCGCAAAGAACTCCAGGTAGCGTAACCGGACATCACAGGCACTCAGGGAGGGCAAGCCAGGACGGCCACTTTTAAGCGCTGTCAGTGTGGTTTGATGTAGGATTCCGGCATCAGGCCCAACTGAGCCAGCATAGTTGGCCGAATGTTTCCTTAAAAAGTTATGGAGAACACAGCACGCCAGTATAATATGGTTCAGTTTATACTCCGCCATATGGATGGGTGTCAGAAATAGTCGGAACCGGCTGGCCAGGATTCCAAATGTGTTCTCCACCACTCTTCGGGCTCTGGCCAGCTAATAATTAAAAACCCTCTGTTCCGGGGTGAGGGTCCTCATTGGGAATGGCCGCATCAGGTGGTCCCCCAGCGCAAACGCTTCATCAGCAAATAACACAAATGGGAGTCCTTCCACATTGTCCTCTGGAGCTGGCAAGTCCAAGCTGCCATTCTGGAGACGCCTGTAGAACTCCGTCTAGGCGATGACTCCACCATCGGACATCCGGCCATTCTTCCCCACGTCCGCATACAAGAAGTCGTAATTAGCCGACACCACCACCAACATCACTATACTATTAAACCCCTTGTAATTATAATAGTACGACCCCGAGTTGGGTTGTGGGACGATGTGGATGTGTTTCCCATCAATTGCCCCTTCGCAGTTAGGAAAGTCCCACCGCTGGGCAAAGTGGGAGGCCACAGTCTGCCATTCTTGTGGCATGGAAGGAAACTGTTGAGGAAAAAACAATAAACATTACTATTTTTACTCAGAAACATGGCAAGCAGATTATACACAAACATTATGGGGCAACCTCCAGATAGCATTTACTAAGGGGAATTTATCAAGGCCAAAGTATAAGGTACACCTATCATATTCCCCCTCCCCCCTCTCATGGGCCATTTCAAACATTATAGGGGGTGTGTGTAAATCTTGGACAGGTAACCCTCTTCACTTCATTGAGAGATGAATGCCTAAATAATGGATATTACTTGGAACAGCCCCTCCTTAGTTATACTATTGGCAGACCACTGGACAGGTAAGAAGTGTCATAATACAAAGATATAAATACACATTGTACACATTTGAGGACATTTGGACATTCTGCTATTACCTATCAAGATAATAATAGGATACAAAAACTTTAAACAGTACCATTGGAAAATATACAGGCAGGCCCTTGCACTACATGCTTTGGGGAATTCATCCATAAATCTGACCAGTAAAGAGGTGGGTATAGTGTGTATGGGTTTGGCAAAGTCAGCAGATAGATGATTGAGGATAGAGAATTGGGATCAGCTGACTTAGCAGTTGGGGGAGGGAGGGTTACTAAAAATTTTGGGTGGACACCACCAAAAAAAAACTCTGGCACTCTGCCTGAATTTAAATCAAAAATAAAATTTCCAAACATTTTAGGGGGTGTTTGGGGTAAAGCACTACTATGGAGCTGATAAAATACATTGTTAAGTGACTACATGAGGTGAATATAGGGCAGGAGACACCATGCTGGGGAGGTTAGTGAAGGGCAAATATGTATGAAGGACCTAAAATAATAATTACATAAAAAACCAGCAGTATGAGAACAAAGGGGACATTCACAGCATATTACAAGCATGGTAATTAGGGAATGAAAGAAATACAATATATTAGCAAACATTTAATACAATAAAATGTGATATTAAAGGATAAAAATCTTACCTTCATATACTCCTTCTGCAGGACCTGGATGATGGCAGAACAGGTCTCTGGGATAATGATCCCCAGAGCTTGGGGGGAGATGCCTGTTGAGAACTTTAAGTCCTGCGGGCTTCTCCCTGTCGCCAAATACCGCAGGGTGGCGACCAACCTCTGCTCCGGAGTGATGGCTTGCCTCATGCAGGTATCCTGCCTGCTAATATAGGGGGTCAGCAAAGCCAACAAACGGTGAAATACGGGGTCCGTCATCCTGAGAAAGTTCCTGAAATCATCAGGATTATTCTCACGGATCTCACGGAGCAAAGGCATATGAGAGAACTGGTCACACTGAAGCAACCAATTCTTGGTCCATGAACTTCTCCCCACCCTGTTCATTGACTGGACTTGTATCAAGGTCAGGACCCCAACACCAAGCCCCCACACAGCACGAACTCTACGAGGAGTACGCATACGAAACATGGCTAGAAAACGGTCGGCTGCTCAGAACGAAGTAACAGAACGCACTGAAGAACAGCAAGGCCTGTGAAGAGCGACCTGAAAAACAGCAACGAGTGGACAAGATCGCACAGAAAACTCCAATACGAACTGACTGCACGCACTGAAGAGCAGATACAAACCCACAAGCACAAACTGAATGGCAGAAAACGATCTGAAAGCCACAAGTCTGAAAAAGCGCGAATCGTCTCTCACCAAACTTTTACTAACACGAGATTAGCAAAAGGAGCCCAAAGGTTGCCGCGCTTGGTTCTGAACCGGCCTTTTCTAGTCTCGTCGTACGTGGTGTACGTGACCGCGTGGTTGGCGATCCGAAATTCCAACAACTTTGTGCGACCATGTGTAGACAAAATAAGTTTGAGCCAACATCCGTCGGAAAAAATCCTAGGATTTTGTTGTCAGAATGTCCGAACAAAGTCCGACCGTGTGTACGCCCTATTACACTTATGTTTTTGGTTGCAACATGCCAAAATGTGGAAAATTTTAAGGGGTATGAATACTTTTTCAAGGCAATGTATTTCCTAATTGCAATGTACAATTTCCTTGTACGAATTTGAATATATAATAAGCAAGTAATTGTAAAAAAAAAAGTCATTGCAAGCCAGTCACTGCCAAAACTATCTCTCCCTATATCTCTCTAATAGTTCCAATACACACTGACAATATTGTTGCTGTGATTCTGTCCTTTTAAATAAAGGTTTCTGGGTTATCTATTCCTTCAAATTATTGTTTTTTGTGACTCATATGACCAGGGAAAAGGCCATGCAATGCATTATAGGTTTTGTATTTTTGATGACAAACCTAAAAAAATATTTAGTCAACAAATCATGATGTTCAAAATTTGCAAGCTTCCCAAATTCTGAGGAGTAAATATTTTATTAAATTTTTTCATGTGACAACACTGAAGAAATGACACTTTGCTACAATGTAAAGTAGTGAGAGTACAGCTTGTATAACACCCCTAAGTGAATATATCCAAACTGAGTCCAATTAGCCATTTTCCCTCCCCAGTGTTATGCCCCGTACACACAGTCGGACATTGATCGGACATTCTGACAACAAAATCCTAGGATTTTTTCCAACGGATGTTGGCTCAAACTTGTCTTGCATACACACGGTCACACAAAGTTGTCAGAAAATCCGATCATTCTGAGCGCGGTGACGTAAAACACGTACGTTGGAACTATAAACGGGGCGGTAGCCAATAGCTTTCATCTCTTTATTTATTCTGAGCATGCGTGGCACTTTGTGTGTCGGATTTGTGTACACACGATCGGAAATTCCGACAACGGATTTTTGTTGTCGGAAAATTTTATAGCCTGCTCTCAAACATTGTGTGTCGGAAAATCCGATGAAAAATGTGTGATGGAGCCTACACATGGTCGGAATTTCCGAAAACAAGGTCCTATCACACATTTTCCGTCGGAAAATCCGACCGTGTGTATGGGGCATAAGTGTTACAAGGTCTCAGGTGTGAATGGGGAGCAGGTGTGTTAAATTTGGTGTTATCGCTCTCACTCTCTCATACTGGTCACTGGAAGTTTAACATGGCACTTCATAGAAAAAAACTCTCTGAGGATCAGAAAAAAATATTTTTTTCTCTACATAAAGATAGCTTAGGCTATAAGAAGATTGCCAAGACCCAGAAACTGAGTTGCAGCACGGAGGCCAAGACCATAAAGCGGTTTAACAGGACAGGTTCCACTCAGACAAGCCTCGCCATGGTGGACCAAAAAAGTTAAGTGCACATGCTCAGCATCAAATCCAGAGGTTGTCTTTGGGAAATAGATGCATGAGTGCTGCCAGCATGGCTGCAGAGGTTGAAGGAGTGGGGGGTCAGCCTGTCAGTGCTCAGACCATATGCCGCACCCTGCATCAAATTGGTCTGCATGGCTGTCATCCCAGGAGGAAGCCTCTTCTGAAGATGATGCGCAAGAAAGCCCGCAAACAGTTTGCTGAAGACAGGGAGAATAAGGGCATGAATTACTGGAACCATGTCCTGTTGTCTAATGAGACCAAGAGAAATTTTTTGGGTTCAGATTGTGTCAAGCGCGTGTGGCGGCAACCAGGTGAGGAGTACAAAGACAAGTGTGTCTTGTCTACAGTCAAGCATGGTGATGGGAGTGTCATGGTCTGGGGCTGCACTGGGGAACTACAGTTCATTGAGGGAACTATGAATGCCAACATGTACTGTGACATACTGAAGCTGAGCATGATCCCCTCCCTTTGGAGACTGGGCTGCAGGGCAGTATTCCAATATGATAACGAAGGTGATGGACTGGGGAAGCATGTCTCCAAACTTAAACTCTATTGAGTATCTGTGGGGCATCTTCAAATGAAAGGTGGAGGAGCGCAAGGTCCCTAACATCCACCAGCTCCATAATGTCATCATGGAGGAGTGGAACAGGACTCCAGTGGCAACCTGTAAAGCTCTGGTGAACTCCATGCCCAAGAGAGTTAAGGCAGTGCTGGGAAATAATGGTGGCCACACAAAGAATTGACACTTTGGGCCCAATTTGGACATTTTCACTTATCGGTGTACTCACTTTTGTTGCCAGTGGTTTAGACATTATTGGTTCTGAGTAGGGATGAGCTTCGAGTTCGAGTCGAACACATGTTCGACTCGAACATTGGCTGTTCGCCAGTTCGCCGAACAGTGAACAATTTGGGGTGTTCGCGGCAAATTCGAATGCCGCGGAACACCCTTTAAAAGTCTATGGGAGAAATCAAAAGTGCTCATTTTAAAGGCTTATATGCAAGTTATTGTCATAAAAAGTGTTTGGGGACCTGGGTCCTGCCCCAGGGGACATGGATCAATGCAAAAAAAAGTTTTAAAAACGGCTGTTTTTTCAGGAGCAGTGATTTTAATAATGCTTAAAGTCAAACAACAAAAGTGTAATATCCCTTTAAATTTCGTAGTTGGGGGGTATCTATAGTATGCCTGTAAAGGGGCACATGTTTCCCGTGTTTAGAACAGTCTGACAGCAAAATGAAATTTCAAAGAAAAAAAGACATTTAAAACTACTCGCGGCTATTGCATTGCCGGTCCGACAATACACATAGAAGTTCATTGATAAAAACGGCATGGGAATTCCCCACAGGGGAACCCAGAACCAAAATTTTAAAAAAAATGACGTGGGGGTCCCCCTAAATTCCATACCAGGCTCTTCAGGTCTGGTATGGATATTAAGGGGAACCCCGGCCAAAATTTAAAAAAAAAATGATGTGGGGGTCCCCCTAAATTCCATACCAGACCCTTCAGGTCTAGTATGGATTTTAAGGGGAACCCCGCGCCAAAAAAAAAAAAAAAAAGGCGTGGGGTCCCCCCAAAAATCCATAACAGACCCTTATCCGAGCACGCAACCTGGCAGGCCGCAGGAAAAGAAGGGGGACGAGAGAGCGCCCCCCTCCTGAACCGTACCAGGCCACATGCCCTCAACATTGGGAGGGTGCTTTGGGGTAGCCCCCAAAATACCTTGTCCCCATGTTGATGAGGACAAGGGCCTCATCCCCACAACCCTGGCCGGTGGTTGTGGGGGTCTGCAGGCGGGGGGCTTATCAGAATCTGGAAGCCCCCTCTAACAAGGGGACCCCCAGATTCTGCCCCCCCTGTGTGAAATGGTAAGGGGGTACCCCTACCATTTCACTAAAAAACTGTCAAAAATGTTAAAAATGATAAGAGACAGTTTTTGACAATTCCTTTATTTAAATGCTTCTTCTTTCTTCTATCTTCCTTCATCTTCTTCTTCTTCTTCTTCTGGTTCTTCTGGTTCTTCCTCCGGCGTTCTCGTCCAGCATCTCCTCCGCGGCGTCTTCTATCTTCTTCTCCTGGGGCCGCTCCACACCCACGGCATGGGGGGAGGCTCCCGCTCTTCTCGTCATCCTCTTCTCTTCTTCATCTTCTTCTTCATCTTCTTCTTTTCTTCTCTTTTTCTCCAGTCCGCTCCGCATCCATGCTGGCATGGAGAAAGGCTCCTGCTGTGTGACGGCGTCTCCTCTTCTGACGGTTCGTAAATAATGGGGGCGGGGCCACCCGGTGACCCCACCCCCTCTGACACACGGGACATGACGGGACTTCCCTGTGGCATTCCCCGTGACATCACAGGGAAGTCCCGTCAAGTCACCGTGCGCCAGAGGGGGGTCACCGGGTGGCCCCGCCCCCGTTATTTAAGAACCGTCAGACGAGGGGACGCCCTCAAAAAAGCGTGAGCCTCCCGCCATGCCAGCATGGATGCGGAGCGGCCCGGAGAAGAAAATGAAGAAGAGAAGAGGAGAAGAAGATGAAGCAGAGAAGAAGATGAAGAAGAAGATGAAGAAGAGAAGAAGATGAAGAGAAGAGCGGGAGCCTCCCCCGATGCCATGGGTGCGGAGCGGCCCGAGGAGAAGAAGATAGAAGACGCCGTGGAGGAGATGCTGGACGAGAACGCCGGAGGAAGAACCAGAAGAACCAGAAGAACCAGAAGAAGAAGATGAAGGAAGATAGAAGAAAGAAGAAGCATTTAAATAAAGGAATTGTCAAAAACTGTCTCTTGTCATTTTTAACATTTTTGACAGTTTTTTAGTGAAATGGTAGGGGTACATTTGTACCCCCTTACCATTTCACACAGGGGGGCGGGATCTCGGGGTCCCCTTGTTAAAGGGGGCTTCCAGATTCCGATAAGCCCCCCGCCCGTAGACCCCCACAACCACCGGCCAGGGTTGTGGGGATGAGGCCCTTGTCCTCATCAACATGGGGACAAGGTGTTTTGGGGGCTACCCCAAAGCACCCTCCCTATGTTGAGGGCATGTGGCCTGGTACGGTTCAGGAGGGGGGGCGCTCTCTCGTTCCCCCCTCTTTTCCTGCAGCCTGCCAGGTTGCATGCTCGGATAAGGGTCTGGTATGGATTATTGGGGGGACCCCACGTCGTTTTTTTTTTTTTTTTGGCGCGGGGTTACCCTTAAAATCCATACCAGACCTGAAGGGTCTGGTATGGAATTTAGGGGGACCCCCACATCATTTTTTTTTTTAATTTTGGTTCGGGGTTCCCCTGTGGGGAATTCCAATGCCATTTTTATCAATGAGCTTCTAGGGGTATTGTCGGACCGGCAATGCAATAGCCGCGAGTAGTTTTAAATGGCTTTTTTCCATTGAAATGTCATTTTGCTGTCAGACTGTTCTAAACACAGGAAACATGCGCCCCTTTACAGGCATACTATAGACACCCCCAGCTACGAAATTTAAAGGGATATTACACTTTTATTGTTTGACTTTAAGCATTATTAAAATCACTGCTCCTGAAAAAACGGCCGTTTTTAAAACTTTTTTTTGCATTGATCCATGTCCCCTGGGGCAGGACCTAGGTCCCCAAACACTTTTTATGACAATAACTTGCATATAAGCCTTTAAAATTAGCACTTTTGATTATTCATGTTCATGTCCCATAGACTTTAACGGTGTTCGCGTGTTCAAACAAACTTTTTTCCTGTTCGCATTTTCTGGTGCGAACCAAACAGGGGGGTGTTCGGCTCATCCCTAGTTCTGAGTTATTTTGAGGGGACAGCAAATTTGCACTGTTATACAAGTTGTACACTCACTACTTTACATTGTATCAAAGGGTAATTTCTTCTGTATAGTGGCACCTAGGGTGATGATTTAGTGAAGTAGCTGCCCCTTTAAAACATAACTGAATGCATAGTAAAACAAAAGTAAAGTTGGTGACACTATAAAACAATTTGATGAAATAAACATATAAATCAATAAATAAAAATCATGAAATCACAAACTATATAAAGTCCAATTGTGACAATCCCAACACCATAGAAATACAGTAAATGCATTCTTCTGGTTTAATGCCCTGTACACATGATAGGATTTACTGACAACAAAATCCATGTTTTTTTCCGACGGATGTTGGCTCAAACTTGTCTTACATACACATGGTAACATAAATCTTATCGGAAATTCCGAACATCAAGAACGCAGTGACGTACAACACATACGACGAGCAGAGAAAAATGAAGTTCAATGGCCAGTGTGGCTCTTATGCTTGATTCCGAGCATGCGTGGAACTTTGTGCGTCAAAATTGTGTACACACGATCGGAATTTAGGACAACGGATTTTGTTGTCGGAAAATTTGAGATCCAGATCTCAAATTTTGTGTGACGGAAATTATGATGGAAAATGTCCGATGGAGCCTACACATGGTCTGAATTTCTGACAACAAGCTTCCATAGAAAAATCCTATTGTGTGTACGGGGCATAAGAATGCTTCAAAAACTTCACCACGAGTGCTCAGAAGGTAGATGGCAACTCCCCAGAGGTGTTTGACCACTTTTTAAGGTAGGTCAAAATGCGCTTTTGTTAAATAAACCTGCAAGATCCTGAATAAACCATCTCTCCACTGTGGGACCCCCTCCGTTAGCAACCGAGGATATGGGAATGGATACCACCAGGGACACAAAAGAGAGCTCTTATGGTGTAGTAAGTTTTATTTAGAATTGTTTTCAAAAGTAACAAACATTTTGTAATCACATGTGACTGTGCCAGACCCAGCACCAAGGTGTCTACAGCATGTGCAGATGGATATATCAGACTTGAGGTGGCATGCGATCCACGCCTCGTTCTTCCACTGCTTGTGGAAGAGAATTCCACATCCTTACCACTCTTACAGTAAAGAACCCTCTACACAGTTTAAGGTTAAACTGCTATTCTTCTAATTTTGGTGAATGGCTGCGTTTTTATGTTCCCTTGCGCAAAAATGTTTTATCCCTATTGTGGGGTCACCAGTATGGTATTTGTATATTGAAATCATATCCCCTCTCAAGCGTTTTCTTCTCCAGAGAGAATAAGTTCAATGCTCGTAATATTTCCTCATAACTTAGGTCCTCCAGTCCCTTAATTAGCTTTGTTGACCTTCTCTTGACCCTCTCCAGTTCCAGCACATCCTTCCTGAGCACTGGAGCCCAGAACTGGATGGCATACTCCAGGTGCGGCCGGACCAATGTCTTGTAGAGTGGGAGAATTATCACTTTATCTCTGGAGTTAATCCCCTTTTTAATGTATGCCAATATTATGTTGGCTTTGCTTGCAAGATTCCCCCAAAGGTTCTCCCCTCGTGAGTAGATTGCATTTATATTTTTGGCACCCAAATGCATTATTTAAAATTTTTCTACATTAAACCTCATTTGCCATGAAGTTGCCCACCCTATTAATTTGTTCAGATCTTCTTGCAAAGTCTCCACATCCTGCAGAGAAATGATTGCCCTGCTTAGATTAGTATTGCCCATTAATACTGAGATTGAGCTGTTTATCCCATCCTCCAGATCATTTATGAATAAATTAAATAGGATTGGTCCCAGGACAGAACCCTGGGGGGCCTCACTTTCCACACCGGACCATTCTGAGTACTACTCATTTATCACCACACTCTGAACTCGCCCCTGTAGCCAGTTTTCAATCCATGTACTCATCATTTGGTCCATGCTGACATACCTTAGATTGTTCAGTAAACGTTTATGGGGAACTGTATCGATTTGCCTTTGCAAAATCCAGATACACCACGTCTACGGGGCTTCCTTTATCTAGATGGCAGCTCACCTCCTCATAGAAGGTTAATGGCAAGAGCGATTCTTCACGAATCCATGCTGATTACTGCTAATAATATCGTTTTCATTACTAAAATCTTGTATATAATCCCTTATCATCCCCTCCAAGAGCTTGAATACTATTGACGTTAGGCAAACTGGTCTGTAGTTCCCAGGGATATATCTTGGTCCTTTTTAAAATATCTGTGCTACATTGGCTTTTCTTTAATTTGCTTGTTCCATACCAGTCAGCAGTATAGGAACAATGGACTGGTAATTACTTGACTGAGTTCATTAAGGACCCTCGAGTGTAAGCCATCTGGTCCCAGTGACTTATTAATGTTAAGTTTTTCATGTCTATTTCCAATTCTATCCTATGTTAGCCATGAGGGTACTTCCTGTGACGTTTCATGAGAATAAACATTGCAGTCTTGGTTACTGAAGCCCCCCGTTTCCCTCTTGAAGACTGAGGAGAAGAATAAATTTGAAACCTTTGCCATCTCTCCATCCTTTGTAACCAAATTCCCTTCATCATTCTTTATGGGGTCAATATGGGGTCAATACTACAGCTTCTGACTTTTATTAATCTGACACTCACCTTTCCCAGGGTCCAGCGATGCGGGGGAATGAAGCCCCGCTCGTCTCCCCCTCCTCTCTGCGGCGCCGGCATTGTTACTGTGGGCATCCGGCTGTGGCTTCACAGCTGGGCAAGCACTGCGCATGTGCAAGCTGCGTGGCTCGCCATGACTGGCCGGGCAATCATCTGGGACCTGTGACGTGTCCCAGATGATTGCCGAGAGGGAGAGGGGGAGAGGTGATCCCCCTCCCTGTGCCGCAGTGCACCTGGAGGAAGTGGAAGCTGGGACCCTCTAAAAAGAGGGTATCCGCTCCCCCCCAAAGATAATGACTTGCCAAATGTGGCATGTCAGGGGGTCACCTTCCCTTAAAGCAGAAGTTTCGTTTTTGGGTGGAACTCCACTTTAAAGAACTTCTTGGGATATTTTTTACTCTCCTCCGCTATGTGCTTTTCGTGATCTATCTTAGATGTCCTATTTGCACCCTTACATTTCTTTTTGCATACTTTGTAAAGTTGGAATGCTTATGATAACTCCTCAGCCTTGTATTTTTTAAAGGCCTTCTCCCTTGCTTTTATATGCATTTTTACTTGGGAGTTAAGCCACCCAGGACATTTATTAGCTCTTTTAATATATTTCCCATTGGGATGCACTGGCTAATACCCTTATTTAATATGCTCTTAAAGCACCCCCATTTTTCCTCCATGTTCTTTGTTCCCAGGATTTTATCCCATTTAATATCTTCTAGCAAAGAGCACAGTTTCGGGAAGTTGGCTCTTTTTAAATTCAGTGTCTTTGTATTCCCCTTATGTTTGCTATTTATGTGATTTATACTGAAACTAATTGACCTGTGATCGCTATTTCCTAAATTGTCTCTTATTTCCACATCTGTGATCAGGTCTGTAGTGTTAATAATCAGTAGGTCTAGTAAAGCTTTGTTTCTTGTTGGTGCATTTACCATCTGACCCATGAAATTGCCTTAGACGAATGCGCGGTTCCTTCCACCCAGTCTATGTCTGGATAATTAAAATCCCCCATTATAATGACACTTCCCATCCTTGTCGCCAATCCAAACTGTAAAAGGAGGTCCGCCTCTCCCTCGTCCTTCTGGTTAGGGGGCCTATAGCATACTCCCAGTATTACTTTCCCCTTGGTTTCCTCCCTCTGTAGCTCTACCCATAAGGATTCCACCTCCTCCCTTGCTCCATTAGTGAGGTAGTTCCTCACATTCACTTGTACATCATTTTTGATATACAGGCATACCCCTCCCCCTTTTTTACCCTCCCTACCTCTTCAATATAGGGAATACCCTTGAATGGTTGCAGCCAATCATGAGAGCTGTTGAACCAAGTCTGTGAAATTCCCGCAAAATCTAAATCCTCCTTGTACAATAGCAGCTCTAGTTGTCCGATCTTGTCCGCCAGACTCCTAGCATTGGTGAATAAGCCACGTAGTTTTGTCCGGACGCATACTCTTCATATTTCATATTGGGTGTTCTGAGGTTGCAAATAGGACTTGTTACTAGGGATGGGTGAATGGTTCAGCCTAAGTTTGGGGCCGAACTTTCCCTGTTTGGTCGTTCGGCGAACTACGGAACAAACGGGTCATTCAACCATTTGTTCGGCCCCCCGAACCGACCACAATTAATTTCAGTGCTGAACAGTGCATTAGTTTAGTGTTAGTCTAGGGATAGTGTGAGTGTAGTCATTCAGTAGTAGGGGCAGCTCAGATAGTTTCACTGTAATGTAGTGAGACCGTGTCATTCATACATATATTAGTGTAGAGTAGGGACAGCTCATATAGTTTTAGGGAAATGTAATGAGACCGTGTCAGTAATCTTTACATTAGTGTATAGCTAGAGTAGAAACAGTTCAGATAGCGTCAGTGTAGTGATGGTTGAACACCGTCTATTTGATTGCGTTACTGCAAGTTTAACACCATTTACTTCTGTGTGCATTACTGCTACACCATATCGTTTTGTGAGCATTACTGCCAGTTTAATGTCATATAGTTTTGTGTGCGGTACTGCCAGTTTAACGCCATATAGTTCTGTGTGCGTTACTGCCAGTTTAACGCCATATCGTTTTGTGTGCGTTACTGCCAGTTTCATGCGATATAGTTATGTGTGCGTTACTGCCAGTTTAATGCCATATAGTTTTGTGTGCATTACTGACACTTTAACACCATATAGTTCTGTGTGCATTACTGCCAGTTTAACACTATATAGTTCTGTGTGTGTTACTGCCAGCTTAAAGCCATATATTTCTGTGCGTTACTGTATTATAGTGTATCCGTGGAGTGTGTCTGTGTAATGTGAGTACTCAAATTAAAGTTCACCAAACACCTCTTTACATTGATTAAAGTGCATCTATGTACAGATTTCAACTTCTTCTTTGCATTTGCTTATAAGCACTGCCCCCTTCCTCCCAAAAATGTCTGGGAGGACAAGGAGAGGCAGATGTTCCCTTGGCACTGTAAGGGGGCCAGCCACAAATGTGTCCACAGGCAAAGGTGGACGTGGTGGTCAGTCCTTAGGCAGGGCATCATTTCCTCTGTTTAGTGAGTTTGCCCATGCTATCCAGCCACAGCATGCAGAGGAGCTGGTAGACTGCTTACTAATCCTTCCTCATCCTCTGTCATTCAAGCAGAGACAAGTGTGCAGTCCCCTGCAGTTGCCAGAGTAGATAAACCTGCCTCCTTGTCCACATCTATTCCTGCAACAGCCCCAACATCAGCCATTGAGGAGTCAGTTTAATTATTTGACCACAGCGTCAGCCACTTGCTCCTTGATGATGCCCAGCCATTTCTGGATTCAGATGTTGGTTCTGAGGTTGAGAATGACAGGAACATGAATCTAGAGAGAGGGAGGAACAGTGGTAGACAAATTGGCATTCATGTTCCCCAAGCCGCAGCTTATTGCCAAGTTGTCTCCAGTGGTAATGATGGAGTAGATGATGATGATGAGGTCACTGATGTGACTTGGGTGCCAGGTAGAGAAGAGGAGGAAACTGAAGGTGAGGCGGCACAACCCCAAGGAGGCCAACATCAAGAAAGAGTAGAGAGCAGCCACCCTATTCCATCACATTCTGCAGCTGTTATCTCTCGGCCCATTCCCCAAAGCTCAGCTGTCTGGGCCTTTTTCAGTACATCTGCAGCAGATCGCAATGTTGCTATCTGCAAACTGTGCCTCAGGCACATCAAACATGGCAAAAACACCAACCATTTGGGTACCACTTGCTTAACAAGGTATTTAACGTCCAACCACTCAGCCCATTGGCAAGAGCACCTAAAAGCCGCACAAAAGGGGCACAAATCTATCCCTCCTCCTCCTTACCCACTTCAGTCTGCCCCTGCTATACCGAGTCATTACCTCTCAACAACTGACAGGGATGGTGTAGCACAGGGTGTCCCAGGTCCTAGCAGCACATCTGCCAGCAGCACACCACCAGCTGTAGAATGTAGCTGGCAAATTTCTCTGCCCCATCTGCTGCAGCAGAAAAAAAAAAAACAGTTCCTGCCACCCACATTCTTAGCATCTAAATGCAAGCTTGTCAAAGCTATTGGCTCTCCAACTTCTGCCTTTCAGGCTGGTGGATTCTGCCTATTACATGAATTCGCACAATGTGCTGTAAAATCCACCTTACTGCTGACACATGGTCCAGCAAGCATGGGCAGGGACAATATATTTCATCCACATCATACTGGGTAACACTGTTTGCAACTCGAAAGGATGCAGGACAGGGCTCGGTGCTGCAGCTTGTTGTGCCCCCATGTCTCCATACAGCTGGTGGTGATGATGCCAATTGCCAGACCTGTGAGCTCTACCCCCTCCTCCTCCTTCTCCGCCACCTCCATGCCCTCCTCTGCAGAATAGGGATGGGCTATCTGTTTGAGTCAAACATGAGTTTGACTCGAACATTGGCTGTTCGCCCATTCGCCGAACAGCAAACAATTTGCAGTGTTCGCGGCAAATTCGAAAAGCCACAGGACATCCTTTAAAAGTCTATGGAAGAAATCAAAAGTGCTAATTTTAAAGGTTAATATGCAAGTTATTGTCATAAAAAGTGTTTGGGGACCCGGGTCCTGCCCCAGGGGACATGTATCAATGCAAAAAAAGTTTTAAAAATGGCAGTTTTTTCGGGAGTAGTGATTTTAATAATGCTTAAAGTGAAACAATAAAAGTGAAATATTTCTTTAAATTTCGTACCTGGGGGATGTCTATAGTATGCCTGTAAAGTAGTGCATGTTTCCTGTGTTTATAACAGTCCAAGAGCAAAATGACTTTTCTAAAGAAAATGTCAGTCCCAACAATACACTTAAAAGTCATTGGAAGTCATAAAAAAAAATGTGTGGGGGTCCCCCAAAATTCCTTTACCAAGCCCTTCAGGGCTGGTGTGAATTTTAAGGGGAACTCCGCGCCAAAAATTAAAAAAATTGGCATGGAGTTCCCATAAAAATCCACACCAGACCCTTATCTGAGCACGTAACCTGGCAGGCCGCAGGAAAAGAGGGGGGATGAGAGAGCACCCCCCCTCCTGAACCGTACCAGGCCACATGCCCTTAACATGGGGAGGATGTCCCCAATTGATGGGGACAAGGGCCTGATCCCCACAACCCTTGCCTGGTGGTTGTGGGGGTTTGCAGGCAGGGGGCTTATCGGAATCTGGAAGCCCCCTTTAACAAAGGGGACAGCCAGATCCCGGCCGCCCCTATGTGAATTGGTAAGGGGTACACTGTACCCCTACCATTTCACAAAAAGAAAATGTCAAAATGTTAAAAAACCACAGGAGACGGCTTGGGACAAGTCCTTTATTAAAAATAAAAAAACAAAAAATAAAAAAGAGATTCCAGCGATGTAATCCAATAAATCCATGCTACTACTCCAGCGATGTAATCCAATTCTCCATCTCCAGCAATGGATGATCTCCAACGACTCCAGCAAGGAACACGCACAGTATCCTGCCTCCACCGGAGGCACCCAGCCAATGATGCGGCACCAGCTTGACAGTTCTTATTTATCTGAGGGCGGGGCCACCCATCACGTTACCCCATCCCCCTCTGGCAAGGGGAAATGCCGGGGTTTCCCTGTGACGTGTATGGGTGACCCCGCCCCCTCTGATGCAACGCAGGATTCAGTGATACTGTCCCAAGTTACCCCTGCTCCACCAGCACAATGTCCCACTCCTGCCACCGCTCTTGGTCCCGGGTCACCCGCTGCTGCTCTCGGTGACACAGGGGGGGAAGTCCAGTATGCTGTTCTCACATTCCCTCACTCCCTGTCACAGCATCTGACACGCCTGCACTTTTGCGACTAAAAAAAGCTCTGCAACAGCACCACCTAGCTGCACCACCTAGGTGCAAAGAATGTGTTGTTCAACAACCTTGCATGGCACATGGCACATGTTACCTACATCAACCCTTATGGTTCAGAGTTATATCTCTTATAAAATAACTTATCTGCAAAGTTAGACAAAGGAGAATAATAGAATAATTTTCATAATCTGGCTTGATTATCAGTCATCGGGTGTCCCTGTCACCGGAAGGAATGGGGTTTCAGCACCTGTAGGACTGCGCACACCAAAAGCAGCATCCCAAACCATCCTGTAATGGCTAAATTCCAGGACTTTGTAACAGTCAAAACTCAGACAGTTACTGGTTGTGTTTGTTTTTGCCATTTAGCCATGCCCCCCACATTAATATTAGTTTGTAGCATACTTCGCAACTTTTTGAGATGGGAATGAGGGACACCTAATAGCAAAAGTATGTAAGCATAGGACACACCACTGCCACGCCACTCTTAAAGGAGAAGTGTAAAAAAAAAATGATTGGTTAAACCCATAAATGTTTGTTTTTTTGTTACCACTACTATTCCTTTATATTGGCTTTTGGAATTTATAAATGCACCAATTCAGAAATTGAATGAAAGGTTTAGCACTGTAAAACACGTTTTTATAGGTAAGTAGTTTTTATTTACAACTATATAGATCAGACCAAAATGAGGGACAAATGAGGTGGAAAGACAGACAGACAAACAGGACAGAGGGACTTTGTTCCGAAGGAGGGACAGTTCCTTTAAATCAGGGACAGTTGGGAGCTATGCTATAGGAATGTGCAGAAGGTGGGTACTACCTGGCACTATCACTATCAGGAAGTGTTGAAATGGCTGTCAAAGATGTCTGCAGATTTAGTCATAACAGGAAGATCTGGGAGGTTTCTGCAAGTAGGTGCTCGCCGTAGTAGTTTGTCATTCACCCTTCCCAGTTACAGAATCCCTTTAAAGTAAAATTTTAACTAAAACTAAATAGGGAATAGACCGAATTAGAGGAAATCCCTATATATATATAAAGCTAATGCAGTTTGTGGTTGTCACCATAACAGGAACGGAGGATAAATCTTCCAATGGACACATCTTTTTTAATGACAACTGTCATAGGTGA
The DNA here is from genome assembly GCA_037952925.1 of Lithobates clamitans. NCBI lineage: Eukaryota > Metazoa > Chordata > Amphibia > Anura > Ranidae > Lithobates > Lithobates clamitans. Next base: position 3,354,092 of record JBBGZY010001149.1, on the reverse strand, counting down.
AATTTTCTCGTACTTTGAGAATTTACTTCTCACTTCCTGTTGTCTCTCTGGCAAAGAAGTGAAAGTCCCTGGTGACAAGTTTCTTGGCTCACACTCCATACTTATATGGGTCTATTTTTGTGTCCAATCAGTACTCATATTGGCGTTTCAGACATTGTTTCCCCTGCTATTGCACATTTTTTACATGCTTAGCTTCTATTCTCAATACCCATTTAGTATAGTACCTCCTTAGCATACATATTAACCTTATTTGTAACACATTGAGCCTATTTTCCTGTCTATATTGATAGTACCTGGAGGTACTTAGTATTGGGAGGGGCCAGGTTTTCCTCTGGGGATAAATTGAGCAGGCTAGCTTTTCTTTTCCTTTGAGATCACAATCTGTTTGGTTGTCTCTGGTGGCAAGTTTCCAGGTGTATATCACACACATACATGGGTCTATTTTTATGTTCAATCAGTACCAACCTCACTTGTAACACAATGAGATAATTTTCTTGTTTATAATAACAGTACCTGGAGGTACTTAATACACTTTTAAGTCTTTTTCACCCTCTCCCCTTTTTCTCAGGTTGATTTTTGGTATTTTGATATTTTTTCACCACAGTCATGATCTCTCTTGTGCCACCCCATTGGTTTCCCCATTGGGTGTCTTGGTCCCCTTCCACTACTCCTGTGCCAGACCCTGAGCAGCAGTCACCATTTGGAGATGCTATGTTTTATCAGTTCCAAGCTGGTTTGTAAGTCTCTTTTTAGAACATCAATATGTAGGGTGGTGGCACTCCCCACTTTTCCAGGGAGTGCTTTAATATAATTTATGTATTTCTTTTTTAGTATAGGGTTCTGTTGTTGGAGGCACCTTCCTCATGCCCCTGATGATGTCACATATGAAGAAACACATAGGGAGGAGTTGCACACACACACACACACACACACATACACACTACCACGCATGCGCGATTGATGGTCGGCCATCTTACTTCCAGGAGGAACTCCAATTCATGGTTGGGAGCAGTGGGATCATATCCATGTGGCTTTACCACAAGCAAACAATGCATTAGACACAAGAAAAGCAAGAATGTCACCTCCTTTTCCACAGGAAGGTCCCATACCCTTTGGAATTACATCAATTGCAACTCCGAGATGGTTATTTATGTTATTAAGTGTAGCATTTGCCAGTTACAGTACATTGGTTGTACCGTTTGTAACTTAAGAGTAAGAATATCAAAACATTATAATGATACGTCCAATGTGCATGCAAAGAACATCTGTAATGTATGTAAACATTTTAGAGAGACACATGGAGGGAATCTCAAATCCTTTTCCTTCTTTGGTTTGGAACAGGTTAAAAAAAACAGCCAGAGGAGGTGACACACACCACATCTTACTACAACAGGAGGTGTGATGGATACACAAGCTCAATACGAGAGCACCAAGTGGAATGAATAATAGAAAGGACATTAATCTTTTTTTTAAATGAATATTCGTATTTAGTATACTTATGGTTAATGTCTTTCAGTTTTCACAATGTGTGTTTCTTCTTTTTTCTTGTTCTGGCCCTATCATCATCCCCCCTTTTGTGTTTTCAATTAATCTTAATTGCAATAAAGGATATACTGCCCCTAATTGCTAGGGGCTGTTTTTTGTCTATATATCATTCTGATTTTATTATTTCTTGTGTATGCTATGAGTAAGGCCACGGTCGAAAGGCATTAGCATTGTCATGTTATAACTGCTGCATATGCTGGAATAAACTGTATCAAGAAGAAGCATTCGTGTGCTGGCTGTTTTTGACATTTGGAAGTGTTTTGGACATTTTAGCCTGATCACCGATACTCAGCACTATACCTATCTCATCTTGCAGTAGAGCTTGGGTAAATCTCAATATACTTCCTGGAGGAGCAACCTTTCATTGTTCATGCCTGTTTTATTGCTACCTATGTGAGTGTTAGTCTTCTTTTTAATAAATTGATTTTAAACGTTATCATACTATGTGGCGTTATCCCAGTGGGGGCGTTGCATACTGGAGTGCTGTACCTCCTGTATTCGCCTGCCTATTTCCTTGATACCATCCTATCTGCTGACAAGGGAAGATATCCAAACGGTCTGAAGCTCTGGCTTGGCTATTGTAAAGGAAGCGCAGATTGACCACTCCTAACAGTTTTGCGATTTGGCTGGTGACCCCTGCTCTATTCTGCCTCTCATCACTTTCACGGCATGTGGGACTCCTCATCCTGACTTATCATGGAATATTTCTCTGGGACTATACTACGTGTTTTTTAATTTTTTTTTCAACCTAGCGCTGCATTATTTGTTTTGCATTTTTTATGTGTACTTTATATATTTATGTGTCCAATCCTTGTACAATGAATTTACAACTTATGACTTTTATATTATGCCTCATTTAAAGTCCCATGGGCAAATATTGGTTGTGTGTATGTTATATATGGGGGTGGAGACATGATACATTAGGCACCTGCTCACCGTTCTTCTTTTTTACAAGAAGTGAAAGTAAAACTCTTCCGTGTGGACACAGACACCTGACAGAAAGTTATAACCCTTCCCTGCTGTAAGTAGAAGAAGTACTCTATACTTAAAGAAGATTTTCTTCCTGAGACTGTAATGAAAGCAAGCAAGAAAGAAAGATACAAAAATAAATAATTTGAAAAGATCCATACATTCCATTTATTGACCTGCATCAATTACTTAAATTTGACAAAATTAAAATAAGTACCTGTTAAGACCAATTTGTGTTTTGTAAGTTATAAGTAACCTATAAGCAGTTATTGGACCTCCTTAGTATGTTTTATCATTAGGAGAAACGTTTCACACTCTAATCATCCTGTGTAGGGCAGATTCTTCTTGCTGCTCAGCCCCCTTGCCTCGTGTCTCACCCCCCCCCTGCAGCACTGACAGATTTTCTCTTCTCCTTTCCTCTCTGGTGGGAGATGTTTCAGGATGGAGAGCAGGGGAAGGGACAGGTAAATATATCATTTCTTTTTTGATTTTTTTTTTCCTCTCATGTGTTGTGGCACTGTAAATAGCAATCGCTGTGCAGAGCAGAAGGTTTAATCATCCATCTTCCCCTTATTATTTTTAACAACTAACACTACACTGTGAATGAAAAGAAAGTGCTCTTTAAACTTTAAACAGAGTTTACCATGCTTCAGTTATGGATAAAAACAATAAGTGCTCGGTACCGATCATGCATTCAGAAAAGGAAGGGGCCAGAAATGATATATTTACCTGTCCCTTCTCCTGCTCTCCATCCTAAAACATCTGATATGCTGATCGTTCTGTGAATCTCAGTTCTTGCCTAGCTTTAAATAACTGAGAACTGGTGGTAATAGAGGATTGTTTCTTGTTTACTTTCTCCAAATTCTGCATGGTATCTAGATCCTTAAGCCTCTGGTATGGATTAGGGGGGACCCATATGACATTTTTTTATTTTTTTATTTTCTATTGCTGGCAAATTCGGCAATGTTTTTTTTTTTCATTAGCTGTCAAAATTTGGGTGTTGGGCGATCACCCTAACAGGCGATGTTTCTGGTCAAACTTATGCTGGGCATGAATCATTCTCCTATCCTTAATCAGCATGTATAGTACTTCTTAGGGAAACTAGCATGTCCTTAAGAGTGGTGTCTAGGACTGGCTGATTGCTGTTAGGGAATGTTAAGAGAGATCCATGTAGCTCTGGGGTATCATCAAGAAGGAAGCACTCACCACCTCTGCAGCTGGCCTGGTAGGAGAAAGCCTCTGTCTGGTTTTAGCAGGGCTGCTGGTGCTGGAGGAAGTCTACGATATTGAGCTGCTATGCTGAGGTGGTTTAGCACCCCTTACTGGTCTGCTGCATAGTTGAATTCCATCGTGGTTTCCCGTGCTGTGTTAGTTTAAAGTGACCGCCGCAATCTTGGTTGCAGGAACAGAGCGGCAGGGAGAAGAAGTCCATCGTACAGCTCGCCTGGCTACCTTCTTTTCATTTGTAGGACATGTTCAGACAGATAGTCCAGAGGTCTAGGACTAACAACTGGCATCCTCTCATGTGTTGTGGCACTGTAAATAGCAATCGCTGTGCAGAGCTGAAGGTTTAATCGTCCATCTTCCCTGCGCACCGGCCACGCCCCTTATTATTTTTAACAACTAACACTAGACTGTGAATGAACAGAAAGTGCTCTTTAAACTTTAAACAGAGTTTACCAGGCTTCAGTTATGAATAAACACAATAAGTGCTCGGTACCGATCATGCATTCAGTAAAGGAAGGGGCCAGAAATTATATATTTACCTGTCCCTTCCCCTGCTCTCCATCCTGAAACATCTAATATTCTGATCGTTCTGTGAATCTCAGTTCTTGCCTAGCTTTAAATAACTGAGAACTGGTGGTAATAGAGGATTGTTTCTTGTTTACTTTCTCCAAATTCTGCATGGTATCTAGATCCTTAAGCCTCTGGTATGGATTAGGGGGAACCCTATTGCTCTATTGTTCTCAGTTATTTAAAGCTAGGCAAGAACTGAGATTCACAGAACGATCAGCATATTAGACTGCGATCCAATCATTATTGCAATGGCAATAAATCTGGTAAACTACTAGCATACCAAATTAATCCTAAAGATATAGCAGATACGTTCAGCACTTAGATCCCTTTCACATTGGGGCACCTTGTGCGCGCAACAGCGCTAAAAATAGTGCCTGCAAAGTGCCCTGAAAGAGCCGCTTCTGTCCCTTCAGTGTGAAAGCCCGAGGGCTTTCGCACTGGAGCAGTGCGCCGGCAGGACAGTAAATAAAGTCCTGCTAGCAGCATCTTTTGAGCAGTGAAGGAATGGTGTGTATACAGCTCCACCACCGCTCCTGCCCATTGAAATCAATGGGGCAGCGCAGCTATACCGCCGGCAAAGCGCTGCTGCAGCAGCACTTTGGGGGTGGTTTTAACCCTTTTTCGGCTGCTAGAGGGGGTTAAAAGCACCCCACTAGCACTGAATACCCCCTGCAAATACGATGGTAAAGCGCCGCTAAAAATAGTGATGCTTTACCGCAGGCACCGCCAACGCCCCAGTGTGAAAGGGGCCTTACTATGACGCATTGAACAATTTGCAGAATGACCTTTCCACTTCCCAACCCACATCTAAGCTTATTGATTAGTTCTTAGACTCCAAATCGCTCCCAAAATTGAGAAACTGGCATCTCTAAACCAATATTTTTCAGTGGCAGAATTTAAAAAGTATTATTAAGACTTTGCCCCAAAATAAATCCCCAGGTCCGGATGGTTACTCTGCTGAGTACTACAAAATATTCTCAAATCAACTGTCTCCCCATATGGTTAAGATCTTTAATGTGGCTGTGTCTTCAGCATCCTTTTCCCATAAATTCTATCAGCAATTATAGTAACGTTTCCCAAACCAGAGAAGGAGCCAAACTCTCTTCAAAACATCCGCTGCTGATGATGTTATTTTAACACTATCAAACCCAGCTCTTTCGCTGCCCAACTCTCTTCAACAATGAGGTATCCTATTATAAGGTCAATGCTGCCAAGTGGAGCATTATGAGTGTTAATATAGAACAGGGATCTCCAAACTACGGCCCTCCAGCTGTTGCGGAACTACACGTCCCATGAGGCATTGTAAAACTCTGACATTCACAGACATGACTAAGCATCATGGCAATTGTAGTTCCTGAACAACTTGAGGGCCATAGTTTGAAGACCCCTGATATAGATGATAAAATGAATGCCTTTTTACTGGCTACCCTTCCTTTTCCTTAGGCCCAGGGTTCTCTTAAATATGTGGGTATAAATATTAACTGATTACTGACCGAGCATAAGTTCAGGCCGAATTTTGGTTGTTCGGACGTTCGGTGAACAACGAACATTATGCGGTGTTCATGGCAAATTCGAAAGACGCGGAACCCCGTTAAAGTATATGGGACACTAACTTGAAAACCAAAAGTGCTAATTTTAAAGGCTTATATGCAAGTTATTGTCATAAAAACTGTCTGGGGACCTGGGTCCTGCCCCAGGGGACATGTATCAATGCAAAAAAAAAGTTTTAAAAACAGACGTTTTTTTAACCACTTGACGACCGCCTCACGCCGATGTACGTCGGCAAAGTGGCACGGACAGGCAAAATCACGTACAGGGTACGTGATTTGCCTTCCGCGGGTGGGGGGTCCGATCGGACCCCCCCCGGTGCCCGAGGTGGTCGTCTTTTGTCCAGCGGCGATCGGTGATGAGGGGGAGACCATCCGTTCGTGGCCCCCCCTCGCGATCGCCGCCGGCCAATGAGAACACTCCTTTGCTGCTGTATGCTAAACAGCAGCAAAGGAAGTGATGTCATCTCCCCTCGGGTCGGTATTTTCCGTTCCGGCCCGAGGAGAGACGACATCTATGTGAGTGCACCAACACACACACACACAGTAGAACATGCCAGGCACACAAAACACCCCGATCCCCCCCCCGATCGCCCCCCGATCCCCCCCCAATCACCCCCCCCCCCTGTCACAAACTGACACCAGCAGTTTTTTTTTTTTTTTTTTTTCTGATTACTGCATAGTGTCAGTTTGTGACAGTTACTGTGTTGGGACAGTGAGTATTACCCCCCTTTAGGTCTAGGGTACCCCCCTAACCCCCCCTAATAAAGTTTTAACCCCTTGATCACCCCCTGTCACCAGTGTCGCTAAGCGATCATTTTTCTGATCGCTGTATTAGTGTCGCTGGTGACGCTAGTTAGTGAGGTAAATATTTAGGTTCGCCGTCAGCGTTTTATAGCGTCAGGGACCCCCATATACTACCTAATAAATGTTTTAACCCCTTGATTGCCCCCTAGTTAACCCTTTCACCACTGATCACCGTATAACCGTTACGGTTGACGCTGGTTAGTTCGTTTATTTTTTATAGTGTCAGGGCACCCGCCGTTTATTACCGAATAAAGGTTTAGCCCCCCGATCGCCCGGCGGTGATATGCGTCGCCCCAGGCAGCGTCAGATTAGCGCCAGTACCGCTAACACCCACGCACGCAGCATGCGCCTCCCTTAGTGGTATAGTATCTGATCGGATCAATATCTGATCCGATCAGATCTATACTAGCGTCCCCAGCAGTTTAGGGTTCCCAAAAACGCAGTGTTAGCGGGATCAGCCCAGATACCTGCTAGCACCTGCGTTTTGTGCCTCCGCCCAGCCCACCCAAGTGCAGTATCGATCGATCACTGTCACTTACAAGGCACTAAACGCATAACTGCAGCGTTCGCAGAGTCAGGCCTGATCCCTGCGATCGCTAACAGTTTTTTTTGTAGCGTTTTGGTGAACTGGCAAGCACCAGCCCCAGGCAGCGTCAGATTAGCGCCAGTACCGCTAACACCCACGCACGCACTGTACACCTCCCTTAGTGGTATAGTATCTGATCGCATCAATATCTGATCCGATCAGATCTATACTAGCGTCACCAGCAGTTTAGGGTTCCCAAAAACGCAGGGTTAGCGGGATCAGCCCAGATACCTGCTAGCACCTGCGTTTTGCCCCTCTGCCCGGCCCGGCCCAGCCCACCCAAGTGCAGTATCGATCGATCACTGTCACTTACAAAACACTAAACGCATAACTGCAGCGTTCGCAGAGTCAGGCCTGATCCCTGCGATCGCTAACAGTTTTTTGGTAGCGTTTTGGTGAACTGGCAAGCGCCAGCGGCCTAGTACACCCCGTTCGTAGTCAAACCAGCACTGCAGTAACACGTGGTGACGTGGCGAGTCCCATAAGTGCAGTTCAAGCTGGTGAGGTGGCAAGCACAAGTAGTGTCCCGCTGCCACCAAAAAGACAAACACAGGCCCGTCGTGCCCATAGTGCCCTTCCTGCTGCATTCGCCAATCCTAATTGGGAACCCACCGCTTCTGCAGCGCCCGTACTTCCCCCATTCACATCCCCAACCAAATGCAGTCGGCTGCATGAGAGGCATTTTTATGTCCTCCCGAGTACCCCTACCCAACGAACCCCCCCAAAAAAGATGTTGTGTCTGCAGCAAGCGCGGATATAGGCGTGACACCCACTATTATTGTCCCTCCTGTCCTGACAATCCTGGTCTTTGCATTGGTGAATGTTTTGAACGCTACCATGCACTAGTTGAGTATTAGCGTAGGGTACAGCATTGCACAGACTAGGCACACTTTCACAGGGTCTCCCAAGATGCCATCGCATTTTGAGAGACCCGAACCTGGAACCGGTTACAGTTATAAAAGTTAGTTACAAAAAAAGTGTAAAAAAAAAAAAAATATGAAATAAAAAAAAATAGTTGTTGTTTTATTGTTCTCTCTCTCTCTATTCTCTCTCTCTATTGTTCTGCTCTTTTTTACTGTATTCTATTCTGCAATGTTTTATTGTTATTGTTATTGTTATTATGTTTTATCATGTTTGTTTTTCAGGTGTGTAATTATTTACACTTTACTGTGCTTTATTGTTAACCATTGTTAACCATTTTTTTGTCTTCAGGTACGCCATTCACGACTTTGAGTGGTTATACCAGAATGATGCCTGCAGGTTTAGGTATTATCTTGGTATCATTCTTTTCAGCCAGCGGTCGGCTTTCATGTAAAAGCAATCCTAGCGGCTAATTAGCCTCTAGACTGCTTTTACAAGCCGTGGGAGGGAATGCTCCCCCCCCACCGTCTTCCGTGTTTTTCTCTGGCTCTCCTGTCTCAACAGGGAACCTGAGAATGCAGCCGGTGATTCAGCCAGCTGACCATAGAGCTGATCAGAGACCAGAGTGGCTCCAAACATCTCTATGGCCTAAGAAACCGGAAGCTACGAGTATTTCATGACTTAGATTTCGCCGGATGTAAATAGCGCCATTGGGAAATTGGGGAAGCATTTTATCACACCGATCTTGGTGTGGTCAGATGCTTTGAGGGCAGAGGAGAGATCTAGGGTCTAATAGACCACAATTTTTTCAAAAAAGAGTACCTGTCACTACCTATTGCTATCATAGGGGATATTTACATTCCCCGAGATAACAATAAAAATTATTAAAAAAAAAAATATGAAAGGAACAGTTTAAAAGTAAGATTAAAAAAGCAAAAAAATAATAAAGAAAAAAAAAAAAAAAAACACCCCTGTTGCCCCCTGCTCTCACGCTAAGGCGAACGCAAGCGGCGGTCTGTCGTCAAACGTAAACAGCAATTGCACCATGCATGTGAGGTATCACTGCGAAGGCCAGATCGAGTGCAGTAATTTTTCCAGTAGACCTCCTCTGTAAATCTAAAGTGGTAACCTGTAAAGGCTTTTGAAGGCTTTTAAACATGTATTTATTTTGTTGCCACTGCACGTTTGTGCGCAATTTTAAAGCATGTCATGTTTGGTATCCATGTACTCGGCCTAAGATCATCTTTTTTATTTCATCAAACATTTGGGCAATATAGCGTGTTTTAGTGCATTAAAATTAAAAAAAGTGTGTTTTTTCCCCAAAAAATGCGTTTGAAAAATCGCTGCGCAATTACTGTGTGAAAAAAAAAAATGAAACACCCACCATTTTAATCTGTAGGGCATTTGCTTTAAAAAAATATATAATGTTTGGGGGTTCAAAGCAATTTTTTTGCAAAAGAAAAAAAACTTTTTCATGTAAACAATAAGTGTCAGAAAGGGCTTTGTCTTCAAGTGGTTAGAAGAGTGGGTGATGTGTGACATAAGCTTCTAAATGTTGTGCATAAAATGCCAGGACAGTTCAAAACCCCCCCAAATGACCCCATTTTGGAAAGTAGACACCCCAAGCTATTTGCTGAGAGGCATGTCGAGTCCATGGAATATTTTATATTGCGACACAAGTTGCGGGAAAGAGACAAATATTTTTTTTTTAATTTTTTTTTTTTGCACAAAGTTGTCACTAAATGATATATTGCTCAAACATGCCATGGAAATATGTGAAATTACACCCCAAAATACATTCTGCTGCTTCTCCTGAGTACGGGGATACCACATGTGTGAGACTTTTTGGGAGCCTAGCCGCGTACGGGACCCCGAAAACAAGCACCGCCTTCAGGCTTTCTAAGGGCGTGAATTTTTGATTTCACTCTTCACTGCCTATCACAGTTTCGGAGGCCATGGAATGCCCAGGTGGCACAAAACCCCCCCAAATGACCCCATTTTGGAAAGTAGACACCCCAAGCTATTTGCTGAGAGGTATAGTGAGTATTTTGCAGACCTCACTTTTTGTCACAAAGTTTTGAAAATTGAAAAAAGAAAAAAAAAAATGTTTTTTCTTGTCTTTCTTCATTTTCAAAAACAAATGAGAGCTGCAAAATACTCACCATGCCTTTCAGCAAATAGCTTGGGGTGTCTACTTTCCAAAATGGGGTCATTTGGGGGGGTTTTGTGCCACCTGGGCATTCCATGGCCTCCGAAACTGTGATAGGCAGTAAAGAGTGAAATCAAAAATTTTCACCCTTAGAAATCCTGAAGGCAGTGATTGGTTTTCGGGGTCCAGTACGCGGCTAGGCTCCCAAAAAGTCCCACACATGTGGTATCCCCATACTCAGGAGAAGCAGCTAAATGTATTTTGGGGTGCAATTCCACATATGCCCATGGCCTGTGTGAGCAATATATCATTTAGTGACAACTTTATGAAAAAAAAAAAAAAAAAGTGTCACTTTCCCGCAACTTGTGTCAAAATATAAAATATTCCATGGACTCAATATGCCTCTCAGCAAATAGCTTGGGGTGTCTACTTTCCAAAATGGGGTCATTTTGGGGGGTTTTGTGCCACCTGGGCATTCCATGGCCTCCGAAACTGTGATAGGCAGTGAAGAGTGAAAGCAAAAATTTACACCCTTAGAAATCCTGAAGGCGGTGATTGGTTTTCGGGGCCCCGTACGCGGCTAGGCTCCCAAAAAGTCCCACACATGTGGTATCCCCATACTCAGGAGAAGCAGCTAAATGTATTTTGGGGTGCAATTCCACATAGGCCCATGGCCTGTGTGAGCAATATATCATTTAGTGACGACTTTTTGTAAATATTTTTTTTTTTTTTTTTTTTTTGTCATTTTTCAATCACTTGGGACAAAAAAAATAAATATTCAATGGGTTCAACATGCCTCTCAGCAATTTCCTTGGGGTGTCTACTTTCCAAAATGGGGTCATTTGGGGGGGTTTTGTACTGCCCTGCCATTTTAGCACTTCAAGAAATGACATAGGCAGTCATAAACTAAAAGCTGTGTAAATTCCAGAAAATGTACCCTAGTTTGTAGACGCTATAACTTTTGCGCAAACCAATAAATATACACTTATTGACATTTTTTTTACCAAAGACATGTGGCCGAATACATTTTGGCCTAAATGTATGACTAAAATTTAGTTTATTGGATTTTTTTTATAACAAAAAGTAGAAAATATCATTTTTTTTCAAAATTTTCGGTCTTTTTCCGTTTATAGCGCAAAAAATAAAAACCGCAGAGGTGATCAAATACCATCAAAAGAAAGCTCTATTTATGGGAAGAAAAGGACGCAAATTTCGTTTGGGTACAGCATTGCATGACCGCGCAATTAGCAGTTAAAGCGACGCAGTGCCAAATTGGAAAAAGACCTCTGGTCCTTAGGCAGCATAATGGTCCGGGGCTCAAGTGGTTAAGCAACAGTGATTTTAATAATGCTTAAAGTGAAACAATAAAAATGAAATATTCCTTTAAATACCGTTCCTGGGGAGTGTCTATAGTGTGCCTGTAAAGTGGTGCTGTTTAGAACAGTAGCACAGCAAAATGTCATTTCTAAAGGAAAAAATGTGATTTAAAACTGATCGTGGCTGTAATGAATTGTCGGATCCCTTCAATATAGGTAAAACTCATTGAAAAAATTTTCATGGTTCCCCCCAGTCCATTACCAGGCCCTTTGGGTCTGGTATGAATATTAAGGGGAACCCTGAACCAAAAGTAAAAAAAAAAATTGCATGGGTGTCACTCCAAAATCCATACCAGGCCCTTCAGGTCTGGTATAGATATTAAGGGGAACTCTGTGCCAAATTTAAAAAAATGGCATAGGGGACCCCTTAAAATCCATACCAGACCTAAAGGGTCTGGTATGGATTTTAAGGGGAACCCTGTGCCAAAATTAAAAAAAATGCATAGGGGTGATGTAAAAGTGACATCAGAGGAAGGCGAGGTCACCCGTTTACATCACCGAGTGGCCCAGCCCTCAGCTATATAAAGGCTTTCATCAAAAAGAAGTGTGCAGTGTGCGGGAGCCTCCTATGGAGGCGGAGCTGTTGCATTTTTTTCAGTACGTCTGGCAGCGTGAGATGGCTTCACATCACGGAACTTTTTTTTTTAATAAAGGACTTGTCCCAAAGTGTCTCCTGTAATTTTTACTATTTTTGACACTTTTTTTGTGAATTGGTAGGGGTACAACGTACCCATTACCAATTCACATGGGGGGCGGGATCTGGGGGTCCCCTTGTTAAAGGGGGCTTCCAGATTCTGATAAGCCCCCTGCCCGCAGACCCCTCACAACTACCAGGCAAGGGTTGTGGGGATGAGGTCCTTGTCCCCATCAACATGGGGACCAGGTGCTTTGGGGGCTATTCCAAAGCATCCTTCCCATGTTGAGGGTATGTGGCCTAGTACGGTTCAGGGGGGTGCTTTCTTTTCCCCCCTCTTTTCCTGTGGCCTGTCAGGTTGCATGCTTGGATAAGGGTCTGGTATGGATTTTAGGGGGACCCCTACGCCATTTTTTTAAAACAATTTGGCGCAGGGTTCCCCTTAATATCCATTCCAGACCTGAAGGGCCTGGTATGAATTTTGTGTGGACCCCCACGCAATTTTTTTTTTTTTGGTTCGGGGTTGCCCTTAACCACTTCGCTACCTGACCATAGACAAATGACGTCCACAGATGGGATCTGTGGACGTCATTTGTCTATGGTGCGCTGAAAACTAAAAATTGGCCTGGGAAGGAAGGGGATGAAAATGCCCTGTATTGAACCGGTTAATATTCATACCAGACCCAAAGGGCCTGGTAATGGACTGGGGGGGACCCACGCTGTTTTTTTTCAATGAGTTTTATCTATATTGAAGGGATCCGGCAATTCATTACAGTCACGATCAGCTTTACATGACATTTTTTCCTTTAAAAATGTAATTTTGCTGTAATATTGTTCTAAAAACGGGAAAACTGTGCCACCCCCAGACACCCCCGGGCATGATATTTAAAGGAATATTTCATTTTTATTGTTTCACTTTAAGCATTATTAAAATCACTGCTCCTTAAAAAAAGTCAATTTTTAATTTTTTTTTTGCATTGATACATGTCCCCTGGGGCAGGACCCAGGTCCCCAAACTCTTTTTATGGCAATAACTTGTATACAAGCCTTTAAAATTAGCACTTTAGATTTTTCATGTTCGTGTCCCGTAGACTTTAACGGTGTTTGCGTGTTTATATGGATTTTTTGCCTGCTCGCAAGTTCTGGTGTGAATCGAACCAGGGGATGTTCATCCCTACTCAGCGAATTGTTTGAAGCAAAACTTGTAACTCTTATAGAAAAAGTACATTGAGATCTGGAAAAAATGAGGAAGTACTACCTCTCTTGCATAGGCAGGCTTGCCACGTTCAAAATGATCATACTTCCCCAAATTTTCTATTATTTTGCAACTCTGCCTATATACATCCTTGAAAGGTTTTACTGCTTATTACAATCTAAAGTCTCCAATTTTGTGTGGCTAGACATGAAGGTGAGATGCTCATCATCTATACGCTTGAGACATAGGAAAGTTGGTGGTATGGGAGTTCCAGATCTTAAGGATTACCATATGGCTGCTATTTTAGATCAATTGAAATTTTGGTTTTCCTAACCCTACGCTAAAGCATGGTGCAATTTCGAACAGGCTGCAGTGCCATTTGGTAATTTACAATCCAATTCAGCTTGGTCTTTTTGGAATTCAACTTCCAAACATACCAAGGGAATCGCTGTTTTATCATGAACTCCAAATACTGTTTATCAAGAGTCCCCCATTACCTAAATAGGATACAAAATTATAGACATTCTACTCTGAGGAGCAGTGGCAGAAAGTTATCCTATTTATAACATGTGCGAACCACTTGAAAATGGGACAAAATATTCATTTTAGATGGTATCTTACTCTATACTCTACAGCTAAATTTTCAAGAGGCAGATATAATCTATGTTGGGGGGCTGTGGCTTGGTGGGCATGCTGTCCCGCATGTTTTGGTCCGGTCTCCATATCTCCAGAGCTATTGGAATTAGTCTATAGACTTCTCTCCATGGTAACAAGGGTTTTGGTAAAGGTCAATGTAGAGCAAGCAATTCTACAATAAATGTAGATAATTATCCTCCACAACCGAGACCCATAGTTGTTAAAGCGGAGTTCCACCCACTTTTGAGAGGTGGTCTTAAACAAAAGACCATCTCTCCACCCCTCCTTTTTGGATATTATTTTTTTTTTCTTCTAACATACCTTTTGATGAAGTACTGTAAATAGAGTACTTCTGATCCATCCGATCCGCGATGCAGGACATCATATCTTTTTTGTGCAGCAAGCCCCCCCGCAGTCTTCTGGGACCTGTGTGTATCCCAGAAGAGAGCTGGCAATTCACAAAGTACCTCACCACTTGTGCATGCACAGTAGGAAACGGGCAGTGAAACCGCAAGGCTTCACTGCCAGTTTCCCTTAGTTAGAATGGCGGCGCCTGCACCCGAGATCTGATGGATGGATCTGCCTCAGGGGGCCGACATCACAGGCTCCCTGGACAGGTAAGTGCACTTATTAAAAGTAAGCAGCTACAGTGTTTGTAGCTGCTGACTTAAAAAAAAACAAAACAATTGCGAGTGGAACATCACTTTAACATTTTAAAAGTGGCCTGTCTTATGTTACTCAAAAATTGGAAATCTTGCCTCAATATCCCCCCTCTGTCAACGGAACACAGAGACAGACTAGAAGCCCCTTTCTCTACAGAGGAGTTACTAGAGGTGATCAAAAACCCGAAGAACAACTCAGCCCCGGGGCCAGACGGGTTCTCAATGCCCTATTATAAAGCCTTTGTGACCACGGTGGCACCATACATGGTAAAATTCTTTAAAGCTAAAACCAAAAGAGACCCTCTTGACACACAGGTAAATTCTGCATTTATAACCATCATACCTAAACCAGATAAGGACCCAGGTGAAGTAAGCAATTACAGATCCATATACCTGATCAACAATGACCTAAAGATCATGACCAAAGTCATGGCTGACCGCCTTGCTTCCTTCATAGGTTTATACATCCATAAAGATCAGGTGGGTTCTTACAATCTGGTTGGGACGGCGGTCCTAAACAAGAAGGTATGTTGCTGTCGTTGGACTTGCAAAAGGCCTTTGACTCGTTATCATGGCCTTACCCGTTTGGCCCCCACTTCACTGGACTTCTGAGGGCTTTATATTCCACCCCAGGAGCCAGAGTTCACTTACAAGGCCTCTACTCAGACCCTATTATAACAGCAAAAGGCACTCGCCAAGGCTGCCCATTATCTCCACTGATCTTTGCCCTTGCAATAGAAACCCTAGCAATTGCCATCCAAACAAACCCAAATATCAAGGGGGTCAAATGCGGACCCAATACACATAAATGCGGTCTCTTCACAGACGAAATTCTCCTCTTCATCACCTCCCCAGTCACCTCCCTCCCGAAATCTGCAAACTCTTAGAGGAATTCTCCAAGGTCTCTGGACTACGGGTGAATTATACCAAATTCCAAGCGATGAATGTCTCTCTCCAGACGTCGATAGTGGCACAGCTGAAGGAATCTTTTAAATTTGAGTGGAGCGATTCCTCTATTTGGTATCTAGGTATAACCCCCCCCCCCCCCGAGTTTGAACAACTATACTCTGCTAATTATCCCCCCATGTATCGGAAGCTAGAAACTGATCTCAAAACTTGGGCCCAACATGAATTCTCCTGGCTGGGCAGAATTAACTCTGTCTAATTGACTCTCCTCCCGAGATTTCTATATCTCTTCCATTCCTTTCCAATTATGATCAAGAAGGACCACTAGGGCTCTCTCCAAAGCAAAATAGTTACTGTAGATTCGTATGGGGGAAGGCAGGACCATAATTCTCACGCTATTCAGATTAAGATCCGGAGGAGGGATGGGCCTCCCAAACTTTATCTGGCAGCTAGATTAGCTCAACTATCTACAATATACTCCAAGATGACAAAACCAGACTGGGTAGACTTTGAAAGACAGACAGTCCCCTCATATACCCTAGATTATCTTTTATGGAGCCCACCATCAAGTCGTTCTCCTATACTATCCCCCTCCCTTTCGCAATCTATTGCCCTGTGGGATAAGCTCAAGCAGGCCCCCTCTCTGGTATCAGATAGTTCTCCTCTGGCCCACTTATTCCACAACCCAGACTTTAGCCCAGGAATGGAAATTAAAGCCTTCAAGTGGTGGTTGGATAAACGGATGTACCGGATTGGCCACTTCTTCACCCCAACGGACCCCATCTTGCTTGCTTACTGTATTAGAAAACTGGACCTTCCTGACTCAGAATGTTTCAGGTTCCGGCAAATTTCCCATTTTCTCCACTCTATCTGGTCAACAAAACCTAATCTCCCCCACATAACACCCTACAAACTTTGGTGCAGACAGGTCATGGAGCGGAGGAGTGGCATATCAATAATTTACACGTCACTTGCCCAAACCCAATCGAAACCCTCCTACATGCTAGCTTGGGAAGCCGAAGTCCAGGAACGACAGGACCTGGAAACTTGGCATAGGGCATTCTCTAGATCCTATAAAGGTATCCTCAACATCTCCCTAACGGCAGCTAGCCTAAAAGTTCTCACCAGATGGTGCATGACCCCACTGAAACTCTCCAATATATATCCCTCAGTATCCCCTCTTTGTTTCTGAGGACGTCAAATTATAGGTTCCATGTTACACATATGGTGGGATTGTCCCAAAATCAGAAGTTTCTGGAACAAAATATTCCAAATAATAGTCAAGGTCACGGGGCTCGCAGTTCCCAAGTTTCCTGCAATGGCCCTCCTGAACATCCGTATCCCTATAATCATGAAATTCTCTTAAAATACTCATCTTTTTAATTCTCCTAGGTTCCAAAATTACCATAGCCAAAGCCTGGAAAATTCCAAAGGTCTCCATTCAGGCGGCCAATCGCAAAACCTCCTGGATCATGTCACAGGAAAAATTGGCAAGTTCCTTACTGTACACCTCTGAACAGTTTTGAGAGACTTGGGACCCCTGGGCCTTCTACATAGGACTCCAATTACCACACCTAAGTTCCTAAAATTGTCCTCTGATGGTTCTCTGATGGTTGATAATATTTTTGATTATCTTTAGTGGTCAGTATGTCTCTGATAATGTACCCTGCAATTGTCCTTTTTTTTTTTATGTCCCTGTCAGGGTTCCCCTTGCCCTCAGCATGACCCTGAAACAGTGCTAAACTTGTTCCTGGAAAAGTACTGGCTATGCCAGTGTCCCTTGTGCTTAGAATGTCCATAAAAGACTGCTTAGTGCAATCAACATGTCTCTGAAAGAGTTACTAGCATGCTTGTCATTTCCTTGGCACAGAATTCCATGCGGGTAGCATGTCTCTGGCAAAACTCTTGTGTTCAACATTTTCCCAAGAATTAGCTCAGTGTGGTCTACGGTTTGTGACAGGGTGTCCCTTTTCCTCAGAAAATTTCTCACAGAGTATGTCTTGTCGTTAATAACAATTTGTAAAACTTACTTTTGCCCAGTATCCCTCTGGTTGAGTGCTCAGTGTGCTCAGCCATTCCCTTACACAGTGTCTATAGTACTTACCATGCTCATAGTAGTGTATTCCAGATGTTCAGCATGTACATGGAAGAACAGCCTATGTGGTCAATATGTTCCTGGCAGAGAATCTCATGAGGATAACAATTTCCTATCAGAATGTTCAGCGTGCTCTGCATACCCATAGTAGTCTGTTCTTTGTGTGTATCTGGCAGAATGTGTTTTGCACTCAATACACTCAATACATCCCTGGCTGGATGCCCAATGTCCTCATTAAGTCTTTGGCAGAATGCTTCACATGCTGAACAAATCTCTGACAGAGTGCTCCATGTTGTTAACATGTCTGTGATTGTGCTTTTGTTGTGCTCAGCAACACCTTGACAGACTGTCACTTGTACTCAGCACAACTTTAGGCTTGTACCTGACCCTCTATCTCTTGCACAAAAAATGATTACACCTCTCATCCTAAACTCAGCAAAGATGCATACTGTAAAAGCATAGGAAATGTTGGAACACTATAAACTGGGGTGTGAAATGTATGTGTACATTAAAAGCTGAGTGTATACTTTTACATATATAGTATGAGAAATATGTGTGCATGTAATATAGGATATGTGTACTGGCACAGGAATTACCCAGACATAATGAGCAACCACATTGGTTTATACCTTTTGTTTTGTGATCAACTCTTAAGCCTCGTACACATGATCGGATTTTTCGCAGACAAAGCATCAGACTTTTGTCCGAAGGGCGTTGGCCAGGAACTTGTCTTGCATACAAACGACACACAATTGTCGGCCAACAAACACAAACTTAGTGACGTACTACATGTTTTTTCAGCTCTTTAGCGCCACCCTTTGGGCACCTTCTGCTAATGTTGTGTTTGGTGACCATTGATTCCGAGCATGCGTGTTTGGTCTTTCGACTTTTTTCTGACGGACTTGTGTATACACGATCAGAAAATCCGACAACAGACCGTTGTCTGCGGAAAATTTTGCTATCCAACATTTGTCCATGGAAAATCCGACAATTGTCCAATGGAGCGTACAAATGGTTTTCCGCCAACAGTCTGTCGACACACAATTCCCGTCAGAAAATCAGATCGTGTGTATGAGGCTTTAGTAAAAGGAGGTGTCTTTCTTGTCTAATAATTTTCTGATGAATGCAAACACACTCTTGCACATGTGAGATTGATCTTGTGTATATCTGCATTAATTGATTAATATAATTATTATTTGTAGTTAATGGTGATTTTTTTTTTGTTTAAACCCCCATACAACATCAGCAGAAAATACAGTGCTATCAAATATTACTGTTCTTTCCCTTTTCTTCCCATAAAACAGTTATCATTGATTCGTAAACAAGGTGCCAAAAAGAAAGCGCATCAAAGTTTACACAGTGTCTCAGTTCAGGTCGCTTTTCTGAAACTTCTGTATTTCAAAAGATACCAAGAAACAATTATCCTTGAGTATGAAGCTAACATTTAAAACCTTCTTTCATCTTCTTTTCAGAGCAGATCAAAAGGTACACGAGAGTTAAATCTTTTCAAATAAAACAGCAGTGTTTGATTACTTTCTATTTCTAAATTATTACAGAGGTCTGTTTTTTTTAAGGGTGTAGGCAGAATGAGGGCAATAAGCTGAAAGGAGATATGATAAAAGGTCAGCTTATTTCTTGTCAGCCCAAGATCACAGATATCAGGTTATTTCATATTGTAAAATTAAACACCTTACTTGTGTCCTGGTACTTGATTTACTCCCTAACACTATAAAACAGAACAGTCCAAGTAAATACACAATAAGGTTTTCTACACAGAAGAAAATACAGTAAATGTTTACTAAAGAGGTGACCAGCACTCAGGCTTTAACTATTACTTAAATCATCTAAAACAACTCCAATACAGATTTAAGTGCTCAAAGTGCTTAAACTCATTTAAATGTAAAATGCTCTACGCAAATAACCTCTGCAAAAAATGCAAAGTGCATGATTTTCCTGTGTCCATAAAAAGAAGTACGTAAAAAGTGTCCAAAAATGTCCACATTCAAAATGTCATTATAAAGTTTCACTTCTTGTGAGCAAAAAAATGTGCCAAGTCTTCAACACTGCACATGTGTTCCTCCAACTCCCTTCAAAGTTCTCATTCACAGGAACTATTTGACCTCTAATGCCCCGTACACACGGTCGGACTTTGTTCGGACATTCTGACAACAAAATCCTAGGATTTTTTCAGACGGATGTTGGCTCAAACTTGTCTTGCATACACACGGTCACACAAAGTTGTCGGAAAATCCGATCGTTCTAAACGCGGTGACGTAAAACACGTATGTCGGGACTATAAACGGGGCAGTGGCCAATAGCTTTCATCTCTTTATCTATTCTGAGCATGCGTGGCACTTTGTCAGTTGGATTTGTGTACACACGATCGGAATTTCCGACAACAGATTTTGTTGTCGGAAAATTTTATATCCTGCTCTCAAACTTTGTGTGTTGGAAAATCCGATGGAAAATGTGTGATAGAGCCTACACACGGTCGGAATTTCCTACAACAAGGTCCTATCACACATTTTCCATCGGAAAATCTGACCGTGTGTACGGGGCATTACAGTTAAATAAGTAGGTCAAATAGCTCTCTGCAGCAGATTGGATCTTTCTAAAGTCCTCCTCCAGCTGCCACAGAAAACATGGATATATTGCCCTCAATAATCTTTCAATGCACTCTGATTTGGTCAGGAGATATCAGAAACACAGATCAGAGATCCTATCATCGTATACCTTGGCTTTTAGAATCTGAAGCAATTTCTTTGCATCCCCCAAATCTTATCTGGCACTGATTTACTACATTTAATAAAAATTTCATGGGAAACTGTCTCATTAAGTCATTGTATTGTGGCCTGTGTCACGTGTCTGAGACCAGTCAAATGGCGTTAAAAGACTGCTGCAAATTCCTACCCTCCATCGGACATTTAGTCATAAAAGGCCTTTTGAGTTATAGTAAAAGGTAGCCTTGGCTGATGGACATGTGGTGTGGGGTTAGAGTGACTTATTAGGTTCATGAAAACTATGCATAGGGGGATTTCACTGGTCCATCTTTGTTTAAAATGATTGGGAATTGGGGTTCTACTTAAGAAAGGAAGAGATAATGATTGATGAACTTAAGCTTTCTCCAGTCTTCTAGCAAATTCTTACCCACCTTCTGCCTCTTTTGTTTACTGCTTATTTGAATCATTTTGAATCATATTTGTTTTTCATGCCTGCTGAGGTCTTTGATTAACCACTTAAGAACTGAGCCTCTTTTTGAGATTTGTGGTTTACAAGTTAAAAACAGTTTTTTTTTGCTAGAACATTACTTAGAAACCCCAAACATTATACATTTTTTTTATAACACCCTAGAAAATAAAATGACGGTTGTTTCAATACTTTCTGTCACACCGTATTTGAGCAGCAGTCTTACAAACGCACTTTTTTTTGGAAAAAATACACTTTTTTGAATTAAAAAATAAGACAACAGTAAAGTTAGACCAATTTTTTTAATATTGTGAAAGATAATGTTATGCCGAGTAAATTGATACCCAACATGTCACACTTCAAAATTGCGCTCGCTCGTGGAATGGCGACAAACTTTTACCCTTAAAAATCTCCATAGGCGATGTTTAAAAAATTCTACAGGTTGTATGTTTTAAGTTACAGAGGAGGTCTAGGGCTAGAATTATTGCCCTCACTCTACCGATCACTGCTATACCTCACATGTGTGGTTTGAACACCATTTTCATATGCGGGTGCTACTCAAGTAAAGTTTTGCTTCCGGTAAGCAGTGGAGGGCACCAGATCGCAGCGGGGGGCCCTTTCCCGCCACCGATAAAAGTGATCTTGTGGCGAATCCGCCCAGAGACCACTTTTATCTTGTTGCGGACCGCCCACTGAAGACGGGGATACCGAGTTATGGCAGCTAGTTGCTGCCATAACAACAATATCCTCCTTCAAACATCCGCCGTATAATGACGGCGGGTGGTCCGTAAGTGGTTAATCAAATGCCTGTTTGCAACTAATAGATAGGCTATGCTACTTTGGTGCTTACAATGAAATGTTATTTTGCTGGAATGATGAAATATGTGTGTGTGGTTTATCAACAAAAAATAGCGATCTAACCTATTCCAGCAAAACTGGCCCGAGCCTTTAAAGGATGAGGACCTCTTTAAATATATGACCTGGTTGTTTTATGCCTATCCTACTTAACAGCCATGTATTCACAATGGCATTTTAAGGCACAGGGCCTGCATTCAAGCTCATTTGTCCACCTAGTTTTCTGAAGGACTCACTGTAAATTGATATGTAAAACTGGTATTTTTAAAAGCTTTTCCTCAATTGCTAGTTGCGGCCCATGCACTGTGGGCGCACACGGGGGCCGCCCCCCCCATCCACGCACCCGGCCCCTTTCAGGATGCCGGACGCATGGATTCCTATGGCGGGGTGGAAGGGGGTGGTACTTTTTGAAGCACCTGATTAGAGCCAGAGGCTCTAATAGGCTTCAAAATAGGGTGGGCTCAGGGTGCACAGAGTGTGCCCTCATCCCACCCAATTGTGTGACGATAGCAAATTAATTTTCCCTATTTTCACACTAACCTTCCTCCCCACCAATCAGGAGGCAGGGCATCAGACCTGTTTTCAGTATTTTTCAGTTTGTTTGCGCCCCCCTAAAAATTTGTTTATTGATTGTCAATGCCTGAGTGTAAAAATAAAAAAAATATTGCTCAAAAATGCAATTGGTATTATTTCTGATGCACACTACTTTGGAACACATAATTGACTGTATAAAAAACAAAGACTTTCTCTTGAGTTATGAGCATCTGTGAAGAACATAAATCACATGTATAATAAAAAATATAAAAACATTTGAGAACAAGAGGTGGTAAACTCAGTGACTGATGAAAATGAATACAGCTGCCCGTCATTCAATGTATATTGAAGATTTATGTATGACAGATTTGATCGCCATTTGAGCTGCTGTTTGAAGGAGGAAGATAGGATATAGCTGCATGTTTGCTTTCCAGCAATCAATAGCAAACACTAGAGTCTGAGCAGACAAATGACAGAATTCGGTACCAAGAGCACCATGGCGAGTACTTTGTTGCTGTCACATCTAATGGATGTGAGGATGCTCAGGGATTATGGAGTGTTGAGACATTTACTCCAGTGCTATGTTTGTCTTCTGGGCAATGAAGAAGAACTGTGCAGACTGCACTATATAATGACTATGTATTGATATTCCATGCCACAACATCTCACTATTTGGAGAGCAGGAACCTGATATGGAGTTTACACAAAGTCACACAGGGACAGTCAAAGGAGTGATGTGAGACAGTCTATGACAATGGAGCTAGCTAATACAAAGAACATAAATCAGAATGTGTGCTACAGTAGTGTGTTTTTTTCTGCATTAAAAAAGGCAGGTTGCTAAGTAAACAACAACTGAACAATACATACCAGCACCCATTTAAAAATAAATCTGACCTGTCTTCAGAATATATTCATGAACACTGCAAAATTATAATGTGTCTTTTATTTTAAAATGTCACAGAAAACTGTATTTTTGTATTATAGATTAACCAGTTTTAAAGGAGCACAAATGCTAGCATATTTCACCTTTATTTTCTAAAAACACTAGTTCCATGTATTTCAGATTGCTTCAATGGGTTAAATATCTTTTGTATTTCTGTTCCAAAACAAGTTTTTACTTTATACTGACTTAAACTGTGATATACTTCAGAAGGAAGTCAGCGATGGTAGCCTACATGTTTCTCTCAGCACAAGAGTACTTTAATCACTTCAAGACTGTATACTTTCATCCCCTTCTAGTCCAGTCCATTTTTCATTTTTCAGCACTGTTATATTTTAAATGACAAATATTCAGTCATGCAACACCGTATTCAAATAAATGTTTTATTATTTATTTGAGACAGATAAAGCTTTCTTTTGGTGGTATTTAATCACCACTGTTTTTAATAATCATAAAAACATAATTACTGCTTTTTAATGATCAAAGGGATTTTTTCTTAGTTTCTGTTATACAATTTTGCAAATAAATAAAATCTCTTTAGGAGCTGTGCAGGACCCCTCAGAAAGGAGCTCCAGGGAATCTGAACCTCCATCCACATCCATCAGAGCCTTAAAAAGCCTGGAACAGGTTTGGACCCCATAGATCTGTTGGGCTTCACCCCCTGCAACGTCCCATACCACTATTGTGCCGATTCAGTACACATCGCAGCCTCCGGCCTAGTCCACGGCCCAGTGCCATTACGGCCAATTCCTGGCGCCATCCTCGGGCTCAGAGGGACACATACCTGCCATCCTAGCAGCACTGCACCACTCTAGCCTACCTCCCCACCATTCCGGAGGACTCCCTGAGTAAGAGGCCTAAAAGCAGCAGACAGCTCTCCCCTCAGCCATAGCTCGAGGCCGGCAGCCATTTTAACTCCATCCAGCTTAATCCTTGGCTACTAACAGGTATAACCTTTCTATCCTTCCACCAGACTATACAACATCATCCCCTGCCCTCATCCACATCATATGGGAGGTTTGCCTGGGAGCTTGGCCTAGAAATAAAGGTGGCCTGAGGCTCATGTGCGCGGCTCCTAAGATGGCTGCATAGACCGAGAAATCCACACTGCTCCGACTGCCTAGCGCCCATACAGACATACAACACCCCTCAACACTAACAGCTGTGGAGGGACAACAAGTCACAGCATCACCCCATGTCAGCAGGACCCGTCTGCAGGTTCCTGGACGCACAGGATTTCTTTGGACTGCTCCTCAGGAATCCTACAGGATACAGGATGTCCCTTCTCATTTTCACATCATTGTAGCTTTTATCAATGCTTTTACAAAATGTCTTTTAAGACTATAAAAAGAATGCAAAACTTACAAACCCCGCTGTTACACAAACATTAGCTTTACTAACCCCACCCTCCCCTCCCACCTCCCAACCTCTGTGTATTTAATGCACCTTTCCCCATTGAGGATCTATATTCTAAGTTCTTCTGCATAGCTCCATGTTTTTTTCAAATTCATTCCAACACTCCCACTTGTCATTTACATCCTCCCTCTATTCGTCCCTGCGATAATTCATATGTTCCATATTATATGTTTCTTCAACTGCATTAATCCACTCACACATTAAAGGGCTGTCTGCCGCTTGCCATTTCCTGGGAATAAGTCTTTTTGCCGCGTTTAACAGGTGTGGCACTAAGGATTCTTTGTATTGTTTTACTTCACAATCTATTCCATGTGGTAGTACTGTCCACTGATCTTCCGCGACTTCTATTTTAGTGATTTCTTTTATGAAAAATAAGATCTTTTTCCAGTAACTTTTGATTATAGGACAGTCCCACCAAAGGTGTGCCATTGTACCAACCTCCTTGCAGCCCCGCCAACATTCCACCGATTTGCCCCTTTGATATTTACTGATTTTATCGGGGGTTGCATACCAGCCAATTAAACATTTGTAATCCATCTCGGCTGTATTAATATCGGCTGCTGAACTGTGGGTTAATTCCAAAATTTTCCCTATAGTGTTTTTATCTTTCTGTGACCCCAGTTCCCTTTCCCATTTTTTGATAAATGGGGGGACCTCCACCTCATCCACCGTCAGCAACAATTTATATATCTTAGATATGATATTTTTTGTGTTATCTGCTAAGCACAACTTTTCCAATACAGTCAGATCCTCTCCTGATCTTTTTGGCTGAGGTATATTTCTGACAAAGTGTCCCAACTGGAGGTACCTCCACTCACCAACCACCCATGCTTCTTTATTCTGTTTGAGTTCTTGAAGTGATACTATTTTCCCTTTTTTTACTATTTCTCTTAATTGTGCCCTATCATTTTTAATCCAATTTCACTCAATACTCGGTGCAAAATAATCGTTTTCTTTTAGTGCTATTAGAGCTGAGTTAAATGTCCTATTAAACTGTTTATACGTCATATCCCAAATTCTTAATACAACCTGTGTCAGTATGTGTGTATTTTCATCTAAGATTCTATAGTGAGGGGGGTTCCATATTATAATTCCCAATTGTGCCTTACATAAATTTTTTTCAATGTTTACCCATCTTTTCTCATTATTTTCCCTTACCCACTCTATCACTCTTGATAATATTATCACTTTATAATATTTTTGGATATTGCGGACTGCCAATCCTCCTCTTTTTTTTCCTGCTTTAATATTAAGAGGGAGATTCTTGGCTTCTTGTTTTTCCATATGGTATTCGTTGTTAGCGATTTCAACTTTCTAATATAGAACTGTGGGAGCGCCACTGGTAGCATCTGGAATTTATAGGTAATTTTTGGGAGGAGAACCATCTTTATTAAGTTAATACGGCCTATCCAGGGCAATGGTTTATTTAATAGTCTTTTACTTTCAGTTTTAATTTTGTCTAGTAGGGGGATATAGTTTATTTTATAAATCTTCTCCATTGAATTAGCTAATTTATTCTCAAGTACTTTATTTCTTTCTTCCAAGCAAATTGAAATTCCTTTTTCAACTTCCTCTCTTCCAATTTGCTTACATTTATGTTTAGGATTTCAGATTTCGCTAAGTTTATTTTAAAGTTTGATATTTCAACATATTGTTTTAAGGTTTTTAATAAATTGGGCATTGTAGTCCTGGGATTGGTTATGTAGAATAACACGTCATCTGCAAATGCTGCGATTTTATGTTCCTCTTCCCCTACTTTGAATCCACTAATATCTGGGTTATTTTAGATCATTGCAAGTAATGGTTCTAAAGACAAAACAAAGAGCAAGGGGGACAGGGGACAGGGGACAACCTTGTCTCGTCCTATTTTCCATTTTGAAGGAGGTGGAAGGAGATCCATTGACTATTATAGATGCCATAGGGTGGTGGCAGAGTGTTTTAATCCACGAATCATTCTCGGGCCCACTCCCATGATGTCTAAAGTCTGTATCATGAGCCCCCAGTCTACCCTGTCGAACGCTTTTTTGGTATCTATCAACAGGAGTAAACCTGGGGGCCCCTTTTCTTTTATCTTCTGGAGTAGAAGTAGGGTTCTCACCCCATTACCCCTCCCCTCCCTTCTTGGAGTGAATCCTACCTGATCCGGGTGTACCAGTGTGTTCATCAGGCCTTTCATCCATCTTGCCAATACTACATACAATTTAGTATCTGTATTTAGCAGTGATATTGGCCTATAACTAGAACACAACGTTCCGTCCTTCCCCTCCTTCGGAATAACTGTGTCGGCTAAGGCCTCTCTACTCAGCTCGAAGTCAGCTCCCAAGCCGTTCATATATTGGCATAACTTTGGCGTTAATATATCTTTAAATTTTTTATAGTAATATGTTGTAAACCCTTCAGGGCCAGGGCTTTTTCCCTGAGCTGAGTCCGCTAAAGCTCTGTTTATCTCTTCCTCAGTTATGGGGTTCTCTAATGTCTCTTTAGTAATTTCTGAGATCTTTGGTAATCTGGCATTTTTTAAAAACTAAATTATCTTTCTTCTTTTTTCCCCTGTCTGACCCCCCATCTGGTCAACAGAATATAATTTCTTATAGTAGTTTCTGGCTAAGTGTTTACTGGTTTTATTCCCTCACTGATATCTTTCTTTAGCTATTCTGTAAAATGTTTTTTTTGTTTCTTGTTCTGTAAGATCTTTTTTTTTTTTTTCTTAAATCAAATTTTTATTGAAAATTTCAAACAGAAATTAACATGTACAGAATGAAATAGGAAGTAAGAGATATGCAATGAAAAGAAATCACATGTAAATGCAATATTGCGGACGCAGCCGCTGTGATAGGAGGAATTAGACAATAAATTTATCTATTTGCGGTCATAAGCAGAAGCATATAAAGGATGTTGTTCGTTTGTTACAATCTCATTAGATGGTCTAGATACACTCTTAAAGTTGGTAATTAAATATTCATTTAAATTAAAGAGATGCTTATTTGATAACTTCTTATTCCAAAGTATGGAGAGTAAAGCGTTTGGAATAGGGTATTTTGTAGTCTTACTTTGGCTTATGTTTATATGATGTCAGGCATCGAGGATGTGCGTTGAAAAGGGCGGGTCGCAGATGTGAAGCGGAAGAAGTAGGCTGAGGTGGGGGGTGGATAGTATGGAGAATGGGAGGGCATGGTAGGGGGTCTGTTTTGCCCTGCCACAGCCCAATGGAAGTATTCAGGCTAAGTATTTTTTGTACTCAGCCATTGTAGTAAAGTGTATCCAGCATGTCCAGGTTTTGGTGAACTTAGCTTGTGTGTCTTTTGATTGATGGATAAGATCTTCCATTGTTTTAGTTTGGTGAATGCGTTGAAACCAGTCTTTTATGGTAGGCGGTTCTTAGGGGAGCCATTTGGGGGGTATACACATTCTTGCTGCGTTCACCAAATGCATGGCCAAGGATCGGTGGTAGGATGGTATATGTGTTGAAGAGTGATGTAGTAAAAACATTGAGGGGTCAAATTCCAAGGAGTATGTAGTGATTTGTGAGATCAGTGCCTGGACTTCATTCCAAAAAGGTTGGATTTTGGTGCAAGACCACCAGATATGTAATAGGGAGCCGGTTTCCGAACTACATCTCCAGCAGGTTTGGGGTATGTGTGGGTTGAAATGATGTAGCAGAAGCGGGGTCCTATACCATCTGGAAAGTATTTTGTAGGCGTTTTCTTGGACCTGCACGTTCATCGAACCTTTGTGAATCAGGGAGTAGATGTTAGTCCACTCTTGGTCACTCAAGTGTATGGAGAGATCTCGTTCCCACTGTCTGGTGTTCCAGTGTTTGTGTATGGTTTGGTCATTGAATAATAAGTTGTATGTGTGCGAAATCAGGTGTGCAAGGGGGCTATCACTTAAACATAGGTTTTCAAATGGGGTCGTGGGTCTAGACCAGTCTGGGGTAGGCTTGGGTTTGATAAAGAAGTTTCTTAGTTGGACGTACGTCCAAAAGGGAAAGTTTTCAGCGCCCGATTTTGTGGCCAATTCGGTTTGAGATAGTAGGCTCTCTCTGTCAAAGAAATGTTTAGCTCTAGCAGGCTGGTGGGGCCATATATCAGTTAAGAAGGAAGAGTGCATACCTGGATTGAATTCAGGGTTCAACCTTAAAGGTGTCATCGGGCCTTTAACTGAGGAAATGTTATTAGAACTACATGCATTGCGGAATGAGAGCAGAGTGGGGTGAATAAGAGGATGTTGAGTGTATTCCGGGGGTATAAAGGAGGAGTCTACCCACGGAAGGTGTTGAATGGGCACAGTCGATAGTGACTGTTCAAGTTGGACCCAATCCTTATGTTTGGAGTGTACATGCCAATCAATGATTCTAGCTAGGTGGCATGCTTGTTGGTATTTGCGTATGTCTGGCAACCCTATGCCTCCTAAGAGTTTGAGTGCTGTAAGTCTCAGAAAGCTAATTCTCGGATGCGTTTTACCCCATATAAAGGTCGTGCAAGCGGTACGGTATGTAGAGAAGAATTTGGGTGGTAGTTTAATTGGGATAGTTTGTAAGATATATAAGATTCTGGGTAGGATGTTCATTTTTATGATGGCGGCCCTGCCAAACCATGAGAATTGTCCCGAGGACCATTTTTTAAGGTCCGTTTGTATTGTTCGAAGGAGAGTGGTGTAGTTTAGGGTGTATAAATCAGTTAGGGAAGATGGCAACTGAATGCCCAAGTATGGAATTGCTTGCTTGTTCCATGTGAAAGGGAAGGTGCACTGGCATTGTAGACAGATTTCTGCAGGTAGGGAGATATTGAGGGCATGTGATTTAGAAAAATTGATTTGGAGATTTGAGAGGGTATTAAAGGTTTGGAAGTCTTTAAGTAAGTTTGGAATAGAGGTAAGTGGGTCAGTGAGGAATAGGAAAATGTCGTCAGCAAATGCGGCCAATTTATATGTGTGTTGGTTAATTTGGATACCTTTTATGTCTGGGTTGTCATTAATGCGTCTAAGAAGAGGTTCCAGAGTGAGAATGAAGATTAGCGGGGAGAGTGGACATCCCTGGCGCGTTCCATTCGACACGGAGAAGGCATCCGACAGGTGGCCGTTAACATGGACTTTTGCAGTAGGATTAGAGCATAGTGCCGAAATATAGTTTAACATCCTTTGTGGGAGTCCTATGGCTTTGAGGGTTTCACTCATGTAGTCCCATGCCACTCTGTCAAATGCCTTTTCCGCGTCGAGGGAAAGCATAAGTCCCTTGTTCTTAGTGGTCGTGAGCCAATGGTGGATATTAATCGCTTTGAGGGTATTATCCCTCGCTTCACGCCCTGGGACAAAGCCCACTTGGTCAAGGCCAACAAGATGAGGGAGCAGGGGTAAAAGTCTGTTTGCTAATGTTTTGGCATACCATTTGACGTCCACGTTGAGCAATGAGATGGGTCTGTAGTTCGTAACTAAGGATTGGTCTTTGTCAGGCTTGGGAATTACTGCTATATGGGCTGTTAGAAGGTCACGTGGGGGATCGACCGGGTGTGCGAAAGAGTTGAAAGCTTTCAAAAAGGAGGGGGTAAGTATTTCTGCATAGGTTTTGTAGTAACCAGCGGTTAGGCCGTCTGGACCGGGGCTTTTGCCTGGTTTCATTTGTTTTAGGGCATTATCAACTTCTGTACGTGTAAGTGGGGCATTTAATTTGTGTGCTATGGAATCTGATATGGGAGTTGGGCCATATTGTTGTAAGAAATCAGATATCAGTTGGGAGCGAGTGGTGCCGTCTATGGGGGGAGGAGGGGTGGCTAAGTTGTATAGTTTGCTATAATACTGTACGAATTGTCGTGCGATGTCGGGAGTTTTGGTTATCTTCTGTCCTGAGGGGTTGGTAACGTAGTGTATAGTTCTATTAGATCTGGAAACTTGTAGTGCTTTGGCCAACATTTTACTTGCTTTGTTACCAAATTCATAATATTTTTTCTTGGAAAGTATGTATTTGCGTTGTATCTGTTTATCTAATAAGTCTAGTAGATCTTTCCTAGCCTGAATTAAATCTTTCAGGGCGGTAAGTGCTTGAATAATTCTAAGTGTGCTTTTCTTTTTTCTCTGTTTCTTTTGGCTGCTGCTGCCAGGAAGGTACCCCGTATTACGCTTTTGTGGGCTTCCCAGTTGTTAATTGGGGAAGTATCATCTGGGTTGTTTTCAAGGAAGAAGTGTTTTATGGTGGATTCTGCGTCCCTCGAGATGGAGGGCTCAGTGAGCAAGGAGGAATCTAACCTCCATATTTTTGAGCGAGATGTGGTGTCGGGAAGTTGTATGGATACGGAAATGGGATGGTGATCTGATATAGTCATGGGCTCGATAGAAGCTCGGTGGAGTAGAGGTAGATCATTTTGGGTTAGGAATAGGTAGTCTATTCTAGAATATCGATGATGAGGTGCTGAATAAAAGGTGTAATCCCTAGTGTCTGGGTTGAGGGTGCGCCACGTGTCGTGTAGTAGTAGCCGTTTCAGTATGGTTTTAATGTCCATCAAGGCTTTGTATGGTATAGCAGTAGTTCCTGTGGATGTGTCTTGAATGGGGTTTAGTGTACTTGGTACTTGGTGTTTGTTTGGAGCATATATGTTCGTCAGTGTTACAGTTTTGTTTTGAATCGAGCCTTTTAGGAAGAGATACCTACCGTCGGGGTCAATGAGAGTGTCAGTGACATGGAAAGGACAGTGTTTTGCGATAAGAATTGATACTCCTTTCATTTTATGTTGGGGGTTAGTAGCGTGTATCGCGGTGGGTAAGTGAGCATTGGATAGTTTAGGGGTATTGTCAAAACGGAAATGTGTTTCCTGTAACATTATGATGCTGGCGTTAAGTCTTTGCATGGTAAAGAGGAGTTTAGAACATTTTTCTGGGGTGTTGAGTCCCTTTACGTTGAGCGAGACAATTTTGAGCACTGGTTTCTGCATGTTGCTAGCTTTGGGAACCATGGGAAAGTTGTTCGTATGTGACCTGTGGTGTGGATTGGGCTGTGGCAGGTTGTGGGGTAGAATATAAAAGGGGGTATCAGGTGGGGTCAGTGGGGTGGGGGGAGAGTGTTGATGGGGGAGGGTAGGAGTTTGAGGAACCGACACTATGTGGCGTTCCAAGCACCTATGTCTGTGTTCGGTGCCACAGAATTGTATACGCTGGATAAATTTAGTGGTGTTAGTTCGGTATTGGTGCTTATGGATTATGGAATTGAAGTTTAACCACTATGTGAGGGTTGGTTGGTTGCTTGAGAGAAATTTGGGTATGTATAGAAAGGGCAGTAAATATGTGTGACCAATGAGGTCCGTCTCACCAGCAGCCTGCAGAAGTGTAGCTGGGGGTGTGAGTGAGATAGCATTGTAAAGAACGTAGGTGTGGGAGGGGTGATTAGAAAGGATTGGTATGAGGTGTGTGAATAATCAGTGGAGTGGTGGCAGTAGGTTTAAGCTCCCGTGTTTCAGAAGCAGCAGAAATTGTTTATGGAGGCGTTGTGTGTTGAGTGACTTGAAGCCATGTAAGCAGGGAAGGTCCCGTGATAGTGTATTGAGAGGTGTACACTGAAAGAGGGCTCTATATTATTTCTGACGTTAGTGATTGCAAGTATACCTTCAAGGAAATGTCAGGACAAAGACCGTTTAACATTTGCTCCTTTGCTCTGTAAATTGTCTAATGCTGCAGACCGTCTATAACAGTTTGAAAAATAAACACGGGTCAACCAAAACAAGATAGTAACTTTTATAATTAGGAGATGTACAGTCTGTGGAGCATCCAAGCGTTTCTGCTCAACTCTTCGTGTGTGGAGTGGGGATGTGGACAACGTCCGAGCTCTAGGGGACGACTGTAGCAGTGGTCATTGTCGCCTGTGTGTGATATTGTGACATGAGCTAAGTGTGAACTCGGTGAGGCCTTTCTGCCTCCGTTCCGGTCCGCCCCTGTGATGTGGTATGGTATGGTATGAGTAGGGTGCGGAAGTATTAGGGCCTCAGTTTCTCTGTCTCATGCCCCTCGGTGTGGGCGTAGTGGTGTGGTCAGTGTGTAGATTTGGAGGAGTGTGTATAGCGTTTGTCTCAGATATCTGCAGAGGCAGCCTTAATGTGTGTCGTATGTATGTGTCATAGGGCCTCCGTATCGTAGTCCCCACAGTTTTTTCTAGGAAGGCAGTGTGAGGTGGATAGTAGAGCCGTGTAAGAGACTATCTGTGCCTTAATTCTTGGTTGCTCGAGAACGTCAGTGTAGTGGAGGCATTACGGCCATCCCATAGTCTCTACTGTTTGTTCTCACTTGCCTAGGCATGGTGCTGAGGTGTGATTGCCTAGGGAGCATTGTTAGGCAAGTACAGCTCTAAACCCACTTACTTGCTGGGGGGTTACGTTGGAGGGATTTAGAAGGTGGATAGGTTTGGGAGGATTGGCACTATATTTTAAGGAAATATTAAAACCCCTATCTTTGATCACTATATTATGTTTACGGATATGTTGAAGGTCTGTATATTGGTGTATAACCTTGTGCAATGCCGTGCATGGCCCAGATACAGAAAGCATAACATATATTACCTATAGCATTTGAGGGTTAATCATGGAAGTAGGAGAGATATGTCGGCGTCTGTCGGAAGGTGTCGTCTTCTTTGGTGCCTCGTTAAAAGGGGATAGGATGGTGCGGTGGAAAAGTTTCTGGTCGGGAATGCACTGAAGTGGAGCCGCATTGTTGTAGCGAGATCTGTCGGGCAAGACCTATTAGAGCTGGGTGATCAGAGGTTATCGTTCATACATCATTGAAGATAGGTTGCGGGGTGAATGAGTCAAAGTGGACTGTGTGTCATCTGGCATTGCGGGGGGGGGTCAGGCGGTGTCCATCAAGTAGTCTGTTGTCCTTTGCTGTGATCGCTTTGTCTCAGGGAGGGAGCTGTCAGGGAGTTTTGAAAGTCGTCCGACTTGGTGGGTACTGGCGGGTAGATCGGTCTTAAAAAAGAGTGGTGGTTTCCTGGTGATTACTCACGTTTGAAACTGAGCTGTCAGCGGTCTCGGCGTGCCCTGCGAGGAAGGGGAGCTGACATGGGACTGGATGGATGATAGTGCGATCCCGGAGGAGGGCCGGATCTGGCGGTGGACGGTGAGCGTCTTCTGCGGAAGCTGGTGTTGTGTGCGTCCATCGGTTCTTCCATTGGAGGAGAGCGATTGGGGGATTGCAGGTTGAATTCTGCGTACCAGTTCGGGACTGGAGTGTAGGGTACGTCCAGTGTACGGCAGAAATTGTCCAGATCCTCCGGTACTCTTAGAAGAGCAGAGCGGCCCTGGTATGAGGCGGAGAGGCCGAAGGGGAACTTCCATCGATACCTGATTCCTCTCGTTCTTAAGGTATCCAGTAGAGGGCGCAAGTCTTTGCAGTGGCGTAGTGTAATTGCAGAGAGGTCTTGATATATGTGGATGGGGCCGCCGTTATATTCCAGAGTAGATTTTTCGCGGGCTTTTTGGAGGATTTCTTCTTTGATGGAGAAGTCGTTCACGAAGCAAATAATGTCCCGGGGGGGGGGGGGGGGGGGTCAGTGTCTCTGCCTTTGGGGCGGAGCGCTCTGTGGATATGATCCATGGTGATCAGTGTTTGTTCCGGGCGATTCAGTATATGATTAAAGAGTCCTGTCACCACCGGGGAAATGTCATCTTGTTCTACCGATTCGGGTATTCCCCTTACCCTTAAGTTGTGTCTGCGACCACGGTTGTCAAGATCTTCAACATGACGTTGAAGATCTCTCAGCTGCATAGTGTGGTGGTCGACTTTGTGCTGGACATTATCCACTATCGATTGTTGCTGCGCTGCGTTGTCCTCCACACGCTGTATGCGGCCTGTGATGGCCTGCAGTTCATGGCGCAGATCAGTAATGGCTGAGAACAGCGTATCCTTGATGTCAGCCGCCACTGCTTGTAAATCCTGCAGGCTTGGTTGGCGTTGAGATGGCAGAGCGGGTGTTTGTGGGATGTTGCCAGCGTC
The DNA here is from genome assembly GCA_037952925.1 of Lithobates clamitans. NCBI lineage: Eukaryota > Metazoa > Chordata > Amphibia > Anura > Ranidae > Lithobates > Lithobates clamitans. Next base: position 3,319,427 of record JBBGZY010001149.1, on the reverse strand, counting down.
GGTGGGGGTGAGGATGATCTCTGTGTGAGACTGAGAGGAGGCTGAGGTAGGAAGAGAGGTCGCCATTGTTGGGCGCTGTGTCCGGAAGATCTCCGGTATCGTGTAGCTCAACCGGCTGGTGATTTCTCTTGGGGATCGGGATCTGCTTTGCGATGATCCACGGGAAGATGTTCCCATTATTGGGGGGTGGATGGCAGCTGCGAACCCCCGTAATTGTAGAAATTAGGCTGTGGTGAGAGGGAGCCAAGTGATCAGGCAGCCATCTTCTCTCAAGGCAAGCCACGCCCCCTGTAAGATCTTTTAGTTTGTCTCGTTTAATTACTAATTTTTGGTATGTCGCACAGTTTTGACCTTTATATTTTTTATGTTCTTCTACTTTGAAAATGTATTCAATAAGATTTTCTCTGTTCTCTCTTTTTTTTTCCTTGCTCCCACTTCTATCAGGATCCCCATAATATAAGCCTTGTGGGCCTCCCATAGAGAAGACCCCGAGATCTCTTCTGTTTCATTTGTTGAGAAATAATGTTCTAATTCCTTTTCTACGGTCTTTGAGCCTACCTCATCATGGAGGAGTTCTTCATTTAGTCTCCAAGCAAAGGGCTGTCTTTTGTTCTTGGAGACTCGCATCTTCATTCTTACTGGGGCATGATCCGATAATGTAATTATTTCTATTCTGGATTCGACTATCCTGTCTAAGAATCTATGATCTACCAATATATAGTCTAGCCTGGAGTACGTCCCATGCACAGGGGAGTAAAACGTAAAATCTTGAGTTTTGGAGTTCATAATCCTCAAAATATCCACCAGTTGACAGGCATGTAATTTCTGTCTTATCTTTTTTAGTTGTACATTATTTGTCCCCTGTGCCCAGGACGTACTATCCACACCTGGTTCCATGCAAAAATTCAAGTCCCCCATCAAAATCAGATCCCTGCTCCTGAAGTCCATTAGCTTCTCCAAAATACCAATCAAATAATTTGCCGGATTCTTATTAGGGGCATAGATGTTTGCCAATGTGCATTCAATTTCCCCTAATATACCTTTCAAGAAGAGGAATCTTCCCTCAGGGTCCATGAACATTTCCTGTAATTTGAACTGGACTCCCTACGCGAACCCTATTGCTACCGCCCTTGCTCTCTTCTTAATTGTATCCCCATAGTACCAAGTTGGGAAGTTATTAGACCATAGTTTAATATTTGATTCATGGGATAGGTGGTTCTCTTGCAGGAAAACCACTTTGGCGCCATACCAATTAAGTTCTTTTAGTATCTTGTGTCTTTTGGTGGGTGTGTTCCCACCATGTGATCCCCTTACAATATATGTCATTTTGCATAATAACATAATTTCCTGTTTAACCCATATCATCCCCTATGGGGGTACCTCCTTTTTCTGCCCTTCCAAATTACTTGTCAGCAAGACATGATGTTCCTCGGATCTTCAATACAGGGCTTCCTTCAGGTCCTCACTTCATGGACCAAATCCTAAGTAGCCAGCCAGCTCTGGGGTGCCAGAGGCCGGACGCCAGGGAAGGAGAGACGCCGCCCCCCTCGACTACCACTTCGGTTGTTCTACTATCCTCCTCCAGGTAAGCGTCACTGCTGCGGGTGGGCTCCGCGTCTGTCAGCAGGGATGTCATGTACGGGGTCAGAGCGATTCCTTCTCCCTCCCTCCTTCCGAAACTGTCACAGCCGGTTCCAGGGGAGTACCCGCTCTACACTCTGGCGGACACACTCGCGCCCCTCCCTCCATGACGAACGTTACGTCATCACGCCTGACCAGATGTTCTCCAGATTTTCAGACATGCTCAGCATCGGACTGTCCCAAACCGCAGCTAAAATTACTGGGGACATTAAGGCGGAACTCCAGAACCTAGGATCCCGCATTGAAACAATTGAATCGCACCTGGACACTACAATCACCAGAACCAACCAAAACACGGATCGAATACAGGATCTTCAAGGCCAGCTCGAGTCAGCCATGTCCAAGACAGTTGACCTCGAGAATAGATCGTGCAGATACAACTTCAGAATTGGGGGCCTTCCTGAAACTGTCATGGATGTGAATGCAGCAGATTGCTCTCTCCTTCAGGACCTCATTCCAGATATTCCATCTCGCAGATTGGAACTGGACAGGGCGCATAGAGCTCTGTGGCTCCCCCCTCTGAGGGGCTTCCTAGAGACATTGCGGTAAAACTCCACTATTATGAAGTCAAGGAAGAGGTCATGCAGTGGGTCCGCTCTGGCCCGCTCAAGATCTGGGATCACCCTATCCAAGTCTTTGCAGACTTATCCCCCCATCCACAATTCAAAAAAGAAGATCACTCAAACCACTCCTCTTAGTTCTTGCTCAAAAGGACATAAAATATTGGTGGCTGTTCCCATTCAATCTAAAATTTTCATTCAAGAACAAGTCATATACCTTCACCAAACTTCAGGAGGGAGAAAAACTCCTCCTACAACTGGGACTCATCACTCAGATGCCGGCTTCTCCACCTTCAGGACCCACCATGGGAGCCTCTCTCGACAAATGCCCACGAGCCCGCTTACTCCAGTATGGCACAAACCTAAACCAAAGAGGTCCAAAGACTCAGCACCTACCTGAACAGGCTGGATCCTTTCATGAATAGTTTGGTCTGATGGACACACTCATTTTCTGGACCCTTTTATTTTTGAATGACTCCAGCACGGTTCCTTCGGAGCCCTTATTCCCTCTCTTTTTTTTGTTCTCTCTGTTTTTCCCCTCATTGGGGGGGGGAGTTTTATCACCCTTCTCTTTACAAATTGCGGTCAATTTAGAATATTATACTTAATCTGAGGTTTAATTGTTACTGTTTTACATAAGTTGCAAATACCCTGGATGAGGGGCTCTTAGGCTAGGCAGCTATGGCCATGATAGTGGGGTCAATCCGGACCTCTTTAGGTAGGACGGGTTGCACAATGGAAACTATTTGATGCGAAAAAATGGAGAAACCCTAGTTCCAGCTTACAAGGACGGAATAATCCATCACTGAAAATATCATCCCATCAGGGTACTTTCCAGAATTGGGGAGGAGGAAGGGCAAGGATGGCTGACAAGATAGCCGAAATAATGGGTCAGGCCTACCAGGGATGCCCAGGATAAACTTTGGACTATCCTGATGGTTCACCTGACCACCACATTCACCCCACTCTCCATCCACTATTCCTTTTATTCCCACCCACTATCTAGCCTCTCCACACTTAATTTCTTAGGACCCCATACTAGTCCAAACAGGTTAAGCCCCTCACAGGGCTGTTACGTTTCAATTTCAGGGATTGTGTTGTTAATATATACCACTATTGTTCAGTTCTATTCTTTGATGTTTGTTATAATACAAGGGCGCTGCAGTCGATGCAGCTTACATGAGCCTATTCCTGACCAGGAGGCATGGATTTCCACTCTCCCCTGGACAGGGGTGCTTCTTCTCTGGCAGAAGAAGACTTTACTAATGTGCTAGAGGATCTGTGGGGACCCAGTCCCGCATTCTCTCTAGAGATAGCTACATCTCCTTTTCAATGCTTTCTGATTCCCTCTACTCTCTTTCTTGCTCATACTTTTCTTTCTTCTAGATTGTGCTCCCTCCCTATCTGCTCTATGGCTGAGGTTGACAAACCACCTCCCCCATTACGAATATTGTCCCATAACACACATGGTCTGAATTCTCAGGTCAAAAGACGGAAAATTTTATCCACTCTACATACTCTACTTTTTTCCTAGCTACAGCGGAAGATAAAACAAAGGGGGTAGCAATGCTCTTTTCGCACAACTCAAAATTTACACTCCAGACTGAATTTAAAGATCAGGACGGTAGATTCATCCCGCTCAAGGGGGTACTAGATGACCAGCTCTACTCTTTTGTGTCTTACTATGTACCCAATCGAGGACAGGCAAAATTCTTTGAGTACATGTTCCAGAAGCTGGTACCCTTGCTTGAGGGCACAATTGTAGTTGGGGGGGATTCCAACACGGCCTTTGACTCAGGACTTGACAAGAAGTGCTCCCTGGGAGCCCAAACAACTCGTCCTCCCAAACAAAGCCTCTGAATAGCTAAGCTCATTCACCAACAAAAACTAACAGATATCTGGAGAGAACTCAATCCCCAAACATGAGACTTCACGCACTTTTCACACCCGCACCAATTCTTTTCCAGAATTGACCACATTTTCTTGTCCACAATGCACATACCCCTAGCGCACAAATCATGCATAAGAGACTCAGTGTGGTCAGACCACTCTATAGTTTTCCTTCTTTTACAAAAACCCTAGGGGAAACTGGAGGCTTAATGGATCAATCCTTAATGACCCAGTGAGAACTACTGAAATTGAGAGATCCATCAATGACTATTTCCCCCTAAATGACATGGAAGGTGTAGCCCCTGAAACATTAAGGGCGGCCCATAAAGCCACCATTAGAGGGAAATTTATTCAGATCTCTTCTTAAAGCGGAGTTCCACACAAAAATGGAACTTCCGCTTTTCGGAACCCTCCCCCCCTCCGGTGTCACATTTGGCATCTTTCAGGGGGGAGGGGGATGCAGATACCTGTCTAAGACAGGTATTTGCACCCACTTCTGGCATAGACTTCCATGGAAGTCTACGCCTCTTCCCGTCCCCAACGCGCTGTCTCCTGGGAAACACACAGCTCCCAGGAAAGAGCGGGGACCACTTGGGATGCGCAGCGCGACTCGCGCATGCGCAGTAGGGAACCGGGAAGTGAAGCCGCAACGCTTCACTTCCTGATTCCCTCACGTAGGATGGCGGCGGCAGCTGCCGAGAACCGAGCGGGTTCTCGGCGTCGCCTGCCGACATCGCTGGACCCTGGGACAGGTAAGTGGCCATGTATTAAAAGTCAGCAGCTGCAGTATTTGTAGCTGCTGGCTTTTAATATTTTTTTGGGGGGGCGGTGTGGGTGGACCCCCGCTTTATATCCACAGAGCACACAGACTGGACATAGATAAACTAGAAAAGGAATTCCTTAATATTCGCAAGCAACATAAAAGGGACCCTAAATCCATACCTGCAGCTAAACTAGACAAAGCCAGATTAGTGTTAAATTCAGATCTTACCTTCAAGGAAAAGAGACTACGATGGAGTGGAGCCCGATTCTATCACATGAGGGATAGAATGGACTCAATTCTAACTCCCAAACCTCACTCTCACACCCTCCCAAAAATTTGCCTCCCTAATGGCTCGGGGATTAAAACCCACAGAGAATTATGGGTGCTTTCCGTGACTTTTATAAAAATCTTTATAGCGGACGGACACAGGAAGACCGCACTAGCATGGAGTCCTTTTTAGATTCTCTACCTATCCCCAAACTAGAAGACTGCCATATAAAGGAATTAGAATCTCCAATAACGGCTGAAGAGGTTGCCCTGGTTATCAAAAACTTGAAATGGGGATCTGCCCCTGGACCTGATGGCTTCTCAAATCCCTACTATAAAACATTTGCACCCAGCATTAGGAAAGGGAGCTACCTTGGAACGCTCACTTAATTGAGCCTATATTACTGTGATCCCAAAACCAGGAAAAAACCCAGGGGAGGTTAGCAACTACAGACCCATAGCACTGATAAATAATGACCTGAAGATTTTAACCAAGATTTTAGTGGACAGAGTTTCTTCCTTCATAAGCTTATACATTCACAAAGACCAGGTTGGGTTCATCCCGGGCAGACAAGGTCCAGATCAGATTAGATGGGCAATAGACGTTATTTTACTGTTGCGCTCAGGATGGGATGGGGGGCAACATATAGACTTGCAAAAGGCCTTTGACTCTGTCTCCTGGCCTTATCTATTTAATATCTTACAACGCTGGGGGTTCGGCCAGAACTTCACTAACATTCTAAGAGCATTATACTTGTTTCCCGAAGCCTGTGTAAGGCTTCAGGAATACTATTCAGAGCCTTTTTTTGTCCCCAAAGGGACAAGGCAGGGTTGCCCCTATCCCCCCTGATCTTTGCAATAGCAATCAAACTTTAGCAATCGCAATAAGGAGCCACCCGGATATCCATGGTGTACGTTGTGGCCAAAACGCACACAAATGTGCACTCTTTGCAGATGACCTGCTCCTCTTCATCACATCACCACTTATCTCACTACCAAATGTCTGCCGTCTATTGGACAACTTTGGAAAAATCTCGGGACTCATAGTCAACATGTCAAAATCACAGGCCCTCAACATAAATCTTCCAAACTCATTAGTCTCCCAGTTAAAAAGCCACTTTATCTTTTCATGGAATGAGAATAACATTCCTTATTTAGGGGTGAACCTACCACATAGAATAGATCAAATATTTGCAACCAGCTACCCCCCATTATTAAAAAAATTGGAATCGGATTTGCGTGACTGTTCTTGACTCAATCTATCCTGGCTTGGGAGGGTACATTCCATAAAGATGACATTGCTCCTATGAATCCTATACCTGTTTTGATCCCTACCCATACCTATTACAACAGACCAACTACGATGCTTCCAAGTGAAAATTATTAGCTTTGTCTGGGGTTCGAAGGGACACAGACTAGCTAAGGGGATACTTTTTCAAGCACGAAACAGAAGAGGGATGGATCTACCCAACCTACTCAAATATTACCAAGCAGCCCATTAAGGAAAGAGAAGCAGTACCACAATTCATGCTAGACTTCTTGATGTGGAGTCACCCAAGCAAATGACCTGCTATTCTCACTCCAACGCTTTCTCACTCAATGACATTGTGGGATAAACTCAAAATTCTCCCAGGGCTGGGCTCTCCAATTCGTCAGCTAGCTTATCTCTTCCATAATCCCCAATTCCCACCAGGCATGAACATTGGAGCCTTTCAGTGGTGGCTAAACAAAGGGTTGTACAGAATCGGACATTTTTTTAATTCAATGGGTCCACTTACCATAAATCACTGCATCAATAAACTCAAAATGCCTTCAAGTGAAACATTCAGACACCGACAAATCTCACATTTCCTACACTCCATTTGGGGAACCAAACCCTTACCACCCAGCATCATACCATATGAACGCTGGTGCGTCCAGATTACGGAGCAGAGGGAAGGGATTTCAACGATATATGAGTCACTTTTGGTAGTGCATACTAAAGCAAGCTATATGTTGGCCTGGGAGCAAGATCTCCAACAGGAATGGGAGTTGGATGAATGGCACAGAGCAATAACATGGTCAAACCAAGGTATATTTAACATGTCCCTGATGGAGGCAGACTATGTTTCAGAGGGTGCGCACATATAGGATCCATGGTCCACATATGGTGGGAATGTCCAAAGCTAAGAGGATTCTGGGATAGAATCTTTACGATAATCAGAAAGACCACTGGTCTGTCCATTCCTAAGTCTCTTCACATAGAATTGCTGAACCTTCCAATCGAAAGGACCGCTAAAAGTAAGAGGAGCCTCATTCACTTCATCCTCCTCGGAGCCAAACTGACGATAGCGAAAGCATGGAAAAGCCCACTGTTTCAAGTACCCAGGCCAAATAAAAAATATCATGGATCATGGCCCAGGAAAAGATGGTCAGTATCCTCCAAGACACAGTTGAAAAATTTAAGGCCAACTGGGAACCGTGGGCTGACTACATGCACGTATCCCTAACACCATCGTAGGACCTGATCAAAATTTGTTAAGAGTAGCATTCCGGCAGGACATCTTATCCTTCATTTTTTCATCATCCTCTGAACCTGATCTATTCCTACCCTTTCCATTTTTCACCCTTCTTTTCTCCTCTTTCCATCCTTTTTTTACTTTCACCACATATAGCGGGCTACCAAGTTCAGAAGGTAACATCCCACCCATTTCAAGTTTAAAAAACACATAACAGAGCCCACCTTGGTGAAGAACAAGACAGTCATCCGATGCACAAGGGGCGAGAGCGTAATGAACGGAACACTGTTCCATAAGGTATGTCTAGGCTTAACATCCCAGCTGGAAGTCTACAGGACACATACTTCAAATGGACATGCATTCCCTTATAAGGATAAAGATGTTATATCGTTAAGTGATTGAAATATCCTAACTAGTATCATGCTTTACCGCCTACCGGATGTACGAATGTTCCTAACTCACAGTAATCTGTACGCTCTGTAATCACACTGTGGTAACCTTCGCATTATTCTGTCTTCATTATGTGTTTATTTGTTTCTTTTTTTTTTTTTTAAATCTCAATAAAAACCGATTGAAAGAAAAAAATCTCTCTTTAGAAATTTTAGGCTAACATGTATTCTGCTTCATTCCTTTGGTGTATATATATATATATATATACACACACACACAAAGGAATGAAGCAGAATACATGTTAGCCTAAAATTTATACACACAATAAATATATACACACAATATATATTGTAGGGGATCAGACTCAATGCAGGGACAAACTCACAGTGTCTTTAGGAAAACATCATGTTTAATCCACAGGATATTCCCAAACAGAAGAAAAAGGGCATCTTGCCATTAATCCAACAAAAATAAACTTCTACTCTACCGAGCCTTACTGTGTCCGTAGTCTGACCAGTATCTTGGTTTTGTAGTAAGTGTCTTTACAAACGCAAATACTTTGTATCCAAAGTCAGGGAATAAGCAGCCATGCTCCTAGTTGCCTCCTCACATGGAGACACACACTCTCCTCTGAGAGCTAGGACCAGCTGCCTTGATCAAGACCTGAAAAGAAAACATTAAACTGTGGTCCATGGACTTGGGAGTCTGTACCACCTAGATCTCTATCAGACTCCCAATAAAACAGCCCCGGAATAGACTTTACCAATACAGGGTAAAGAACTATCCTTCTTTACCCTGAAGTCTTTGCTGGTATTAATTTAGATTGCAAATCTAAGAATCCGTGGAGGAACATATATCCCATCAATCACTTTTCCTGAAATTTTAACCTGTTTCACAGGTACCCCGCTACATATCCCCCCCCTGCTCAAACTCGGGGGGTTGAGGAACTTGGGCAAACAGACTGTAAACTCTGGAGAGAGCATCCGCATTAGCTTGTTGGCTACCTGGTCTATGTTCTACTAAAAAATTAAAATTCTGTAGAGCCAAGAACCATCTGTTAACTCTTTCCTTTTTCTCATTATTATGGTTCATTCATTTGAGAGGGGCATGGTCAGTTAGGAGCTTAAACTGTCTCCCTAACAGATAAAATTTAAACTTTCAAGAGCCCATTTGATGGCTAGACATTCTCTTTCTACAATGGAGTATCTTTTTTCAGCAGGGATCAATTTTCTGCTTAAGAATGCTATGGGGTGTCCCCCCCCAATTCACCACTTGGGACAACACTGCACCTAATCCCACTTCTGAAGCATCCGTCTGCACTACAAATTCCTGTGTGAAATCTGGGGTGATTAGGACAGGGCTATTACATAGGACTGTCTTTAGGTTCTGGAAAGCTTTCTCAGCTTCTGGGGACCAAGTTAACCCTGTGGACTTCCCTCCCTTGGTAAGATCTGTAAGGGGAGCGGCCAACGTGGCAAAATTGGGGACAAACCTTCTGTAGTAGGCCACTAACCCCAAAAAAGCCCTGACTTGTTTTTTATTAAGGGGTCTTGGCCAACTTTGGATTGCCTGGACTTTTGTGACTTGGGGTTTTACTACCTCCCTGCCAATAATGTACCCTAAATACTGGGGCCTCCTCTAATCCCACAGCACACTTCTTAGGATTGGCTGTCAGACCGTCACAATGGAGGGTGTTAACAACAGCCTGCACTTTAGGAAAATCGCTCTCCGAGTCTGCACTAAAAATGACTCATCTAAATAAGCAGATGCATAGGCTTGGTGGGGTTTAAGGATGTGATCCATCATCCACTGAAAAGTGGCCGGGGCCCCATGTAGGCCAAATGGCATCCTCTAATGCCGAGTACACACGATCAGGATTTTGGTCGGAAAAAGATATGATGGCTTTTCCAACGGGATTCCGCTCAAGCTTGCCTTGCATACACACGGTCACACAAAAGTTCGCTGAACATTCGACCGCCAAGAACGCAATGACATACAACACTACGACGAGCTGAGAAAATAGAGTTCAATGCTTCTGAGCATGCATCAAATTGTTTCCAAACATGCGTAGGAATTTTGCGCTTCGGAATTGCTACAGGCGATCGCATTTTCAGACAGGAACTTTTTCCGACCGAAAAATTGAGAACATGCTCTCAATCTTTTGCTGGCTTGAATTTGGCCAGCAAAAATTTGATGGAGCATACACACGGTCGCATTTTCCGACCAAAAGCTCTCATCGGTCTTTTGCTGGCGAATTTCGCGTGTACGCGGCATTATACTGCCAGTGCCCTTCAGGAGTAGAAAAGGCTGTCTGCTCTTTCGCACGTTCTGTAAGTGGTATTTGCCAATTACTCTTCGTAAGGTCCAGGGTGGTGATATATCGAGCATGTCCTAAACGCTCAATTAGCTCATCCACCCTGGGCATTGGATAAGCATCAAATTTTGACACCTCATTCAGCTTTCAGAAGTCATTACAAAATCGGATGCTTCCATTCAGATTGGGAATAAGGACGATTGGACTACACCACTCACTATGGGATTCTTCTATTACATCAAGCTCCAACATCCTCCTTATTTCCTCTGAGACTACTTGGCACTGGGCTTCTAGGATGCAATAAGGTTTTAAGTTAACTTTCAACCCTGGCTTGGTCACAATATCGTGCCTTATTACTGAAGTTACCCCTGGAAGATCAGAGAAGAACTCCCTATTTCTTAGTAGAAATTCCTTGGTCTCTTGTTTCTGCCTTACGGACAGGGCCTCAGCGATCTCTACCTCAGGCACGGTAGAAGGACCAGCGGTAGTCATCGCCAAGGGTGCATGGACCACAAGGGATTCTTTCCAGGGCTTCAATAGATTGACATGATAGATTTGGTAGGGCTTCCTTTTGCCAGGCTGATGTACTCTATAGTTAATAGGGATAAGCTCCATGTTCGTGTGTTCGGTCGATCGCCAAATTACAAACGATATGGGCTGTTCGCGCCAAATTTGAGTGGCGTTTCACGGCCTATAATTCACTGCGGCATCGCAGTGCATTGCTGGCTAATGATTGGCCAAGCATGCACTATGACCCGCATGCTTGGCCAATCACAGCGCCTTCTGAACAGAGAGCCATAATTGGCCAAAGCCAAGGAGGCTTTGGCCAATTATGGCTTAGGGGGTTTAGTACAGGCCCCACACTATATAAGGCCGCCTGCACGGCGGCCCTGTGTAGTGTGTTCCGGCGTTCAGATAGAGAGATAGAGAGAGAGAGACAGACAGTGTCATTTGATTTAAGTTAGATAGAGTAGGCGAGTCAAGTCAGTTAGCTGCAGTTACAGTGTATTGTGTATATATATATGCATCCCAGGTGTTTATATATATATATATATATATATATATACACATACACATACACACACTGTATTCAGTTTAGCTAGATCCTGTTCTTCTCTTCCTAATATACTGACAGGCAGGCAGGTATTTTTACAGTATTTCTAGCTACTGTACTGTGTACCCTGCACAGTCGCACCTACAGTATAGCAACCTGCAGCCAGGTGCTTGTGTAGGCTCATTGAAGTATTTCCAGCTACTGTACTGTGTACCCTGCACAGTCGCACCTACAGTATAGCAACCTGCAGCCAGGTGCTTGTGTAGGCTCATTGAAGTATTTCCAGCTACTGTACTGTGTACCCTGCACAGTCTCACCTACAGTAAAGCTACCTGAAGCCAGGTGCTTGTGTAGGCTCTTGACATATTTCCAGTTACTGTACTGTGTACCCTGCACAGTTGCACCTACAATATAGCTACCTGAAGACAAGTGCAGGTGTTATCATACTAATAATACTACAGGCAGGCAGTTTTGTGCAGCTCACTGCAGGCCAATAGTATGACTGGAAGGCCAACAAGGAGAGGCAGACAGTCACAAGCCAATAAAAAGAGGGCAAGCAGGCTCTGTGTCTAGAGGCAACAGTGCTGGTCGTGGACACGGTGCATCCTCATCAGCACGTGGCCATGGCACACGCTTGGCTCTTTTTTTTGGCAGCTGGCCGTGTTGAGCCACAACATGCAGAAGACTTGGTCGAGTGGATGACCAAGCTGTCCTCATCCTCCTCATCCTCTCTCACCCAGGCTCAGGGTACTTTGTCTGGCAAAGCAGCTCCCAACGCGGCCTCTTCCCTCGGCTCAATGGCATTAGTGACTCCTTCCCTAGCCCTACCATGTCCTCCTGAGGAGTTCCTCGAACTGTTTGACCACAATGTTGGGTACATGCTCCAGGAGGATGCCCAGCGATTTGAAGGCTCTGATGATGATACTGAGCTAGATGAAGGCAGTAACGTGAGCACGGATAGAGGGGGGTGCCCAAGAAGGACAGCAATCTGGTATGTTCCCCCTGCTGCAGCATACTGCCAGGTTTGCTCCAGTGATGAGCAGGGAGGGGATGATGAGGTCACTGACTCAAGGTGGGTGCCTGATAGGAGAGAGGAGGAGGCACATCACCGAGACAGGATGCCCTCCAGGGGCCAGCCTAAGGGCAGTACACTGACTGCATCACATCGCAGAGCTCCGCATGTGCAGGGCGCTGCTGTCTCTGCGCGTTATTCCAAAAGTTCTTTGGTGTGGGTTTTTTTGAGACAAGTGCATCAGATCGCATCGCTGCTATTTGCAACATATGTCTCAAGTGTATCTCGCGTGGGCAAAACATCTTCCACTTGGGCACCACATGATTGACAAGACATATGTTGACCTGCCATGCAGTTCGTTGGCAAGCGTACCTAAAAGACCCACATTTTCACCCCTCTTTTTCTCACGGAAGGCGATTCTGGCTCTCTACTGGCATGTGGAATGCAATGTCTTGGCCTCGCTGGACAGGGCGGTAAGGTGCATATTACCGCTGACTCATGGTCCAGCAGGCATGGACAGGGACATTACCTAAGTTTCACGGCACATTGGGTGACTCTTCTGGCAGCTGGGAAGGATGCAGGACAAGGTGCAGTAGTGTTGGAGGTTGTTCCACCACCATGCCTCCAAAATGCCACTACTAGTAATTCTGACACATCTCTCTCCTCCACCCCCTCCTCTTCTTCTTCCTCCATGGCCTCTTCCTGTGCTTTGTCCTCGGAACCAGCGGTGCTCCGTAGGTGTTCAAGGGGCTACGCAAGTACGCAGGCCAAAAGATGCCATGCGGTGCTTGAGCTGGTGTGCTTGGGGGACAGGAGCCACACTGGGGCAGAGGTTCTGTCAGCTCTGCAGGGGCAGGTTCAGAGGTGGTTGACGCCACGTCAACTTAAGGCAGGAATGGTGGTTTGCGACAATGGCACCAACCTCCTCTCCACCCTCTGACAGGGACAAATGACCCATGTGCCCGGTTTGGCTCACGTCCTTAACTTGGTGGTGCAGCGGTTCTTGGGCAGGTACCCGGGCTTGCAGGATATCCTGAGGCAGGCCAGGAAAGTCTGTGTGCATTTCCGCCGGTCATATAATGCCAATGCTCAGCTAGCAGACCTCCAAAAGGAATTTAACCTGCCCAAGAACCGCCTAATCTGTAACATGCCCACCAGGTGGAACTCAACATTGGCCATGCTGCAGTGGCTGCACACGCAGCAGAGGGCCATCAATGAGTACCTGTGCGACTATGGCACCAGGACAGGGTCAGGGGAGCTTGTTTTTTTTTTCCCACACCAGTGAGCCATGATCAGGGATGCATGCACTGTCCTGTCACCATTTGAGGAGGCCACGAGGATGGTGAGCAGTGACAGTGCATGCATCAGTGACACTGTCCCCCTTGTCCACCTGTTGGAGCACATGCTGCGTGGAATAATGGACAGGGCACTTGAAGCAGAACAGAGGCAGAAAGAGGAGGACTTCCTTAGCTCTCAAGGCCCCCTTTATCCAGACAGTGTTCCTGCGTGCCAGACAATCACACAGGAAGAGGAGGAGTAGGAGGAGGATTGCGTCAGCATGGAGGTAGAGCCTGGCACTCAGCATCAGCAGCAGCCTTTAGGGGATCATTTACAGTCCCAAGAAACCCATGGACTTGTACGTGGCTGGGAGGAGATGGCTGCGGACCATGTCGTCCTTAGTGACCCAGAGGACTCCGGACCAAATGCCTCAGCAAACCTACACTGCATGGCCTCCCTCATCCTGCAAAGCCTGCGGAAGGATCCTTGTATTCGTGGTATCAAGGAGAGGGATCAATACTGGCTGGCAACCTTCCTTGATCCACGTTACAAGGGTAAGGTTGCGGACCTTATCTTGCCGTCGCAGGTGGAGCAGAGGATGAAACATCTTCGGGAGGCCTTGCAGAAAGTCTGTGCAACGCGTTCAGAGACTGGGAGGTTACAAACTCCTGTTCCTGGACAACGTGTTGCTGAGGCTTCGGTCAGTCAAAGAAGGAGTGGTGGAGAAGGTGGCCGTCTGACCGATGCGTTCAGACAATTTTTTAGTTTGCAGCCCCAAGGTATGATCAGTTCCAGCAACCATAGCCAGAATCTGTTTTACATGGTGCAGGAATACCTAGGGGCAAGATTTGACTTGGACACCTTTCCCACCGAAAATCCTCTGGGTTACTGGGTCTTGAGGATGGATCACTGGCCAGAGCTTGCACAGTATTCAATAGAGCTACTGGCCTGTCCTGCATCCAGCGTTCTTTCGGAACGCACATTCAGTGCTGCTGGATGCTTTGTAACCGATCACTGGGTGCGTCTGTCCACTGACTCAGTCGATCGACTGACCTTCCTAAAAATGAATCAGTCTTGGATCACCAGCAGCTACCAGCACCTGATGCTGATGTAACCGAATAATTTTTTTGGAAATGTCAGATCCCTTCAAAGACTGCCTGTGCTGATGCTGAGTGACTATCCTGTTATGCTGAGTAATTATCCTCTTTCTCCTCAATGATCATGCTGATAGTCTGTAAGAACATTTTTGGTTCTGGGTGCCGCCACCAGTGCCTAAGGCCCAATTTTTCAGCCCCTGTTCAACAGGGACATGTAATTAAAATTTTTGATGCAATTCTTTGCAGCAGGGCTCGTTCCTGCGCTCCAACTAGAGTATCTGTGAGGGGTTGCAGTTTTGTGGCACCAGTGCCTAAGGCCCAATTTTTCTGCCCCTGTTCAACAGGGACATGTAATTAGAATTCCTGATCTAATATTTCACAGCAGGGCCCATATCTGCGCCCACCAAGAGTAACTGTGAGGACTTACAGTGTTTCGGCACCAGCACCACCACCAAAGGCCCAATTTTTCTGCCCCTGTTCTACAGGGGCATGCAATTACAATTCTTGATATAATATTTCACAGCAGGGCCCATTCCAGCGTCCACCAAGAGTAACTGTGAGAAATTACAGTGTTGTGGCACCAGCACCACCATCACCAAAGGCCCAATTTTTCTGCCCCTGTTCAACAGGGGCATGTAATTACAATTCTTGATCTAATATTTCACAGCAGGGCCTTGTGAGGGCTTACAGTGTTGTGGCAACACCAACACCTAAGGCCCAAATTTCTGCTGAGTATATAGGGCAGGCCACTACTTTCAAACATCCAACTTACAAACGACTCCTACTTGCAAACGGAAGGAGACAACAGGAAGTGAGATGAAATCTACCCCTAGGAAGGGAAATTCTCTCCTGTAAGAGTTAATATGGGAAAAACGTTTCTCCTTTCCACTGATGCTTTATCACCAATCCTTGTTTCACTAAAAACCCTAAATTTTCAAAAAACATTTGTCATTGGGACAAAAAGTGAGGTTAAATCTTCTGAAGAGGAGCACAGACAGCAAAACAAATGTCACAGGGGTGATAACCCTTCCCTATGTTTTCCAAAAAGCTTGAAATAGATTTTTTTGCTGGAGCTAAACAGGTTAAAAATGTACCAGTTCAAAATTACAAACAGATTCTACTTAACAAACAACAAACCTACAGTCCATGTCTTGTTTGCACCGCCTGTATACTGCTGTTCAGAGTATATAGGGCCTGGTGGCCCCACACCTTTCCTTTTTTTAATTTGGGTGCGGGGTTCCCCTTAATATCCATACAAGACCCAAAGGGCCTGGTAATGGACTGGGGGGGGTACCCATACTGTTTGTCTCACTGATTTTCATCCATATTGCCAGGACCCGACATTACATTAAGGCCGCAAGCAGTTTTAAATGACTTTTATTCCTTTAAAAATGTCATTTTGTGCAGGGACTGTTCTAAGCACGGGAAACACGCGCCACTTTACAGGCATACTATAGACACCCCCAGGTACGATATTTAAAGGAATATTTCACTTTTTTTTACTTTAAGCATCATTAAAATCACTGCTCCCGAAAAAACGGCCATTTTTAAAACTTTTTATTGCAATGATATATGTCCCCTGGCGCAGAACCCTGGTCCCCAAACCCTTTTTAGGACAATACTATGAAAATTAGCCTTTAAAATTAGCACTTTTGATTTTGAACGTTCGAGTCCCCTAGACGTCAATGGGGTTCTAACGTTCGTGCAAATTTTTCGGTCCGTTCGCAGGTTCTGGTGCGAACCGAACCGGGGGGTGTTCCGCTCATCCCTAATAGGTAACTTCTCCCACCTGTTCTACAACCTTGTATGGCCCTTGCCATTTCTCCAAAAATTTGCTCTCCACCGTAGGTACCAGAACAAGAACTCTGTCACCGGGGTTAAAAGTTCAGATCTTGGCTGAACGGTTATAGACTCTAGCCTGAGCCTGCTGAGCCTGTTGCAAATGGGATTTAACAATGGGCATGACTTTTCCAATCCGGTCTTGTATTTGAGCAATATGTTCCACTACACTTTTGAGTGGGATTGCCTCTTGTTCCCAGGTCTCTTTTGCTATATCTAATTAGCCTCTCAGATGTCGGCCATACAGCAACTCGAAAGGGGAAAAGCCAGTGGAGTTTTGGGGTACCTCCCGCTTAACAAACATGAGATAGAGCAAGAGACAGTCCCAGTCCCTACCATCTGCTGCTACCACTCGTTTTAACATTCCTTTCAGTGTTTTGTTGAACCTTTCCACTAGACCATCTGTTTGTGGGTGGTACACAGAAGTGCGTAAGTGATTCATTTTAAACAGTTTACACAACTCTTTAGTAACCTTCGACATGAAAGGCGTGCCCTGGTCAGTTGACAGGTCCTGAGGAATACCCACACGTGAGAACATAAGAAAAAGCTCTTTAGCAATACTCTTAGCTGAGGGGTTCCTTAACAGGATTGCCTCTGGGTACCAGGTGGCATAGTCCAAGACAACCAGGATATACTGGTGCCCTCTAGCGGACTTAACCAAGGGACCTACGATATCCATGGCAATCCTGTCAAAGGGCACCTCAGTGATGGGTAAAGGTACCAATGGACTCCGGAAATGCGAGACCTGAGCGGTGAGCTGACAAACTAGACAAGATTCACAGTACAATTTTACCTTTTTGTGTAAGCCTGGCCTAATAAAACCATTTCAATATTCTCTCCTTAGTTTTATCCACCCCCAGATGTCCCCCAAGAACATGATAATATGCCAGGTCTAGCACCATGCGTCTATGCAGTTGAGGTACAAGCAACTGTTCCAGTCTCTCTCCTCATATTTCATTGACTCGTCATTTTCCATAGCAAAATAGGGGAATAGAGCCTCCACCCTGGCTCTTGGGGTATCCCATTTACCACTTTTACCTGTTCCCTTGCCCTAGCTAAAGTGGGGTCCCTAAGCTGGGCTGTGCCAAACTTTTCTCGTTTCGTGGGCAGGTCCGGTAGGTCTAACTCCAGAGGGGGGTCCTCTGTGTCACCTGCAAGGACCTCCAAGGGAAAAATTTGCAGACTTTTTCTCTTCATTCTGCCTCTCCAGTGGTTCCGGGCAGTAGGAATCCATTCCAGCTGGGTGCCCTGCTCCCTGGGTCTTTCCCCATAAGTCCCAGAAAAAAGGAAGTCTCGTCTGAGGACAGTGTTATACATGAGATTTGGTACTACTCCAACCTCATGGTCCCTGGTGCCACAGGGATATTCAATAGACACAATGATCGTGGGGTAGCACTTGGTATCCCCATGAATACAAAGAACGCCCATTAGATGTCGCTGCACCTTTTGGGGGTTCACAAGACTGGCATGCACTAGAGTTACTAGATTGCCAGAATCCAGCAAGGCAGTCATCTGGCAACCATCCACTTTAATGACACAAATCTGTTTCTCTGTGCCACCTGGCTCTTGTTGGGTGCCTCCTGGTGTAGCAACAAAAGAACTTTGCTGGATCCTACTGTAATCCATAGATTCCTGATTTAGCGGACAACTGGCGGCCAGGTGCCCTGGTTCTTGGCAATGCCAGCACACTATAGGACCCCGGTCCTTGCTGGTCTCCCTTTGGTGACTGAGCCTCTTCACACCTTGCGCCTCAGGAACCTCATTTGCATTTACCACCTTTTTCCCCCACTTTAGGGCGGGATCGTCTTTTCCCAGGTTGATGGAGAAGGATTCTTTGGGTACTACCCCCTGAAGAAAATCCTCAGTACACAAGTACCGCTCCACGAGGGCCATCAACTCATTGGCATCTTTAGGATCAGCTCTCCCGGCAAACTGCTGTATAGGGGTTGGAAGGGCTGTCACAAAGCAGCCCACTACGACTCTCTCCGCGATTTTGGCTGGGGTGGCAACCTCTGGCTGTAACCACATCCATATGAGGTAAAAGAGGTCATACATCTGGGACCTTGCAGGTTGGTCCACCTTAAATTGCCAAGCATGGACGCTCTGAAATCTCACATCCATTGTTATGCCAAGGCGGGCCAGAATCTCATTTTTCAGAGTTTTATATTGCCGGGCCTCAGCAGCATTCAGATTAAAATAGGCCTTCTGTGGGTCCCCGGTCAAAAAGGGGGCAAGGATCTCAGCCCATTGGTCCTGGGGTAGCCCTTCACTCTCTGCCACCCTCTCAAAAACTGTGAGAAAAGCCTCCATGTCATCCTCGGCCGTCATTTTCTATAGTGCAGCCTGCACTTGTTTGTGTAATACAGCAACATTGTCCACATGTAGAACCTTGTCAGTCAGGGACTGTACCTGACTCTGTATGAGCTTATTGAACTCCTTCTGCTCCTGCATGGCAGTTTGGGTAGCAGTTATCAACAAGTGGTTAGTTTCTTGTTGGTCTGTGCATGCTTGTACCAACTGTTTGATTATTTCCTCCATTCTCTTAACAGTACACTGGTACCAGTGAATTAAAAAAAATCTTCCCCCCTTTTTTTTTCAAAAATGCTGCTGCAAGAGGTACAGTCTCTGGGTCTTGTGCCTGCTTCAAGCCACCAATTGTAGGGGATCAGACTCAATGCAGGGACAAACTCACAGTATCTTTAGGAAAACATCATGTTTAATCCACATGATATTCCCAAACAGAAGAAAAAGGGCATCTTGCCATTAATCCATAACAAAAATAAACTTCTGCTCTACCGAGCCTTACTGTGTCCATAGTCTGACCAGTCCTTGGTTTTGTAGTAAGTGTCCTTACAAACACAAATACTGTATCCAAAGTCAGGGAATAAGCAGCCATGCTCCTAGTTGCCTCCTCACATGCGGACACACACTCTCATCTGAGAGCTAGGACCAGCTGCCTTAATCAAGACCTGAAAAGAAAACATTAAAGTGTGGTCCATGGACTTGGGAGTCTGTCCCACCCAGATCTCTATCAGACTCCTAATAAAACCAGCCCCGGAATTAACTTTACCAATACAGGGTAAAGAACTATCCTTCTTTACCCTGAAGTCTTTGCTGGTATTATCTTAGATTGCATATCTAAGAATCCGTAGAGGAACATATATCCCATCAATCACTTTTCCAGAAATTTTAACCTGTTTCACAGGTACCCCGCTACAATATATATATATATCTATATATCCAGGGCTTTTTTTCTCAGAGAAAAGGTGCAGAAACTCACCCTCTCTGTCCAACTCTCCACCCCAACCACGCCCCAACCCCGCCCCCAGCCACACCTTTCTTAGAGGAGAGATTTACAGCGGCGCCAAATGTATCACATAAGGCAAATTCCCCAAAATCCCCCCAGCTCTCCTCTCATCACAAATCCCCTCCCAGGTCTCCTCTCATCACAAATCCCCTCCCAGCTCTCCTCTCATCACAAATTCCTTCCCACCTCTCCTCTCATCACAAATCCCCTCCCAGGTCTCTCTCATCACAAATCCCCTCCCAGCTCTCCTCTCATCACAAATACCCTCCCAGATCTCCTCTCATCACAAATCCCCTCCCAGCTCTCCTCTCATCACAAATCCCCTCCCAGCTCTCCTCTCATCACAAATCCCCTCCCAGCTCTCCTCTCATCACAAATCCCCTTCCAGCTCTCCTCTCATCACAAATCCCCTCCCAGCTCTCCTCTCATCACAAATCCCCTCCTAGCTCTCCTCTCATCACAAATCCCCTCCCAGCTCTCCTCTCATCACAAATCCCCCCCCAGCTCTCCTCTCATCACAAATCCCCTCCCAGGTCTCCTCTCATCACAAATCCCCTCCCAGCTCTCCTCTCATCACAAATCCCCTCCCAGGTCCCTCTCATCACAAATCCCCTCCCAGCTCTCCTCTCATCACAAATCCCCTCCCAGATCTCCTCTCATCACAAATCCCCTCCCAGATCTCCTCTCATCACAAATCCCCTCCCAGCTCTCCTCTCATCACAAATCCTCTCCCAGCTCTCCTCTCATCACAAATCCCCTCCCAGCTCTTCTCTCATCACAAATCCCCTTCTAGCTCTCCTCTCATCACAAATCCCCTCCCAGCTCTCCTCTCATCACAAATCCCCTCCCAGCTCTCCTCTCATCACAAATCCCCTCCCAGATCTCCTCTCATCACAAATCCCCTCCCAGCTCTCCTCTCATCACAAATCCCCTCCCAGCTCTCCTCTCATCACAAATCCCCTCCCAGCTCTCCTCTCATCACAAATCCCCTTCTAGCTCTCCTCTCATCACAAATCCCCTCCCAGCTCTCCTCTCATCACAAATCCCCTCCCAGCTCTCCTCTCATCACAAATCCCCTCCCAGCTCTCCTCTCATCACAAATCCCCTCCCAGCTCTTCTCTCATCACAAATTTCTTCCCAGCTCTCCTCTCATCACAAATCCCCTCCTAGGTCTCTCTCATCACAAATCCCCTCCCAATTCTCCTCTCATCACAAATCCCCTCCCAGATCTTCTCTCATCACAAATCCCCTCACAGCTCTCCTCTCATCATAAATCCCCTCTCAGCTCTCCTCTCATCACAAATCCTCTCCTAGTTCTCCTCTCATCACAAAGGGGGCTAGTGCAGGAAGGGGGAGGGGGGAGAGGGCTAGTGCTGGGAGGGGGGTGGAAATGTGCTGGGGGAGAGGGGGGCTAGTGCTGGAAGGGGGGGTTGGAAATGTGCTGGGGGGAGAGGGGGGCTAGTGCTGGAAGGGAGAGAGGGGAGGGGGCTAGTGCTGGAAGGGGGAGGGGGGAGAGGGGGGCTAGTGCTGGTAGGGGGGTCAAAATGTGCTGGGGGAGAGGGGGGCTAGTGCTGGAAGGGGGGGTTGGAAATGTGCTAGGGGGGAGGGGGGCTAGTGCTGGAAGGGGGGGTTGGAAATGTGCTGGGGGAGAGGGGGGCTAGTGCTGGAAGGGGGGGTTGGAAATGTGCTGGGGGGAGAGGGGGGCTAGTGCTGGAAGGGGGGGTCGGAAATGTGCTGGGGGAGAGGGGGCTAGTGCTGGAAGGGGGTCTGGAAATGTGCTGGGGGGAGAGGGGGGCTAGTGCTGGAAGGGGGTGGTGGAAATGTGCTGGGGGGGGAGAGGGGAGCTAGTGCTGGAAGGGGGGTGGTGGAAATGTGCTGGGGGGAGAGGGGAGCTAGTGCTGGAAGGGGCTGTCAGGTTTCAAATTAATCCCACACTGATTTCTGGAATATGTCCTTTCTCATACCAAAGCACATATCTTCCTAACCCCCAATCACTCCACCAAGTGTACATCGTTTTCGTTTCCTTCTTCCCAATCCCAGCCACTCTCTCCCCCTCCTTCCTGTCTATCTATAAAGCATAGAAAAGTTTGTACAGACCTGAAGTCAGCACGTGTTCCTGCTCCCCCTCCTCTTGTATATACAGAGCTGAATGAGAAGGAGAAGGGGGAGGAGGTAGCTTCGTTCTGCTGTGTATGAGTGAGAGAGGCTGCTGCAGAGGCAGGGGACATGCATCTGATGATTGTGCAGACAGCAGACATGTCACTGCCAGGAGAGGAGAGGGCTGTCAGAGGTTCCGGAATGCAGTTCCGGTGAGTTCTGGCTGAAAAAGAGCCCTGTATATATCTATATGTAGAGAGAGAGAGAGGCAACCTTTTAAGAAAAAGTGACTACAAGTCATAATTTTAACCACTTCAATACCAGGCACTTAGACACCTTCCCACCCGGGCCAATTTTCAGCTTTCAGCGCTGTCGCAATTTGAATGACAATTGCGCGGTCATGCTACACTGCACCCAAACAAATTTTTTATCATTTTGTTCCCACAAATAGAGCTTTCTTTTGGTGGTATTTGATCACCTCTGCGGTTTTTATTTTTTGCGCAACAAATAAAAAAAGACAGAAAATTTTGAAAAAAAACAAGTTTTTCTTTGTTTCTGTTAAAACTTTTTGTAAATAAGTACGTTGTCTTCTTCAATGACGGGCACTGATATGGCTGCACTGACGGGCACTGATATGGCTGCACTGACGGGCACTGATACGGCGGCACTGATGGGCACTGATGAGGTGGCACCAATGAGGTGGCACTGATGAGGTGGCACTGACGGGCACTGATGATGGGCACTGATAGGCAGCACTGATGGGCACTGATAGGTGGCACTGATGGGCACTGATAGGTGGCACTGGTATGCGGCACTGATGGGCACTCATAGGTGGCATGGATGGGCACTCATAGGCGGCATTGATGGGCACTCATATTTGGCATTGATGGGCACTCGTAGGTGGCATTGATGGTTACTTATGGGTGGCACTGATAGTTGGCACAGATGGGCATGGATGGGCACTGATAGATGGGCACTGATGGGCATGGATGGGCACTGACAGGTGGCACGAATGGACACTGATGGGTGGCACTGGTGACCCTGCTTGTTTGCAGTGATGCCCCTAAGGGTGGCATTGCTGGGCATCACTGCAACATAATAGTGCCAATCAGTGCCACAGTTTTTGGACATGTGATAGGTTGTCTTGCAATTGCTGCTTTGTTTTTTAGTCAACCTAGCCAGTCGTTTAGACAGTACTGTACTTTTTTTTTCTTTTTCCATAACAAGAAAGACAGTGCTTTTTTTATACCATACTTTAAATTATAGACTTTTTTTTATAAATGAGACAAATGGTGTAAAAAAAAAAAAAAAAAAAGTTTT
Organism: Lithobates clamitans; assembly: GCA_037952925.1. Lineage (NCBI taxonomy): Eukaryota > Metazoa > Chordata > Amphibia > Anura > Ranidae > Lithobates > Lithobates clamitans. The sequence goes on along the minus strand of JBBGZY010001149.1, from coordinate 3,296,100 downwards.
CTATTGATTTAAAGCCACATAAAAATGTTTTTGTTTTTTCTTTAATTTGTCAAGAATCAAACAATAGCAAATGTGCCTATTTTTTTTCCAAGTTATCGGGAAAATATCATGTAGAAACAATGGTGTATGTATTAGATTTTAATTTCAAAGCTTTTTTTCCCAACACCATGACATGACAACAAAGGCCCTATCTATGATCCATCTACGTAAGACCATGGCACTATTTTGAACAGAAAACAGTCTGAAGTATTAGATTGTGAATGTTTTTTAACATTTGTAAATGTTGATTTTATGTTAGGGTTACTTGAAGCTAAAGCAAAATCAAATGAAAATAAATCTGAAAATTCTTGTTTCTTGTTGGTTTTTTTTCATATGTATATAAGTAGGTAATAATGCTACAAAATGTGTTTTACCCCTCTTCCTAGACATAAGAACACCACATATGTCTTAGTCAATTGGTGGAAACACAAAAGTATTCTGGGTGTCAGTAGCTGAAAAAATGCTATGTCAGTTTTTAGGTGCTGTAAATGATGTAGGACTTTTAACCACATTTTTAGAATGCACTTGGTAGCAAAATTAGAAAACACACATTTTTTAACAGAAGTGTAAATTTGGTGATGGGTTTCACATACACAGCGACGGCTACCTCTCCCATGCACAAGGATATCATAATTGTATGCCTTAGTCACCAGGTGGAAATATGGTAGGGCCCAGAATCAAGGGAATGTATGTATTCTGGCTGCCAATGCCTATAAACTGCCATGCCAGGTTATTAAAAGTATTGAGACACCTGCCTTTACATGCACATGAACTTTAATGCCATTCTTAGTCTGTAGGGTTAAACATTCAATTGGCCCACCCAGTTTTAACAGTTTCAACTCTTCTGGGAAGGCTGTCCACAGTGTTTAGGAGTGTGTCTATGGGAATGTTTGACCATTCTTCCAGAAGTGCATTTGTGAGGTCAAGCAGGCCTGGCTCCTATTCTCCACTCAAATTCATCTCAAAGGTGTTCTATCGGGTTGAGGTCAGGACACTGTGCGGGCCAGCCAAGTTTCTCCACCCCAAATTCGCTCATCCATGTCTTTATGGACCTTTCTTTGTGAACTGGTCCAAATCATTTGGTGGAGGGGGATTATAGTGTGAGGTTGTTTTTCACATACACAGCGACGGCTACCTCTCCCATGCACAAGGATATCATAATTGTATGCCTTAGTCACCAGGCGGAAATATGGTAGGGCCCAGAATCAAGGGAATGTATGTATTCTGGCTGCCAATGCCTATAAACTGCCATGCCAGGTTTTTGGGCACCATACTGCATTTACAGTGGCTAAAAAGTGGCTAGACTTCCCCAAAATCACTGGGTTCAGAAAGGTAACGTCCTCAAGGTTTTTGACAAGAGGTATAACTTAAACTTTGAACACCAGTTTTTATAATGTACTTATCAGCAATGTTAGAAAAAAGATTAAAGTGGTTCTAAAGCCTTAAGGTTTCTTGCCTTAATGTATTCTATGTATTAATGTAAAAGAAACCTTCTGTTGAAGAGGATCCCCCCAGCCCATAGTACCTGAGCCAGGTCTCAATCCAGTGCAGTGCATAAGAGCAGCGGCTCTCCCAGGTATTTCCCTGCTCATTGGCTCCAGCTCCTGTCAATCTAATCCTAAAATGAGGGAGTGGGGAGCGGGGCTGAGACTGCCTGTCTGTGTCAATAGATGCAGACAGGGAGGCTCGAGAATGAGACCTACATGAGTGCCCCCATAGAAAGTGGCATTCTATGGGGGCATTCAGTTGGGGGGAGGAGCCAGAAGCACTGGTAGGGGACCCTAGAAGAGGAGGACTGGGGCTGCTCTATGCAAAACCATTGCACAGAGCAAGTAAGAATAACATGTTTATTATTTTACTTAGAAAAAAGGAAGCTTTAGAATAATTTTGAATTCAAAATTTTCATTGAAAGCATAAATTTATTGATGGGTTTCACAAACAAATTGATGAAATAGTATGTAGCGCACTACTCCCTTGGGAGCTGCTGAGTTTTAGTTCTTTACCTTTGCCAATCGCTCTGCTTCCGAACACCCATGCACCCACATAACACCAAACAGTCAAAGTTACACTTTAAGCTTCTTTATTTGAGATTAAATCCATGGGATCTCCAATGAAGTATATGAGATGTCCCATGAGGCCTTGTATGGTTGCAAGGGGGCTGTTTTAATCCTCTCCTGGTTCCTTTCCTTTTTTGCAATGCAGCACTCCCTGAATCCCACAGGTGAACATCACTCCAAATAATGTCTCCTGTAATGATTTCCCACTGCAGCTTATTGCTTCTTCTTTAACCACTTGCCGACCGCCTCACGTCTATATACGTGAGCAGAATGGCACGGGCAGGCAAAATCACGTACCCATACGTGATTGCCTTCCCGCGGGCGGGGGGTCTGATCGGTCGGCATTTGGCTAGGAGCGATGAGAGACGAGGGGGAGACCATCCGATCGTGGCCCCCCCCTCGCGATCGCTCCCAGCCAATGAGGAACATCCCCTGCCTGTGTATAGTACACACAGGCAGAGGATGTGATGTCATCTCTCCTCGGCTCGGCAGTTTCCGCTCTAGCGCCGAGGAGAGAAGACATGTAAGTGCACCAACACACACACACACAGTAGAACATGCCAGGCACACAAAACACCCCCGATCCCCCCCGATCGCCCCCCGATCCCCCCCCGATCGCCCCCCGATCCCCCCCCGATCGCCCCCCCCCCCTGTCACAAACTGACACCAAGCAGTATTTTTTTTTTTTTTCTGATTACTGCAGGGTGTCAGTTAGTGACAGTTACTGTGGTAGGACAGTGAGTGTTAACCCCCTTTAGGTCTAGGGTACCCCCCTAACCCCCCCTAATAAAGTTTTAACCCCTTGATCACCCCCTGTCGCCAGTGTCGCTAAGCGATCATTTTTCTGATCGCTGTATTAGTGTCGCTGGTGACGCAGGAACGTAAATATTTTGGTTCGCCGTAAGCATTTTATAGCGACAGGGACCCCCATATACTATCTAATAAATGTTTTAACCCCTTGATTGCCCCCTAGTTAACCCTTTCACCACTGATCACTGTATAACTGTTACGGGTGACGCTGGTTAGTTGGTTTATCTTTTATAGTGTCAGGGCACCCGTCGTTTATTACCGAATAAAGGTTTAGCCCCCTGATCGCCCGGCGGTGATATGCGTCGCCCCAGGCAGCGTAAGATTAGCGCCAGTACCGCTAACACCCACGCACGCAGCATATGCCTCCCTTAGTGGTATAGTATCTGTACGGATCAATATCTGATCTGATCAGATCTATACTAGCGTCCCCAGCAGTTTAGGGTTCCCAAAATCGCAGTGTTAGCGGGATCAGCCCAGATACCTGCTAGCACCTGCGTTTTGCCCCTCCGCCCGGCCCAGCCCAGCCCGGCCCACCCAAGTGCAGTATCAATCGATCACTGTCACAAAACGCTAAACGCATAACTGCAGCGTTCGCAGAGTCAGGCCTGATCCCTGCAATCGCTAACAGTTTTTTTGGTAGCGTTTTGGTGAACTGGCAAGCACCAGCCCCAGGCAGCGTCAGGTTAGCGCCAGTCGTGCTAACACCCACGCACGCACCGTACACCTTCCTTAGTGGTATAGTATCTGAACGCATCAATATCTGATCCGATCAGATCTATACTAGCGTCCCCAGCAGTTTAGGGTTCCCAAAAACGCAGTGTTAGCGGGATCAGCCCAGATACCTGCTAGCACCTGCGTTTTGCCCCTCCGCCTGGCCCAGCCCAGCCCACCCAAGTGCAGTATCGATCGATCACTGTCACTTACAAAACACTAAACGCATAACTGCAGCGTTCGCAGAGTCAGGCCTGATCCCTGCGATCGCTAACAGTTTTTTTGGTAGCGTTTTGGTGAACTGGCAAGCACCAGCCCCAGGCAGCGTCAGGTTAGCGCCAGTACCGCTAACACCCACGCACGCACCGTACATCTCCCTTAGTGGTATAGTATCTGATCAGATCAATACCTGATCCGATCAGATCTATACTAGCGTCCCCAGCAGTTTAGGGTTCCCAAAAACGCAGTGTTAGCGGGATCAGCCCAGATACCTGCTAGCACCTGCGTTTTGCCCCTCCGCCCAGCTCACCCAAGTGCAGTATCGATCGATCACTGTCACTTACAAAACACTAAACGCATAACTGCAGCATTCGCAGAGTCAAGCCTGATCCCTGTGATCGCTAACAGTTTTTTTGGTAGCGTTTTGGTGAACTGGCAAGCGCCAGCGGCGTAGTACACCCCGGTCGTAGTCAAACCAGCACTGCAGTAACACTTGGTGACGTGGCGAGTCCCATAAATGCAGTTCAAGTTGGTGAGGTGGCAAGCACAAGTAGTGTCCCGCTGCCACCAAGAAGACAAACACAGGCCCGTCGTGCCCATAATGCCCTTCCTGCTGCATTCGTCAATCCTAATTGGAAACCCACCACTTCTGCAGCGCCCGTACTTCCCCTATTCACATCCCCAACCAAATGCAGTCGGCTGCATGAGAGGCATTTTTATGTCCTCCCGAGTACCCCTACCCAACGAACCCCCCCAAAAAAGATGTTGTGTCTGCAGCAAGCGCGGATATAGGCGTGACACCCGCTATTATTGTCCCTCCTGTCCTGACAATCCTGGTCTTTGCATTGGTGAATGTTTTGAACGCTACCATACACTAGTTGAGTATTAGCGTAGGGTACAGCACTGCACAGACTAGGCACACTTTCACAGGGTCTCCCAAGATGCCATCGCATTTTGAGAGACCCGAACCTGGAACCGGTTACAGTTATAAAAGTTAGTTACAAAAAAAAGTGTAAAAAAACAAAAACAAAAAAAAAACCACATACAAAAATATAAAATAAAAAAAAATAGTTGTCGTTTTATTGTTCTCTCTCTCTCTCTATTCTCTCTCTATTGTTCTGCTCTTTTTTACTGTATTCTATTCTGCAATGTTTTATTGTTATTATGTTTTATCATGTTTGTTTTTCAGGTCTGCAATTTTTTATACTTTACCGTTTACTGTGCTTTATTGTTAACCATTTTTTTGTCTTCAGGTACGCCATTCACGACTTTGAGTGGTTATACCAGAAAAATGCCTGCAGGTTTAGGTATCATCTTGGTATCACTCTTTTCAGCCAGCGGTCGGCTTTCATGTAAAATCAATCCTGGTGGCTAATTAGCCTCTAGACTGCTTTTACAAGCAGTGGGAGGGAATGCCCCCCACCGTCTTCCGTGTTTTTCTCTGGCTCTCCTGTCTCAACAGGGAACCTGAGAATGCAGCTGGTGATTCAGCCAGCAGACCATAGAGCTGATCAGAGACCAGAGTGGCTCCAAACATCTCTATGGCCTAAGAAACTGGAAGCTACGAGCATTTTATGAATTAGATTTTGCCGGATGTAAACAGCGCCATTGGGAAATTGGGAAAGCATTTTATCACACCGATCTTGGTGTGGTCAGATGCTTTGAGGGCAGCGGAGAAATCTAGGGTCTAATAGACCCCAATTTTTTCAAAAAAGAGTACCTGTCACCACCTATTGCTATGATAGGGGATATTTACATTCCCTGAGATAACAATAAAAATGATTTAAAAAAATATATGAAAGGAACAGTTTAAAAATAAGATAAAAAAGCAAAAAAATAATAAAGAAAAAAAAAAAAAAAAAAGCACCCCTGCCCCCCCTACTCTCGCGCTAAGGCGAACGCAAGCGTCGGTCTGGCGTCAAATGTAAACAGCAATTGCACCATGCATGTGAGGTATCACCACGAAGGTCAGATCGAGGGCAGTAATTTTAGCAGTAGACCTCCTCTGTAAATCTAAAGTGGTAACCTGTAAAGGCTTTTAAAGGCTTTTCAAAATGTATTTAGTTTGTCGCCACTGCACGTTTGTGCGCAATTTTAAAGCATGTCATGTTTGGTATCCATGTACTCGGCCTAAGATCATCTTTTTTATTTCATCAAACATTTGGGCAATATAGTGTGTTTTAGTGCATTAAAATTGAAAAAAGTGTGTTTTTTCCCCAAAAAATGCGTTTGAAAAATCGCTGCGCAAATACTGTGTGAAAAAAAAAATGAAACACCCACCATTTTAATCTGTAGGGCATTTGCTTTAAAAAAATATATAATGTGTGGGGGTTCAAAGTAATTTTCTTGCAAAAAAAAATAAATTTTTCATGTAATCAAAAAGTGTCAGAAATGGCTTTGTATTCAAGTGGTTAGAAGAGTAGGTTATGTGTGACATAAGCTTCTAAATGTTGTGCATAAAATGCCAGGACAGTTCAAACCCCCCCCAAATGACCCCATTTTGGAAAGTAGACACCCCAAGCTATTTGCTGAGAGGCATCTCGAGTCCATGGAATATTTTATATTGTGACACAAGTTACGGGAAAGAGACAATTTTTTTTTTTATTTTTTTTTTTTTTGCACAAAGTTGTCACTAAATGATATATTGCTCAAACATGCCATGGGAATATGTAAAATTACACCCCAAAATACATTCTGTTGCTTCTCCTGAGTACGGGGATACCACATGTGTTGGACTTTTTGGGAGCCTAGCCGCGCACGGGACCCCGAAATCCAAGCACCGCCTTCAGGCTTTCTAAGGGCGTAAATTTTTGATTTCACTCTTCACTGCCCATCACAGTTTCGGAGGCCATGGAATGCCCAGGTTGCAAAAAAAACCCCCAAATGACCCCATTTTGGAAAGTAGACATCCCGAGCTATTTGCTGAGAGGTATAGTGAGTATTTTGCAGACCTCACTTTTTGTCACAAAGTTTTGAAAATTGAAAAAAGAAAAAAAAATTTTTTTAGTTGTCTTTCTTTATTTTCAAAAACAAATGAGAGCTGCAAAATACTCACCATGCCTCTCAGCAAATAGCTTGGGGTGTCTACTTTCCAAAATGGGGTCATTTGGGGGGGGTTTGTGCCACCTGGGCATTCCATGGCCTCCGAAACTGTGATAGGCAGTGAAGAGTGAAATCAAAAATTCACGCCCTTAGAAATCCTGAAGGCGGTGATTGGTTTTCAGGGCCCCGTACGCGGCTAGGCTCCTAAAAAGTCCCACACATGTGGTATCCCCATACTCAGGAGAAGCAGCTAAATGTATTTTGGGGTGCAATTCCACATATGCCCATGGCCTGTGTGAGCAATATATCATTTAGTGACAACTTTGTGCAAAAAAAAAAAAAATTTGTCACTTTCCCGCAACTTGTGTCAAAATATAAAACATTCCATGGACTCAACATGCCTCAAAGCAAATAGCTTGGGGTGTCTACTTTCCAAAATGGGGTCATTTGGGGGGGGGGTTTATGCCATCTGGGCATTTTATGGCATTCAAAACTGTGATAGGTAGTGAGCAGTAAAATCAAAAATGTACGCCCTTAGAAATCCTGAAGGCAGTGATTGGTTTTCGGGGCCCCGTACGCGGCTAGGCTCCCAAAAAGTCCCACACATGTGGAATCCCAATACTCAGGAGAAGCAGCTAAATGTATTTTGGGGTGCAATTCCACATATGCCCATGGCCTGTGTGAGCAATATATCATTTAGTGACAACTTTTTGTAATGTTTTTTTTTTTTTGTCATTATTCAATCACTTGGGACAAAAAAAATTAATATTCAATGGGCTCAACATGCCTCTCAGCAATTTCCTTGGGGTGTCTACTTTCCAAAATGGGGTCATTTGTCGGGGTTTTGTACTGCCCTGCCATTTTAGCACCTCAAGAAACGACATAGGCAGTCATAAATTAAAGGCTGTGTAAATTCCAGAAAATGTACCCAAGTTTGTAGGCGCTATAACTTTTGCGCAAACCAATAAATATACAATTTAAATATCAATTTTTTTCAAAATTTTCGGTCTTTTTCCGTGTATAGCGCAAAAAATAAAAACGGCAGAGGTGATCAAATACCATCAAAAGAAAGCTCTATTTGTGGGAATAAAAGGACGCAAATTTAGTTTGGGTACAGCATTGCATGACCGTGCAATAAGCAGTTAAAGCGACGCAGTGCCAAATTGTAAAAAGTGCTCTGGTCAGGAAGGGGGTAAATCCTTCCGGGGCTGAAGTGGTTAAGACATCTAGCTGAGGATTTACTACTCTGAATAGCTCCTCTGCTTAACTCAATAGGCTTCCTTTGGGGTATTGGTTCTTTAAGGTCAACACCTACACCACTTACCTTATGACCCGCATACCAACATCCTTTAGGTACTTGAACGTATTAGAAATTGTGATCCTTGAATTTACAATATAAGTTCCTCTCTCAGCTCCTCTGGGTTTGCACTCCCTTTGCTCTCTCCCAATTAACAGTCCATGTTCTACTCACAGAAAGTCGATGACCCAGGTTTTCGTCTGCCGCTTTGCTCCTACTTCCTCCTTTTCTTGACCGGCAGCTCCCCGCATGGGAGCGCCCGGTGGTTCCTTGTCGACTACATGCTGACTCCTTATCCAGGGCCTAGGCTCTCGGCCTCCCTGGATCCTCTTCCGGCACCAAGGCTACTGGATCTCTGAACTCCTGGGCCACTGGGCCTAACATGTGGACTCTGAATCCCGAACTGAATCTGCGAACCCCTCCCAGAGAATGTGACCCCCATTTTATGTGAGACCTCCCCTTGACCGAAGAAATTAACCATTGGTCAATCCTCTCACATGGGTTTCCTACCACTCAGGTCTCAGCCCATTCTCTCTCTTCAGCAAAATCCACCGTCAAGCAGAGAAGGTTTTCCTGAGCCCAAATATAGGCGACCACACCCCCTTCTATTCTGACACTTCCAAACCTGAATTACCATCCAGGCCTAGCAAAGAACACCGGCCTGAACAAATTTACCTGTCTGTATATCCTACTCTATCAAAAAAAACCCATAAAGCACATACCTAAAGGTAGAGGGAGCTACAAGTATAAACTGCACCCAGAAATGTGTTCAATCACCTCTCCCATGCAAAAAAGATACCATATAAATATGCTTTAACCACTTTAGTACTAGGCACTTTCACCCCCTTCCTGCCCAGGCCAATTTTCAGCTTTCAGTGCTGTCACACTTTGAATGACAATTAAGCGGTTATGCAACACTGTACCCAAATGAAATTTTTAGCACTTTTTTTGAGACAGAAAAAACTTTCTTTTGGTGGCATTTAATCACCACTGGGGTTTTTTTTAATGCTTATCAGCTGGATGTCCCCAATCTTTCTGGGGCACGGGCGACGTGCTGACACATCACTCAAATAGCATCCACCTGGGACCAAGCCTCACTTTCACTCCCGGATTTGTGGTGAAACCCTTGCTGACCGCTTAAGGCAACCAAAGGATTCGAGATACCAGAGGATTCAAATGTCCCCACAGAGGGCATAACCTGTCTGCTCGTATGACCCCGCTCTTTAGGGGGTCCACCGGTTCCAGTAAGGGTTATCATATACATAGTTTTACATCAAGTTGTCTCTCATTTGTGGACATCAAAGAATAAGGCTGATTATCTGGACCCTGATACCCGCTGTGGATCACATACTCACATATTTTTCACCTTTCTATCACATTTAAGGAAAACGCTGCTCACTATATTTAATTTCCATATGGACATTACTTATTTATTTATTTATTTATTTATTTTATTATTTGTCTTGTATATGATTTATTTCAACTGTTGTTATTTGGTCAATTTCACTATTCATTTAATTACCCATCACCAGAAGGAGCTTAGGGTATTTGGGGTGCACTCTTGATCCGGGTGTGTCCTTGACTCTTGTATGTCACTGGTTTACAGTATTTCTTATATAGGGAAATGTTTAATGTAGCGCAACTTTTTCACATTTGTATGATTTCTATGATGTCCAATGGAAAATGGCTATTTGTTTTTCCCAAAGCATTACCCACTACGTCAACCACTGGGAACTGTCTCAAAAGGTCTTATGGTACCTAACTCCGTATCATTTAGCAAAATTCTCTCCTGAGAATTCCATTCTCTGCTGGAGAGGCTGTGGACACATAGGTACCCTCCCACACATACTTTGGCATTGTAAAGGCTTAACCAGTTACTGGAATAAAGTCTTCCAACTTATATCTAGAATCACTGGGATTCTTACCCTTGGCTTTACTTTACTTAAAACATTAACTTCCCCATTCAAATCCGCAACATTGCAGTAATCTTTCTCATGTCCACCAAGATGCTCATTACCAAATTCTTGAGGTCTGCTCAAGCATCCAATGTGTCCGAGATAGTTGCTCATTTAAACCTTACCTATACCTATGAAAAGAACCTAGCTCTCAGAACAGGCTCTATGCAAAAATTCAAAATGATGTGGAGTCCATGGAGCTCAATGACATCTCCTATCCTTGATTGATATACTTTATAAGTTGGTATATAGGCCGATTACTACTGTTTCCTCATGCTTATCAGTAATGCTATGCTTTATTATCAGCATTGATTGACTGGTTTATTGTTACCCTTGTTGCTCTGTGTCCTTCACTATATGTACAACATGTATAACAGTATAACCCAATAAAAATGTATTGTTGAAAAAAAACAAAATGTTTGCTTGTGTTATTAGTTCACTGATTTTCTCAGAAGTCTGCACTAAGATATAAGTCAAATTTTAGGCATCCTTTGCAACAGAAATTTAATTTTTTATGAGATACTCCCTAAGTGCTATTTATGTCTACAGAGATGTAGACACTGCAGCTTTTCTCATCAGAACATCAGAACACTGATGCCCTGTACACACGGTCGGACATTGATCGGACATTCCGACAACAAAATCCATGGATGTTGGCTCAAACTTGTTTTGCATACACACAGTCGCACAAAGTTGTCGGAATTTCCAAACGCCAAAAACGCGGTGACGTACACCACGTACAACGAGACTATAAAAGGGCAGTTCAGTACTAAGCGCGGCACCCTTTGGGCTTCTTTTGCTAATCTCGTGTTAGTAAAAGTTTGATGGGAGACGATTTGCGCTTTTTCAGATTCGTGGTTTTCAGATCGTATTTCTGCAGTTCAGTTTGTGCTTGTGGGTTTGTATCTGGTCTGCAGTGCATGCAGCGAGTTCCCATTGACTTGTTATTGTGTTCATGTTCGTTCATTACTGATTTTCAGGTCGCTCTTCACAGGCCTTGCTGTTCTTCAGTGCGTTCTGTTACTGCGTTCTGACCAGCCGACCGCTTTCTAGCCATGTTGCGTATACATACTCATCTTAGAGTTCGTGCTGTGCAGGGGGCTTGGTGTTGGGGTCCTTACTTTGACACAAGCCCAGTCCATGAACAGGGTGGGGAGGAGTTCATGGACCAAGAATTGGTTGCTCCAGCGTGACCAGTTCTGTCACATGGCTTTGCTCCGTGAGATCCGTGAGAATAATCCTGACGATTTCAGGAACTTTCTCAGGATGACGGACCCCGTATTTCACCGTTTGTTGGCTTTGCTGACCCCCTATATCAGCAGGCAGGATACTTGCATGAGGCAAGCCATCACTCTGGAGCAGAGTGTCCAAGTCCAAGGCGAACCCCGCACCCAAATTAAAAAAGGAAACAGCAGTATACAGGCTCTGTACTCTGAACAGCAGTATACAGGCGGTGCAAACAAGACAGGGACTGTAGGTTTGTTGTTAAGTAGAATCTGTTTGTAATTTTGAACTGGTACATTTTTAATGTGTTTAGCTCCAGCCAAAAAATCTATTCTAAGCTTTTTGGAAAACATAGGGAAGGGTTATCACCCCTGTGACATTTGTTTTGCTGTCTGTGCTCCTCTTCAGAAGATTTAACCTCACTTTTTGTCCCAATGACAAATGTTTTTTGAAAATTTGTTTTTTTTTTGGGAAACAAGGATTGGTGATAAAGCATCAGTGGAAAGGAGAAATATTTTTCCCTTATTAACTCTTACAGGAGAGAATTTCCCTTCCTAGGGGTAGATTTCATCTCACTTCCTGTTGTCTCCTTCCATTTGCAAGTAGGAGTCATTTGTAAGTTGGATGTTTGAAAGTAGGGGCCTGGCCTATATACTCAGCAGAAATTTGGGCCTTAGGTGTTGTTGTGGCCACAACACTGTAATCCCTCACAGGACACTGCTGTGAAATATTAGATCAAGCATTGTAATTACATGCCCCTGTTGAACAGGGGCAGAAAAATTGGGCCTTTGGTGGTGGTGGTGGTGCTGGTGCCACAACACTGTAAGTCCTCACTCGCTCTTGGTGGGCGCAGAAATGGGCCCTGCTGTGAAATATTAGATCAAGAATTGTAATTACACGCCCCTGTTAAAGAGGGGCTGAAAAATTGAGCCTTAGGCACTGGTGCTGGTGCCACAACACTGCAACCCCTCACAGATACTCTAGTTGGAACGCAGGAACAAGCCCTGCTGCAAAGTATTGCATCAAAAATTGTAATTACACGCCCCTTTTAAACAGGGGCTGAAAAATTAGGCCTTCAACACTGGTGCTGGTGCCACAACACTGCAACACCTCGCAGATACTCTAGTTTGAATGCAGGAACGAGCCCTGCTGCAAAGTATTGCATCAAAAATTGTAATTACATGCCCCTGTTAAACAGGGGCTGAAAAATTAGGCTTTAGGTACTGGTGCTGGTGCCACAACACTGCAACCCCTCACAGATATTCTAGTTGGAACGCAGGAACGAGCCCTGCTGCAAAGTATTGCATCAAAAATTGTAATTACATGCCCCTGTTAAATAAGGGCTAAAAAATTGGGTCTTAGGCACTGGTGGCGGCGCCCATAACCAAAAATGTTCTTACAAGCTATCAGTGTGATCATTGAGGAGAAAGAGGATAATTACTCAGGATAGTCACTCAGCATCAGCATAGGCAGTCTTTGAAGGGATCTTAAAAATTATTCGGTTACATCAGCATCAGGTGCTTGGTAGCTGGTGGTGATCCAAGACTGATTCATTTTTATGAAGGTCAGTCGATCGACCGAGTCGGTGGACAGACGCACCCTATGATCGGTTACAAAGCCTCCAGCAGCACTGAATGTGCGTTCCAAAAGAACGCTGGATGCAGGACAGGCCATTAGCTCAATTGCATACTGTGCAAGCTCTGGCCAGTGATCCATCCTCAAGACCCAGTAACCCAGAGGATTTTCGGTGGGAAAGGTGTCCAAGTCAGATCTTGCCCCTAGGTATTCCTGCACCATGTAAAACAGACGCTGGCGATGGTTGCTGGAACCGATCATACCTTGGGGCTGCGGACTAAAAAAAATTGTCTGAACGCATCGGTCAGACGGCCACCTTCTCCACCACTCCTTCTTTGCCTGACGAAGCCTTAGCAACACGTTGTCCAGAAACAGGAGTTTGTAACCTCCCAGTCTCTGGGAACGCATTGCACAGACCTTTCTGCAAGGCCTCCCGAAGATGTTTCATCCTCTGCTCCCTCTGCAACGGCAAGATAAGGTCCGCAACCTTACCCGTGTAACATGGATCAGGGAGGGTTGCCAGCCAGTATTGGTCCTTCTCCTTGATACCACGAATACGAGGATCCTTACGCAGGCTTTGCAGGATCAGGGGGGCCATGCAGCGTAGGTTTTCTGAAGCATTTGGTCCGGAGTCCTCTGGGTCACATGGTCCGCAGCCACCTCCTCCCAGCAACGTACAAGTTCATGTGTTTCTTGGGACTGATCCCTTAAAGACTGCTGCTGATGCTGAGTGCCAGGCTCCACCTCCATACTGACACAATCCTCCTCCTCCTCCTCCTTCTGTGTGATCGGCGGGCATGCAGGAACACTATCTGGATAAAGGGGGCCTTAAGAGCTAAGGAAGTCCTCCTCTTCCTGCCTCTGTTCTGCCTCAAGTGCCCTGTCCATTTATCCATGCAGTGTGTGCTCCAACAGGTGGACAAGGGGGACAGTGTCACTGATGCATGCACTGTCACTGCTCACCACCCTTGTGGCCTCCTCAAATGGTGACAGGACAGTGCATGCATCCCTGATCATGGCCTACTGGCGTGGGGAAAAAAAACAAGCTCCCCTGACCCTGTCCTGGTGCCATAGTCGCACAGGTACTCATTGATGGCCCTCTACTGCGTGTGCAGCTGCTGCAGCATGGCCATCGTTGAGTTCCACCTGGTGGGCATGTTGCAGATTAGGCGGTTCTTGGGCAGTTAAACTCCTTTTGGAGGTCTGCCAACAGAGCACTGGCATTATATGACCTGTGGAAATGCACACAGACTTTCCTGGCCTGCCTCAGGACATCCTGTAAGCCTGGGTACCTGCCCAAGAACCGCTGCACCACCAAGTTAAGGACGTGAGACAAACAGGGCACATGGGTCATTTGTCCCTGTTGGAGGGCAGAGAGGAGGTTGGTGCCATTGTTGCACACCACCATTCCTGCCTTAAGTTGGCATGGCATCAACCACCTCTGAACCTGCCCCTGCAGAGCTGACAGAACCTCTGCCCCAGTGTGGCTCCTGTCCCCCAAGCACACCAGCTCAAGCACCGCATGGCATCTTTTGGCCTGCGCACTTGCGTAGCCCCTTGAACGGCTACGGAGCACTGTTGGTTCCGAGGATGAAGCACAGGAAGAGGCCATGGAGGAATAAGAGAAGGGGGTGGAGGAGAGAGGTGTGTCACAATCATTAGTAGTGGCATTTTGGAGGTGTGGTGGCGGAACAACCTCCAACACTACTGCACCTTGTCCTGCATTTTTCCCAGCTGACAGCAGAGTCACCCAATGCGCGGTGAAACTTAGGTAACGTCCCTGTCCATGCCTGCTGGACCATGAGTCAGCGGTAATATGCACCTTACCACTGACCGCCCTGTCCAGCGAGGCATGGACATTGCCTTCCACATGCCGGTAGAGAGCCGGAATCGCCTTCCGTGAGAAAAAGTGGCGTTTGGGTACCTGCCACTGAGGAACCGCACATTCCACAAACTCACGGAAGGGGGCCGAGTCTACCAACTGAAAAGGCAGCAGTTGAAGTGCTAGCAATTTTGCCAAGCTAGCATTCAACCGCTGGGCATGTGGATGGCTGGGAGCAAACTTCTTTCGGCGGTGCAGCAGCTGGGGCAGGGAAATTTGCCTGGTACAATCTGACGTCGGTGTACCAAAAGCAGATTGCCCACAAGTACTTGGCTGTGACACACCTAATTCTACACCTTCATTCCTCTCAGTGCAGGTCTCAGAGAGGACTGAAGGTCTAGTGGGGTTGGAAATCTCAGCTGATGAGGAGCAAGGAGAGGTCCTCTTTGTTCTTTGGTGTGGGTCTTTTAGATGCGCTTGCCAATGAACTGCATGGCAGGTCAACATATGTCTGGTCAAGCATGTGGTACCCAAGCGGGAGATGTTTTGGCCACGTGAGATACGCTTGAGACATATGTTGCAAATAGCAGCGGTGCGATCTGATGCACTCGTCTCAAAAAAGGCCCACACCAAAGAACTTTTTGAATAACGCGCAGAGACTGCAGCGCCCTGCACATGTGATGCAGTCAATGTGCTGCCCTTAGGCTGGCCCCTGGAGGGCATCCTGCCTCATTGGTGATGTGCCGCCTCCTCCTCCTCCTCTTCCTCCTCTCTCCTATCAGGCACCCACATTGAGTCAGTGACCTCATCATCCCCTCCCTCCTCATCACTGGAGCAAACCTGGCAGTATGCTGCAGCAGGGGGAGCATGACTGCCAGATTGCTGTCCTTCTTGGGCACCCCCTCTGTCTGTGCTCACGTTACTGCCATCATCTAGCTCAGTATCATCATCAGAGCCTTCTAAACGCTGGGCATCCTCCTGGAGCATGTACCCAACACTGTGGTCAAACAGTTCGAGGGACTCCTCAGGAGGACATGGTGGGGCTATGGAAGGAGTCACTGATGCTATTGAGCCGAGGGAAGAGGCCGCATTGGCAGCTGCTTTGCCAGACAAAGTACCCTGAAGCATGGGTGAGAAAGGATGAGGAGGATGAGGACGGCTTGGTCATCCACTCGACCAAGTCTTTCATATGTTGCAGCTCAACACTGCCAGCTGCTGAAAAAAAGGCCGAGCATGTCCCACGGCCATGTGCTGATGAGGATGCACCGTCTCCACGACCAGCACTGTTGCCTCTAGACACAGAGTCTGCTTGCCCTCTTTTATTGGCTTGTGACTGTCTGCCTCTCCTTGTTGGACTTCCAGACATACTAATGGCCTGTACCTGTATATAAATTTATACTGATACTGCAGCTAGCAAAATCAACTACCTGCTTGTAGTATGAGAACACCACCAACCTTCTATAGGTAGCTTTAGCTGAACACTGTGCTGAGCTCGCAAAAAACTAACTTGTAGCTTATTTAGCTGCCTGCGGTAGTGATAGGATCAGGAAAACACCACCAACCTTCTACAGGTAGCTTTAGGTGAACACTGTGCAGAGCTCGCAAAAAACTAACTTGTAGCTTATTTAGCTGCCTGCGGTAGTGATAGGATCAGGAAAACACCACCAACCTTCTACAGGTAGCTTTAGGTGAACACTGTGCAGAGCTCGCAAAAAACTAACTTGTAGCTTATTTAGCTGCCTGCGGTAGTGATAGGATCAGGAAAACACCACCAACCTTCTACAGGTAGCTTTAGCTGAACACTGTGCAGAGGTCGCACAACACTAACTTGTAGTTTTAGCTGAACACTGTGAGGAGGACGCACTACACTAACTTGTAGCTTTAGCTGAACACTGTTCAGAGGACGCACTACACTAACTTGTAGCTTTAGCTGAACACTGTGCAGAGGTCGCACTACACTAACTTGTAGTTTTAGCTGAACACTGTGAGGAGGACGCACTACACTAACTTGTAGTTTTAGCTGAACACTGTGCAGAGCTCGCACTATACTAACTTGTAGTTTTAGCTGAACACTGTGCAGAGCTTGCAAAAAACTAACTTGTAGCTTATTTAGCTGCCTGCGGTAGTGATAGGATCAGGAAAACATCACCAACCTTCTACAGGTAGCTTTAGGTGAACACTGTGCAGAGCTCGCACAAAAATAACTTGTAGCATTTTTAGCTGCCTGTGGTAGTGATAAGATCAGGAAAACACCACCAACCTTCTACAGGTAGCTTTAGGTGAACACTGTGCAGAGCTCGCAAAAAACTAACTTGTAGCTTATTTAGCTGCCTGCGGTAGTGATAGGATCAGGAAAACACCACCAACCTTCTACAGGTAGCTTTAGGTGAACACTGTGCAGAGGTCGCACTACACTAACTTGTAGTTTTAGCTAAACACTGTGAGGAGGACGCACTACACTAACTTGTAGCTTTAGCTGAACACTGTGAGGAGGACGCACTACACTAACTTGTAGCTTTAGCTGAACACTGTGCAGAGGTCGCAGTACACTAACTTGTAGTTTTAGCTGAACACTGTGAGGAGGACGCACTACACTAACTTGTAGCTTTAGCTGAACACTGTGCAGAGGTCACACTACACTAACTTGTAGTTTTAGCTGAACACTGTTCAGAGGACGCACTACACTAACTTGTAGCTTTAGCTGAACACTGTGCAGAGCTCGCACTACACTAACTTATAGTTTTAGCTGAACACTGTGCAGAGCTCACAAAAAACTAACTTGTAGCTTATTTAGCTGCCTGTGGTAGTGATAGGATCAGGAAAATACCACCAACCTTCTACAGGTAGCTTTAGGTGAACACTGTGCAGAGCTCGCACAAAAATAACTTGTAGCTTTTTTAGCTGCCTGTGGTAGTGATAGGATCAGGAAAACACCACCAACCTTCTACAGGTAGCTTTAGGTGAACACTGTGCAGAGCTCGCAAAAAACTAACTTGTAGCTTATTTAGCTGCCTGCGGTAGTGATAGGATCAGGAAAACACCACCAACCTTCTACAGGTAGCTTTAGCTGAACACTGTGCAGAGGTCACACTACACTAACTTGTAGTTTTAGCTGAAAACTGTGAGGAGAACACACTACACTAACTTGTAGCTTTAGCTGAACACTGTTCAGAGGACGCACTACACTAACTTGTAGCTTTAGTTGAACACTGTGCAGAGGTCACACTACACTAACTTGTAGTTTTAGCTGAACACTGTGAGGAGGACGCACTACACTAACTTGTAGCTTTAGCTGAACACTGTGCACAGGTCGCACTACACTAACTTGTAGCTTTAGCTGAACACTGTGCACAGGTCGCACTACACTAACTTGTAGTTTTAGCTGAACACTGTGAGGAGGACGCACTACACTAACTTGTAGCTTTAGCTGAACACTGTGAGGAGGATGCACTACCCTAACTTGTAGCTTTAGCTGAACACTGAGCAGAGGTCACACTAAACTAACTTGTAGCTTTAGCTGAACACTGTGAGGAGGATGCACTACACTAAATTGTAGTTTTAGCTGAACACTGTGCAGAGGTCACACTAAACTAACTTGTAGCTTTAACTGAACACTGTGAGGAGGACGCACTACACTAACTTGTAGCTTTAGCTGAACACTGTGAAGAGGACGCACTACCCTAACTTGTAGCTTTAGCTGAACACTGTGCAGAGGTCACACTAAACTAACTTGTAGCTTTAGCTGAACACTGTGAGGAGGATGCACTACACTAACTTGTAGTTTTAGCTGAACACTGTGCAGAGGTCACACTAAAGTAACTTGTAGCATTAACTGAACACTGTGAGGAGGACGCACTACTGTACACTAACTGTAAATAGTCTAGCTGCCTGACTGTGGTACTAATAGGATCAAAAGAACACCAGCAATTTTCTTCAAGTAGCTGTAAATACTGTAACAAGACAAGCCTGCCTGTCAGTAGGAAGACAACAGGAACGGATCTAGCTAAACTGAATACAGTGTATATATATATATATATATATATATATATATATATACAACACCTGGGATGCATATATATATATATACACACAATACACTGTAAGTGCAGCTAACTCACTGACTGTCCTGCCTAATCTATCTAACTTAAATCAAATGACACTGTCTCTCTGTCTATCTCTTTCAACTTCAGAACACACACTACACAAGGCCGCCGTGCAGGCGGCCTTATATAGTGTGGGGCGTGTACTAAATCCCCTGAGCCATAATTGGCCAAAGTCTCCTTGGCTTTGGCCAATTACGGCTCTCTGTTCAGATGGTGCTGTGATTGGCCAAGCATGCAGGTCATAGTGCATGCTTGGCCAATCATCAGCCAGCAATGCACTGCGATGCCGCAGTGAATTATGGGCCGTGACGCGCCACACAAATTTGGCATGAACGGCCCATATGGTTCGCAATTCGGCGAACGGGCGAACAGACAATGTTTGAGTCGAACATGGGTTCGACTCGAACACGAAGCTCATCCCTAGTCTTCAGGTAGCTATACTGTAGGTGCAACTGTGCAGGGTACACAGTACACTAACTGGAAATATTTCAAGAGCCTGCCTGTGCTATTAATAGGATCAGAAGAAGCACACAAGCACTTGGCTTCAGGTAGCTATACTGTAGGTGCAACTGTGCAGGGTACACAGTACACTAACTGGAAATACTGTAAAAACACCTGCCTGGCTGTCAGTATATTAGGAAGAGAATAACAGGAATGGATCTAGCTAAACTAAATACATTGTGTATATATATATATATATATATATATATATATATATATATATATATATATATATATACACACACACAATACACTGTAAGTGCAGTTAACTGACCCAACCTGCTTACTCTATCAAACTTAAAACAAATGACACTGTCTCTCTGTCTATCTATCTCTCTCCACCGCAACACACTAAACAAGGCCACCACGCAGGCGGCCTTATATAGTGTGGGGCGTGTTCTAAACCCCCTGAGCCATAATTGGCCAAACCCTCCCTGGTTTTGGCCAATAACGGCTCTCTGTACACACGGCGCTGTGATTGGCCAAGCATGCGGGTCATAGTGCATGCTTGGCCAATCATCAGCCAGCAATGCACTGCGATGCTGCAGTGAATTATGGGCCATGACGCGCCACTCGAGCTTGGCATGAACGGCCCATAAATCAACGAACGGCCGAACACGCGATGTTCAAGTCAAACATGCGTTCGTCTCAAACACGAAGCTCATCCCTAATCCTGGGGATGTAGAGCTACTCACTCTGTCCCTGGAAATCCTGCTGCCTCAGAAGAGAAGTCTTTCTTTGCAAGCCAGGGTATCTCCCAACCAAGACTGTGGGATATTAGAGATTCCTCTGTCCTTCTCCCTTCCTTACCTCCCAGCCCGGAGGCAGAGCCCCCCCTCAACCCAGAGTCCTCTCCCAGGCCACATGACACAGCTTCATCACTCTATCTTCCACCCCACTCACCTGCTGGCCAGGCTCCAACATATTTAACCACTTCAATACCAGGCACTTAGACACCTTCCCGCCCAGACCAATTTTCAGCTTTCAGCGCTGTCGCAATTTGAATGACAATTGCGCGGTCATGTTACACTGTACCCAAACAGATTTTTTATAATTTTGTTCCCACAAATAGAGCTTTCTTTTGGTGGTATTTGATCACCTCTGCGGTTTTTATTTTTTGCGCAACAAATAAAAAAAGACCGAAAATTTTGAAAAAAAACAAGTTTTTCTTTGTTTCTGTTAAAACTTTTTTGTAAATAAGTACATTTTCTTCTTCAATGACGGGCACTGATATGGCTGCACTGACAGGCACTGACGGGCACTGATACGGCGGCACTGATGGGCACCGATGAGGTGGCACCAATGTGGTGGTACTGATGAGGTGGCACTGACGGGCACTGATGATGGGCACTGATAGGCGGCACTGATGGGCACTGATAGGCGGCACTGATGGGCACTTATAGGTGGCACTGGTATGCGGCACTGATGGGCACTCATAGGTGGCACAGATGGGCACTTATAGGCGGCACTGATGGGCACTCATAGGTGGCATTGATGGGCACTCATAGGTGGCATTGATGGTTACTTATGGGTGGCACTGATAGTTGGCACAGATAGGCATGGATGGGCACTGATAGATGGGCACTGATGGGCACGGATGGGCACTGACAGGTGGCATGAATGGACACTGATGGGTGGCACTGATGGCACTGCTTGTTTGCAGTGATGCCCCTAAGGGTGGCATTGCTGGGCATCACTGCAACATAATGGTGCCAATCAGTGCCCATTTGTGGGCACTGATTGGCACAGATTTGGCACACTGGGCACATGTGGATGGCCATGGGGTACATACCTGGCCATCCACATGTTGCCCCTTCCCTGGTGGTCCTAGTGGCGATCCCTGGTGGTCCAGTGTGGTGATCTGAGGGGGGGCTGCGCTGATAAACAATCAGCTCAGACCCCCCCTGCCAGGAGAGCCACCGATCGGCTCTCCTCTAATCGCGTCTGTCAGACGCGAGTGAGGAAGAGCCGATCAACGGCTCTTCCTATTGACAGCGTGATCAGCCGTGATTGGACACGGCTGATCACGTGGTAAAAAGCCTCCGGCGGAGGCTTTTTACCAAGATCAGTGTAGCGGTGTGTCAGACTGACACACCGCTCTACCGATCACCGCGATGCGCGCCCCCGGGGGCGCGCTGCGGCATGTTATCCTGCTGGATGTCATATGACGTCCAGTCAGGATAACAGAACCACTTCCCGGACGTTAATCCGCTATAGGGCGGGCGGGAAGTGGTTAAGGGATGATCCAGGCACCCTGTCAGGCCTCCTGCCTGGGGATTGACCAGATTCCCATAAATATGCCGATTAACACCTCCTGGCCTTCACCCACTAGCTTCCAGAAACTTCTCCAAGTTTCTAGAACCAGGAGGAGGTACCAGAGTCCTAATCTGTAGAGCCCTCCAGCCTGACCTATTGTAACCAAACCCAATTACAGACTCACACAACCATAAGTTACAAAAACAAATTTATTGTATATTTACCTGGGGTTTGGCTTTTAATTGTTGAATGGGAAATCCAGTTGTTTGGAAAACAGAAGTGAATGGGACTTGACTGGAAGAATACAGTAAGTTAACTTTTCACCAGTTCATTAATATGCCTTTAGATGTCTCAATATACTAATTATGTATACATTTTGATTATATCTTTTGCAGGTTACTCATGATGTCTTTCAAAATATCACTGTCTTGTAAAGTATCCTAGGCTGAGTGGTTGATTGCACCTTTGAAATAATCGTAATGCAAAATAGGGCAGCACAACCCATCTATTATTTATGTGTTTTATTCCAGACAATCGTGCAGAGAAGGCCAATCACTCAGTTATGAATATTTATCAAAATTTAGCCAATCCTGGGAAGTACACAGAAGGTGACTGAGGAAGGTGATCGATATTTGGAGGGTTACAGTTCTCCTAGGGCTTCTGCCTGTTAAGTTTGAGAAAAGGAAAAGGATCTTTTCTCTCTGTATCTTTGTGGAAGCCGGGTGGTAGTTAGCTCCTGGGACATTGTGAGTAAGACCTACTGTGAACCATACCAGTCCAAATGCTCCCAACATAAGGGGATACCATGTGATGAAGAGAAGGACCCCTTCAACACAACCCTAATTAGTTGGCTGGGGGGGGGTCTGTGGGTGACAGCTTATCAGAATCCATAAGCCCCTATCACAATAAGGGGACCCCAGATACCACCCCTCATGGGAATGAGTAAAGGGTACATAGTATCTGTACTCATTCTCACAAAAGAAAAACAAATAAACAGACACAGCTTTTGACAAGTCCTTTATTTAAACAAATTCACAAAAAATTCCCAAAATGTTAATCCACATTGTCCAATAAGGCAGATCGACATCAATCAAGGTGCCTGCTGACCCGCTGAAAGAAAAAAAATGGTTCACATGTCCAGGAGGGCCCTCCTTTCCTGGCTTATCAGGCTGCATGCTTGGATAAAGGTCTGGTTTTGATTTTTTTGGTGGGACCTCTCTTTTTCTTTGTTATTTTTTATGGGGTTACCCCTTAAAATTCATAACATACATTAGGGTTTTGGTATGGAATTTGGTAGGTACATTAGGCCATTTTTTTTTGCATGGGGTACCCTTTGACATCCATTTCAAAAACTTATCAAGGATAAGGGTCTGGTGTATATTTCTAGAGGGAATCCTACATAATTTTCTTTGTGTGGAGGTCCTCCATTAACATATATAAGACCCTCACCTAATATAAGGTTCTAGTATACATGAACAGAATCTCCAGAAGTTTGTTCACAAACAGAATTTAAGCTGCAGAAACTGTCATTAGCTGGCAATCTAAGTGACAATTTTTTTCTTTGTAAATGTCAGTATTGCTGCAGTAAGTGTATACAGCAAACAGATGTGCTACTTCACAGACAGGTTAAGAACGACTTCTAGGCATGTTATTCAAAGGAATTAACCTTTTTTAATTTTCTCCTAAAGCATGCTATTCCCCACCAGACTTAACATATTTTTTTTTACTTTGTACATATTCCCCAGGGCAGTACCCAGCTGTCCTCATGCTATTTGTTTGAAAATCCCTTGTCCCTTGTCCCATGTTATACTATTTCCGGACCATTCCTATTCCCATACTCCTTAATTTTTATCACACTGTTGAGGTTTAGGAGGTTTGTTTGGCAAGGTAAAGCTCCAAAAGTGACAGTTTCTGTACTAACTAGAAATAAGAATAACGGGGCGTGACCGGATGTTGGAGTGAGAGGTGGTGTTAGAGATCTCTCCCTGGCCCGATGCCTCTGTGACCATCCATACTAGCCTGCCTGATTAAGCCCAGCTAGATGCGCTCTCTCTCCCTGCAGAATTTGGTGCTCGTTCTGCCGCCTGGCTCCCCCTAACCCTGCCTGCACTGGTGTGTGCCGCCGGAACATCAACGCTACTGCCTGTACAGTGACGTTAGCGGCCCCCTCCTTGGAGCGGCGAGCAGGAGCGTGGGGCATCGGCCGTGCTCGAGAGGGTTGCCGGGGCAACGGCTCCGACGCTAGCGGGAGGAGGCGGCGGGGACGGCGTTTGCTGATTGCAGAGGAAGCGATCACTGGGAACGTCCCTGCACTGCCCAGGTAGTCTGGCAGTACCAAGGTACAAATTATTTTGGCCATTTAAGAAGCGGACTGTTTTTTTTCTCTCCCTCTAAGGGCTGAATTGCTGCCTCTGAAGTGCAAGGGCTGAGGCTTAGGCAGCCTGACTTATGACTGCATAGAGGCTTGTCCCTGCGAGGGAGAGAGGCATCCTGTTGGCTGGTGATGAGATGTGTAATTAAAACAGACGCTGATTTTACAAACAACCTAATAACACTGAACTACTTGTCATATTAGGCTGGGTGCTAGTCCTAGTGGCAGTTGAATGTTAGAAAGTCATTAGTGGGACTGTGTTAACATTTGATCTGAAAAAAAAGGAAGGGAAAGGTCAACCTGTTGAGCTGTTAAATTCCTATAACTGTTCGCCCCGGATTATACAATAAGCTATGACTAAAAAAAAGGGAGAGGAGCTGCAGCAGCAGGAGAATACTAGTTCTCAAACGACTCGCTCATCAAAAGAAAAGGGGAACCTAACAGCAGCAGCAGCAGCAGCAGCGGCCAAACTGGAAAAATTTGCGCACCCCTCTACCTCATCACCATCTAAAAGCAACCAACAACAGCAGGAGAAATCTTATGTGGGGGGCTCTGGGGATAGGAAGAGCCTAGGAAAAGGGCCGACGGCTATACACACTACAAAAAACTGCGAGCAGTAAAAGCTCTGCAGGTGAGCCCTCAGGAATGGCAACTAGCAATACTGCCAAGCAAAATACATTACTAATAGCGGAGCCTACACTGAAAGACGTTTTATGTGCTGTCAATTCCTGCAAAGCCTCCGTAAGTGATCTGTGCGACCAGCTGAAGGGGTTAAAGGAAGAACTAATTACAGTAAGCCAAGAACTGCAAAGGACTGTTGCTAGAACAACCATATTAGAGGAGAGGTTGTGTCGGGCTGAGGATGATTTGACCCCATTGAAGCAAGAGCTCAAAGCAATGAAAACGCAGATTGGCTTGCATAAAGCCAAAATGGAGGAAATGGAAAATAGGTCTCGCAGGAACAACATGAGGGTGGTGGGCCTACCAGAGCGGACTGAGGTCCCCACCCCGAGGAGTTCTTGGAGAACTGGCTTAGGGGAATATTCGGGACGGAAACTTTTTCTCACCTCTTTGCTATTGAAAGAGCCCACAGAGTGCCAACTCGGGCCCCGCCACCAGGGGGGTATCCCAGGCCAATAATTATGAAACTTTTTAATTATAGAGACAAGGTAACATTGATGCGCAGGGCCAGAGAGAAGGGGGATATTCTGCACAACGGGGCTAAAATTTTATTTTTCCCCGACTACTCTCCAGACCTGCAGAAACGAAGGGCCGAATTTAGGGACATCAAACGCAATTTACGGAACTATAAAATTGAATACGCCCTGCTGTATCCGGCACGTTTATGTATTACTGCCCTAGGGGCTACTCATTATTTTGATACAACGTCAGGGGCAACAAAATGGCTCGAAGACAACAAAATTAACCTGCAGAGTTAGGGGCTATATAAGGCTGGTTGAATTATTTTGATTTCTTTTTTTTTTTTTTTGTTTCTCCTGTATACAGCATATAGTGAATGGCACGGGGGAGGGGGGGAGGGGGATGTGTGTTGGATGGAAGCACGGATGAAGGATGTGGTTTCACTAGGTATATATGTTTTAAGTATCATTTTGGTGTTTTGGAACTGGGCTGCGGGAAGGGGGAAGGGGAGGAGGAGTTTGAAAGTGTGTCACAAAGTACTTGGTCAGTATATGAGTGGGGAGTTTTTTCTTGAATGGCTGGGAGGGAGGAAAAAGGTCACAAGCACAGCCCCTAGGGCTAGCCTAGTTAGGCAGGAGGGGGGGACATGAAAAGGGGTGGGGAAAAGGGGGATGGGTCAGGTAGAAGTTGGGGGGAGGGGGGTTTATAGCGAGATATAAGGTCAGGCAACGGGGTGAACATAAGGCATGTGTATCTAGGAGGAAGGGGTTTACAAAAACAAAATATAGCTGCACATGTGGTTTGTATTTGCAGTTAAATAATATAAGGGGAGGGGGGGGTGGTCCCTGGACGTGGGGGTCCCTTGCCCTCCCCCCCTTTCACTTTTTTGTTTGACACAATTATAGAGATGATGGTAAGCTTTGCATACACAAAGACACAAATGAATCACCCTTTCTTTTTAGGGCGTTGTTCTTTTTATTATTTTTCATTTCTTATTTTTGTTTTTCTTTTATTTATCTTCCTTAGATGCCCTTTAAAATGCTAAAAATAGGTTCTTGGAATATTAGGGGCATGGGCGATCCTGTTAAAAAGGCAGCGGTGTTCTCGATAATGGAGGTCTATGAGGTTGAACTGGTTTGCCTGCAGGAAACTCATCTTACTAATGAAACTAAATTACATGTTCGGAGTTATAAATTCCAAGAACAGTATCATTCAGTTCATACCTCTTATTCAAGAGGGGTAAGCATATTAGTGAGGAGAGGTATTTCATTTTCCTGCAGGAGAACCAGGACAGACATGTTGGGACGCTATGTCTTCCTGAGCTGAATTGTGGAAAATAGGCCTTTGGTTATAGCAAATGTTTACATTCCCCCTCCGTTTAAAACAGAGATCATGTTGGATCTGTTAGAGTTTGTGGATAATGAGGTAGATACTCCGATAGTAGTGGTGGGGGACTTTAATGCAATTCTGGATAATAACATGGATCGGTTTCCGCCCGCGACCCGGGCGGAAAGGGTACCAGAGGGGCGTCTAGGCCAACTTCTTGAGGAGATCGGATGGTGCGACCTGTGGAGATCACACAATCCAAAACGCTCGACAGTACTCCTGTTACTCAGGGTCGTATTCTACGCTTTCGCGTATAGATATGGCAGTGTGTAACATTAAAGCCCTGCGACTAATCAGAAATATAGAGTATAGGCCGAGGGGAATTTCGGACCACTCACCTTTGACTTTGAACCTAAACTTAAATATTAGATCTAGTCAGAAAAGGTGGACAATAAAACCGCTATGGTTGGATTTGATAAGCAGCCCAGCAGATATAACCTCCAAACTAAAAGAGTTTGTAACAATTAACTCAGGTACAGCACCAGCAGGGGTAGTGTGGGATACGCTAAAAGCATACCTCAGGGGATTAATACATCAGCAGGTTGTTATAATAAAGAAATCGTCAAGGGAATGGGAGGCAAGGGCTAGTAGGGAAGCCATGGAATCAGAAGCACAATACGTGGCAGATCCAACCCCTGAAAAGCAGGAAATTTGGCTTAAGAAACAACAAGAGTATAAAGAAGTAATCAATAGAAGAGCAGAGAACAAGAGACTCTTCCAGAAACAAAACTACTTTGGCGAAGGGGAGAAAGTAGGCCGGATGCTTGCACTCTTAACCAAGTCAAATCTATCCTCATCGGCCATCTCCTCAATTAAGACACCAGCTGGAAAGATCACATCTAATCCCGCTGAGGTTCTAGAGACTTTTTCTACATTCTATAGAGACCTGTACAGGTCGCGGCGGGGTTCGGACCGGCGCGATATGGACGGGTTCTTAGAAAGGATAGACCTGCCTGTACTCACGGAGAGGGATAGGAGTGAGATGGAGTCCCCCTTGGCCTTGGAGGAATTACAAAAGGCAGTTCCGGAGTTGTCAGGCCAGAAATCTCCGGGCCCCGATGGGTTGCCATTGGAGATCTACAGGAAGTATGGGGAGGTCCTGCTCCCGGAGCTTCTAAAAGTGCTGGAACAGACGACTAAGGATGGAAGGCTGCCTCCATCAATGTCGGAGGCCGATATAGTAGTGATACCAAAGGAGGGGAAAGACCAACTGGAAGTCTCTTCGTATAGACCGATATCACTGCTGTGCTCAGATGCCAAGATTGTAGCAAGGGTGTTGGCATCCAGACTGAATAAGTGTATCGCAAAACTTGTGCATCTGGACCAATCTGGGTTTATCCCCGGTTGGTCTACCAGCACCAATATCAGAAGGGCATATCTGAACCTCCAGGTACCAACAAAAAATGCAGGATCTAGAGCCATACTGTCCTTGGATACTGCTAAGGCCTTCGACACCCTGGAGTGGGAATATTTATGGAGGGTGCTAGAGAGGTTTGGATTTGGGCCCGTATTTATTAGCTGGATTAAAATTCTATATAATCACCCAAGGGCAAGGCTCAGGATAAATAACGAATACTCGGAAAGTTTCCCCCTCGAAAGAGAAACAAGACAGGGCTGTCCCTTGTCCCCCCTACTGTTTGTTCTGGCCATGGAGCCATTGGCGGGAGCAGTGAGATCATCACCTGAATTGCAGGGATTCCATAGAAAGGGGGTGGAAGAGAAAATAGCGCTCTTTGCGGACGACGTTCTATTTTTCTTAGGGGACACGACCTCCTCACTGGAGAAAGTGATGCATTTGGTAGAGAACTTCGGTAAGTTCTCGGGACTTGCTATTAACTGGGAGAAATCGTCGCTCATGCCGATTGACTCACTGGCCAACCCTGTCTCGACGTGCTTGCCCCAATTGAAAGTAACGGGGAAGATGAAGTATCTCGGTGTTGTGATGTCCAAGGACCCTGGTGCATTTATTGAGGACAACTTGGTCCCTCTCTTATTAAAATTCAAGAAAAAATGCGATATCTGGAGCAGACTCCCTCTGTCTGTGGCGGGTTGAGTCAATCTGATCAAAATGGTATGGATGCCGCAGCTGCTATATCTGCTCCACAACTCCCCAGTCTGGATTGGGGAGAAGTGGTTTCAAAAAATCCAATCCCTCTTTAGGGAGCTAATATGGAAAAAAGGGCAGGCCAGGATTGGATTACAAAACCTGCAGCACCCTGCCACGGAGGGGGGGCTGGGGGTCCCACATCCGTTTAGTTATTTCCTTGCAGCCCAGTTACAACAACTAGGGGGATGCGCTACCGAGGGAGGGGGAAGTAATTGTGCCAAAATTACTCTACAGGGGAGCCTACACAGTTCATTAGCAGAAGCGCTGGAGGCAGATTCACTACAAGGAGAGATTCTGACGTTTAAATTGATCACTAGGGTTTGGCAAACAGTCAAGAGGATAATGGGGTACAAAGGAACTTCAGAATATTCGCCAATTTGGAATAATAAGCACTTGCATGAATTGCTATCTGTTGAAAGAAATAGGATGTGGGAAAATTGTGGGATAAACCGGCTGGTACAATTATACGAGGGGGCTACCCTGAAATCATTTGAGGATTTGAGGCAGGAGTACGGGTTACCAAGTCAAGTTTTCTATAGTTATCTACAGATTAGGCATGCCCTGAGCAAGCAGTTTAACAGACAACCCCCCAATTGGTGTAGGATGCCACTATTACAAACAATAATTAAATCAGAGTCCACCAAGGGCTTAATCACAGAGGCATACAACCAACTAACAAAGAGAAGAAATACACAGGTAGGCCTCCTTGGGGGTAGGGACAGATGGGCGGCTGATGTGGGGGAGATAACGGACGAGCAGTGGAAAAGGATCTTGGAGTTAGGATCAGAAGTGTCGGTCTCTCCAGCACAAAAAGCTTCCCACCTGATGTTGCTGCACAGAACTTACTATACACCAAAAAAGCTGTTTATGTTTGGTCGTAGAACCAACGATGAGTGCCCTAGATGTAGAGGATCTGGCGATTTAATCCACATGGTCTGGAGGTGCCCAAAACTAGTTAGGTATTGGTCCGAGATTTTAAAGAAAATAAATACCACATTTAGCACCAACCTAGAGTTTGACCCTAAGACTTGCGTGCTGGGACATGTTAATACCGGGTTGAGCGACTGGAGCACAGCTGTAGCGGTAGCAAGATGTCTGTTTCAAGCTAGAAAACTAATAGCACAATCCTGGCAATCAAGAACACCTCCGACCCCGGAAGCTTGGGTTGGAACTGTCAACTCTACAGTGTGGAATGAAAGGACATTCTATACTAGATTAGGTAACTATAACAGGTTTGAGAGATTATGGAACCTGTGGGTCCAAGCAATGCCATGTCCTCTAACAGTGCTGCTTTAGAGCTGAGAGCACTTGTCTCCCTAACAAAGGAGAGACGTTGAATCGGGTGTAGCTTAGAGTCTTAAAGCCATGAGAGAACAATGCACAGAACTGCAGCTAGATCTTGGGTGTGCCCTGGAATTAGGTGAGCTCAATAATGGCGGGTTACTGGGGGGCGGGGGGAAAGGGTATATTAGATAGAAAAACAATATCTTATAGCCACGTACAATAGTAACAAGAGGATTGTGGCCAGCTGGGCTAGATGTATCAGATATGTGTTCTATGTGTTATAATTTGGTAATACTATGACTATTTAAGCTTGGAATACCAAGAAGGAAAAAAAAAAAGGGAAAGAGAAAAGGAATTTGAAAGGCCACAATGATGTAACTGGGTTAGAGACAAATATGAGTACTAACCTGAAAGCTGTCTCTGGATTAAGTTAGCTGAAGTGGCGAAAAGAAAAAAAAAAAAAAGAAATAAGAGTAACAGATGGGATGGGATGGGTTGTCTGTTCTACGCAATTATTGTAATGCAGTTCTATTAGCACAACTGCATGCTTGGTTTGCAGAGTTTCCTGTTTATTGGTCGCTATAGAAAAAACATTAATCAATAACAGGGATCTTCCTTCACTGTTACTAGCTAGATCTATAGGACGTCCAATATTCTGCCTCAAGGTGCCTTTTTATGGGTGCCTATAGAAAAAGCATTAATCAATAACAGGGATCTTCCTCACTGTTACTAGCTAAATCTACAGGACTTCCCATATTCTACCTCAAGGTGCCTTCAATCCAGACATACTTACAAGCATGAGATTCCCTGCAAAGATTTATTTAGATGCTTGTCCATTGTGTTGGTGTCAGTGTGGGGAGGTGGGGAATTTACTGCATATTCTGTGGAAATTTAAGGAGTTTTTGGAAAGTGTTGTTTCCTCAATAGCTAGAGTAACTGGTGTCTTTGTTTCCCCTTCCATAGATTTGGCCTTACTAGGCTTAAATATGGACAGTGTACCAGTACAGTTACATACAGTAGTCTCCAATATTCTGCTGCCTGTTTAACCATCACAAGCAAATGGAAATCAAATCTAGCTCCCAATATCTTGGATCTTATCTGTAGAGTTAATAGTCAATATCTATATGAAAGATTTTTCGCACACAGGATGTAAACTCTTCTAACATTTTCAAATAAATGGCTATGCATGACACAAGTATTTTCTATCACAGGATCTTAATATACATGGCATATATTTACCTTTTAAGTATTATGTCCTTCATGGCTTAGTGGTGTTTTTTGTTTTATTTGTTTGTTCTGTTTTATTTGGTTTATTTCTTTGCTCTGTCAAAGTAAAGAAAAATTGTATGGCAATAGATGATTTCACATATCTACTCTGATGAATATTGTCTAGACTTATTTTGACGTGGTATGAATCTATCTTGTATTTTTATATTATCAGTTGTATTACCTAATTGTTCTCTTTCATGCTCTTTTTTTATGTATTATGTCTAAGCATAAAAACTATTTGAAAAGAAAATGCCCATTACTGTTTTTGAACATTTGTCTGCCATTGACTTCAATTGAGTTTAGCTTTGGCACCTGAACTGTAGTCATGTTCTGCAAACCCATCTCAACCAAACCCTAATTTCAACAAACCATAACAAGAAAATAAAAATTAAGCCACTGTTTAGTTTCAGGCTGATTAATCTAAAGAACACTTGCATGTTCTTCCAGTGTAAATGAATATATTGTATTTTTTGTTATTTTTAATAGCATGTGATTGCTTGTTGAGATTGTTCTTTGTAGGTAAAGAATTGTTCTTTACTTATATCCATTTGTTTCCAGTCTGCAGTGGTTTGTACATGATTATAATCTTGGCTCATTTGAAAAATATTATCAGATTCTCTTAGTCAACACAAAGCTTTATTTTACACAAAACAGTAGCTGTATTAATTTCTTGAACTTTATCCATAGTGTTAGTCAACGCAAAGGCTTCAGTGGATGAATTCCATATTTTAACTGTGTTTACCAAGAATAATACCTTTGAGGCTGAGCTTTATTTCTCCAACCCAAGAAATGACCTTGTGTCATCACTTTCCTGCATAGTGATCATGTGTTTCCCTCTTCTGCAGATAAATGAAAACTATTTTCATTATTTCTGAAGTAGGAAATTGTAATTTCACTCACAATTCTTAACATTTCTGTTGTATTCCTTTATTATCAATATGCAGGGTCTCTTGGAAAGAGTTATCTGTGTACTGTGCAACAAGGTCACTGTGCAATGGAGTATATTTAGGATATATAGAAAGCTTTTTTCTTGGTGGAAAATTAGCAGGTTATTTTATTAATATATATATATATATATATATATATATATATATATATATATATATATATATATATATATATATATATATATATATATACAGTATTTATATATTGACATACATACAGTATATACACCGCTCAAAAAAAATCAGAGTATAGCAACAAGTTGATTCAACTCCTGGGATATTGATCTGGTCAGTTACATAGTGGGGTAGGGGTTGTTAATCAGTTTCAGCTGCTTTGGTGTTACTGAAATTAATAACAGGTGCACTAGACAGGCAACAATGAGACGACCCACAAAATAGGAATGGTTTTACAGATGGAGGCCACTGACATTTTTTTCCCTACTCATCTTTTCTGACTGTTTTTCACACGTTTTGCATTTGGCTAGGGTCAGTGTCACTACTGGTAGCATGAAGCGATACCTGAACCCTATAGAGGTTGCATAGGCAGACAATGCCTCCAGGATGGCACAGCAATAGGTGGCGTTGCCAGAAGGTTTGTTGTGTCTCCCAGCACAGTTTCAAGAGCATGGAGGTGATTCCAGGATACAGGTAGTTACTCTAGATAACTGAACAGGGCCGTCGAAGGTGCTTAACCCATCAGCAGGACCAGTATCTGCTACTTTGTGCAAGGAGGAACAGGATGAGCACTGCAAGAGCCCTACAAAATGACCTCCAGCAGGTCACTGGTGTGAATGTCTGATCAAACAATCAGAAACAGACTTCATGAGGGTGGCCTGAGGGTCCGAAGTTCAGATGAGAGTAGGTTCACCCTGAGCACATGTGACAGACATGAAAGGGTCTGGAGAAGCTGTGGAGAACCTTTTGCTGCCTGACCAGTTTGGTGGTAGGTTAGTGATGGTCTGGGGAGGCATATCCATGGAGGGAAGCACAGACCTCTACAGGCTAGACAATGGCACCCTGCCTGCCATTAGGTATCGGGATGAAATCCTTGGACTCATTGTTAGACCCTATGCTGGTGCAGTGGGTCCTGGGTTTCTCCTGGTGCACAACAATGCCTGGCCTCATGAGTATACATCCAGTTCCTGGAGGATGAAGGAACTGATACCAGGTAGTAGGGATGAGCTTCGTGTTCGAGTCGAACCCATGTTCGACTCGAACATCGGCTGTTCGGTCGTTCGCCGAATTGCGAACGATATGGGCCGTTCGCGCCAAATTCGTGTGGCGCGTCACGGCCCATAATTCACTGCGGCATCGCAGTGCATTGCTGGCTGATTATTGGCCAAGCATGCACTATGACCCGCATGCTTGGCCAATCACAGCGCCGTCAGTAGAGAGAGCTGTAATTGGCCAAAGCCAGGGTGGCTTTGGCCAATTATGGCTCAGGGGATTTAGTACACACCCCACACTATATAAGGCCGCCTGCACGGCGGCCCTGTGTAGTGTGTGTTCCGGTGTGCTGAGAGATAGAGAGAGAGAGAGACAGTGTCATTTGATTTGAGTTAGATAGATTAGGCAGAACAGTCAGTCAGTTAGCTGCACTTACAGTGTATTGTGTATATATATGCATCCCAGGTGTTGCATATATATATATACACTGTATTCAGTTTAGCTAGATCCGTTCCTGTTATCTTCTATCTAGACTATTTACATTTAGTGCAGTGTGTCCTGCTCACAGTGTTCAGCTAGATCCGTTCCTGCTATTTACATTCAGTGCAGTGCGTCCTGCTCACAGTGTTCAGCTAGATCCGTTCCTGGTATTTACATTTAGTGCAGTGCGTCCTGCTCACAGTGTTCAGCTAGATCCGTTCCTGCTATTTACATTCAGTGCAGTGCGTCCTGCTCACAGTGTTCAGCTAGATCCGTTCCTGGTATTTACATTTAGTGCAGTGCGTCCTGCTCACAGTGTTCAGCTAGATCCGTTCCTGCTATTTACATTCAGTGCAGTGCGTCCTGCTCACAGTGTTCAGCTAGATCCGTTCCTGCTATTTACATTCAGTGCAGTGCGTCCTGCTCACAGTGTTCAGCTAGATCCGTTCCTGGTATTTACATTTAGTGCAGTGCGTTCTGCTCACAGTGTTCAGCTAGATCCGTTCCTGCTATTTACATTCAGTGCAGTGCGTCCTGCTCACAGTGTTCAGCTAGATCCGTTCCTGGTATTTACATTCAGTGCAGTGCGTCCTGCTCACAGTGTTCAGCTAGATCCGTTCCTGCTATTTACATTCAGTGCAGTGCGTCCTGCTCACAGTGTTCAGCTAGATCCGTTCCTGCTATTTACATTCAGTGCAGTGCGTCCTGCTCACAGTGTTCAGCTAGATCCGTTCCTGGTATTTACATTTAGTGCAGTGCGTCCTGCTCACAGTGTTCAGCTAGATCCGTTCCTGCTATTTACATTCAGTGCAGTGCGTCCTGCTCACAGTGTTCAGCTAGATCCGTTCCTGGTATTTACATTTAGTGCAGTGCGTCCTGCTCACAGTGTTCAGCTACATCCGTTCCTGCTATTTACATTCAGTGCAGTGCGTCCTGCTCACAGTGTTCAGCTAGATCCGTTCCTGCTATATACATTTAGTGCAGTACGTCCTGCTCACAGTGTTCAGCTAGATCCGTTCCTGTTATCTTCCTACTGACAGGCAGGCTTGTCTGGTTACAGTATATAAAGCTACCTTAAGAAAATTACAGGTGTTCTATCCCAGCTTAGTGCAGCTACAGGCCATTAGTATGTCTGGAAGGCCAAGAAGGAGAGGCAGACAGTCACAAGCCAAAAAGAGAGGGCAAGCAGGCTCTGTGTCTAGTGCTGGTCGTGGAGACGGTGCATCCTCATCAGCACGTGGCCATTGGACACGCTTGGCCTTTTTTTCGGCAGCTGGCCGTGTTGAGCCGCAACATGCGGAAGACTTGGTCGAGTGGATGACCAAGCCGTCCTCATCCTCCTCATCCTCTCTCACCCATGCCCAGGGTGCTTTGTCTGGCAAAGCAGCGGCCTCTTCCCTCAGCTCAATGTCATCAGTGACTCCTTCCCTAGCTCCACCATGTCCTCATGAGGATTCCCTCGAACTGTTTGACCACAGTGTTGGGTACATGCTCCAGGAGGATGCCCAGCGTTTGGAAGGCTCTGATGATGATACTGAGCTCAATGAAGGCAGTAACATGAGCACGGACAGAGGGGGTGCCCAAGAAGGACAGCAATCTGGCAGTCATGCTCCCCCTGCTGCAGCATACTGCCAGGTTTGCTCCAGTGATGAGGAGGGAGGGGATGATGAGGTCACTGACTCAACGTGGGTGCCTGATAGGAGAGAGGAGGAGGAGGAGGAGGAGGAGGAGGTGGCACATCACCAACTAGGCAGGATGCCCTCCAGGGGCCAGCCTAAGGGCAGCACATTGACTGCATCACACCCCAAAGCTCCACATGTGCAGGGCGCTGCAGTCTCTGCGCGTTATTCAAAAAGTTCTTTGGTGTGGGCCTTTTTTGAGACGAGTGCATCAGATCGCACCGCTGCTATTTGCAACATATGTCTCAAGTGTATCTCGCGTGGCCAAAACATCTCCCGCTTGGGTACCACATGCTTGACCAGACATATGTTGACCTGCCATGCAGTTCGTTGGCAAGCGTATCTAAAAGACCCACACCAAAGAACAAAGACGATCTCTCCTTGCTCCTCATCAGCTGAGATTTCCAACCCCACTAGACCTTCAGTCCTCTCTGAGACCTGCAGTGAGAGGAATGAAGGTGTAGAATTAGGTGTGTCACAGCCAAGTACTTGTGGGCAATCTGCTTTTGGTACACCGACGTCAGATTGTACCAGGCAAATTTCCCTGCCCCAGCTGCTGCACCGCCGAAAGAAGTTTGCTCCCAGCCATCCACATGCCCAGCGGTTGAATGCTAGCTTGGCAAAATTGCTAGCACTTCAACTGCTGCCTTTTCAGTTGGTAGACTCTGCCCCCTTCCGTGAGTTTGTGGAATGTGCGGTTCCTCAGTGGCAGGTACCCAAACGCCACTTTTTCTCACGGAAGGCGATTCCGGCTCTCTACCGGCATGTGGAAGGCAATGTCCATGCCTCGCTGGACAGGGCGGTCAGCGGTAAGGTGCATATTACCGCTGACTCATGGTCCAGCAGGCATGGACAGGGACGTTACTTAAGTTTCACGGCGCATTGGGTGACTCTGCTGGCAGCTGGGAAGGATGCAGGACAAGGTGCAGTAGTGTTGGAGGTTGTTCCGCCACCACGCCTCCAAAATGCTGATTGTGACACACCTCTCTCCTCCACCCCCTCCTCTTCTTCTTCCTCCATGGCCTCTTCCTCGGAACCAGCGGTGCTCCGTAGGCGTTCAAGGGGCTACGCAAGTACGCAGGCCAAAAGATGCCATGCGGTGCTTGAGCTGGTGTGCTTGGGGGACAGGAGCCACACTGGGGCAGAGGTTCTGTCAGCTCTGCAGGGGCAGGTTCAGAGGTGGTTGACGCCACGCCAACTTAAGGCAGGAATGGTGGTTTGCGACAATGGCACCAACCTCCTCTCTGCCCTCCGACAGGGACAACTGACCCATGTGCCCTGTTTGGCTCACGTCCTTAACTTGGTGGTGCAGCGGTTCTTGGGCAGGTACCCGGGCTTACAGGATGTCCTGAGGCAGGCCAGGAAAGTCTCTGTGCATTTCCGCCGGTCATATAATGCCAGTGCTCGGCTGACGGACCTCCAAAAGGAGTTTAACCTGCCCAAGAACCGCCTAATCTGTGACATGCCCACCAGGTGGAACTCGACGTTGGCCATGCTGCAGCGGCTGCACACGCAGCAGAGGGCCATCAATGAGTACCTGTGCGACTATGGCACCAGGACAGGGTCAGGGGACCTTGGTTTTTTTTCCCCACGCCAGTGGGCCATGATCAGGGATGCATGCACTGTCCTGTCACCATTCGAGGAGGCCACGAGGACCTTTCCTTATTTTAATTTGGGTGCGGGGTTCCCCTTAATATCCATACAAGACCCAAAGGGCCTGGTAATGGACTGGGGGGTACCCATGCCGTTTGTCTCACTGATTTTCATCCATATTGCCATGACCCGACATGACATTAAACCCGCAAGCAGTTTTAAATGAGATTTTTTCCTTTAAAAATGACATTTGGTGCAGGGACTGTTCTAAACATGGGAAACACGCGTCACTTTACAGGCATACTATAGACACCCCCCAGGTACGATATTTAAAGGAATATTTCACTTTTTTTTTTTTACTTTGAGCATCATTAAAATCACTGCTCCCGAAAAAACGGCCGTTTTTAAAAGTTTTTTTTGCATTGATACATGTCCCCTGGGGTAGGACCCGGGTCCCCAAACCCTTTTTAGGACAATACCATGCAAATTAGCCTTTAAAATGAGCACTTTTGATTTCGAACGTTCGAGTCCCATAGACGTCAATGGGGTTCTAACGTTCGTGCGAACTTGCGGTCCGTTCGCGGGTTCTGGTGCGAACCGAACCGGGGGGTGTTCGGCTCATCCCTACCAGGTAGTCCTGTTCTTACCAGTATAAGAACTGTCAAATGGTGGAGGAGGCATTCAGCAGTCTGCTGTCAATGAGTGCAGAGGGTTTTTTTTCTTTTTCGAGTGCAGCGGGTAGCGTGACTGGCGATGGATTTACATCGGGGGACACTGTTTTTTGTTTTTTTTTCTCTTTTAATAAAGAAATTGTCAAAAACTATGTTATTACTTTTTGACACTTTTTTTGTGAATGGGTAGGGGTATTATGCACCCCATACTCATTCACATGGGGGAGGGCAGGATCTGGGTGCCCCATTTTTAATGGGGGCTTCCAGATTACGATAAGCCCCCTGCCCGCAGACCCCTACAACCACAGCCCAAGGTTGTGGGGAAGAGACCCTTGTCCTCATCAACATGGTCAAAGCACCCCCCATGTTGAGGGCATGTGGCCTGGTATGGTTCAGGAGGGGGAGCGTTTGCTCACCCCCTCTTTCCTGACCTGCCAGGCTGCATGTTCGGATACAGGTAAAGCATGGATTTTTGGGGGCCCTACGCCATTTTTTTAAAATTTTGGTGTGAGGTTCCCCTTTAAGTCCATACCGAACCCAAAGGATCTGCTATAGACTGGAGGAGGACCCCATGCATTTTTTCTTTATTTTTTTAAATAGCCAATTGCAAGTGCGAGACAATTTAAATGTGATTTGACTTGTTTTTTTCTCTTTAGAAATGTAATTTTTGCTGCAGCATGTTCTATGCATGATACAGATGTGCCACTGGGGATGTGGCCTGCAGCCAGGGGAGATGGCCACCTGAAGTCTGAGCTCCGGAGCAGTACAGCCAAGCCAGATCATTCTCAGCAACACGGAGTGACTCACTGCACCCACACCAGCCTCAGCAGTGTCCCCTGACCCTCTTCAACATTATGGGTAAGAGAAAACCCACGGGTGGCCCCCAAGTTCTTCCACTCAGACAGTACGCTGCTCTCACAAGATGGTGCAGCAGCCTCTCACTCTATGGTGTTAAGTGATCTGGATTCAATGAAAGTTAAAAAAATTAGAGATCCTGCTTTTATAAAAAAAGGGCATGACTTCTTTAGAATCCAAAAAAGAGGTGGTGATTTGCCCGGTGGATAAGGGGGGAGGTTTGGTAGTGACGAGCAACGAATTTTTTATAGTTGAAATGGGTCGTATATTGGGGTATGCTAACACATATAGATTACTGAAAAGTGATCTTATTTTTGAGTTTAAAGATGATTTGGGTATTTCAGTCCAGAAGGGCCTGAAGCTAAAAGTTCTTACGAAAAAGGAAGCCAACTATTTGGATTCTAGTGCTTGTAGGACTCCAATCATATATTTCCTGCCAAAGGTCCATAAGGATGCTACACATCCCCCGGGGAGACCTATAGTAAATGGCATTGAATCAGTATTGGCACATCTAGGCCAGTATATTGATTATTTTCTTAAGCCCATCGTCTCGGAAACCAAGGCTTATCTCAGAGACACTAAATAGTTTATTCAGATATTGGAGGAAGTTCCTTGTAGGAGTAATAGTATACTGATTACTGCAGATGTCAGTTCTTTATATACTATTATTAGACATTCTGATGCTATCCTTTCTGTTAAATGGGTTTTGTTAAAGTCTGATCTTACCAGTAGACATAGAAAATTTTTACTACAATGGTTCGAATTCTGTCTAACCAAAAAGTACTACTGGTACGACAGAAATTTGTACCTCCAAATTATGGGTGTTGCCATGGGGGCTAGATTTGCCCCCAGTGTGGCAAATCTGTTTATGGCCTGTTTATGGGAGGAGGAAAGTATCTTTCAGGAATGACCCAGTCAATTAAAATGCTATAAACGATACATCGATGATCTTATCATGATTTGGGAGGGTGACATGGTTAGCCTTGAAGCATTTATGCTGAAGTTGAATGACAACACCAAAGATATATCTCTCTCATGGAACATGGATACCCAGAGGATGGTGTTTCTTGATTTAGAGATCTATAAGGAGGGAGCTTAATTTAGGACACAGAACTATTTTAAGCCAACTGACCGAAATGGGTACATCCCTCTCAACAGTTGCAATCACAAAAGTTGGCCTTGTAATATTCCAAGGGGGCAATTTATTCGCCTAAGGCGAAATTGCTCTTCTACTACTGATTTTCTGGCTCAAGCTCAGATTTTGGCTGATAGATTCCACCAGAAAGGCTACCATAAGGATCAAATTCAGAATTATATAGAGAAGATTGGAGTCCTAGATAGAACTAGTTTGGTTTCAGATTCTAATAACAAAAGGGTTGATAAGCATGAATTTAAAATGGTTTTAGATTTAAATATTTAATATAAGCAACTTGAGAGGATAATGAATAAACATTGAGGTACTGAGGAAGGACAAAGTACTGGGAACAGTCCTTCCTCTACACCCCCAATTTATTTACAAAAGAGTCCCCTTTCTGAGGGATGTCATTGCCCCAGGGGTTAGTGACCCACCTATTTTTAAGGAAAATAGAATTTTTTCTTTCCTTTTAGGTTTTTATGCTTGTGGACAGTGCAGATTTATTGTGAAGAAACGTAAGGAGTTTGCTTCTTTTTCTATTAATAGGATTTACCAAATTAAGAATCTTATTACATGTAGCACTCAGGGAGTAGTCTATATGTTGGAGTGCAGCTGTGGACTACAATATATAGGCCGAACCTCTAGACCCCTGAGTGTTCGCATTGGGAAGCACGTTAATAATATCAAAAAGGGTCTCAGGACCCACAGCGTCTCTAAACATTTTAGACAATGCCATGATAGGGATCCTAGATGCCTGAGATTTTGGGGTATCGAGAGGGTGGACAGACATTGGAGGGGGGTAATTATACTCGCCATATTAGCCAAAGAGAATCGTTCTGGTTTTTGAGGCTAAAGGCTAAAGGCTAAAGTTTTAACGCCAGAAGGGTTAAATGTTGATTTTGATTAAAATTTTTATCTCTGATAAATGATTTTATTTAATGATATTTATGATTTCTTTATGTTATTTTGTTGGAAGATGGTGTTGGTTGAGGGTTTCTATATATAATCTTTACAATAGTTAGATTAGATATGCTGATCACCCATTAGGGGGCAGAATGATAACCTTTTTTTTGAGGTTTTAAACTACTGTATTTTTCAATAGGTCTTTTCCATAATTTTTTTTTATATATATGTTTATGGGAGCCTGTTTTGATGCCTGGAGCACCGACTGGCCGCTTGTCCATGTATAATTGTGAGCCGCATTAATTGCTGCTCGTATGTGTCATCCGTTGGCATGACAACAGAGGGTCTTAAATAAGCTGCTGGGTGACGCCGTGGCCCTGCCCTGCTGACAAAGCTCTGATAAACGTAATGCATATGAGAAGGAGCCACACACGGATGACGTCACCCGCTGTCATCCTTGGAACATTCAGCACACTGTTGTGCTACACGCTTGTATTTCTTCATTCCATGTGAGTAGTCCGTATTGGACCTTCATAAAATTTTAACCTGTTGCGTAGTAACGCCTAGATATACCCCTTTTTTATCCATACATGGTTTGGTGCTCCTTCTGGCATTATCGATCTAGAGGAGAAGTTTAACTGGCCTGTTTTGCTGCCTACCTTTTGTGTGGGACCTGCGTGCATGACTACCTGTTAGCTCGGGGGTCCATGCTCTGAGGTGAGAATAGAACTTAGATTGAAGGTGGAGGGTCTGTCACCATTCATTTGATATTGCTGATCTTCATCGGTGGAGACATCTTTTAATCTTTCTGGGATTTGTTGTCCACCAGCATATTGTACTGTTTTTTATTACGCTGCACTTCCTATTTTTATCATTTGCTACCGATTTTTGTAAAAGTCTTTAACCACTTGCCGACCGCCGCACACCGATGTACATCCAAAGTTTGGCGGCAGATATCATTGTTATGGCAGCAACTAGCTGCCATAACCCCGGTATCCCCGTTTTTGTGCGGCGTTCGGCTTTCAGATAAAAGTGGTCTCTGTGGCAGATTCACCGCAAGATCACTCTTATTGGTGGCGGGAGAGGGCCCCCCCTTCTGCTGCGATATAGTGCCCTCTGCCGCTTACCGGTGCCGTCAGTAGCGGCAGAGGCGATCGCGTCTGTCCCCTTGTTGTGCCTGGAGACGAGTGAGGGGAAGA
This sequence comes from Lithobates clamitans, assembly GCA_037952925.1. Lineage (NCBI taxonomy): Eukaryota > Metazoa > Chordata > Amphibia > Anura > Ranidae > Lithobates > Lithobates clamitans. The sequence goes on along the minus strand of JBBGZY010001149.1, from coordinate 3,254,303 downwards.
TGGCGCCATGACACTGCAGGGCGGAAGCAATGTCAAAACCTCACTTCCGACCATATGTCTTAAAGGCACATTTTTTTCAATGTCATTTTTTAAATGACTTTTTTTTTAATTGCATTTTAGTGTAAATATGAGATCTGAGGTCTTTTTGACCCCAGATCCCATATTTAAGAGGTCCTGTCATGCTTTTTTCTATTACAGGGGATGTTTACATTCCTTGTAATAGGAATAAAAGTGACACATTTTTTTTAAACAGTATAAAAATAAATAAAATCATTTAAATAAATAAGAAAAATAAAAAAAAAAATTTTTAAAACCCCCTGTCCCGACGAGCTTGCGTGCAGAAGCGAACGCATACGTGAGTAGCGCCCGCATATGAAAAATATGGTCAAACCACACATGTGAGGTATCGCCACAATCGTTAGAGCGGGCGCAATTTTGAAGCGTGACATGTTGGGTGTCAATTTACTCGGCATAACATTATCTTTCACTAAATAAAAAAATTGGGCTAACTTTACTGTTGTCTTATTTTTTTATTCAAAAAAGTGAATTTTTTCCAAAAAAAGCATGCTTGTAAGACCGCTGCGCAAAAGCGGTGTGAGAAAAAAGTATTGCAATGACCGCCATTTTATTCTCTAGGGTGTTAGAAAAAAAACAATATGTAATGTTTGGGGGTTCTAAGTAATTTTCTTGCAAAAAAAACAGTTTTAAACATGTAAACACCTAAATTCCAAAACAAAGCTAGTCCTTAAGTGGTTAATGTTCAGCTTGCATTTGTGTGGTATTTTTTACACTGATTGCATATTTTATTTTACACCTCAGACCACCAAAAATCCTTTAGGAGGTTCAAAGCTACACATTATTCCCAAGGTAATAGGGCGGGTACATTTTTAGCTATTTACCTTAGAAACAGGCAATCTAAGATTAAACTGCAGTCTATGGAAGATCTGACAATTGGCCAAAATGTCTTCCAAAGTACGGCTATAGCTAATGCCTTTCAAAATTTTATAGCTCCCTTTTTAATTTACAACTAGACCCGAATACTCCTCAACCCACTGATAAGCTTATCAACATTTTTTTTTTATTTCAGTTAATCTTCCTTCATTAGACCCCCAAGTTGTAGCACACTTGAATGAACCTATTACAAACACAGAAATTACTAAAGTTATTCAATCCCTACCCCCAACAAATCCTCAGGAGCGGATGGATTTTCTGCGGAATATTATAAAGCCTTTAGTGAGGTTTTAACTTCCTACCTTAATAAAGTTTTCAATTCTGCCGCATCTTCTGCCTCTTTTTCGGAAGAAATGTTACAATCCATCACTGTGACTCTACCCAAACCAGGGAAGAAGCCAAATAACCCACAAAACTTTAGACCTATTTTGCTTCTTAATAATGATCTAAAGATGTATGCTAAAGTATTGGCCAATAGACTAACTGATATTACCCCTACTTTATAAATATACTCATAAAATAGGCCTACTCACCGACATTGTGCTTCTCACCCTAATTAACCCGGCTTCTTCCCTGGCTAAGCTACAACTGTTAGAACACTTTGGGAATATCTTGTACTATAAACTTGTGTCCAAATCAGTAATATTGCCAATGTGGATCCCACCACGTAATCTGAGGACTCTACAACAATCTACAACAAGAGCTTGCAATATCTAGGGATAGCTTTGGCTTTCCCTGCCTCAGTCACCTTTGGGTCCAACTATTCTCAATTACGGATGGGCTGAACACCCCCAGTTCGGTTCTCAGCAGAACATGTGAACAGGCAAAAAATTTGTTCAAACACACGAACACCATTAAAGTCTATGGGACACAAACGTGAAAAATTAAAAGTGCTAATTTTAAGGATTAATATGCAAGTTATTGTCATAAAAAGTGTTTGGGGACCTGGGTCCTGCCCCAGGGGACATGTATCAATGCAAAAAAAAGTTTCAAAAATGGCCGTTTTTTTGGGAGCAGTGATTTTAATAATGCTTAAAGGGAAACAATAAAAGTGAAATATTCCTTTAAATTTCGTACCTGGGGAGTGTCTATAGTATGCCTGTAAAGTGGCAAATTTTTTTCCATATTTAGAACAGTCCCTGCACAAAATGACATTTCTAAAGGAAAAAAATTAATTTAAAAGTAATAGCAGGTATAGTGAATTGTTGGGTCTCGGCAATACAGATAAAAGTCATTGAAAAAAATGGCATGGGATCCCCCCAGTCCATTACCAGGCCCTTTGAGTCTAGTATGAATATTAAGGGGAACCCTGAACCAAAATAAAAAAAATTGCGCGGGGTCCCCCAAAAATCATTACCAGACCCTTATCCAAGCATGCAACCTGGCAGGCCACAGGAAAAGAGGGGGGGATGAGAGAGCGCCCCCCCTCCTGAACCGTACCAGGCCACATGCCCTCAACATGGGGAGGGTGCTTTGGGGTAGCCCAAATCAAGTGCTACGTTCCACATGGGCTTAATGTGGACGTTGATACCAATGCCTTCATTGATAACTCATAAAATAAATATCACAAATTATATAAAAAAAAAAATTTCACTCACTGGGTGAACCTTTATTTAGGTTCCTGGGATGCCCTTAAAGCTCTTTTTTATACAAGGTACTAGAGGCCATTGTTTATCCATCCAGTCCCTGATTGGACACATGCTCCATTGGCTATGTCAAGATACTTCAACAATGGGGTATGTGCCCCATCATTTGCATTTTAATCAGGACTTTTGAGGTGTGGTTAAGTCTAAAATTATTTGTATGTGATGTATTTTCCTTTATAATCTCTGTCTGATATATTATGCCATATAAAAGGTTTTCTCATATGGGGGATGAAATCACCTTCCTCTTCCCTAGTTTATTCATTTTTTAATATTTGCTTGATTGGGTGTGTCGTTTGTTTTATTTATGCCTTATCCTTATCCAACTGATATGGACGAGTGCACTAATAATCACGCTCTTGGCGGAATTTTCTCTGTCAATCCAATTATTAATTTTGGTATCCACATATATATACTTTTTATCCATAACATATTTTTTATTTAATTTATAGTTCTTGTTGGGGATTTCATTTTCCTGTAATATTGAGGGCATTTTTAGTATTCCTCTTTTGATAGAACAATATGCATTAATGTATGTGAGACCTTGACAATTAAATGTCTTTGCATTGTTTTTTTACAATCTGGGGGTCCCGCAGGAGTAATATACACGGATTTCTTATTTTTAATCCCTCATTTAAGATGGCTTTTTGATACCATCCGCTTTATCTAGTGGAGCGCAAGGTGATTTCCAGTTCCGGTCTCATCACAAGGCTTGGTTACGCTTTTTATTATTTATATGCAACACGTCAGTGCATCGCCCGTGCCCCAGACGACGTTAGAGTGTGACGAAACGTACGTCGGGCGTGCTGACGTGCTGCAGATTCCGTCTCGGACGGGTGTTCGTTTGTAGCTGGCCGGCTACTTTTTGCTTGTAATTGACCTACTAAATGTAAGTGTGATTTTAAACCTACTTTTTAATAAACCATCAAGCAGGATTACACTATGTTGCCCCTTCTTTTCTTTGAATACCCCCTGTGAGAACAACCCTTACCTGGAGGAAATATCTCCCCAATTGAATGTTCCCTGGGATCAGACGGACAGTGTACCCATCTATAAGCTGAAGTAGTGCGTTGCTGTTTCAATCCACAAAAGGCCCCGACCGTGTTAAGGTCGCAAGCTCATAGTAGCTTGCCTTTTGGTAAGCGCGCAATTTTATTAATCTGTCACATTGGTGCGGTGAAGGTCTCATTTATCCAATTGCACTTCCATTTGCCAACCGGGATTGGTACCTCTATCTCCCCTCATCATCTCATTCATCTGTTGGGACTCATATTTGGACTGTCTCTTTTGTTGGTGTTTTGGGACTAACCTTCATGTGATCAATTTCCGATTTTACATGTTAATCCTTTATCAACACTTTTTAAGACAATTTAATTCAATGTTTGTTCACTTATAGGTCAACCTTTAAGTTTAAGTTTTTTATTCTCACAGCGCTGCTCCTTTTTTTGATTTTATATATTTTAGTGTGTGTATCTCACCTTTAGTGGCTGCTCTAGTGTCATATATTGATTCTATTAATTTATTTCTTCACAAGGTTTGTTTGTTTTTGATTTTTGAGGGGTTTGTTCATTTAAATTTCACATTTGTATGTACATGTAGCGCGGTAGTCCTTTCTATTTACCCCCAAAGCACCTTGTCCCCATGTTGATGGGGATAGGAGCCTCATCCCCACAACCCGTGCCCCACAAAGGAAAACTGTCACGTACCTGGTAGCAGAGCCTGATAGGTTGAGGAGGGCCTCTCTTACACCTCTGACTCCGGGCCTCTGATAGTGTGGACAGAAGGCGCAGGAGTGCAGAGTCGCATGAGTGGCAGAAAGTCTTGCAAGTAGCAGAGCAGATGTCCTTGCTGGGCTGGTGAAGACGTTAGATGGCTTCAGCAGGTAGACTGGTGGGTAGGCAGCTGGTGCAGGTGACAGCGACAGGATAGCAGGATCAGGCTGGCTGGGTCATACACAGGCTTGAAAAATCAGGTACAGGACACAGGCAGGAATGTAGTCAGTAGGAAAGCCGGGTCTGGAACTGAATCAGTGGAACAGGAGCCAAAGGAGCAGACAGAAGACTGGTCACAGGATAAGCCGTGGTCGGTGCAAGTGGAGATCAAGGAAAGGTCAAACAAGCCAGGTAGATAACTGGAAGCAGGATACAGGTTCACAGAATGCAGGATACACGGAACGCTGAAGACAAGGCAGCACTGGATCTGAGTACTGGCTGGGTTTAAGTAGTCTGTTTGGCACCAGCATCAATCACAGGTGCGCGCAATCATCGGTGCACACAGGGATGAGCGACGGCTTGTGTTTGCATGCGAGTTTGCGCATTCGCACATCTATTTGCCAATACCCAATTCTTGCAAGCACAAAAAGGATCAGTGTTAGCTTGCGCCCAGGAGTTCTTCTGGAGGGATTATTCTGTCTGCTGGCATGTGTTAGATGGCTTCAGCAGATAGACTGGTGGGTAGGTAGCTGGTGCAGGTGACAGGATAGCAGGGTCAGACAGGCTGGGTCATACACAGGCTTGGAGAATCGGGTACAGGACAGAGGCAGGAACGGAGTCAGGAGGCAATCCGGGTCTGGAACTGAATCAGTGGAACAGGAGCCAAAGGAGCAGACAGAAGACTGGTCACAGGATAAGCCGTGGTCGGTGCAGTTCAAGGAAAGGTCAAACAAGCCGGGTAGATAACTGGAAGCAGGATACAGGTTCACAGAATGCAGGATACATGGAAGGCTGAAGACAAGGCAGCACTGGATCTGAGTACTGGCTGCGTTTAGGTAGTCTGTTTGGCACCAGCATCAATCACAGCTGCGCACAATCATCGGCGCACACAGGGATGCACGACAGCTTGTGTTTGCGTGAGAGTTAGCGCATGCACACATCTATTCGCCAATGCCCAAGTCTTGCAAACACGAAAAGGAATCAGTGTTAGCTTGCGCCCAGGAGTTCTTCTGGAAAGATTATTCTGTCTGCTGGCATGTGTATCCTGACAAAAGCTCTATTTGTGGGAAAAAAAGGACATCAATTTTGTTTGGGTACAGCGTCGCGCGACCGTGCAATTGTCAGTTAAAGCGATGCAGTGCTGTATCGCAAAAAATGGCCTGGTCATTAAGGGGGTAAATCCTTTCGGGGCTGAAGTGGTTAAAGGAATTTTTCATTTTTATTGTTGCACTTTAAGCATCATTAAAATCACTGCTCCTTAAAAAAACTATTTTTTTTTAAATGCATTGATACATGTCCCCCAGGGCAGTACCCAGGCCCCCCTACCTCTTTTATGGCCAAATACTTGCATATAAGTCTTCAAAATGGGCACTTTGGATTTTTCCTGTTCGGCTCCCGTAGATTTCAATGCCGTTCGGGTAAGAACTTTTCCCCTGTTAGGGAGATCTGCTGCGGACCGAACAGGGGGTTGTTCGGCCCATCCCTAGTAACTAAATGATTCCCTCTTCATCTTTTCTGAGGCAGCAAAATCTATACTAACTTAACCATTACTTTGTTAATAACAATGACTCAGTGTTCTCACCAATATCTTCCTGGAAGACCCAGAAGACTACAATGTGTGTCCGGCATTGTGCAGGAAAAAGGAAAGAAATAAAAAAAAAATACTGTTATTTCCCCGTGTCCAGTCAAAGTCTAATCAGAATGGAAATTCCCAACTAACAGGTGGATGTAAACAAAGGGGCTGGGGGGTGGAGGAGGGTAGTGCAAAAAAGTGGGAGGATCACCTCATGGATTTTAAGGAGGACCCCATAAAAAATGGATGCGGTGCCCCAAAGTTTCAGTCCATGTCGCCCTTCAATAGGGGTTTATATTCGGCACTCAAACTTTGGTAATGTTAGTGGAACTCAGGTACATTTGGCTCCCCACTAGATTTGAGGAAAGAATACCACACACACAGGAGGGGAAGGAAATATCGAGTAATGGGGCGTACACACGGTCGGACTTTTCGTCTACAAAAGTCCAACGGACGCCGAGGGACTAAAGCTGGCTGGTAATCCGATCGTGTGTGGGCTTCTTCGGACTTCTTCGGACTTTCAGCTGACTTTTTCAGCCTCAAATCCGACGGACTTTAGATTTGAAACATGCTTCAAATCTTTACGTCGTAACTACGACGGACCCTGAAATCCGCTCGTCCTACGGACAAAAAAATGACGCATGCTCATAAGCAAAAACTAAACGGAAGCACTCGGTCTAGTAAAACTAGTGTTCGTATTGTAGGTAGCACATTCCTCACGCTGCAAAATCTGTGATCGTTGAATGCAGCGCATTTAATGTCTTCTTTACGAATGCTATAAAGAACGAAGATGTTTTGCTGTTCATATTCAGAGTTCTCCCAAACAGATTTCTGGATTCTTTTTCTCTTTGATCTCATGAATGACATGGTATGCTTTTTCAAAACAATGTTTCCATACTAATAATACTTTTTAAACTTTTTTTTTTTTTTGGTGGAGTCATCTTTTCTTGTAATTTTTATCCAGATATTTATTTTATGATTGTTGTGGAACTTTTTTTCTGTTTATCTATAAATTTTTTTGTAAAGTTACCACAGGGAACCCATTTTTATATATATTTTTAAATTTTTTTTTGGTGTTTGTAAAGTTACCACAAAGAAACCATTTTTATTTTTATGTTTTTATTGTATTTTTTTTAATGTTTGTAAAGTTACCACAAAGAACCCTTTATAATTTTTGTTTTTATAGTGATTTGTTATTTTTTTTTATATAAAGTTAACCCAAAGAACCGTTTTTGGTTATGTATCTTTTTTTTTTTTTAATACTTACCACTCGAACATTATTAACATTATTTTAATCTATTTTTGGTGTGTTTTTGCAAACACAATGAGATTGTTGTCCCTTGTTAATTTAACATTGTGTCTAAAATCAATGATTTAAAATAAAAAACCTAAACTCAAAAAAGATCCATTTATGCATGGTCTAAAATAAAATAAAGAGGAAGTCAACGCTGGAAAAAGTATGTGTACAAGAAAATGGGGATCCTGAGGAGTCCATATAAGAGGGAGCACAATCTGGTCCAAGAATCCCAGAGATCAACAGCACCAGCAGATGATATAGATGTCCCCAGACTGTGGTACTACAACAGCCTGCGTCTTCTGTCAGACCAGACTGAACCCAGGTCATCACTTTCTTCTCTTCCCTGCAGCCTTTCCTCCACGCTGCCCTGCAGCCTTCCCTGCAGCCTTCCCTGTAGCCTTCTTTCGAGGCTGTGGCTCTGGTGTTTCAGTTGTGGCAGGAGGAGGAGGAGGAGGAGGAGGAGGAGGAGGGGGGGCTGCCTCATGTAGTTGGGTGTTTCGTGTTAGCGTGCCCTGCAGCCCCTTCTGGATTGTTTCCCCAAATAGTCGCTCACAAATGAGGCGCTGCTCCCAATCCATTTAAAGAAGCCTGCTGGCTAAGTAGCAGCCATAGGACTCTTCCGCTTCGGGGGGGCTCCTTAAAAAACGGGTGGCCTCTTGCATGAGGCGCAGGGATTCCTCCTGTGTGACCGTCCCCTTCCTGGCCCTTTTTTTGGGAAGGTGGAGGGGAGGCACTTGGGATTCGGTCAGGCTCCTACTGGGCCCAGCCACCTCACTTGGCCCAGCCACCTCACTTGGCCCAGCCACCTCCTGCCTGACACTGGGCCCAGCCTCCTCCAGGATGATGGTGAATCCGGCCTCCTCCAGGCTGTCCATGGGCCCGGTCTCCTCCTGCCTGCCACTTTCCCCACATTCCTCCTGGATGGACTCATCCTGTGTATAAAAAAAAAGGACATAGTTTTAGTATATTTTTTTGGGTTAATCAATGACACACAGTTTGCTTCTCATGACTAGCAAATTCAATGTGAATACATCTCTTTAATAAAAGAGTCTAATCAGACACCCTAATTATTTCAAGCAGGTGCCAAACATATTTAGCCACTACTGTCAATTGATATGTATACACAATTTTGAGGGCAAAATTATTTTAGACAATTATAACATCCAGTTAACATAATTAATATTAGTACAGTAAATATTTGTTAAAATAATTTACCTGACTCCAGATGGTCATATCCGGTTCATCCAGGATGGAAGACCCAGCTTGCTCCTCATCAGCCTCTGCTGGGGTGGAGGGAAGGGTGGAGGGAAGAGTGGAGGGAAGGGTTGAAAGTGATGCCCTGGCTTCAGTCTGGTCATCAAGAAAACGGAGTTGATTGTAGTACCACAGCCTGGGTACATAAACATCATCTGCTGATGCTCCTGATCTCATTGATTCCTGGATCTTCTTATGTTCCCTCTTATACATGTTCCTCAAGACCCCAATTTTCTTGAGCAATGTCTCCATTGTTGCTTCCGGGATGGTCGCCTGGACAAAGGACAGAAGTCTCTCCAGCGTTGACTTCCTCACATGCTTTGCATAATACTGTGGGTGTTTCATCTCCCACAAATTCCTCATCTCTCTATATTTCGAAATAAAAGCAGTAAGGAACTCTGGATCCTTAAATAGGGGATTCATAATGTCTGTATAAAAGAGAAAGTCACAAGACAAAAAACACTTATTAGGTTTCTGCTAAACCCTCATCATCTTATCCCTATGTAGGCCTCATCAATCTGTCAAGCCATATAGGCCGCTTGCTACAAAGTCTTGACCAAAAGTATAAATTTTAAATTACCTTCGTTTAGTAGCGTCCCAGTCCACTATCACCTACGCACAGAACGTACGCACGACACAATACGTAACAGCGCT